>CM077265.1:14683886-15421386 GCA_039654775.1 Spinibarbus caldwelli | reverse complement strand
TAAAACGATGACCAAATTGCTCAGTACATTTTTGCGGCTTCCTGTTTGGACTCAGTCTCATATTGAGAAAATATAATAATTTCCTGTGTCATTTGGGAAAAATTTCCATTACTGTACAGTTGATGCATGGTGCATTAAAAATAGTTGCGCAAAACTACTTAGCTTTTCATTATAGACTCTGTGTCAACATCAATTTAAATTAAACTTATGAACTTAAATCATTAGAGGAATGCTTTGATTTCCAATGACTTGCTCTTTAGCATTTTTAAACAGTGACGGATTATATATGCTTCGGGGGAATCTTATTGTCTAACCAGAAATCTCTGGGAAAGAACAGCAAGAGTCTGGCTCAACCTGTCAGTCAAACTGACTGAGAGTAGCCAGCAGTGACCAGAGCAGCCGGAATAGAGTCCAGCTGCAATGGAATGCAGTATCTTGAATTGAGAGTGTTTCCTTAAAAACTTTAAAAACATTTAATATTTGTTTCTGTCTCTTTTTCAGGGGCAAAATGGACATATAATGGTAAGTAGACCTTTTATTATTATTATTATTATTATTATTATTATTTAACTTCAATCAAACAACCACTGTTGCAATTCAAAATGTTTAATATAAAAATGTCTTTCCACACTAAATGAACACAGTTATATATCTATGCACCAGTGTATCAATATATAGTTATAAACAGCAATAATTACATGCATACTTTTGGGTTGATAAGATTTTTTAATTCATTTTTGAAAGAAGTTTCTTGTGCTCACCAAGGCTGCATTTATTTGATCTAATAATAATAATAATAATAACACAGTAAAAACAGTAATACTGTGAAAAATTATTACAAGTTAAAATAACTGTTTTCTATTTTAATATATTTTAAAATGTAATTTATTGCTGTGATGCAAAGCTGAATCTTCAGCATCATTACTTCAGTCTTCAGTGTCACATGATCCTTCAGAAATCATTCTAAGATGCTGATTTGCTGCTCAAAAACATTTATTATTTTTAATGTTAAAAACAGTGCTGCTTAATATTTTTGAGTAAACCATGATATATGTTTTCATGATTTTTTGATAAATGGAAAGTTCAAAAGAATTGAATTTTGAATTAAATTTAAAATTAGATGAATTATTCTTTACTGTCATTTTTGATTAATTCAACATGTCCTTGCTTATTAAAAGTTTTAATTTCTTTAAAAAAATATTACGGTCACCAAACTTTTGACTATTTTTAGTAAAACATTTTAATATATTAAAAATGCCACACAGAGACTTCCATGAGCAGTTCTGATTTAATGAAACAAAGGAATCATTGGATCATTTTTGATTGGATTCATTCATTCAAACAAACAACCCAAAATAATACCTTGAAATTAATCGAAGCAAATCTTACGGCATTTTCAGTACTGAGAGATGCTTTCAAAGATCAAAAAGTTAACTAAAAACATATATAAAATGTTGATCATGTTTATTTCGTCCCATCAAATGCAAGATGGAGGAATCGTCAAACTTTTAGCTTAGGTTATATCACCTAACTGTAAGTAATTGAGTTGTGATGCCTACTCTTACAATAACCAGATGGAGTCGTTTTCACCTCAGTAGAAAAGGTCATCCAGTCATCTGCTACAGAGACCAGCAAAACGTGCTCTTTACACGCTGAAGAGCTTTAAAATAAACATGCTTAATCACGGCCGCTGTCGCAGTGTTCTGCTCTATTGCCTGCACCTAGGGAACCAAACAGGCTTCTGGTTACCATCCTCATGAGTCAAGACTATTCCTGGGCAGGCTTTTTCAGCTTTATCTCTAACAATCCCAGTATGCCATACCAGTGTGCACATGGAGACCCTCTGGCAGCCATAAAGGAGGTATCAAAGAACATGTTGCTCCTGCAAAATGGGATCTCGTGGTGCAAAGATGACCTCGCTTTGACCCCTTTTGGCCTTCATGGCTCTGAAATGATTCTCACCCTGTCTCTCATGTCATTCCTGTTAGTTTGCCCACCCAGCTCTCTCTTCATGCCGCTGTCACTCATGTGTTCTCACTGGCTTTGCAAGGAGACCTTGATGAATTATTGCAGGTTCATTGAGTAACACAGAACTGAATTACACACTTTAATTTAATTACATTACATGACTTGTTTTGATTTATTTTACGGCTGGTTTGAAGATATAAGATGACTCAAGGGACCTCAACTGCAAAACAGAGCTGTTATAATGGCTTTATTTTGGGAAGAGATTGTTCGTCTAATTGCTTGGCTGTGAAATTTCATAGCTTCCTATACTTAGCAAAGAACAATGCATAATATTATTCTGTCTTTGTGTGTGGCACATTGCAATTTACAAGCTGAATCTCTTCTGTCCCTTCATTAAAACTTGTGAAATAATTTTCACTTCTGCGTGCAAATTTACAGTGCCTACAAAGTCAGACTATCTTGTAATGTGCTGTATTTAGGCCTGTAGACTAAAAATTTTAGACGATGTGATTATCAAACCAACCACCCTCATTAAGCAAATTGCTAAGTTTAGTTGCTACTAAAACTAGATCTTTGCATTTTCTGAAGAAAACATGAGTGGTACTCATGCAGAAGTCAGAAATATGATGCTAAAGTGTTTTGGGTGGTAAGTCTATGGGAATTTTTTGCCCATTAAAGAGTTAATATATATATTTTGAGATGTGGACAATGTGATAACTGAGTGAAGTGTCCAACTGACCACTGTTTGAAATACCAGGATGAATAGTTCAAGAGAAACACTGCAGTGCTTGTGCTGTTGTGTAGATGTTATCATGCCCATCAGACAGAGCTCAGATGAGTGTTGTCCTTTGCGCCGGCTAACACTGAGAGCTCTTGACATTCTGAGTCTGAATTAATTCCGCTGAGTCAAGGCCGTGTTCAATCATGTACAGGGACATAATGACATCAAACACATCTCTGCCTGAGGTTCAAGATGAAAACAGATGCACAAATGCTTGACAAAGTTAGATGAGATTATTATTCTAGCATAATTTATCCTAGACAGACATTAATGATACTTCAAATCATGCGGATTGTTGAGCAGAGAATATCATAGAGACCTAGGACAAGGCTTTTTTGACTTGAGTCAGTAAGGAATCGCTTAACAACCATCCAGAACACCCTAGCAACTAGAGTTGGGGTACTTGGACTCGCATTCAGATTTGGACTTGGACATTTCGGACAGAAATTTCCCAGGGTATAGATGATTCCACGTCATGTGTAAATAAGTAACAATAAGTCTCCACCTCAAGCACAACTGGTTAAAAACTAGGACTCTGTGTGTCTCCATGTGGCACTTTTAATATATTAAAATGTTTTACTAAAAATAGTCAAAAGTTCGGGGACTGTAAGATTGTTTTAAAGAAATTCAAACTTTTATTAAGCAAGGACATGTTTAATTGATCAAAAAAAATGTAACAAACCCCATATTATCTTTAATTTTTTATTTAATTAGATTTTATTGAATTATTTAGAATTTATGTAATTTAATTATGTAAAATATTCACATTAATTATTTACATAATACTATTTAAATGTATTTAATTTAATTATTTTAAAATTAACTAAATTTAATTTAATGAATAACTTATTTTAGTTTAAGGGCAATACCACTAGTTATCTTAAAGGGATAGTTCATCCAAAATACTCTCCCTCATGTCGTTCAAAACCCGTAAGACCTTCGTTCATCTTTGTAACACAAATTAAGATATTTTTGATGAAATCCAAGAGCTTTCTCACCCTCCCATAGACAGCAACACAGCTGACACGTTCAAGGCCCAGAAAAGGTAGTAAGGACATCGTTAAAATAGTCCATGTGACTTGCGTCATGGTACTGTCGTGAACGCGTGTCAAAGACTGACACGGAATAAAATAAATTGTTGAATAAAGTCCTTATTTTAACTATTTTAACAATGTCCTTACTACCTTTCTGGGCCTTGAACGTGTCAGTTGTGTTGCTGTCTATGGGAGGGTGAGAAAGCTCTTGGATTTCATCAAAAATATCTTAATTTGTGTTCCGAAGATGAACGAAGGTCTTACGGGTTTGGAATGACATGAGGGGGAGTAATTAATGACAGAATTTTCATTTTTGGGTGAACTAACCCTTTAACTTAAGGCTTTTGTTGGAAATAGCGGCATGACTTCAGCTTCCAACAGTTCAGTGTGTTAATGTCCAACACATCTAGACCAGAGTGCTACAGATGTTTTACTATAGAGGTCTGCTCATTATGACTGCATAGCAGTTATGATTTGGGGTTATGAACCTCTTAGGGCCGGCCACAGGCATCTGATGTGATTGTGATGGAGAGGCTAGTCCAGATTATAAATGAACTGAGAAGTGAGTAATTACGACCGCAAGGGAGGAACATGTTAAGCTACTAAAAGAAACACTGTGTTGAAGTCTCGCAGTTACGGCAGTCCAGAAAACAAAAGCTGCCCACAAAACCATGATCAAAGAATACACAAGCCCTTAATGTGACGCTTTAAGCCCACAGCGACAGCAAACCACTTTTACTTCCACTGTTTCAGTAGCAGAAAACAATGATAATTGCATTTTAAAGTCCTAGCATTTATTATTTCAATTAGAATCTTTGTCATATTATTCAAAAAATGACCTTTTCCTGTACCATCTTCTCTACAATGCACCATAAATGTCTCTTAGACAAATTTATACTCTGTTGGAATGACTTCGAAGCCTCCCCCAAAGCAAAACATTATCTTTTATTGTTGGGTGTGGTATTCATGAAGGGCATTCATTTTGTAAGGCAGTGTTCTGTGACCGCTGACCTTAGCCTGTGTCTTAGCAAAACTTTAATGCAATCCAAATTTGGCCACATCAAATGTTCCAATGTACACCGCCAGATAAGAAACAGTCACTTCGGTAACCACAGCTTTCTTTGACTTTTGCTTTCAGGACCTGACGGAGAACACAACTGGTCCAGCAACTACCCATTTTGCGGAGGAGCATTCCAGTCGCCCATCGATTTCCAAACACAGCTGCTGAGATACGACCCAAACCTGCCGCCCATTCAGGTCCAGAACTACAACCTGTCGACCAATGAGCAGCTCACTCTCAGCAACAACGGACACTCTGGTTGGTGCAGTATGATTATAGAGCATTTTGTTTTTTAAAGACGACTAATAACTGTTGTCACATTACGTACCTTTTAAACGTACATTTTTAGATATTACATTTCATATTGTAATGTCTGCGCGAAAACATAGACCTTTCTTTCACTACAATAGATTAAAGGATTTGTGGTTGTTAAACTAATGAGACCGTGCGTCACACATAAAGGTAAAATAGTCTTTCTTCTCAAGCTTAATTTCTAGGTCAACGTGGAGAAAATGATAGAAGGATCTATTTTGCATGTCTGCCATAGCAATTTCCCTTAATCACCTGCTTATTATGATAAAACAAACCTGTTTGTATTTTAGTCTGGAAAATATGGCAAAGTTGTGATTCGAGGTAATGTCTTAAACAACATCACAAGTGCTACTTTTCTAGGTAATGAGTATTTTCGGCTATATTTTTGGTCAAAAGTGCATTAAACAGACTGAAGTTGTTCCATCTACCATTTCTCGACTGTGATTGTTTACTTAAGACACTCTTTTATTTTATCCACTCTCACTCCAAAGAGCCGTGTCTGGTCTGAAAGAGAGGGAAATGTATAGTTAACTACAGCAAGTGTGCATTGCTGCCACAGAGGTCCTGCCACGAGGATGAATACTGATTAGGTTTCCTGACAGTGTACCACTTTGTTTGGGTTTTCGGAGCCATTTCAGACTTAGTTTGGAAAATGTTAGGCAGGATTATTGTGACCATACCTTAAAGAAGAAATTTATGATTTCTCTTTCCTTTGTACCCACAGTGCAGTTGTCTTTACCATCTCACATGTACATCTCCAGCCTTCCTCACAGATATTCAGCAGCTCAGCTCCACTTCCACTGGGGCTCTTCCAATCTGCTGACTGGATCAGAACACACTGTTAATGGCAAACGGTTTGCTGGAGAGGTAAAGTAAATATGTACACACACACCCCAAAGACGAGTCCATTACTGTGAACACCTTTAGTGCATGATCAAACTGCTTTTGATTGCATAAGCCCATTACAGAAGATTTGAAAAAAAACCCTTAAGTTGGGACTTGACAGTACATGATGCAATGTTTGGTAACATATATGGAGGTGTCCCAAATAATAATCACTCCGTCTCTGTTTATCACTTTAGGACAGGGAAAATGCCTGCACAGTTTGTGTTCATAGAACACACATAAATGTGTTCCCAAAGATAGGATTTATAGTCATTGTGGCTCTGTAGTTCAGACCTCTGCCCCAGAATTTATGGCTTTCTTATAAAATTCTTTAGCCAATCAAACGCCATGTCCAAACGAGTCGACAAATGCCTTTGCAATATTTGGATTTTCCACTGCAAGTCTTCTGTTTTAGATAGATAGATAGATAGATAGATAGATAGACAGATTTACTTATGATTCCTCATTAAAGCTAGCCTTTTCTGTTGTATCCAGATGCATGTAGTACACTTCAATTCTGACAAATACCCCAACATCTCAATGGCAGTGGACAAGCATGATGGATTGGCTGTGCTGGGAGTTTTCATTGAGGTAAGTCCAGGCCTCAAACCACTGTGACTGATGTGGTGCAGTGGTTAAGGCTTGGGGTTGATGCTCGGAAGGTTGCTGGTTTGATTCCCGCAAGAACTGAGCAATGAGCCATCACTGCAAGATACTTTAGGGTTATTGTTCTTGTAATAAGTGCTTGAAAATCACATCAACAAATTTTCCAGCATAATTCTTATTTTCTAATGAGTCGGTGTTTTATATCATTTAGATTGGAGAGTTCAACCCTGATTTTGACAAATTCTTCAAATACATGAATGGGATAAAGTACAGCGGTGTGTTACTTTCATATAGTTTCAAATATCTGTGATTGAGATGTGCACAAGTATGCTAACACTCACCTGTTGCTATCCTTTATACTGACAGATCAGAAAATACAGGTCCCAGCATTTAACATCCGTGCATTGCTACCAGCCCATTTGGACGAGTATTACCGCTATGATGGTTCTCTGACCACACCACCCTGCTATCCCAGTGTGCTATGGACCGTGTTCAGGAAACCAGTTACTATTTCACGAAAACAGGTACTTTATATGTCAACAGTTGTGCTTTGCTTTCAAGAAAAGGTCATTTTGTAGAAATTAGGGCTGGGTGATATGGCCAAAAAAAAAATAAAAAATCACAATGAAATTTTTCATATCGGTCGATATTGATAATTATCACATTAAATTTCAAATATTTATTTCTTTAAAGTTTAAAGGCAGATTTTTGTGAAAGTTGTGGAAACTAGATAATTAATTGTGGTTTTAAACTACTCTTTATGGCCAGAACATGACAAACACTTCACGTTTTTGAATTCTTTACACTTTTCCCGTCATTTTTCCTTAACAAAATAAATATCTTAATAGAGAAATTAATTTCTTAGTTTCTGCATAATGAGTGATATTGTTTCAAATCATTAAACAGGTTTGTGTTGCCTGACTATTTGATGACACGTATCTTCAGCACAGTTTGCAGTGCAGGCTACAATATTAATGATATGACATTGTTATTATTATTATTATTATTATTATTAATATTATTATTATTAACAGTAGTAGTAGCTTGAGTTGGGATGCAAATTCATGTTCATTATCAAAAACAGTTACATCTGTAAAAATTGTAACAACTTTTATTTTTATACGGCGAAATTTAGTTATTCTGTCTGAATTCTATTAAAATGAAAATGGTCTTCCATAGTAGCATACATTTAGATCATGATAACCACAGTTAAAACCACACATAGCACCTCAATACCATGGTAAAATGTAACTATATGGTTTCTAGGTATTTGTGTGAAAAACAATAGTCTAAATACATTTAGTATAAATGCATAAATGCTATAGCTTAATCCCAAAAAAATACTGTAATTATATCCCATTACTACTTTAATACTTTTATTACATGTCTGCATTAATAATATAATAAAATTCGATATGAAGACCCCACATTTCTGCTACAATACCATGTTTTTACCAGTTACCAATCCATGGTAAATGATGGCAATTTGTAGATTGAAAAGCCTTCTGACTGTATTGTTGCACACAGTGTTTCTATCGTTTGTCAGTGCTGTTTCATCTGGCTTTAAACTAGTTTAAATCACCGAGTCATTTGTGTTCTTTGCTGAATTCAAACACTTCACACTGGATCTCATAGTGCTGTTTAGTGCTGACTGATCAGCGAGTAACCACATCTGCTCTAGGGAACTCGTGCTGCGTTGCCATTTGACCTTTTGCAGGGTTGCCAGGTTTTCACAACAAAACCCGCCCAATTGCCACTCAAAACTAGCCCAGTTGCGTTTCAAGGGGGGTCCCCCATTAAAAATTGCATTCCGCAGGATAAAATACACATTTTTTGCCGTAGTTCACCTGGTAAAATTTGCATTCCAGGGGCTAAATATCACATTATTTGGGTTGCTTCAACCTGCGGACATGAAAAACAACCCACGGCAACAGTGTTAAAGTAGCCCAATTCCACGGGAAAACAGTGGACTTGGCAACACTGGCTTTGTGCTGAGCGGATAAACAGTCCGTGTGGCACAGTTCAAATGAGTAGCCCTATTTCGTTCCACTTTTGGTACATGAAAATGATATCAAACAATCGAAGAAAATTTTATCGCGATAATTATTGTTATCGTTTTATCACCCAGTCCTACAAACAAATCAGCAACTATTGTTAAATATACACTTCTTCTGCACTGTAAGCTAATTAGCTTATTAGTATGACCAAGTAGGTCTGTAATACGTGGGGCTAAGATATCAATTAGCAGCAGACATGATTCACGTTGCTTGTAAAGAAAGTTTATTTCGTAAACATTTCGAATACACGGTTACTTTTGAATGGTTGCCAATGAATGTAGTACATGTAGTTATGGCATAACTGCAAACAGCTAACTAGCCAAACCTTGACCCTTTGTGTGTGACTTGCAACTCTGAGGCAATAGTCCCTGCTCTTCACATTGTGTGTAGTAATGTTACTCTTGTGTCTTTACAGTTTTTGGCATTGGCCACAGCTCTGTACGCCTCTTATGTCCAAGAGTCTACTACCGTGCCGCTTCACGGAAATTACCGGAAACCACAGCTCGCAGATAACAGAGTGGTACTGGTTTCCTTCAAGGATGGTAAGTAGAATCTAGATTGCAGTTTGATTATGTATGATATGAAGGGCTAAACCTGAAGTGCAAAAACATCTGCCTCAATGCTTGAAGAGAAGTGCCATGGTTTCCTATCAAAGAATTGATAGGAATATGAGCTTTCAAGATGGCTTTGCCTCTGCTTAAGGCCTCAGATTATGCACTGTTACCTTTTTTCCTGAATGAAAGACCTTCGCTGCTGCAGGCTCCATCGAAACAAATGCTGGGTTTTAAATTAGATGCTTCAACTGACATAAATCTTTCCCTCTAAACCTGGTTTTAGAGTTGGTGCACCACAGAGTTTTCTTCTAAATATCAGGCATTTTGTTGCTATGAGAAAAGTCTGGGTTTGCTGTCATTACTGGAGGCTTGTGATCTGGTTTTGCTGTTTGCTAACATCCTTGCATGAAGGCTAAATTCATCGATACCACTTGCTGCGTTATTTACTGCATGGCAAAGTTTCCTAAGAAGCTGAATTGTGGAGAAGAAAGGTTGGTCCTTCATTTTTCCTTCCAGGCCCTGCACTAGTCAGGCTTTACCCTAGCAGTCCTTCATTGCAATTCTAAGCTTGAACACCTCTCTACATTGTGTCTGGTGCAGGACTGCATGGTATTCTTTCAGCGGCGTCCCCCTTTCAGAGGAAGCAAGTGATCCAGAAGCTTCTGGTGGGTGACCTTGCGGATTTGGCTGACGAGGGACTCTACCAACTTCTGCCAAAGTTGAGTCCCCAACCAGGGAAGGATAAGAAGTTGAAGAAGACCAAGAAGCATGGACACTGGAGCCAGGCATCTCAGAAACAGCAGTGGTCGAAGAACAAGGTGCCAAGCAATACTGGCCACTCCTCTTCCGTTGGGAAGAACACCCCAACACCGTGGTATATGGGAGCATTTGATATGGATAAAGGGATATGCTTTGTATCCCTGGAGGAGAATGTCATGCACGAACTCGAGAAATACCATGCAAAGGGTCTGATGGTTGAAGCTCTGAGAGAGGTCATCTTCCCGGAGTTGAACCTCAGGAGTTACTTGCACTGCCGGTCTGATCTAGACCTTCAGACCATAAGAAAACTCATACAAGGAAGATCTCGGGACGAAGCCGCAGAGCTCGAACAATCACTGGCTGAAGCCATGCTGAAGAAAATGAGGAGGCAAATCAACCAGTATAGAAACCCAAACATGAAAACTACCATAGGGCATCCTCAAACCACAATCCCGAAGGACTTCAACTCGGCCTTGACTTACCACAGACCTCAACATGTTGAATGGGAAGATTAGACCCAGCGAGGGCCACGAACCTCTCCGAGGGCCTAAATTTTTGCAGTACGCTGTCACGCACAATATTCATATAGTCAACTCAGCTCTTAAGGCTAGCATGTCATTTGAATAATATTTATTTAGTTTGATGGTACCCCCCTAACACTGTCTATGAGACTCAGACAGTCTTTGTCTCAAACTTGTTTTGCTTTTGCAGTAGATGAAATGACTTGTTGAGCAAATAGTGTTCATGAAATATTACGCCGCTGGTTATGAAAAGTTTGTAGTTACTTTCCAATGAACTGGACAGTATGCTAGACTAGATGGATGTCGACAGGACCACAAAATTTCCAGCCTTCAGGATGCAGATTAACTATCAAATGATTAGTCTAGACTAAAAGCTGGTCTGTTTTAAGCATTAGCGAGGTTTCTGTGGGAGAATATGGCTCAAGCCATTTTAATTATGATATGCAATGCACAAAAAAGACAGAAGACCATCATGGTGGGGCCATATTTTTACATTTTATAGGGAAAAGTTGAGGAGTAATTGTATTCTGTGGTTGAAAAGAGTCAAGCGCAAATTAAAAGGGACAAAGGGACAAAATCAGCACTTAAAGTATTTTAACATTCTCAAGTTCTCGAACGCTGTGTGGTACTGTTTTTTCTGGGTGTGATCTGAACCCAGAGAGACAGCTGACAGCGTAAACTTTTTTTGGACACTGACTCAGATTTTGGCCTATAAAATTCTTTGTGAAATGTCTAGATCATGGATTGTAAAATAAAAGCATAACGTCAATTAAAAATGTATCACTTTTTCCACTTGTAAAGGTCAAACATGTCCCTGATTATATTCTAAATGATGTTCAGAAGTGATGTCTGACTATTCTAAAGTACATATGTTTATAGTTGTATTTGTATTAAGTTAAAAGTTTTACATTTATCAGAGTCTTTGGAGCTTGTGTGGTCTGCAGTAGTACATTTTTTGATTTTATCAAAAATTCTGTTATCATTTACTTACCCTCATGTCATTTCAAACCTGTTTGGCTTTATTTCTTCTACTGTGTTTTTTGTCCCAACAATGGAAGACAGTGGGGAGCAGTGTTGTTTTGGACCCCATTGACTTTCACTGTATAAACAAAATCTGTTAAAACACTCTATAATATATCTTGTGTGTGTGTGTTTTCTCTCGAATAGTCCAGCATCATTTTTATATGCAATATATTCATAAAACTTCCCTCTCAATTCATAGTTTTCTTTTCTTTCCTCTAAGGAGACTTTACTTGGATGAGCTGGGGTATGTTATAGTAAAACAAACAGTTTGTGCATGTGTGTGTTTGTGATGTCAGACACTTCCTCACCCCTGGCTAACAGACGTGACGTCTTTTGTTATGACACTCATGCGAGGCGATGAGCTGGTGGCCATGCAGTGACGTGTAGCTGCAGTGTTGCGTCACCACTATCTTTGGCCACAACGTAATTGCTGTTGACATAAGATTGAACATATGGAGAGGGCATGTTTGTGCACTTAGCATGACTTTAGGACCTTATCATTGACGTATCTATGGTTTAGTTCTAATTGTAGTGCTGCAGTGCCTGACAGATATCTTTACTTTAAACCACTGTGCCCTACACATGTGCATGCGTGTCTCATTTGACACCACTGGGTTTTGTCACAACATGTGTAATCATAGCCACATTTGTGTATTTTTGTGCATTATGTCAGTTGTGTTGCATTAGTGTGTGATGACTGCTAATCATATTGAGAACTCCTAACCAAAGAAGCTAATCTGGGCTTATTTGAGGAGTTACAAGTTATTTTTAACCTCTGTTGAGTCAACATGAAATCAGAATTTACCCAAAACTTTCTTCACACATTTGCATTCACATGCATGATTCATAAGCGAACATTAATGCAAAAATGTAAAAAAAAAAAAAATAATAATAATATTTAATTCTATAACTTGTTCTGTCTCTGTCTACTTTACTTCCTCCCAATGGGTAAAATCAAGTCCTGCCATTTTTTTCTTGGTGAATATCTTGTTTCACTCTGAAATCCATCACATTATGGGTTGCAAATGCCATTTCATGTTGACTTTAATGTCACTGACTTTCATTTGGTGCACAAAATTAATTTTAAACCAGGTTGTGATCATATTCTTTGTATTACATGAAAAATGGCACTTTGTAAACGTATAATATTTACAAAGTCGTACAAAACAAATACAAGGCATGCTGCATTGAAACAATAGTTGAGATAATTAAACATACTGTTAATTATTAGGTTAATTCTCCTTTCAGGTATTCTAGCAACAACAATAGTGGCCTCCATGCTAGGACTGCTACTGATCATTACACTAGTTTGGTGTCTTTTGAGAAAAAGGTAAGTGTTAAATTCACCCCAAAATGAAATAAAGATGTGGTCACATTTACCGTCTTTCTGCAGTTTTTTAAGAAAAATAATTTGACTTGAGTACAAAAAATGTCCCCACATAGATTTTACAACAGGTTGAAGTTGATCACTAGATATTACCGCACTGTTGACAATAGACAATGGACCTTTTTGCCCGCAAAATTTCAATATATGACAGCACCTAATTTCTGTCTTGTGAATTTGCTGTGAATTTTGTGAGCTTTGCTTTATACATGGCAACACTATTGACTATAGACTTTTTTCCCTGCAAAATTTCGCCAAAGTTTGGCTGATGTGACTGCACCAGTGTCTTTAGCGCAAAGACAATGAACCAATTTTCATTGCAAACATGTCTGTATGCTGCATACTTAACTTTATCTCTTAGTCTTGTTAGATATTTTAAAATACAGATGTAACAACAAAAGTATGAGTTTTTTTAAAGAAAAATATTTGAGGCAAGAATTTTGGAAACCATTGCTGTGAACTCCTTGCTACTATAGTGAATTGGCAAAAAAAAACTATGTCTAATGAAATTCATGGCTCTTCTATGAATGTATATGTTTTTGTATAAATGCATAAAATTTGCTTGTGTTGAAGTTGGTCACGCTGACTAAGAGAAAGCTGCTTGGTTCGAAAATTGCTTGTGTTAAAGGGATAGTTCACCCAAAAATGAAAATTACCCCAGATTTACACTCCCTCAAGCCATCCTAGGTGAATGACTTTCTTCTTTAGGACGAATACAATCAGAGTTATATTAAAAAATGTCCTGGCTCTTCCAAGCTTTATAATGGCAGTGAATGGGTGTTGAGATTTTGAAGCCCAATAAAGTGCATCCATCCATCATAAAAAGTGCTTCACACAGCTCTGGGGGTTAATAAAGGCCTTCTAAAGCGATGCGTTTTTGTAAGAAAAATATCCATATTTAAAACTTCATAAACCATAATCTCTAGCTTCCGCTAACTGTCGAACACGTTCACGAGAGAGTGGTGTTCCAGTGGATGACGTAGGACGTAGGCATAGTGTGAGCGCCAGTGTGAATATGCTAGTCTCATGAGAACCAAGTTTTGTTTACAGCAAAGGAAAACAAGTCTCCTCTTGCCTTATATCGAAATCCTCTGACATTTTTCTTTACAAATCCTTGTTTTGTACTTTTAGTTTGTGACCGGTGTTTTGTTTTGCTCTCTCCTCTGTGCTTCCACGTTCGTCACCACATTCGCCTACGTCTTACATCATCTGCTGGAACGCCACTCTCTCATGAACGCACGTACTACAGTTAGTGGAAGCTAGAGATTACAGTTTATAAAGTGTTAAATATGGATATTTTTCTAACACAAAGACATCAGTTAGCTTTAGAAGGCTTTTATTAACCCCCCAGTGCTGTTTGGAGCATTTTTTATGATGGATGGATGGACTTTATTGGGCTTCAAAATCTCAACACCCATTCACTTCCATTATAAAGCTTGGAAGAGCCAAGACATTTTTTAATATAACTCCGATTGCATTCATCTGAAACAATAAAGTCATATACACCTAGGATGGCTTGAGGGTGAGTAAATCATGGGGTAATTTTCATTTTTGGGTGAACTATCCCTTTAAGTGGTGCTTTGTGCATCTCAACACTAGAAATTTTGCGAATGTGGCCACACCTTAATGCAAGTTTACCAATTTTATTGTTCCACAAATTTCCACAATAAACTTCCCATCTTCTGTTCTTTTCACTAGATCTAACACCGAAGAACAAAAAGAGAAAACCAATGGGTACAAGCTGGCTGAGAAAGAAGAAAACATCTCCAAAGTATAACCTCTCAACATCTGATGAAACCTGAGCAAATTACACTCGCAGTCCATCCGTTTTTTCCATCATTCGCATTTCTGTCCTTGGCTCACGGGCCTATTCGCTAAGAAACCATCTGGTTGCATGCAATATTTAGATCAAAAATGTTCAAGGAACTCCGACTATTTGAGGTCTGTTCTTCTTCAACCACATTCTAATCCAGCAGGACCCAAAAAACTCTATGATGACACGAGAAGAGAGTAAAAATATGTCGTTTTCATACAGTATGTAATTCACCACATTTGTATAACCCACCAGTTGACATCAAACCCGGTGCTTTGTGAAGCAGGAACCATCATACAATGACCTGCCAGGGTGGCCTTCCTTTGCTGTCCACCAGCATGTGACATCTCTCTGTGGAGTGCCAAGCAGACGTGGTGGAAAAACGCAGCTTCTGCCCGAGGCAACGAGGACGTTCTGGTTCAGTGTGGATATGTGGCGGCCTGAGATGGGTAGTTATGATGTCCCCACCCTGTATTTACTATTGTGCTGTTGGACTGATTAGAGTAATGAAAGGGTACGTGCAGAGCCACGCTCTCGGTTCCCGCTGAACATGCCACAGAACTGGCCTATTGTTCCTCAGCTTGCGTGCAGGTTGACCTCTGACCTCTCATTGCCTGAGCAATCATGAGACTAAACGCCCATGCGAACCCTGTAACCCGTACCGGAATGCTCAGGCTTTCCCAGACTGCATAATGACTCGAGTGATTAGCTTGATGAACGGAGGGCTCGTTCCTGATTTTCAACATCCAACTTCACCTGTCATTTTCAAGTGATGAATGATCTTGATTAGCTGTTTGATTTGAACCGACTCCACAGGAAGTTGATTTCCTGAGGGTTTGAGTTCTAGCGTTAGAGCTAATGGCAAAATAATGATAAGAATGATGAGTGTGCAACGATTGTAATGATTATGATTGACTTTGGAGATCTTGAAGCTGTGAATTCTGAATAACACTAAGTCCATTTTGGGAGATCCTGTTTAAAAGACCAGTTTCCATGCTGTTCCAGGCTGGTTTCTCTGGTAAAGCTGGTTAACCATCTGTGCTGAAGATGATTGACCGAAGAACCTTGGTGGTTAAGCTAGTTAAGAGCCCTCTAGGTGCTGAATCTTGAAATAGACTCTCCTCGGATTGAAAATGATAATAGAAGGCAAACAGAATGTGATTTTGATTTATTCTGCATGTTGTGCACTGCATATATTTGTGATGAACACTGTGAATTTCGAGGTATTATTTTTCATTGTATTTTTCCTTGTTTTGTGTCTTAAAAATTGTTTTGGTGTAGTGATTCTTTGTGTTGTGGTGTTTTTTGTGCTGACATTAAATTGACCAGATAAAGCACAAATTAAAGTATTTTTAGTATTATTTTATGTAATTTTTTTATAATATTTATTCATATTTTTATTTATTTTGTTTGTATAGTATTTTTTATGGCAATTGTTGTTTATAAACTTAAATCTTTATATTACTACTAATGTATAAATATAATGTACTAAACTTTGACTAAATTATAAAATTGTATGTACTACTTTGTTGATATTGGTTTAGTTTACAAGCTACATTTGCAAAGCACATGAAGTAATATCTGATTATATGTAATAAATTAGATTATAAATATAATTTCATAGCATTTATTTGTCACAAATAACAATAATTAAAATTTTAATAACTTTTAGCATACTACGAAAACCAAGACAAAATTATGAAATAAAAAACAGTAGGACAAACAAGAAACAAACTGTTAAAAGTTACACGTTAGGAGTTCCAAAGCATCTGATGATCTTATGTCAGAAATGAATTGATTACGTCACAAAAACTCAACTAATTTTATACTTGAAGTCTAAAATAATCAGTAAGTCTCCACACGCTACTTCTTTTCAAATCTAAGAAGTTATTGTGATGTAAAGTGGCAGAAACAATCTAGTAGCAGAAGAAAAAAAAGACAAAAAATTAATGAAAGGGAGGCGGGGGTCTTTCTAATCAAATGAGCTTTATTGGTTTATAGCAGGTGTCAGACCCTCACTTCCTTTTCAATCACTGTTAAAACTGCTATAAACCTCAATCATAAATATTATTAGTAGAATAATTAATATATTAATATTATTATTTATTATTACATATAAGTTTACTAATTACTGATTTGAAGTTTACTATTATTATTAGTTAATATAATATTATTTAATATGCTATAATATAATATTTGTTTAACTACTTACACTACCAGTCAAAGTTTTTGAACAGTAAGATTTTTAATGTTTTTAAAAAAGACTCTTCCGCTCACCAAGCCTGCTTTAATGCAAATAAATTTGATCCAAAGTACAGCAAAAACAGTAAAAATGTGAAAAATTTTTACTATTTAAAATAACTTTTTTCTATTTGAATATATTTTAAAATGTAATTTATTCCTGTGATCAAAGCTAAATTTTCAGCATCATCAGTGTCACATGATAAAGACATTTATAATCTTACAAAAGATTTCTATTTCAGACAAATGCTGTTCTTCTGAACTTTCTATTCATCAAAGAAACCTGAAAAATCTACTCAACTGTTTTCAACAATAATAATAATAAGAATAATAATAATAAATGTTTTTTTGAGGAGCAAATCAGAATATTAGAATGATTTCTGAAGGATCATGTGACTGGAGTAATGATGCTAAAAATTCAGCTTTGAAATCAGGAAAAAATTACATTTTAAAATATATTCAAATAGAAAACAGTTATTTTAAAAAGTAAAAATATTTCAAAATTTTACAGTTTTTGCTGTACTTTGGATCAAATAAATGCAGGCTTGGTGAGCAGAAGAGTCTTCTTTAAAAAACATTAAAAATCTTACTGTTCAAAGCTTTTGACTGGTAGTGTAAACTAAGCTTACAGAGTAGCCTACATAAAATTATATCCGATGATAGTCTATATAATAAATTAAATAGGATATAAATTTAATTTCATAGTATTTATGAGACCTAAATACTAATAATTAATTTTCATTTCACACGTTTTGCATAAATTGAAAACCAAAGTAAAATAAAAAGATTTGGACAAAAATATTCTCTGATATTTACCTTGTCTTTGTCATTCATCTTTGTTTTATTCCCACATCACGTCTAATATTTCACCTCAAGCTCTTAAGACACTGTTGTATTCTTGATAAGTTATAACTTTTGAACAAAAACTTCACAGGGGTAAAATTATGTCATGACTGTAGGGCAAATAAACGATTAAATGCAGAGATGGTTTGTGCTAATTTAACCTTTTGATTATCATAGATCTAAATTTTAATAATCATATAGGCTAGTTTTATGATTGTGCATCTTAAAATCTGGATTGGGTAAAACAATGCAAGTGTATAATTCTATAAATAAAAGACATTTGAAAAGTAGTAAAAACAAATCATAAAGGCATGAAATGTTTCCAAGATATATAATAAGATTATTGTAATGAGATATAATATTATTATAATGAAATCTTCATATAACAAAACGGATTTTTGAATTAAATGCATATTGTGCATTACATTTTTGATTATAAAACTTAGTAAGAGCATGAAACACTGACTGAATATCATGGTGCTGCAGTTTTTAATGTAAAACTTAATACAATGGCACCTTCTAGTGTTCAGTAACCAAAGCAGTGTACTTGAAGTGCAGAGACGCGTCTGCAGCTGACAGTCTGCAGTCAAAATACCCAAATATATTATTTCACATTTGTATAGAAAATTCTGGCAAAAGCTTCAACTTAACAAAAGCACCAATATCATATCTTTGTGTTTTTGCGATAACAAGTTTAAAATTGGCCTCATCTTTAGTTATTTGTATCCCAAGGTATGTTAAACTATAACTATGTTTAACTATGGCAACAGAGCAATTTTTAATTGACAGCAATTCACATTTATTAATATTTAAACTTAATCCTGAAGCCTCAGAAAAAGGTTGGAGAATACTCAATGCTACAGGCATTTGTGAAAAATCATACAAAAATAAAGCAGTGTCGTCTGCTAATTGGCTTATTATAATTTTAGTGTTTCCAATTGTGATACCCTTTAAATGTCTACTATTAATATGCGTGCTAAGGAACTGTGTTGCAAATAAAAATAAATATGGGGAATCCGGACATCCTTGTCTGACTCCTCCATTTAAAAAGAATCTAGGTGACCATTACTCAGTTTAATTGAGCTGTTTCCGTTTATTTTAACCATTCTACACTGTAATAGCCCAAATAAGTTATATGAACTTACTTTTCATGTTTTCATGAATCTGAATAATCCATCATATCTAATACTAGCCGTATCTTATGCATGAACCCTGACTGTGTTTCGTCATTGATAGAATTCAGTAAGAGTAATTAGGCCTTGACATAACGTTGCTGGAAGTACTGCCTTCTCTATACTTTCTTCATACACTTTTAATAAAAAAAGAGCTATAACGTGACTAAACAGCTTATAAAATTCTGAGCTAAGTCCATCTGTTCCAGGAGATTTGTTGGCTTTTAAAGAGTTAATAGCTTTCTCAATCTCTTTTATTGTGATAGATGCATCACAATAATGCTGATCTGAAATACTCAACTGTTTTATAATAGATAATGTCTGAAAAAAAAAATTAGTATGTTTTGGGCATGATTTTGAAGCATATAAATCGCTGTAAAATTCGGCACAGAACTTTGCAATACTTCTTGGATCATCAGTAATATTGCCATCAACCATAAGTTTTGTTTTTTTATTTGGTTATTTTTAGCTTGTTCTCTTTCCAGTCTGAAAAAAAAAACAAAAAAAAAAAAAACGCAGAATTGTGTTCACCCTCTTCTATCCATTTCCTACACGATCTAATAAATGTCCCTTCAGGTTTATGTTTATATAAGTTATCTAATTTGTGTTGTAAATCTGCTAATTCTTGTTTTTCACACTCAAGTAAACATCTACGTTTTTAGATAAGAGATTTGTGATTCTACATATAACAATAGTTTCATCTATTTTTTTCTTTTTTTGCCAAATCACTACAAAATTTTCTAATATATTTGCCAGTTTCATACTTAGTAAATTCTCAGTAGCTACTGTATCTATTATCCTCTCTAGCTTTATTCCAATTATTTTGAATTTTAATAATTTTGTCTTTCACCTCATCATAAAGGAGAACTGAATTGTTAACTTTCCAGCTGTCTAAAGCCAAATTAAAGTCTCCACCAAAAATAAGCAAAGCATTTGGGTATTTAGTCAATAGATTTAACACTTGTTCCTCTAGACGATTAATAAAAGCTTCGTTTTCTTTTGGCTGGTTAAAACCATAAACACAAATTTGAAATTTCAACAACAAGGCAGATAAAATGGCCACTTAAATCACTTTTATGGAGTAAAATCTTCCCTTTAAACTTATTTTTTAATATGCATACACTTGCTGAATGTGTCTTGCCATGAGACATCCATAAGTCCAGGCCCCATCCAGAAATTTAAGTCTTCTACAGATTAGTGACTCTCTTTGAATTGAATTGAATTGTTTGAGATATAAAAAGATAGCTTTTCGTTTAGTAAGATTTCTCAGCCCTCTAGCATTTAAAGAAACAACGGATAAAGACATAACTCATAAAACAAACAACAAAGTAAAAAAGCTAAATAGAAGTCTAATTGTATAGAACTTTAACCAGTCAAAAATGAGCCTAACAACAACTCTGACAGCAGGGAAAAGAATACTGAAATGCAGTATGAAAAGCATCTTGCATTCTACTTGAAACTAAATTTGACAACAGTATAATACCAGATAAATTAGGCCAACAGGAAACATGTTCAACAGCGTGGAGTTCCCTCGAAGGGGAAACACTCTTAAAAGTGAAAATTTCTGTGGCCTTTTGATTTTCTGTGTAGTTATAACCACCTGACTATAGGCTGGTGTGTGCAATTCCACAAAGACTTTCCAAACATATAAAAAGAATAATTAAAGAGAATAAAAAAATAATGAATAATTTATTGCCATTGTGTGAATAATATGTAATCAGTAAATAGTAACTGTAATCTGATGAGTATTTTAAAATGTAATCTAATTACAATGACTTAGTTTGCATAATCTGATTACGTATTATGTAGCAGGTTCTCACTCATTTTCCTCCGGGTAACTCCTATGAGATGAAGGGTAAAGTGGAAGATGTAAGTGGGTCACAATGTAATGTATCTCTTGAGAGCTTCCTTTAATGAACACCCAGGTCATTTCTCCTTTCTTTGACTCGACACAGCTGATTAAGACAGTGAAGAACAACAAAGACAAGGGACGAGCCAATCACAGTGCAGTATTGTTTGGTTTTGGAGACGGAGGGGCGGTGGCCCCACACAGCTAATGCTGGAGCGTCTAGACACTGATTGTCTGCCAAAGTCAGTTTCTTTTTCATCTGTCTGAGGGTGTAACACAAAACACTCATTTCCTGCTGTTTAGATAAGAGAATATAATAAAACTAAGATTAAAATACACTTGTGACACAAATGCATGACGTTAATGATGAATGATTACCAGAATCACTGGTCTTTATTTAGTAATGATTTGAGATGATCGTGATTGTGTCATCAAGGGTTCAGATATCAAGTCCTGATGTCCTGTTCTCTCAGCTGGAATCGGACTCATCCATTTACATTTAGTTATTCAGCAGACGCTTTTATTCAAAATCAACAAAAGAGCAACAACATGTAAGCGATATGACAAGTCTAACGCAGTACACATAGCAAGTTTTTTTTTTTTTTTTAAAGAAAACAAGTAGATAGAATATAGAAAAAAGAAAGCTAGTGTTAGTTTTTAAAGAAAGAGTAGCAGTTAGAGAATAAATATGCAATTGATAGAGGGTCAAGGGTGTGTGTGTTTATTTAAAAAAAACAGGCACAGGAAGTGGAGGCGATCTTGATTATTCATAAGATCGCCTCCACTTCCTGTGTCTGTGGTATGCTTCATGGACTGCATCATCAGATGACCTAATGAACTTCATATTTTCAGAGATACGCACCACAGAGTCAAGTCATTTTCTTGCTGCTTGTGAATCACTGGGATCCACTCCTGGGAAGGAGTGCCCCACAGTAGGGGCTTTCACACCAGTAAAAGAGTCCTATAGAACTACCGGTGACGCAAGCGTATGCTGAATGGCTAAACACATACAAAACACCGGCTACCCAGCATTTTTAAAAAGCCATGTAAAAATATTTACTCCATGAAAATTGAAAACAGCGATAAAGGTATTTGGCTACCTGTCGTCTGCAGCATTGTGTTCTTTTCTCAGATTCTATGATTGTGACACTGCAAGTTGTCACAGGAGATTTAGTCAGATTTTCATGCTCTTTCAATCATGTAAATTGTGCGTTTATGTTCCATTTCCGTTATCAAGAAACCCACGACACAACAAAAACAGCTCCGATCATGGCATCCTCTATTCACTGGTTGTTGATGTTTGTAAATGCCATGAATAAAGACGTCGCCGTCGGCCGCTTCAGAGTTCCTGCCGCCGGTGTGAATGCAACCAGGAAAATGGCCCGAAGAGGAAATTGGTTCTCTAGGAACCACCATGCTGGCTAGTTCCTAGAACTACACGGTGCGAAAGTCCTAGTATGTCTATGCGGTGGACTTGGTGTGGGCATGCTGTGGGCTGGGAAGGGAACATGGTGGCTACAAAGAGGTGCTCATGAGAGCCCTTTAAAAACATTAATTTATAAACGGGACACCCTGTGGCAGGGTTGGGCAACTCTGGCCCTCAAAGTCAACTGCCCTGTAGAGTATAGCTCCAACCCTAATGGAGTCTGCAGGACAGTGGACTCTGAGAGCCAGAGTTGCCCAGCCTTGCTCTATGGTCTGTAAACTTGGTGGACTTAGTGTAGCTAAAGCTACAAGTCACCAAAGTCTTTTTGCCAAGTGTATATTTCACTAACTTGTCCACTGATAAAAACAAATGGTAAACCTTGATTCTTTAGCTCAAATCAGGCTAAAAATGACATTTTTTTTAGTTGGTCCACTGAATGCCCATGCACGTTCTAGGCCAAAAACACCAGACAATGTCCTCGCCGATAAGACAGATGTCTCTTTTAATTCAATAGACAGTGCTTCCCAACACCCCTGTGTGTTGAACACTGCAGTTTCTCCCATGGGTTTCTCAGCCTTGTCTCCTCCTTACAACATCTGCGGTTATATGTTCTTTTGGAAAACTTTACATAATGTATGAACTTATGTTTTAATTAATAGGTGTGGGGACACGAATGGGCTGATCTGTCTGAGCATGGCTTTGGTGTGGCTCTTCTTAATGACTCCAAATATGGCTACTCGATCCATGAAAACATCATGACAGGTTATTAAAATGTGCTATGTTTTGGCTAGCATCACCATTTTTTCTATAGATTGCGCGCTCCAAAAGCACCAGATGCCAATGCAGATATGGGTAGTCATAATTTTACCTATGCCTTGATGCCACACACAGGTTGGTACATCTTCTCGAATCTAAAAAACCATTATAATCAATTTTCAGACAACCATGAATAAAACCAATGCATGTGAAAAAGCCCCTTCCAGGATGCTTCTGTTCTCCAGTACACCTACAACCTGAACTTCACCCTGAACCGTGGAGTGCATTCTCTGTAATCTCTCTTGCTGTCATCCTGGAGACCGTAACACAGGTGCCCATTCATAATGTCCTGTCGGTGACCTCTCCTAACAGATTTTGCCCACTGTGTTTAGCACGAACTCTGTTTCCTTTTTCTCACAGGCAGAAAGCAGAGAGAATGCCCTGCTTATTCGTCTCTATGAGTCTCACGGAAGCAGCGTGACTACCACTTTGTCAGCTTCCCTTCCCATGCAAGAAACATGGCAGTGAGTAAACAATTAATACTAACATTGTTGTATTGTTTAGAACACTATTCTCATAGATTATTGTCTTTACAGTTGTGATCTCCTGGAGCGTCCTGATTCCAGTATTCATGTGTCAAAGACTACATCTGAAATATCCTTAACATTCAAACCATTTCAGATCAGATCTCTCCTCTTAATTATACAGTGATCCATTTAATTGCAAATCGATTATGATGCAGGTACTTGAATCACTTGTTTTCCCGAAATAGCTGCTGTCACTTTGGAAAATTGTGGTTTATGATATTCATACACATTTTCACTTTTTTTCAGTTTTTTCACACAAACTATATTTTTTGTAAAAAAATAAATTTCAGTGTAAGATTTAAAATGGATTACTTGGTTCTTTTTCCCCGTCAACACTTTGTTTGTGAAATCCTAAGAAAAAGGTAGTCAATATGGTTGATTAAACACTAGAAGTAAAAGATGATAAGGCCCCAAGCAGGCATTTTCCACAACAAAAATATTTTCTCATATATTTGATTACATACGTATATTTCTTATTTACTTTAAAAAAAGATTATGAAATCATTACTGAATATAAAAAGTCTGCGTGGTCCATTACAGTTCCCTGCTGACGTCACCTCTTGATGAAAAGCATTCTGATGGTTTCGTCTGAGTGACATCATCTGGAACAGTTCCTCGTGTGCCACTTCTTTTCTGCTGTGGCTTTGCTAGAATAAAATACAGAGAATTATTAACACCAAAAGATACAACAACTCACCAAGCACAGTCGGCCTCTGTATTAAAAGACTTCAGTCATACCTTTTGTTGAGCTTTTCCTGCAGGTTACAGAATTCCTTTTAGTTTAAATCACCTCCTCCACACGTTGGCCTTTGAGTGTGTTAGTTCCAGGCTTTGGAGAAACTTAAGAAAGAACAATATTGCAGTGTAATCAGGATCTGAATACTAATAATACTGAAAGTAGCCAAATAAATAGTGAACGTGAGATTCTGACTTTTTGAGCTTCTCTTTCCTCGTGTTTTTGGCTTTGTGTTCTCATCTGCAGGTGCCACGTTGAACTTTTTCATGTTTTTTTCTGTCTTTTTGAAGCATTTTGTGTTTTGGAGGTTGTATTTTCTTTTCTTTAACTTTATGTTGTCCTTTTTCTTAGCAGGTTTTGCTTTTGCAGTGCTGTCAGTGCTTGTCTTTTTGGCTTTCTAGATTGAAGAAGATGATGTTTAAAGTTCTTGCATCCGTTCAGAAATGCAGAATAACAGCATCTTACTTTTGAATCAGTGTAATTGTGATCATCTTTCTGCCTTTTCCACATAACTTTGCAAGATTTGGCATCTAATGGAGGAATATTTTTAGTAACATTTGACTTTATCATTCTTAGGATCAATCATCTGTTTATATTGTAGAGGGATTTTACCTTTGGACACCATAGGACCAGGATCCCCTAAAAACAAAGCAAGCAATGAATCAAAATCAGACTGAACTCTAAATGTGTTTCAGAATGGTCTCCAGGATTAGAATTAAGATTTGCAGAGAATTACATGCACATACTTTGAACCAAATTGTCTGTCCATTGTGGTCACCTAATGAGTTCATTCCTTCCACACAGTAACATCGCATCCAGGCTTGAAGCACAGAATACTTCCCCTTTGCTGGAGCATAACCATTTTCACCTTAAGGTAAAAAAAGAAAGAGATCCGCACTCGTCCAAATTTAGCCAAAAGGCTTATAGCGCTCATATGCTCAATGATCCAAGTCCTAATTTGTCTATTTGTCTTACCCACATATTGTTTTATACATGGACAAGACAACAGATAAATTACATTAGTGGAAGCACATGTGATCAGTTGTTTAATCTTATATGTGCGATCAGTTATACAACTCCGAAACTCAAAGCATCTTTTGCGTACTTTTATTATTTGCCTACCGGATTTTTGGATGCGTGTTTGGCGCTACGACCTTTTCTATTTGCACCTTAAGGTAAAAAAAATGAAATAAAAAGCTGATGCATGGATACTGATCTATAACTAAAAATGAATTTTTGTACAAGGTATGTAAGTACCGTCATGCACAAATCTTAGCATGTAAAACTGTGCAAAATCAGTTAATAAATCACAAATGGTTGAAGTGTAAACCAGCCCAATTGCACCACCTCCAAGGGAACAGTGTGACACAAAGAAAGAAGGTCTGGGGTCTCAGCCTTCACCCCTTTCTTCGTGTTTTTATCTGTTGACTGAATGAAACAGAACAAAGCAATGATTTATGCCAAACAAAGTGCCTATTAATACACTGACACAGACAAGAAGGTCAGACTCCTTCACCTCTACAACTGTAATCTCCTTTTTGACCTTCTTTTTATCCTTGTCTTTCAGTACAAGTCCCTCTAGAACTGTCCGTGCCTTCACAAACAGAGGGATTTGTATCTAAAGAATTTGGGAAAAAATCGGTTACTTTTCCTCATTTGGACTAATATGATAGTAGGCCATCAAAGAGAGGTTAAGTTCAAGGGTCTCATGTACAGTTAATTAAAATAATGGCAGATTTTTCAACTAAACAATGTGGTTTTATTTTTAAATTTGAGATAAAGTTTAATTTAGAAATGCATCGCTCATTTTTTTTTTTTTTTTTTTGTGATTGATTCAGGTTGCCGTTTTTTTTTTTTTTTAAAGAATGAAAGAGTATATGAACAAGAAATGCAATATAGCACCAGAAGTTGTTTTTGTTCTTTTAAATTTGAACAAAAAAGAGAATGGTTTGACTTCAGATTTGTAGTATTACACAAAATCAAAATAAATAAAATCCCTTAAAATGTTATGCAATCAATTTATAAAGGAAGGAAAGGACGTGTGGCCAAGTATGGTGTCCCATACTCGGAATTTGAGCTCTGCATTTAACCCATCCAAGTGCACACACACAGCAGTGAGTGGTGATCAAACACACACACACACCGTGAACACAAACCCGGAGCAGTGTAATGAGTAAAACGTCAAGGTGCTATAGCAGTTGTTTTATTTTAAATCAAATTATGTCAATGTAATTTTAAGATCAAATGAAACAATCCTAGACAAAATAAAACATTTTGTGCCATATATCTTCATACTTCCTTCACGATTAACTTTCACTTTTCAAACATGACAGCTTGCAATTTTGGGAAATAACATAGATCGGTCAAATAAAACAAACAAACATAAACAGCTGCTGCATACAGGAGCAAAAAACATCTGGTTCCAACTGATGGCCAGTCAACCGGTCCATCTCTAGTAATTCAAACCTGGGAAACATTTGAAAGTGAGTTAACTGAACAAAATCTCTGCTCGAAGATAGTTTCCAATCCCATTGAAATACTTCTGATTTAAGAGCGCCTCACAGATGGGTTTGTTAAGTGTCTTGTCAGACAGATTTGAAAGAACATTCTTCCTGAAAGAGTCAAATACTCTGTTTTAGTAGCTTAATCACAGATAAGCTGACCACTGTAAACTGACCTTTTCATATGAACTGCAACTCCTCAGAGAACAGTGTTTTTACTAATTTCTATTGAATATTTAATATGTACAATATGATTATTAACCCTCTGGTATTGTTCATTTGGGAGTCACACTTGTGTTGTTAATAGACTATAGAATATGAATAGACTATATTTCATTTCGATAATGTTTTTTCTTTAAAATTTTACATTTTGAGAGAATTTCATGGTACTAATTTATATCTAAATGATGGACTCAAATCAGAAAGAATGTGAAGGTTACGATAATGGCAATGGACATGAGCGGGAAGTTAGGCTATAGTTCTCAAAGAATTTGTTTGTTTCTTCTATAATCTATTCTAGATACTGAATATTTTCGGGTTAAGCATTACAGGTATGGCACTTATTTACACGCAATCGCTCTCTCAGTAATGCAGATGATAGATAGATAGATAGATAGATAGATAGATAGATAGATAGACAGACAGACAGACAGACAGACAGACAGATAGCATTTCAAAGTTGGCTTTCTCAAGCCAACTTAATTAGCTTGGCATGTGGTAGGAAAGAAGTTTGCACATTAGTGTTCCAATAAGCCACTTTGAAACTACTCTCCTGTTATTTTATTTATTTTATTTTTTTCTTTTAATATATGTTATGAACAGAACTGTGATATTTTAAACACAGGCCTACTGAAATACTTTAGCCGCCGAGCGGTGTTTCTGATGTCTGAGCGAGGAGTGGTGCGGGAGCAGAGTGATTATTGAATGCTTGGAGCGCAGAGGGGAAATTGTTGCTGCTCCACTCCACTCACATACTCTGGCTTAGGGTTACCTCCATGTAATTGTGCATAATTAATTGTAATTATAATAGTAAGTGTGTTGTAAAGGCTCCTTTAAGAGAGGGCTTTTATTCTGACATCGGCCGTTTCTCAAACTGAAGGCTGCATCCTCTGGAGATCACATTTGTAGGCTGCATACGTCATCAAACCTGGTTTATTTCAGTTAACTGAGCATTACATTTGTCAAAAGCATATTGCAACAGTTTACACTTAACTAAGAACAATGGTCAAATTTATAACTGTTAATATTCTAAAATAAGATCTTCTTTATGACGAATGCAGCCTACAAATGCGACCTCGGAGGATGCAGCCTTCAGTTTGAGAAACGGCCATCGTATGAGCGGTTAGTTAAGCCGCTGTTGCCTGCTGAAGTTTACATCTGTCGAGTCGATCGCTGAAAGGACATTTCTACCTGTTCATTTGCGATATTTCCTGCACCGTTTCAGCACAATGGCAAAGTTCAGCAAGTTCAGTCAGTCCCACAGAGTCCACCCATTGACGAAGTTCAGCGATAATATATATTTTTCTAATTAAGATTGCATTGGAGTGGTTAAGGCTTACTCCCTCCCAATAACCGAGTGCCACCGTTCTACACAATCTCAGGCCTCAATCTCTCGCACTATTGTCTTCCATACTCCTTTTCAGCCTTTTCCCGCCCCAGTCTCTGAATACTCAGCCCCCCTCCCGGTGTTCCTCATTACCCAATCACTCCCCATTATTAGTAAACAACACAACATTCCACAACACCCCACACTACAATATCATTCAGTCTAGACTATAATTACAGTCTATGCATTGTTGCACATGTGGCAGACTGCTAGTGCATGTCTCCTGCAAGTGGGAGACTTGCACTTGTTGCAAAAGATGCCAGTTTTCACATCTCTTGGTAAGCACAGCTGGCATCTTTTTCTTTTGGCCTGGGGACCAGCTATGGAGGGGCCGGCTGTGAATTGACCAGATGTGGAGGGACCTGCTTCCTCATCATCAGAAGTGCATTGCTGGGTTTTCCTCACCAGATGCAGAGAGGCTGGTGTGCGAGGAACTTGCTGCCTTTTTTTCATGAAAGGGGATACCAGTGCTCTCCCTAGCTCCTCCAGAAAAAGCCTTCTTCGGAAGCTCTTCCCCTGATTCCAGGAAGGATTCATTTCCCTCCACAACACAAAGGAGTTGTATGCAGAGACATCAAGTAGATTGAAGAACAGTGTCATGGGCCAGTGAGCTGTCTTCCTTCTGCAGGTATATGTACCAACAAGCTGAAATATAACACACGCAAACATGCATATATATCCAAGTTAGCTTAGAATAGTTATTATTAACGATAATGTGGTTATTGAATATTATGTAATAATTATTAGCAATGAAAACATACAAAAATATTACATACCTTGACAAGATTATCAACTCCACCTTTGGTGCTGTTGTAGTATAAAATCATATCCGGCTTCCTGTCCTCTCTGTGGCTGACCGATGGCTCTCTGTGCAAGGTGCTCATGAGAAGCACATTTCTGTTTTTCCTTGGACAGTAGGACACAATCGAGTGTGTGTCTGTGAAGGCAAACTGTGATGTGTAGCGAGCCCTGCCTTTTGTTGAGGTCAATGCAGATGGGAGCTCTGGCTTATTCTTGCGCACAGTTCCAACCATTGATAGCTTTCTTTGCAGAAGCTCGGTGCCAAGAGCATATGAGGTAAAGAAGTTGTCGCAGGTTACTACACATCCCTGAAGACCTTTTGTCATCTCAAGCACGACTCGTCTGCCCTGGTGCCTTTCAGGCTGTTGCCCTGCAGGTTTCCCAGTGTATATCTGCATGTTCCAGCAGTAACTTGTTTTGGCGTCACAGGCTGCCCAGATTTTAATGCCATATTTGGCTGGTTTTCTGGGCATATACTGTTTGAAAGAGCACCGACCTCTGAACGGGACCAGGCACTCGTCGACGGTGACACTGGGTCCAGGATTATATATCAGTGCCAGTCTTTCCACCCATTTCTCCCAAATGTCCCGGAAAGCTGCTAGTTTGTCACTCTTATTCCTAGGAGCTCTGGTTCTCTCATCATCAAAACGGATCACTCTTGAAAGCCGCTGAAAGTTACTCAAGGACATGGTGGCCCGAAAAATCACCCTGCCAAACTCAGCATGCCATAAGCTGCATGTAGCCTCATCATGCGACTTGTAGACACCAGCAAGAATTAGGAGCCCCACAAATGCTTGCATTTCAATCCAGTCTACATCTTTCCATCCATCCCCAAACACAGATCTCCCCTCTAAATTTGTCTTATCAACAAGCATTTTTTTCACAATAGGTGGAAAAAATAATTCAAAAGCTGATTTTACATCTTCAGATTGTGAAGAGGCATACCGTGTGGGTCCTGGGGTATTTTTGAGGACGTGCTCTGCCCGGTGTCTCCCTGGTGTGTGAGGAGGAGGAGATGAATGCCAATGAATTTCCCCATTTTTAGATTGGTAAGTTTGCTCCCTTATAGCGCCTTCTTCTCCTGAATCCTCATCCTCCGTGACCTGAAAATTTGAGTCAACCTCTATGTTTTCTTCGGTTTCAGAAGCTTGATCCGTTTGGATATTTGGTACCATCTGTGCCATTGTGCTTGCTTCAGAATGTTAGCCTATCTGTGATCAACCGTCGAAGGGGCAACATTTATACCCAGACCATGGAAAAAGATGATTCACTGGCTAGGTGTTGCAAGGGTAAACTCTTGTTTTTTTTAACCTCATGTTACAATGAAATTTTGTCTGTGTTCTACATTTTGGATGAATCATTGTTTTTATTCCACACATTCTCAAAAAGTTGCTCTGTGTCAGTCAAACCAGTTTATACAGTTGTGTGTGTGTTTGGTTGTGCGTTCTTTATATAGTGTATCACCCCTTCGTTGCTGTGCACTCTTTTTCTGCATTGTAGCTGATTTGTAGATTGTACACACAACCATCAAGTGATGTAATGCTAAATTTCTCCAAATCTGATCTGATAATCAAACAAACTCACCTACATCTTGGACGGCCTGAGAGTGAGTACATTTTCTGCTAACTTTCATTTTTTAGTAAATGTTATTTTACAACACATTCAGTTTATTAGTACAATTACAGAACTAAAATAAAAATTGACAAATTAGCAAGAGATATGGCATAAAATATAAACAGATTAGATATTAATGTACTGTAGGTTACATAAAACATCAGTACCGTTGTCATTTATCAGCTAATACTGAATAAGTTACAATAATTATCAGTAAATATTCATTCATCCATTTCATTTAAAAAGTCCTTTTAAAAAGGCATATAATGGATATTTCATTGTGCTGCTCATTTCTTCAGTTTTTACATTTAAATTACTTTTGACATTATCTAAAGTTCACAATTATTTTTTAAAAACACTAATAATTTACAAAGTTAAATGTATGTGAAGACCAAATTCACTTGTAGGCTATAATTTAAAACTATTATTTACTTATGTGTTTATTTATTTGCCATATCAGCATTAAATCATTCATGGCAAACTCAAGAATAATAAGATTTAAAATAGTCTTAATAACAATACTTAAATTAATTTTATAAAAGAAACTGAACACTGTTATTTTTGCAAGCAAAATAAAAATAATAAAATAAAAATCATATACAATCTTTCAAAATTATATTTGATAAAAATAAAATTTTCTTTAAACATATCTATTAATGTACTTTAGGGGGTATACATGTTTCTTAGAATCATTTAAAGCAGGACACTCTGCTAAAATGTTTAAGCATTTAATAAAACTCATTTTAGTTTTTATATTTGGCCTAATATTTCATTTTACATTATTTAATATTGAATATACATTATAAAATTTAAATATCAAAAAATTATAAGCAATCAGTAGTGGCGGCCAGAATTATATTAAGAACACCTAACTTGATTTATAATCATTTTATTTCACACTTTACTAACACTGAGATCACATGACACAAAAAATGGGTTTTACTCACCAAACTTTGCATCTGAGGTTAGTTTTGAAACTTTGTCATACTGAAAACAGATTATTATATAGTAGTTAGAGGAATATCTATTTAGTAGACATTATAGCATGACTGCTGTATCCAGTGCTGTCTTACATCGATGCCTTCATCAAGCAAATCTTTAAGAGCCCTCTATTTCACTCCAGCAGTTGCTGAATCTTGAAATAGTCTCTCCTCAGATGGAAAATGATAAAAGAGAGCAAACAGAATGTGATTTTGATTTATTCTGCATGTTGTGCACTGCATATATTTGTGATGAACACTGTGAATTTCGAGGTATTATTTTTCATTGTATTTTTCCTCATTTTGTGTCTTAAAAATTGTTTTGGTGTAGTGATCCTTTGTGTTGTGATGTTTTTTTTGTGCTGACATTAAATTGACCAGCTAAAGCACAAATTAAAGTATTTTTAGTATTATTTTATATAATATTTATTAATAATTTTATTTATTTTGTTTTGTATAGTATTTTATATTATGGCAATTGTTGCGTACAAAAGAAATCTTTATATTACTACTAATGTATGAATATAATGTACTAAACTTTGACTAAATTATAAAATTTTACTACTTTGACGTTAATATTAGTTTAGTTTACAAACTACATTTGCAAAGCAAATGAAGCAATATCTGATTATATATAATAAATTAGACTATAAATATAATTTAATAGCATTTATGTGTCACAAATAACAATAATTAATATTTTAATAACTTTTTGAATAGTACATAAACCAAGACACAATTATGAAATAAAAAAAACAGTAGGACAAACAAGAAACAAACTGTTAAAAGTTACACGTTAGGAGTTCCAAAGCATCTGATGATCTTATGTCAGAAATGAATTGATTACATCACAAAAACTCAACTAATTTTATACTTGAAGTCTAAAATAATCAGTAAGTCTCCACACGCTACTTCTTTTCAAATCTAAGAAGTTATTGTGATGTAAAGTGGCAGAAACAATCTAGTAGCAGAAGAAAAAAAGACAAAAAATTAATGAAAGGGAGGCGGGGGTCTTTCTAATCAAATGAGCTTTATTGGTTTATAGCAGGTGTCAGACCCTCACTTCCTTTTCAATCACTGTTAAACCTGCTATAAACCTCAAGCATAAATATTATTAGTAGAATAATTAATATATTAATATTATTATTTATTATTACATATAAGTTTACTAATTACTGATTTGAAGTTTACTATTATTATTAGTTAATATAATATTATTTAATATGCTATAATATAATATTTGTTTAACTACTTACACTACCAGTCAAAGTTTTTGAACAGTAAGATTTTTAATGCTTTTAAAAAAGACTCTTCTGCTCACCAAGCCTGCATTAATACAAATAAATTTGATCCAAAGTACAGCAAAAACAGCAAAATTTTGAAATATTTTTACTATTTCAAATAACTTTTTTTCTATTTGAATATATTTTAAAATGTAATTTATTCCTGTGATCAAAGATAAATTTTCAGCATCATCAGTGTCACATGATCCTTCAGAAATCAAGCAAGGCTCAAAAGTGATGATAAAGACATTTATAATCTTACAAAATATTTCTATTTCAGACAAATGCTGTTCTTCTGAACTTTCTATTCATCAAAGAAACCTGAAAAAATCTACTCAACTGTTTTCAACAACAACAACAATAATAATAATAATAATAATAAATATTTTTTTGAGGAACAAATCAGAATATTAGAATGATTTCTGAAGGATCATGTGACTGGAGTAATGATGCTAAAAATTCAGCTTTGAAATCAGGAAAAAATTACATTTTAAAATATATTCAAATAGAAAACAGGTATTTTAAAAAGTAAAAATATTTCAAAATTTTACAGTTTTTGCTGTACTTTGGATCAAATAAATGCAGGCTTGGTGAGCAGAAGAGTCTTCTTTAAAAAACATTAAAAATCTTACTGTTCAAAGCTTTTGACTGGTAGTGTAAACTAAGCTTACAGAGTAGCCTACATAAAATTATACCCGATGATAGTCTATATAATAAATTAAATAGGATATAAATTTAATTTCATAGTATTTATGAGACCTAAATTCTAATAATTAATTTTCATTTCACACGTTTTGCATAAATTGAAAACCAAAGTAAAATAAAAAGATTTGGACAAAAATATTCTCTGATATTTACCTTGTCTTTGTCATTCATCTTTGTTTTATTCCCACATCACGTCTAATATTTCACCTCAAGCTCTTAAGACACCGTTGTATTCTTGATAAGTTATAACTTTTGAACAAAAACTTCACAGGGGTAAAATTATGTCATGACTGTAGGGCAAATAAACGATTAAATGCAGAGATGGTTTGTGCTAATTTAACCTTTTGATTATCATAGATCAAAATTTTAATAATCATATAGGCTAGTTTTATGATTTTGCATCTTAAAATCTGGATTGGGTAAAACAATGCAAGTGTATAATTCTATAAATAAAAGACATTTGAAAAGTAGTAAAAACAAATCATAAAGGCATGAAATGTTTCCAAGATATATAATGAGATTATTGTAATGAGATGATATAATATTATTATAATGAGATCTTCATATAACAAAACGGAATTTTTGAATTAAATACATATTGTGCATTACACTTTTGATTATAAAACTTAGTAAGAGCATGAAACACTGACTGAATATCATGGTGCTGCAGTTTTTAATGTAAAACTTAATACAATGGCACCTTCTAGTGTTCAGTAACCAAAGCAGTGTACTTGAAGTGCAGAGACGCGTCTGCAGCTGATCTGTGCATTCATAATAACTCATTTAGTTTTGAATTATGTACCACCAACCCGTACTGAAAAACAGACGAACTCTACTGGAGCGAGAGGAGAAGTTTATCTCCAATCTATATTTCACAGACTGCAATCTTAGAGGAAGGTAAGCCTGTGTACTTTCATGTACACTGTTTCTTTCTATGCATACTAATGTTTGGTATTTAATTATTCATGTTTATGCAAATTTACTGAACATTTTCAGGTTAAACATAAATTATATTCTATATATCTTTAAATAATTAATATTTAGTAGTTATTTCTTGTAAACTAGTTCTTGAAGGTTAATAAAAGACCTTTGATCTTGTTTACTGTATTTGATGGTTTGTTATGAGCAGTGATTTAAACACTCTTATTCCCTGCAGACTGTTTGGAGACACTCATCCACTTGAATCCATCTCTGTGTTCCTCTCAGAGAAGCCCATTCCCGATTCAGAGGCCATCCAGCAAAACTTCCAGCCTTGGTGACGCATTCAGGATCAAAAACCAGGTCAGGTCAGGATGGACCGGATCAGGTTCTCATGAATGACTTGGCAAATGCTTAAGAGTGCATTCAATATGAATTATTTTTCAGGGTATTACCAAAGAAGGTAAGAAGACCAGTTATGTTCTGACCGAGTGCTTGAACGACAGTGAACCTCATGGGTAAGTGGAAATCTAATAGTATAGCTTGAATTGTTATGCATTTGGTCCAGTCTTCATGTTTTAATCTCAGCATTACCCTATATGTGGAACTTGCATGTAATGGACTTTTTGGAGCCGGACAAGATTCCATGATCCCAAACAGGACGTTCAATCTCCAGAAGGCCAAGCTTGTTGTTTTCAATCGAGACGTCAGAGAGCTTCTCACTGACTTTGAGATGCTTGTGGATATTGTCAAGGTATTTTCACACAGTGATGTTGGCAGGGAATCAAAAATATACGCCCTAAATACACGTTCCTGGTTTGTTTTACACTGTTTTTGGACAGCTACTTGGAGAAGGAGAGCAGCGCGGATTCCAGTCTTTGTTTACAGCCAATGAGATGGTGAATCTGTGTGATCCAGCCAATCCCAGTTCATTTGCTGCTGCTTATAAGTTTTTTGCCCAGAAAAATGTGGAGAGTCAACACGTGGTACATGCCATGGGTCACTGTCATATTGACTCAGGTAATATTTCATAACTGGTAGTTCACTGTTTGTGACACAAAAAGTAGTTCTTTTTTTCATTATGCAGCTGTTGCTGTTCAAAAGTTTGGGATCAGTAAGATTTGTAATGTTTTTTAATGGAGACTCTTATCCTCATCAAGGCTGTATTGATTTGAAATACAGAAAAAACAGTAATATTGTGAAATATTAATATAATTTCTGATATTGGTTTAATATACTTTAAAATATAATTGATTTCTGTGACGCGGCGCTGAATTTTCATCTGCCTCTCCTCCAGTCTTCAGTGTCACATGATCCTTCAGAAATCATTCTAATATGCTGATTTATTAACAGTGGTGGAAACAGCTGTGCTTCTTAATGTTTTTTTGGAACCTGTGATACCTTTTTCTTTGATTCTTTGATGAATAAATAGTTAAAAAGAACAGCATTTATTCAAAATAGAAATCTTTTCTAACAATATAAGTCTTTACTATCTTTTCTTATCCATTTAACACATCCTTGCTGAATAAAAGTATTAATTTCTTTAAAAAAAAAGAAAGAAAGGAAAAAATTACTGACCCCAAACTTTTGAATAGTAGCGTATATTATAACACAAAATTTCTATTTTGAATAAACACTGTTTTTTTTAATCTTTTAATTTATCATTGAATCCTGGAAAAGTATCACAGGTCCCAAAAAATATAAAGCAGCACAACTGTTTCCAACATTATTATAAATCAGTATATTAGAGTGATTTCTGAAGGATCATGTGACACTGAAGACTGCAGTAATGATGCTGAAAATATAGCTTTGCTTCACAGGAATAAATTATATTTTTAAAGTATATTAAAATAGAAAACTGTTGCTTTAAATTGCAATAATAGTTTTACAAAATTACAGCTTTTTCTGTATTTTGAGCAAATAAATGCAGTCTTGATGAGCATAGGAAACTTTAAAAAAAACAAAAAAAAAACATTACAAATCTTACTGATCAAAAGCCTTTGAACGGCAGTGTATGTTGGTTTCTGTTATTAGAAAAAAAAAATCTTATTTAAATAAATACTGTTCTTGTGAATTGTTTATTCATCAAAAAATTATATAACATCACGTTTGTCCACAAAAATATTAATCAACATATTAGAATGATTTCTGAAAGATCATGTGACACTCAGAACTGGAGTAACGACTGCTGAAAATTTAGCTTTGCCATCACAGGAATAAATTACATTTTAAAATATATTAAAATAAAAAAAAATGAAAACAATTGCTTTAAATTATATTTTAATATTTTATACTTTAATTTTCACTTTATTTTTGGTAAAATAAGGGCAGCCTTGGTAAGAGACTTTAAGTCTTACTAACATTTTTCAATGGTAGGGAACATTAGAAATATTAGATCATGTTGAATGTGTTTAATCCCTTCCTCAGCTTGGTTGTGGCCATATGAAGAGACCATTAGGAAGTGTGCTCGCAGCTGGGTCACTGTGATCAGACTGATGGAGAAGAACCCAGAGTTTGTCTTTACATGCTCACAAGTAAGTTTTTGCTTACAGATTCTCTTTCTTTTTAGGCCTTCACTGTGGGCATCAGCCAATGGAAAATGCTTAATAAACATACACAATACTGTATTAATTCACATGTGAAAAGTTTTTTAGGTTAGGTTAAGGCATAAAATGGCATTGGCTCAGTACAAAGCAATAGACGTCAATGAAATGCTCTCAACGTGTATGTTCAGGCACAGCAGTTCCAGTGGGTGAAGAGCTGGTACCCGAGCCTCTTCTCAGAGATCAAGCAATTTGTGCAAAAAGGCCAGTTTATTCCGGTCGGAGGCACGTGGGTGGAAATGGTAGGATGAAAATATTTGTGCATGTTTCTTCACCTAATTCTGTTCAAAACTAGTTAAAATATCTTTAACATGCTGATTTTTTTTCTGTTTCTTTGTATTAGGATGGCAACTTGCCGCCTGGGGAATCTATGGTCAGACAGTTTCTACATGGCCAGAACTTATTCAAGGATGAATTTGGACATAATTGTAAAGAGGTACCTCTCTTTGTCTTAAAAAAAAAAAAAGAAAAAAAAAAAGTACATTCACTTCCCATGACACAATACAGTTCATGCTGTATGTTTTCTGCACTTCATTATCAGTGTTGTGTGCATGCAGTAACTCATGAGCACAGTTGACCAGGTCTTAACCTTTTTAAAATAAATCTGCAGTTTACTAGGAAGGAACAGATTAAGAGAGAAAAACAGTTCATATCTTTCTCTGCCAAGGCTGAGGAGGGCTTGAGAACCTGAAAGGAGAGGACATGAGGCTGTGTATCTGTCAGACACAACGCACAAATGGGCCTTGAGAAGAGATAATGAAATGAAACAATTTTTGATTACTTTTAGATTACTTTCGACTCATTTAAGACATTAATTTGAATAGGATCATCTCAAACTGTATCCATATGAAAATAGAAGGAGAAAGAAAATATATTTCATTCTTTCTTACTGACATGAAGTGCATTAAACATGACAATTCAATAATTCAAATGTGTTTATCAGAAGTTGAATAAATATGCATTGTTCTAATGTTGAAAAAACACTCTTAAAAGTGAAATGATTTCTGCAAATCCAATCAAATACTCTGTGGACTCTCGATTTTCTGTGTAGTTAAACCACCTGACTATTGGTTGGTGTGTGCAATTCCACAAAGACTTTCCAAACATACAAAAAGAATAATTAAAGAAAATCAAAAAATAATGAATAATTTATTGCCACTGTGTGAATAATATATAATCAGTAAATAGTAACTGTAATCTGATGAGTATTTTAAAAAGTAATCTAATTACAATGACTTAGTTTGCATAATCTGATTACGTATTATGTAATCTGATTGTGTATAATCAGATTAAAGATTCATGAATTATGATAGTCACACACACACACACACACACACTTTCTGTATAATGTGAGATAATCTACTGTATCTCTCACAGTTCTGGCTGCCAGAGACGTTTGGTTACTCAGCACAGCTGCCTCAAATCATGAAAGGATGAGGGATCTCTCATTTTCTTACTCAAAAGCTAAGTCGGAACCTTGTTAACACATTCCCGGTATGCACCTACCACATCTGAACATATAAAAACCCCTTATTTATGATTGTTCTGACGTCTAAAAGCACATAAATCCTCTTTCCACCAGCATAACACGTTCTTTTGGGAAGGTATTGATGGGTCTCAGGTTCTCACTCATTTTCCTCCGGGTAGCTCCTATGAGATGAAGGGTAAAGTGGAAGATGTAAGTGGGTCACAATGTAATGTATCTCTTGAGAGCTTCCTTTAATGAACACCCAGGTCATTTCTCCTTTCTTTGACTCGACACAGCTGATTAAGACAGTGAAGAACAGCAAAGACAAGGGACGAGCCAATCACAGTGCAGTATTGTTTGGTTTTGGAGACGGAGGGGCGGTGGCCCCACACAGCTAATGCTGGAGCGTCTAGACACTGATTGTCTGCCAAAGTCAGTTTCTTTTTCATCTGTCTGAGGGTGTAACACTCGTTTCCTGCTGTTTAGATAAGAGAATATAATAAAACTAAGATTAAAATACACTTAGCCTGTGACACAAATGCATGACGTTAATGATGAATGATTACCAGAATCACTGGTCTTTATTTAGTAATGATTTGAGATGATCGTGATTGTGTCATCAAGGGTTCAGATATCAAGTCCTGATGTCCTGTTCTCTCATCAGACTCATCCTCCTTTGTACGTGGGTTGGCGAGCTCTTCCTTGAGCGTGATCATTTAATAACATGCCTAGTGTTCCAATGTAAACACTAAGTATGAATGATCAGCTTGGTTTATATGTTAGATTACGTTTACATTGGTCTATTTTAATGAACAAGGCCAGGATATGCCTCCTTTTAATTTTTTTTCTGTAGATAAAATTGGGAAACTGCCAATGTGAAGCTCTTCTTCATGACGTTGAGATGGCTAGCTGTCTGGCCTTGTGTAAAAAAAGATAGCATCAAATACCTAGCATGCAAGCTTCAAGAGCCGTGGAGGCAAGTACTAATGCATCATAGATCCTGGTGATAATCGCATAGCTGTGATCTCAAGTGACTCTGGTGTTTTATAGATTGCTTCTACTCAGTCAGTTCCATGACGTGATTCCTGGCAGCTGTATTGAGATGATTGTTGAGGATGCTTTACAGTACTATGATGGTAAATCATCTGCCTGTACTACTGTCTGTATATTTCCTTCTAACCATTGATTTTAGAAGAATAAGTAGTAGTATTAAATTAATAGTTTTAAAATTCAGTTATTGTATTACTCACCTTCATGTTGTTCCAACTCTTCATTGTTTTCATTCTTTAGTGGAACATAAAAGATATGTTCCACTAAAAAGTGAATGGGGACTGTCTGTGGCTAGCTTTAAATATGGCGGAGGGGGGATAAATCTCATCAAATACCAAAAAGCAGTCCATACAATTCATGTATTGTATTCCAAGTCTTCTGATGTCATTTGATAGCATTGTGTGGGCAGTATATTGAAATTTAAGTCATTAAAAGTGTTGCCCTTCAGCAATCTCAATCACACTTCTGCAAACTCAAATTTGAGACTCATGAGAACCAGTAGCACTCGGTATTGCTGACAGCAAAACGAGTGTAATGTTTCATCACATGGCATGTTTGAGAGCTGTGGTGGAGGAATAAGAACTTAAATTATGAACTGTTCATCTCATAATACTAGCAGCTTTTTTCTATCTGTGCATAAAATTTTAAAATACACATTAAAACAAAAAACAAAACAAAAAACACATGCCCTCAAATGAGGCAGATGAGTTTTTTTTCTAATCCAATAAGACATGCGCATAAACTACAATGGAAACACAATTATTGAATAAATTCCTTGATGTGCAAAAAACAGAACTTGTACTAAAGGGATAGTTCACCCAAAAATGAAAATTCTGTTATTAATTACTCACCCTTGTGTCGTTCCAAACCGGTAAAACCTTCGATCATCTTCGGAACACAAAATAAGATATTTTTGATGAAATCTGAGAGCTTTCTGACCCTGCATAGACAACAACGCAACTACCATGTTCAAGACCCAGAAAGGTAGTAAGGACGTTAAAACAGTCCATGTGACATTAGTGATTCAACTGTAATGTTATGAAGCTACGAGAAAACTTTTTGTACTTGAAGAAAACAAAAATAACGACTTTATTTGACAATTTCTTCTCTTCCGTGTCAGACTTCGACGCACATTCACAACAGTACCACAACGCATCCGTGTGCATTCCTCTGCTTGCAAACAAGGCGCAGCGTTGCATCAGTGGTATCGCGCATCGAAGACTGACTCGGAAGAGAAGAAATCATTAGAAGTCATTATTTTTGTTTTCTTGCCACAGAGTAAGTATTCTCGTAGCTTTATAAAATTAAGGTTGAACCACTGAAGTCACATGGACTATTTTAACAATGTCCTTGCTACCTTTCTGGGCTTGAACGTGTCAGTTGTGTTGCTGTCTATGCAGAGTTAGAAAGCATTTGGATTTCATCAAAAATATCTTAATTTGTGTTCCGAAGATGAACGAAGGTCTTACGGATTTGGAATGACATGAGGGTGAGTAATTAATCACAGAATCTTCATTTTTGGGTGAACTATTCCTTTAATTTGCCTCAACAGATCACTTTACTAACCAACGGACCAATAATTATTGAATTTTGTCTGCATCCTTTGAGGCGCAAGTAATTGATTATATAGGAAAAATATCAACAATGGCTTCCCTGGTTGCAACAACTTCAATTTTTTTTTACTGATACTTTGCGCCTATGCAACTTTGGAAGAAAGCCTAACTAAAGTTGTATGGCTTGAGAAGATTTGGAATATAGTGCATACAGGAAACAGATGTGTAAACATTCTGCCTGTCATCCCATCCCTTCATGTTGGGCTTGGGACAACATGAGGATGAGTAAATGATGACAAAAGACTGATGATATGCTGGAAAAGACCACAAAGTATGAAAAATCGAACATGAGTTGTATTGAATCTTGATTATTCATAAGATAGCCTCCACTTCCTGTGCCTATGGTATACCCAGTGGACTGCATCATCAGATGACCTAATGAACTTCATATTTTCAGAGATACGCACCACAGGGTCAAGTCTTCTTCTTGCTGCTTGTGAATCACTGGGATCCACTCCTGGGAAGGGTGCAGGATCCATCATGGCTGTGTTGAATACTTTACCTTGGGAAAGAACTGAAGTCATATCGCTACCAGCGGAGGACACTCAAACAAGATTAGGTACTTCCCACAGACAAAACATCACATTGTTCAGATGACCTTATTTTGGGTCAACCTCAAAGATATCTCCTACACATATCTAATAATAAGGTAAGGTTTCATTTAAGTAGAGGAAGGCTCTTTGAACCACATCCCCCATTATGGTCCCTATCTGTTTCCTGCAGCCTTGGTGAAAGTACCTAGCGTGGGCATAGCTCAAGTGACAGAGACTGCAGAGCCTAAGGACTCTGTTTCTGTCACAATGATGGTATTTGATTCCCTTGGAAATATTTCATCATTCCATATTTTTCTTCAGCCCACACATTTTCGTCATTCACTAAATGCTCTTTGTGATACAGGTCGATGGGACTATTGTTATGGAGAATGGTCTTTTGAAGGCCACAATAGACCAAACGAGTCGTTTGATGTCTCTGCTTTTGCTTCAACCAAATAGGTGAGTCATAATGTAGGGCTTTCAAGAAAAGTGCAAAATCTTAATAAGGTTGTTTACAGTACTTACTGCAAGAAACTATGTTATGACTCCAGAGAAACTATTTCCGAGGGTTGCCTCGGGAACCAGTTTGCTTTGTTTGATGATGTGCCTCTGTATTGGGATGCCTGGGATGTGATGAACTACCAACTTCAGACAAGGTGAGCCTGTTTCTTGTCACTGCAGTGGGTGGGATCAGATTCTGATCCTGTATGAATCCAGCTTTGAACTCCGTATGAACCCAAGTTAATGTCATAATCTTGATGGCAATAACTCTACTTTCCCAGAAAGCCTGTAATTGAGGTCATTGAGCCTGCCAAGGTCGTGAGATCGGGGAAACTTCAGGGCAGCGTCTCCTCCTCACTAAGAATTAGTGGAAAAAGCACAATTAGACAGGATATTCTTCTGGATGCTTGCTGCCCCTATATCAAATTCAGCACGCAAGTAGCAAAGATTGACATCTTATTCTTGATATTTTATCAACCGATTGCTCAAGAAACTTGGTGAAGCGTAAAGGATATCTTGTTTCCTGGTGAACTGGGAAGAGTAACATAAGTTTCTGAAGGTGGAGTTCCCTGTGCAGGTGTGCAGCCCAAATGCTACCTATGAAATCCAGTTTGGACACTTGCAGAGGCCCACTCATAGAAACACCTCCTGGGACTGGGCTCGCTTTGAGGTACTTGGTTTAATCCTTTTTACACAAATTTCACCCTCAATCCTTGCCGTTCTTGTCAAGAGTCCACTTTGTAGTACCAGAGTGGGCCTCCAATGGGGCCAATTGTGGGCCCATAACATGCCCACAGTAGGTTTTTTCATACTGGAGGAACCATTTCAGAGTTCAAATAACTATTGGTGGAAGTTCCCGCTTTTTGGCGTGTTCGCACGTAAGTGTATGCTGATTGGCCAAGCATATGAAACACTGGCTACCCAACATTTTTAAAAATCCATCTAAAAATATTTACTCCACGAACATGGAAAACAGCGATAACGGCATTTACCTGTTGTCTGCAACGTTTTGTTCTTTTCTCAGCCTCGATGATAACACTGCAAGTTGTCAAAGTACATTTAGTCAGATTTTCAAGCTCTTTCAATCATGTAAATTGTGCATTTACATTCCATCTCTATCATCATGAAACCCACGACACACAACAAAAAAAACTCAGATCACGGCGCCCTCCATTCACTGGTTGTTGATGTTTGTAAACACTGCGAATAAAGACATCACTGTTAGCTGCTTCAGTGTTCCTGCTACCGGTGCGAATGCAACTTGGAAAACGGGCTGAGGGGAAAAATGGTTCTCTAGGAACCACCATGCTGCCTAGTTCCTAGAACTACACGTGCGAAAGTCCCTAGTATGGGGCATACTGTGGGCTGGGAAGGGAACATGGTGGCAGCAAAGAGGTGCAGTGTTTCCCATTCAGTATTTCCCATTCATTAACTAAACTGTGGCGGCCCGGCACAGTCTAATCTGTCCTGCCACAATTTCATAATAAACCGAAAATATATTTATACTCCTCATTATAACATAAAAGGTCTTTAACATTGTGCTTCCTGCAATTGCTTTGGCAAAGTGTCCGTCAAATGATCTAAGGGTAATTTGGCTGTATCCCCTCATCAAGTCTGTGTGCGCTGCTTGTTTGAACTTTGCGCACGATCAGCTATTTTCCGTGTCTCAGAGCGTTCACAGTGAATGCAGTGAACACCATTACTGCATATACTGTGAGTTTAGCACGCATCTGAGAACACAACAGGCACCAGTTACTCTTTGCTTTCATATTACCATAATTCTCAACATTTTAATGGGCAAATGTTTACAGCATTTCACTAGATTTGTAATGAGACATGTTTGTAAACCTGTTTTCACAGAATCTGGAGTTTTCCATCAAAATAAAAGCTCATAGGTTTATCTCTTGCAAGCAAGGACTAAAATTAACAAGACACGCACAAAGAAAATACTGTACAGGCAGAGCAAGCTCACTGTTTATTGGAAGAAAAATATAAATATTGGAGTGGGGGTTTATATGAATGTATTTCTGAAGGGAACTGGCTTCAGAGAAGTTTCGATGGCATTTTTTTTCCTCTCTTATCACTGCTGCTCCATAAGCGCCCCCTGCTGTCAGAGAGTCAAATTCAGCCTGTCTGCTGTTTTTGTTTTATGTAGATTTTAGCATAATTTCACAAAGCTAAAGTCAGACCATTCTGTTTTTGCTTCAAATGCTAAAATAATGATATATTCAAATTTAAATAAAAATGTGTGTAGCATCTTTGTTTGCATTGTGATTAAAATGTAGTGGATGGTTCAAATTTGAAATGGCATTTTTTATTATTAAATATGTTTATTTGTTGTAGTGGCAGCAACTGTTTCATGGCTGGTAAATTTCTCAGATCACCTGAAAATTTTGTTTGTATTAGGAGAAAAGTATTGTAATTTCCCCATTGTAGAATAAGTTAAAATGTTATACTTGTGAAATACTTATTTTCATTTATTTTACAGTGCAATTATTTTCCAATATATGGCTATTACTGAGATAGGAATAATAATATAAAATTACTATTATTATTATTATATTCTAATTTGTTTGGCTTCCAAATTCACCGGTGTGAGTGTAAATTTGACTGAGACACTACATCACAACTAAAAAGAGGATTGAGTCCCCTTTAAACCTCAAGTACAAGTCAATTCACCAGCTTTTTCTTTGTTTTGGTTTGCACACTGAACCTGTGCTGGAGCTAGAGGGACCGAGGCCCACCCACCACAGTCTCACAAAATCCTGTGAGAAACACTGGCTCGTAAGACCTTTAGAAACATAAATTGATAAATCGGATACCCTGTGGCAGGGTTGACAACTCTTGCTCTCAAGGTCAACTGCAGAGTTTAGCTCCAACCCTAATGGAGTCTGCAGGACAATGGACACTTTTTGCCAAGTGTATATTTCAGTAACTTGTCCACTGAAAAAACACATGGAATTTTTTTTTTGTCAGTCCAATGAATGCACATGCACGTTCTAGGCCAAAAAGTCCAGAAAATCCCCTCATCAATAGGACAGTTGTCTCTTTTAATTCAATAGACAGTGCTTCCCAACACCCCTGTGTGTTGAACACTGCAGTTTCTTCCATGGGTTTCTCAGCCTTGTCTCCTCCTTACAACATCTGAGGTTATATGTTCTTTTGGAAAACTTTACATAATGTATGAACTTATGTTTTAATTAATAGGTGTGGGGACACAAATGGGCTGATCTGTCTGAGCACGGCTTTGGTGTGGCTCTTCTTAATGACTCCAAATATGGCTTCTCGATCCATGAAAACATCATGACCTTGTCCCTGTAAGCTACACACACAGAATGAACAAACACAGCAGTATCTAACACAAGTACAGACAGGTTGTTAAAATGTGCTATGTTTTGGCTAGCATCACCATTTTTTCTATAGATTGCGCGCTCCAAAAGCACCAGATGCCAATGCAGATATGGGTAGTCATAATTTTACCTATGCCTTGATGCCACACATAGGTTGGTACATCTTCTTGAATCTAAAAACCATTATAATCAATTTTCAGACAACCATGAATAAAACCAATGCATGTGAAAAAGCCCCTTCCAGGATGCTTCTGTTATCCAGTACACCTACAACCTGAACTTCCCGCTCCACGTCTTTCATGGCGTCATTTCTGAACCGTGGAGTGCATTCTCTGTAATCTCTCTTGCTGTCATCCTGGAGACCGTAAAACAGGTGCCCATTCATAATGTCCTGTCGGTGACCTCTCCTAACAGATTTTGCCCACTGTGTTTGGCACAAACTCTGTTTCTTTTTCTCACAGGCGGAAAGCAGAGAGAATGCCCTGCTTATTCGTCTCTATGAGTCTCACGGAAGCAGCGTGACTACCACTTTGTCAGCTTCCCTTCCCATGCAAGAAACATGGCAGTGAGTAAACAATTAATACTAACATTGTTGTATTGTTTAGAACACTATTCTCATAGATTATTGTCTCTACAGTTGTGATCTCCTGGAGCGTCCTGATTCCAGTATTCATGTGTCAAAGACTACATCTGAAATATCCTTAACATTCAAACCATTTCAGATCAGATCTCTCCTCTTAATTATACAGTGATCCATTTAATTGCATATTGATTATGATGCAGGTACTTGAATCACTTGTTTTCTCCAAGTAGCTGCTGTCATTTTAGAAAATTGTGGTTTATGATATACATACATATACATGTTTTTTAATTGTCTGGATTTAATTTTTTTTCACACAAACTTTTTTTTTTTTTGGTAAAAAAATTAATTTCAATGCAATATTTCAAATGGATTACTTGGTTCTTTTTTCCCTGTCAACCTTTTGTTTGGGAAATCTTAATAAAAAGGTAGTCAATATGGTTTACCTAACCCTAGAAGTAAAAGATGATAAGGCCCCAAGCAGGCATTTTACACAACAAAAATATTTTCTCATATATTTGATTACATACGTATATTTCTTATTTACTTTAAAAAAAGATTATGAAATCATTACTGAATATAAAAAGTCTGGGTGGTCCATTACAGTTCCCTGCTGACTTCACCTCTTGATGAAAAGCATTCTGATGGTTTCGTCTGAGTGACATCATCTGGAACAGTTCCTCGTGTGCCACTTCTTTTCTGCTGTAGCTTTGCTAGAATAGAATCCAGAGAATGATTAACACCAAAAGATACAACAACTCACCAAGCACAGTCGGCCTCTGTATTAAAAGACTTCAGTCATACCTTTTGTTGAGCTTTTCCTGCAGGTTACAGAATTCCTTTTAGTTTAAATCACCTCCTCCACACGTTGGCCTTTGAGTGTGTTAGTTCCAGGCTTTGGAGGAACTTAAGAAAGGACAACACTGCAGTGTAATCAGGATCTGAATACTAATAATACTGAAAGTAGCCAAATAAATAGTGAATGTGAGATTCTGACCTTTTGAGCTTCTCTTTTCTCTTGTTTTTGGCTTCTTGTTCTCATCTGCAGGTGCCGCATTGAACTTTTTCATGTTTTTTTCTGTCTGTTTGAAGCATTTTGTGTTTTGGAGGTTGTGTTTTCTTTCTTTACCTTTATGTTGTCCTTTTTCTTAGCAGGTTTTTGTTTTGCAGTGCTGTCAGTGCATGTCTTTTTGGCTTTCTAGATTGAAGAAGATGTTTAAAGTTCTTGCATCTATTCATGAACTCGACTGTCAGAAATACGAAGTAACAGCATCTCACTTTTGAATCAGTGTAATCGTGATCATCTTTCTGTCTTTTCCACATAATTTTGCAAGATTTGGCACCTAATGGAGGAATATTTTTAGTTACATGTAACTTGAACACTCTTAGGAATCAATCATCTGTTTATATTGTAGAGAGATTTTACCTTTGGACACCATCGGAATAGGATCTCCCTAAAAACAATGAATCAAAATCAGATTGAACTCTAAATGTGTTTCAGAATGGTCTCCAGGATTAGAATTAAGATTTGCAGAGAATTACATGCACATACTTTGAACCAAATTGTCCGTCCATTGTGGTCACCTAATGAGTTCATTCCTTCCACACAGTAACATCGCATCCAGGCTTGAAGCACAGAATACTTCCCCTTTGCTGGAGCATAACCATTTTCACCTTAAAATATAAAATAAATTAAGTAAAAAAGCAGATGCATGAATACTAATCTAAAACTAAAAATGAAATGCCACTGCCACTGGGATTTTGTACAAGGTATGTCAGTACCATCATACACAAATCTTAGCATGTAAAACTGTGCAAAATCAGTTAATAAATCACAGTTGGTTGAAGTGTAAACCAACCCAATTGCACCACCTCCAAGGGAACAGTGTGACACAAAGAAAGAAGGTCTGGGGTCTCAGCCTTCACCCCTTTCTTCCTGGTTTTATCTGTTGACTGAATGAAACAGAACAAAGTGATGATTTATGTCAAACAAAGTGCCTATTAATACACTGACACAGACAAGAAGGTCAGATTCATTCACCTCTACAACTGTAATCTCCTTTTTGACCTTCTTTTTATCCTTGTCTTTCAGTTCAAGTCCCTCTAGAACTGTCCGTGCCTTCACAAACAGAGGGATTTGTAATCTGAAAAAAATGGGGGAAAAATTGGTTACTTTTCCTCATAATTATATTTAGACTGACATGATAGGAGGCCATCAAAGAGAGGAAAAGTTCAAAGGTTTCATGTACAATTAAGTAAAATGATGGTGAATTTTTCAACTAAACATTGTGGCTTTATTCTTAAAGTTGAGAGCAAAAAATCTGAATGGTTTGACTTCAGCTTTGTAATATTACATAAAATCTAAATATATAAAAATCCTTTAAAATATGTTATGCAATCAATTTATGTAGTAAAACATAAAGGTGCTATAGTATGGAGGACCAAACCTACAGAAATTATAAAATTAATAAATGAATAAATATATATACACATGTACATAAATATAAAAATAAATGTAAAATAAATACAGAAAGTAACACATAAAGGGAAAAGGTAATAAAAAAAAAAATTCGGCTACATTTTTTTTTTACAAACAAACTATATTTGTTTTCATCAAGTCATTTATTTATTCATCTATATATTTATTTTACATTTCTGCAGGTTCCATACTATAAGGAAGTTGCATACTATAGCAGTTGTTTCATTTTAAATCAAATTATGTCAATGTAATTTTAAGATAAATAGAAATGACAACCCTAAACAAAATAAAATTTGTTGTGCTGAATGTCTTCATACTTCTTTGCAATTTTGGGAAATGACGCAGATCGGCCAAAATAAAACAAACAAAACAAAATCTCTGCTCGAAGGTAGTTCCCAAACCCGTTGAAATATTTCTGATTTAAGAGCGCTTCGCAGATGGGTTTGTCAAATGTCTTGTCAGACAGATTTGAAAGAACATTCTCCTGCAGTTTTAGTAGTCACAGATAAGCTGACAGCACTGAAAACCGACCTTTTCGTATGAATTGCAACTCTGCCGAGAACAGCATAAAAGTACAAAACCAGTGTCGCATTGTGCCCAGTATCAGCACTGACCTTAACAATTTCCATGACATAACATTATATGAGCTGTGCTGGTCAAACCAGAACAGGAGACTAATCGAGCTGTACAAGTGAAAATGGGCGAAATCTTAAGCAGGAAACACCCCTATTGGAATGACTCAATTTTACCAGCGAAATGTAAATACGACCACCCCTTTACAGTTTAATGCACTGCGAAACGGTCAATTAAGTTAGTTTATATACAATTTCCCCCTGAGGAATTCCCAGAAATGAAGATTTCCAACCAGTCTGAATATATAGTCTCAAGGACAAGAGATAGAAACTCAAAATAGCATACATTCACATTTCACAGATATGCCATTCCCATAGTATTCGTAACAAACTGCAAAAAAACGAAAATAAAACATCTTTTAAGGGTTCTGAATATGCAGCAATGAGACAGACACTGAACTGTTTGTATTTTATTTATTTATTTTTTTAAGAAAAAGAAAATACATGAACAAAAATACACGACATTGACATAATTAAGACAAATACATGATGTGAGATAAATCACTAAGAGCTGTTAATTCTCTGGATAACACTGATCAACAAGTGACCTATTAAGATTCTAGTGACATTTGGTCCAAACACAATGAATAAAAATGATGAATCTGATTAAGATGCTTTTTGAAGTTAGTGCTCAATTTGAGCAACATTTGACTAATCAGGACATGAAAAGCTATACAAAATACATAAACTTAGAAAAACAGCTTTCTTTCTCATAAGCAGAGTTTACATACACAGACAGATTCTGTGCACATTTCAGCAATATTATTCAAACGCTGACTGGTTCACTGTAGTGCATTCATCATAGTCTGTGCTTGTTTGAGTTCTGGAAAACAAAAACAAGGTAATTTACAATAATTGCATAATACAATATACACTTAAAAATATAAGTCTAAATTAAAGATTTATGCATTGAATTGCATCCAATTTCCAGCCAAACAAGCAGCTCTTCAGGTCGTGAGATGTTAATTTATAGACGAGTCGTGTTGAGTAATTATGGATTGTTGTGATTTTTTTTTTTTTTTTAAATCAGCTGTTTGGACTCTCATTCTGACGGCACCCATTCACTGCAGAGGATCCACTGGTGAGCAAGTGATGTAATGCTAAATTTCTCCAAATCTGTTCAGATGAAGAAAAAACTCATCTACATCTTGGACGGCCTGAGAGTGAGTACACTGAGCTGACTTTAATTTTTTTTTAGTTAACTATTGCTTTAAAACACATTCAGTTTATTAATACTATTAAAGAAGTCTTACCAGTTTCATGTGTTTATGACATAAATGTGCACCACATTGCGTTTATTACTTTAAACCGAATGGATAGAAAAGTTATATGCAATTCAAATCCATAAATGGTAGTGATCAGTCACCTGTTAGCAGTACTCTGAACTTGTCCGCAGTGATGGAGACAGTGGTGGTCTGTGTGGAGTCTGTCTCGGGGTCCTGAGCCTGAAGTCTGAGCTGGACCGTGGGTTCATTCACTTGCTTCAGTTCACTGGAGCTCAGGGTGTAATCGACCCGCCAGTTCACCGCTTCCAGACGGCCCACTGACACATGACATGCATCAGGATATTAAATGATCTGGACTGTATTTCTATTTGTCTTCTATTTTTTGGTAATACTCACAGCGCAGGCTGCTCTCCCTCAGCTTTTCCTGTAGAGCGATGTGTTTATCCTCATATGATTTACACAAGCCGGTGGTGTGCTCTATAAACGGACATGTAAATGTGTTGAGTTTGACGTATAATTGCAAAAAAGTTGATAAATCACATATCCTTCTTACCTTTAGGCAGGCCAAGCTGCTGTAGTTCACTGGAAAGAGATTCACTGTCCACATCATGCTTAGCAGCACTGGACAGAATGAAACTCAGCACTGCTATACTGGCTTTAATGTCTCCACTTTCTGAAAAAAATAAATAAAAATTGACAAATTAGCGCGAGATATGGCATGAAATATAAACAGACAAGACATTTATGTAGGTTGTATAAAACATCAGTACCATTGTCATTTATCAGCCAATATTAAAGAAGTTACAACAATTATCAGTAAATATTCATTCATCCATTTTGTTTATAAAGCACTTTAAAAAAAAAAAAGGCATATAATGGATATTTAATTGTGCAGCTCATTTCTTCAGTTTTTACATTTAGATTACCTTTGACATTATCTAATGTTCATTTAAAATTTATTTTTAAAAACGCTAATAATTTACATTGTTAAATGTATCTTTAGCAAATCTCAAATATTAATTTTCCTCAAATTATACATTATAATGTTGTGATGCCTAAATTAACTTGTAGGCTATAATTTAAAACTATTATTTAACTATTACTATTATTTGCGATATCAGCATCAAATCATTCATGGCAAACTCAAGAATAATAAGATTTAAAATAGTCTTGATAACAATATTTAAATTAATTTTCTAAAATAAATTGAACAATATTTTTTTAAAAACAACAAAAATAAATAATTAAATACAAATAAAATAAATTGAACAATATTATTTGTACAAACAAAATAAAAATAAATAATTAAATACAAATAAAATAAATTGAACAATCTTATTTGTACAAACAAAATAAAAATAAATAATTAAATAAAAATAAAATAAATTGAACAATCTTATTTGTACAAACAAAATAAAAATAAATAATTAAATAAAAATAAAATAAAATGAACAAACAAAATAAAAATAAATAATTAAATAAAAATAAATTGAACAATCTTGTGTACAAACAAAATAAAAATAAATAATTAAATAAAAATAAAATAAATTGAACAATCTTATATGTACAAACAAAATCAAAATAAATAATTAAATAAAAATAAATTGAACAATCTTATGTGTACAAACAAAATAAAAATAAATAATTAAATAAAAATAAATTGAACAATCTTATGTGTACAAACAAAATAAAAATAAATAATTAAATAAAAATAAAATAAATAGAACAATCTTATATGTACAAACAAAATAAAAATAATTAAAAATAAAATAATTTGAACAATATTATTTTTACAAACAAAATAAAAATAAACAATTAAATAAAAATAACAATCATATACAATCTTTCAAAGTTATATTTGATACAAATTGTCATATTTCCCCAAGATAAATTTTCTTTTAAAATGTCTATGCACTTTCTGAGTATAAATGTGTTCTAGTATCATTTAAAGCAGGAGACTCTACTAAAATATTTAAGCAAAACTACTCATTTTAGTTTTTATATTTGGTCTAATATTACATTATTTAAAATACATTGTAAAATTTCAATATCAGCCATAACGTGGAAAAAATGATAAGCAATCAATACTGGCCAGAATTATATGAAGAACTTGATTTATAATAATTTTATTTCACACTTTACTAACACTGAGATCACATGAAACCGGGTTTTACTCACCAAACTTTGCATCTGCGGTTAGTTTTGAAACTTTGTCATACTGAAAACAGATTATTATACAGCAGTTAGAGGAATATCTATTTAGTAGACATTATAGCATGACTGCTGTATCCAGTGCTGTCTTACATCGATGCCTTCATCAAGCAGATCTTTAATGACTTGCGCGCACAGAAGCTTCATCTTGACGCTCGACTGTGAAGAAAAACACTTACAGTAAGATCTGTGCAGAAATTCTCAAGACGGACAACATAACATCTATTAAAGTTAAACTTACTATTCTAGCTAAGGTGCTAATTTCTGCAAGGACCCAGTCAGGACAGTCCAAATCTCCACAGAACCGGAACCTCTGAAATAAAAGAAAGCAACAAAAAATGAGTTTATTAAGAATGTTTACATCTAATGCTAAGCTAGCTTACTCTAAACGATTAGCCTTCGCTATCTATGAGCAAAATGTAAATTAACTAAGTTAAAATATCCACAAATCGCATATTATATATGTAACGGTTTCAAACATGAAACTAGAATAAACCGAGCTATCGTTCAATAAGAAATAAGATAAATAATACCATTTTGACATATATATATATCTCCTCAGTCAGTCAGCTGATAGTCTTCTTCTTCTTCTGGTGAGAAACGACGGCAAACCAGCTTTAAGATGAATGTCCGCCACCTACTGGACTGGTAGAAACAGTGTTGTTCATATTATATTAATATTCAGCAGTTTATCATATTATTATATATTATACATTATAGCTACATTATATATTGACGAAATGTATCTAAAAAAGGCCTATTTGTTTTTTAGTCCACTTTTAAGTGGAACAGGCAGCTGTCATGATCACGCCCATATTACATCGACATGAGGAGGATATTAGTTACATTACTCATGCACTGAAGCTTTCAGAAAGAGATGTGGTCGATTCTGAGCGGATAGACTGTGTGGGACCATGATCCTAAAACGGCAATATTTCTCTGTCCGCAATAAGGGGAATTTGGCGTATCCTTGGTTTATTTATGGAGCGTGCCTTCATTGCGTGTTTTGCTCTTATAACCCCAGATTAACTCTAAGACAAGGTAAGATAAAATACAATTTGTAATCAGACTAATTATTTACACTAGTCACACGTTTTGACAGCTGTGTATTCAAAAATGCACTTATACAGTAGACTTGAATTGCTTTAATCAAATGAGATAATAAATAGACGACATTACTCAGATTTGTTTATTTTTCCCCCAGATGATGCTCCTCTTTTATACAACAGAAATTATAGTCATACAGTCTTGTTCCATCAGGAAGGATCAAAGAGTCTGATTGTAGGAGGAATAAATCATGTTTTGTATTTTGATGTAGACAATCGTCAGATTGTGGAGGTAATCACTAAACTGGAACTTTTCATTCATATGTAAATGATAGGTGACATTTTACAATGTGTTTATAGTTACTGTAGAATTTTGACTTTTGTTGAAATTATTTAAATAATTGTACATTTATATAAAATAATTTAATTTAAAAAAGCACAGTTTGATATTCAACTGTGCTTTTTTAAATTCAATTATTTTATGTAAATGTACAATTATTTAAATAAGTTCAAAATTGATCAAAGGATATCTAACCCTGCTTAAATTTAGAGTTTTGGCAGTGGTTGTAATTCGTAAGTCTAGCTTATGTTAAATTATATATTGTGAATAGATTTCAGTAACTGTAGCCAGTGACGCACGCATACAGCTGTGTCCGTATTTAATTTGTTTGCCAATGAAAGGCCTATTTCAGGTGTTCATGAAAGATTTATTTCCACAAATAACAAGTCCAGTCTGTTGCTATGGTTGCAATAAATAATTTAAATGTTAATTGTGTGGTTGATTAGTGAAAAAGTAATCCCCATGGTTGCTTTATACACATTCTTATCTCTTGAATTTCAAATATCAATATACTTTTACATAAATTTTGAGATTTTGTTCAGTAGATTTTGTGACAAAGATCATAATAAAATATTTAAATTTTTATAAAATGTATTTATTTATTATTATTATTTTTTTTTAGAACTTTACTCTGAATCCAAGATGTGGTGAGGTGAGTTTTATAATTCTTTTGAAAAAGAGAAAAAAGGAAAGAACAAATTGAGTTTTGTAGTTTGACAGTCTTGCTGATTTTGCTTCATCTATACAGGGCTCCTGTGAAAATGTAGTGACAGTAATTGAGAGATTTGAAGACCACACATTTATATGTGGGACGAATGGAGGACAGCCACGGTGTTGGAAACTGGTAAGAAATAAATATACAGAGCAATATTTTTGGCATGGTCTCTGCATATTTAGAGGCTTTTGCATCTGAACTCTTCATTTGAGTTTCGAGTTTTAACTTGCTTGAATTATTTTGAATGACATAACTTTAAATGTAATTTTGTTATTGCTCACAACATGCCTCATTTGCTAATAATAATTTACAAATTTACGTGTGCATGCAAAATCACCACCAGATTGACTTCAGAAGCATATGCTCATACAATACTCACACTTAAAAAAAATAAAAATAAATAAATAATAATTAAAAAAAAAAAAAACCTGAAAAGGTACCGGTACTGTTCTGCCATGACAATATTTAAGTTTACAAAATTTTATTTTAACCCTATACACAAAAAAAAATACAATGCAAAATTCAAAATATGGGTAAAACACCTGTGAAAAATAAATAGAAAATTCCCAAGAATGAGGATTTTCTCAAAACAAATTAAAACACTGCAAACCGTTTTTATACATGTTTAGACTATATGCAATTATGTTTCAGACCTCGCATTTGCCAACTTTACAAGTTGCATTTTTGCAGATGTGTGGTCTCAGATTGTAAATTTCAGTTTAAGTTTAGAATAAAATTTAGTGAAAACAGTGATGAATAATCATTTATGTGTGACAATTTACATTTGTATGCAGAAATATGTGAATGAAAACCAATGACTTACTAGTTGACAGTGGATGACAAGCCAGTTTTACTTTTAATCATTCCCAGGATATGAATTTTGTTTGTTAACAGTTTGATTTTTAGTTATATCAAAATAGACTAGAATTTTACTAGTAAAATGTCTGTTTTTGATAACAGTAATTACATTTCCAATAATAAAATGGAAATTCTTGATATAAACAATTACATAATTACTCACAGATATAAAAGTTCTTGATATCAAAAATTAAATGTCAACTAGTCAAAAATTTAATTCTTTATCTGTAATTGCATTTTCAATTGTATATCTCTATAATTAATATCCTGCAAATGAATAAATGTTCAAATGGCTTGCCATATCTCTAATAATGTCTCTTTCCCAAAGTTTCCCAGAGAAAGTAATCATTCCACAGAGGTTGTAGATGGCACAGGAATCTCACCTCATACAAGTTCACAAAACTCCTTGTCGCTGGTGGCAGGTATGCGGGAGCACAAGCAGCTTAATGTTTTGATCTGCTTAGGCTTTGTGAATGAGCCGGAGGATTGTAGTTGCTTATTTAGCGTAACGCCTAGGCTTTCTTTGGTTATATACAGATGGAGATCTCTATGCGGCAGCTCCTCTATACAGTGATGGAACCCTGCTGCAGTTTCGCAGAAAAGCTGGAAAACAAACCAGCGTATGGATGTATGATCAATGGGTCTCAGGTTGGTTGAATCGCACAATTTTCACTAATATTACTAAAAAAAAAAGTGTATATTTTATATACACAAATACTTATTTTATGTATAAATAGTTTTTTTTATTAAATTGAGAACATCTCCAAATATCCCCAAAGATCAGATTTAAAGGTATAGTTCACCTAAAAATTACCCTTCAAGACCTCAAGCCATCCTAGGTGTATATGATTTTCTTCTTTCAGATGAATCAGAGTTATATAAAAAAAAAAATGTCCTGGCTCTTCCAAGCTTATTAATGGCAGTGAATGGTGGTCGAGATTTTGAAGCTAAATAAAGTGCATCCATCCATCATAAAAAGAGATCCATATGACTCCGGGGGGTTAATAAAGGCTTTCTAGAGTGAACCGATGTATTTGTGTAAAAAAATATCCATATTTAAAACTTTATAAACCGTAATCTCTAGCTTCCGCTAACTGTTGAACACGCGTTCACGAGAGAGTGGTGTTCCAGCGGATGACTGATGAAATATGCTAGTCTCGTGAGAACCAAGTTTTGTTTACAAATCCTTGTTTTGTACTTCTAATTCGTGACTGGTGTTTTTTTTCTCTCTCACGCTACGCCTACTTCCTACATCATCCACTGGAACGCCACTCTCTCATGAACGCACGTACGACAGTTAGCGGAAGCTAGAGATTATGGTTTATAAAGTTTTAAATATGGATATTTTTTTACACAAATACATCGGTTCACTTTAGAAAGCCTTTATTAGCCCCCCGGAGCCGTGTGGAACACTTTTTATGATGGATGGATGCACTTTATTGGACTTAAAAACTGTCAACACCCATTCACTGCCATTTTAAAGCTTGGAAGAGCCAGGACATTTTTTAGTATTACTCCGATTGTATTCGTTTGAAAGAAGAAAGTCATATACCCCTAGGATGGCTTGAGGGTGAGTAAATCATAGAGTAATTTTCATTTTTTTGGTGAACTATCCCTTTAAATGAACAGTCGAAAATGAATTTTGTCATCGCTAAGTTTTTCCAAACCTGTATGAGTTTCTTTTTTCTGCTGAATATAAGAAAAAAATGTTGGTAACCAAACAGTCGCAGGTCCCCATTGACTTCTATAGTATAATCAGAAACTGTTTGGATACCAACATTCTTCAAAATAACTTCTTTTGTGTTTAACAGAAGAAAAATTAATACAGGTTTGGAACAAATTGAGAGTAAGTAAATGATGACGAATTTTTAATTCTCGGGTGAATTATCACCCAGATCTTGCTCTGCTTAATTGACATCTTACCTCTAATGCTCTAATTAGTAAACTTTCTTTAGTATGCACTTTAGTGACTGTGAATTATGTTTTTGGACAGAGTGGGATGCTGACCTTGCGTCTGCTGACCAATCAGCATTTTGCCTCTCCAAGCTGCAGCTATCAAAATACAGCCTAGTCACCAGCCTAGTTTCTCTTATAAATCAGGCTTCTCTTTTAAAAATAAAGTTGAGGTTCAGTGATATGAGTAAAAATGTGGAATGAGTAAAGAAATAATTCATAACTCATTCATACTCCCCCACAGAACCCACTTATATTTCCAGTTTCCTGGCCCAGCGCACGAATGATCCCTTGAATGAGAAGATATACGTCTTATTTCGTGAGAAGAACTCTGACACGAGTCCAGAAGCTGATCCTTGGATATCTAGAGTGGCCAGAGTGTGTAAGGTATGTTCCTCACTTATGTATGATATATGTGACGGTTCTTTGTGAGGCTTCCTATACGAACCCACCATGTCTGAGAGAATCATTGTTGTGGAAAAGTAACGTTTGACATTGATTTTATCATCCTACACATTTCAAGGAAGATTAATGGATCTATCTTATAAAGTCATGGGATTGTCACGGATCGATTACCATGAATTATTCAAGAGGTGGAAATGTGAGGACTCACATAGAGGTTCAAATTTAGCACTTTCAAGCTTCCTGGCATCCAACTCGATAAAAAGTTATCGCACTTATCTCAGCTTATCAGCAAAGATAGGTGAAAGCATCTACAGCAGAAAACATGACTGCAGGGCAGAGATCAGATTCTAGAAACAAGGCGTGAGACACAAAAGTTTTGTTTTTTGGTATGAAGTAAGTGCTATGAAACAAAGAAACCTCCTAGGGTTTGTGGATGAAAATATCAGCCTGCTGACAAATATGTCAGTTCACTGTCCACCTGTAAAAACATCAGTCTCTCATAGGTCGACGAGGGTGGTCCAAAGCAGTTGCTCCAGAATATCTGGACCTCCTTTCTGAAGGCACGACTTGTGTGCGGGATTCCTAGAGAGTCGCTGTACTTCAACCGCCTACAGGACGTTTTCATCCAGCATGCTGATGACTGGAGGGATTCACGAGTTTACACACTTTTCTCCAGCAGCTGGTAAACACTGCATTATCTTCTGACATTTAAAAAGGAAATAATTAGGTTGGCTTGAGAATCTCTATCTATGACTAGCCATGCAAGCATAGCAACTAGCCTAGGATATGCTCAATGTACTAATGCATGCTAGTAACATGCTAAATCATGCTAAAAACATGTTAATCATGTTAACAATGTGCTAAAACATGCTAGAAATGTGTTAAATCATGCTAAAACATGCAAGCAGTGTGTTAAATCATGTTAAAACATGCTAGCAATGTGTTAAATCATGCTAACAATATGTTAAAACATACTAACAACATGTTAAATAAGGATAAAATGCTGGCAATGTGCTAGTTCATGCTAGAAACATGCTAGCAACATGCTAATTGTGCTACAACATGCTAATCATGTTAGCAATAAATGCTAGCAAAACATACTAATCATTCTAAAAACGTTAGCAACATATTAACAACATGCTAATCGTGCTTGCAACATGTAATCATGCTAAAACATGTTAGCAATGTGCTAGCAACAATGTAGTTATGCTAAAACTTGCTAAATCATGTTAGCAACATGCTATCAACATCTATGTAATCTATCTAAACTTTTAAACTTCAAGCTTAAAGGGTTCATGAACTGCCTCTGTTTTTTTTTTATTTGTACTGTTCTCTGAGGTCCACTTATAATGTTATCAAGATTTTTACATTAAAAACATCATAATTTAGAAGTAATAAGCTATTTTCTGTCCTGTTTTTGACCCTCCTCATCAGAACTCTCTGTTTGAATAGGCGTTGACATGTTTGACAGTCTACATCCTTCACAGATGGACGCTGCTGTGATTTAGGTTAAAACTGCATAAATAATTCAATACATATCAAATGATCAGTTTAACAGACAAAGCAATAGTGACCACATAATAAAAACAATTACTCACACTTGTGTGTTGCGACATTACTGTCGGATCCAATATAGTCGGCACAGCAACGTCTTTTAGTTTCAATCTTTCTGAAAGTCCCGCATGGAATTGTGTCTTTTTTGTAAACGAATCTGTGGTAAAATGAAGGGAATAAAGGACCAAGTTCTTACTTACGCGGTCTGGAACTTCATTAAAAATTACGTTCATCCACTCTTTCCTAATGTTGGGATCTGAAGGAAGGCAACGCAAACGCAAACACTGTTTTTCCACAACTTGGCACTGCACAGCATCTTGTTGTCTTCGGAGCATCTTTATCGCTTGGTTTCTGCGTAGACCTGCGTGTTCGCCTCTCTCGTAAACACTACATGCGTGAATCGGTGGGTGGGATAAACAGGCAGTGATGTAGAAACAGGCGTTGATCTGCGAAGGCGGTGCTTATCCACACTATTACATCATAGAGTGGAACTTTCCACAAGCTGTCATTTTGGCAGACTGGCTTCAATATAATCTGTGACTAATGAGAAAGTTTTGAGTTCTGAAACTTACAGGAAGTTTTTATAGTACAATGACCTCTTATATGTCAAAAGATCAAGGGAATTTTGGTTTCTCAGTTCATGATCCCTATAAGTTTGTTCACAAACTTTCACAAACTCATCTAGTTACTTCCCATTATTTTTGCAATTCCTTTGGTGCCACTGATAGCTCAGAAATTAAATGTATTCCCTCACCATTTTGTATTTTTTTAATGTTGTTGTAGGAACTCTACTGCTGTGTGCATTTATTCGTTGGCAGAGCTTGATGATGTTTTTGAGCATTCCTCCTTCAAAGGTTATTCTGAGGCCATTCCCACCCCAAGACCAGGAATGGTGAGCAACAACATACACAGAATAATCTAAATAAACATCCTGTTTTATCAAATATTCAGTTTGTTTGGGTAAAAAAAAGCAATATTCTTTTTGTGTGGCCTCTTTTGGTTTTATACTACACTTCATTACAACACTAACTGGTTGACCACTGTGGTAAAATAATGTGTACGGACATTTTCTGGGTTTCCTAGAATTCACAAACACCACAAAAATACTTTTCCAGAGCATGATTGTAATATTCCATGAATTGTTTCCAGATTTGTCAGGATTTGCAAGTGTTGAGTAGCTCTGCTGGTACTAAAATAACTATGTTCTGAGTCAAACTGGGGTCTGGGGTCTGTTGTAAAGTTCAGAGAAAGATATATTATAAGATATTATATAATTAAGAATTATAAGATATATATACTCTGAAAATAACTCTGAAAATAATTAAAATAAATTAATCCTTAATTAAAATAAGCAAATAATAAAAAATTGTTAAATTAATTATTTTATTAATAAAATAAACCTTAAAATAAAAATTATAAGTAATAAGTAAATAATAATTAGAATTAATGTATGTGTAAATATGTTAGCATTTGCCAGATTTGACAGTGTCACTTTGACAGTATTTTTGCATTAAAATATATATATATAAAAAAAAAACTGACATTTTGATTCAGCTGAAGCCTATTCAATTCAAAATTGCATTCAATACACATTTTTTATTTTTGTATATTGTTTATGCCCAACAGCTTCCTCAATCATTTTACTCTTGACCCAAGGTGAATTGTTCAGGCTTATTATTATACCCATTGTTGGTGAACCAAGGCTATTGTTTCCTCACAATAGCTATTCTAAATCTCTTCTTATACTTGAGGAAATGAGCAGTCATTTTTGCCATGGCCTTGGTAACAATGGGATGGCTGTAACCTCACTTGTGTTGAAACAATACTGACTGAAATGATATTATAACAGATATAACTCTCTCTTTTCCAGTGTGTCAAACAAAGCAATTCCATTCCAATTTCTACCCTTCAAATCATTAAAGACCATCCAGAGATGAAGAACTGGATTCATCCCATTGGAAAAGAAACACCTTTCTTCACAAGTAATAAGAACTTCACCAAGATAGCCGTTGACCGAGTCCAAGCTTCGGATGACAGCATTCACAATGTGTTGCTGCTTGCAACAGGTATACTTGCATGTGATGTATTGGTTCAAATGTCTACATATTGATGTTTGCTTTGCGACTTCCTTCATACCAGAGACAATAACAATACTCTAATAAAAGAAACCCTTCCTTTTTTACCGGCTTTTGTTCTGTTTTCTTTTCTGCTTATAACATTAGTAAACGTTTCTTTGCATTAAAAAAGAAAGAAAAACAGTAAATTTTCCCACTTTTTTTGACCCTTAAAATTCAACTATAAGCTACTGATTTGCTGCTGTTTCAGCAACCTATGCTAAAACGTTTCTAAACGTAAACCACTCTTTTATAACAATGGGATCCTTCAGAAGGATAGGCCTATGCAGAGCAGTAGGTGCTACACACAACCAGAAACCACAGTCTTTTTGGATTCCGGAGGAACTTTTAAGTTCTGACAGAACTGAAACATCATACTTTCAGAGAATAAAGAATAATTTTTTTCAACAGATCAAGATAAATTTGTTTTCTAATGATATGATCACTATAGAGTGAGACATACTATAGGCTTTATATTACTATAGGCTGGAATACACTGGATGACTTTAAAATCTGAACAGATTTCTAAACACTAGGCATCATACACTAGCTATTTGGCTCAAAATTGTTTGATGGAATCAGTCTGAAGTGCCTATCATACACCATGTGAGTTATGATGTTTTCCATTATATGCACTTTATGTTGTACTGCAAATGCTCTTGTTGGTTCTTTGAGACCACAGACTGTCTTGCTCAACCATTTGCTGTCTTGGTTCTTCTTAGACAATGGAGTGATCCTTAAGATCTTAGAGGATGGCTCCAAAGCATTCATCATCTCTGAAACACATCTGTGCAATGGTTCAGCACCCGTACATTCAATGAAACTGGACTCTGAGAAGGTAATCAAGCAGCTTTGTGAATTATTAAACACTTTGACTCTTTCATTTTCACTCTTCAGAGAGTGCATGTTTCTGTTGCACGATCACACACTGTTGATTTTGTCTCCAGAGGAAGCTGTTTGTTGGATATCCTGGTCAAATTTCCGTGTTAGACCTGCAGAGATGTCAAGATTACAATACTTCCTGTGAAGAATGTGTTCTTTCCCGTGATCCCTATTGCGCTTGGACTGAACAAGGCTGCACATCACAAACTAGGTAGGGTTTTTTATATGTTTTAGTTCAGGAATATTACTTTTTGGGCATTGTACACCCTAGTATTGTTTTTAATATTTTTCTGTTTGGACTGTGTTTCAGAGGAGGAATACAAAATATTGCTGATGGACTCACTAAAGTATGTCACCAAAAATCAGGTATAAGATTAATCCAGTTGTTTTGCGTATCAATTTTTGAGACAAAACGGTCTTCCTAATTCGTCTTTCTTTAACAAATGTCTTTTAAGGGAGAAGATTCACAAGAGACCTGAAACAATCATTGACAGCTCCATTAAGGATTCAATACTCTGTGCCCACTGGCGTTCCCTTCTATCTCTCTTGTCTTGTCGATTCCAATCATGCCATTTACAAATGGGAACATAATCAAAAGAGCATCTCATGCCAGCAGACCCAATCAGAATGTCTTCTCCTCATTCCAGCCATGACGAATGACATGTACGGCAGTTACAAATGTACATCTCATGAACTCGATTACACCAAAACTGTGAGGGAATACAATCTCTTCTATGACAACTCTAGGTATCCTTCTAATGGTGCTTTCAAGCTGAGAGCCCAGGACTGGTTAATGGCCGCATTTGTCACTAGTGCCTTCTATCTGCGCTCACTTTAAGGTCAAGGTAGTTCTATAAATGTCAGTGCTTCCGTCTTCAAGCTTTTCTGATGACCTGTAAGCTGATTAAAACATGGTCAGTCACATGTTGAAGTTTATAGGGAAGTAAACACTGAGGTAAAATAAAACATCCGTCCTAGCAGATAACTCGCAATTATATGCTTGCCATCTGTTGAGTGGTTGTTGAATGTAAACAGTGTGGTCCAAAGTCTGAGACCACAATGAAAATGTGTGATTTCATCTTTGGAAACTGGAAATACTCTGACAGTTTTAGGATTTAGAGCTGTTTTAACAAACAAAACTCATGAAGTAAAATGAAGAAGAGATGTTTCAGATGTTGCACTATTTCTAGGTCACAAGATGCTTTTTAAAACACTCACCAATGTTGTTAGATAATATAATACGCCAGTAGATGGCAAGAAGTGACTGTTTTCATGAGTGAGTCACTGAATCAGCCATTCAACCAATTTGTTAAAAAATGCTGATTATTTCAGAAACAGATCAAAGACCGTCTTTGTAAATGAGTCATTGAATTATTCACTCAACTGATTCATTCAAAAATGCTGATTCAAAATTCGTTTGGAACTATTTTAATTTATGCCGCAAAAATGCATAAACTTGTATAAAAGCAATTTCACACTTGCAGACTGCTATTTTTCTAAATATTAGTAGGACTGCAATTTAAACAACAGCTCTTTTGCTCACTTTTAGATCCCACTGTATAAAATGAAAGCACTTTAAATTGCTCTGTGCACTAAATACCTTCATGTAATTTAACTGGTTCGGCTTTGCGTTCACATACTGTAGCTTGTCTGTCTGTACAGTCCCTTACAGTATGTGATGTGATCAGGGCCACACCAGGCATTCTATTCTAGATCTGCGAATAGGCATAATGGTTACGTTTTTCACAGTAATTGACGGTGATGGAGTGTTTGTTTACTGGAAAACTGCGACTTCTTCCCATTAGTGAAGGCTAATTTGTGAGATTGCATTTGTTTATTTAATGATTATGTTTGGCACTCGTGTTTGCACTTGCTTACTTTCGTAATTAAGTTTTTTTTTTTTTTTTTTTTTTTTTGTCATTTGTATTGTTTCAAGCACTTGTTCCCCAAACTGTATAGTGCTAGTGGTCCAAGAGTTTGCTTTTATAAATAGAAACTGAAATATTTGGGTGTTATCATAACAATACAGTTCAGGAAATTGTGGGTAATAGTTAGGCTTGGGGAATTCTGGGTGTGGTGTGCAAACACAAGGTCACTGTTCAGACTTCAGGGGCTGCATATTTTTATTGAAAATAGGCTGTGTTCTTTAAAAACAAAGTTAAAAGAGTTAAAGCATTTTCTAGATGTGGGACTCCAAAGTAAATATGCAATGGATCAGTTAAAGTTCTCAAAATATGTAGCAAATACATTTCCTGAAAGAATTGTCTTATTTTTCCACCTTATATTTTTAACTCATTTCTTGTACAACTATAAATTGAGTAAGCTGTTGTGTTTGTAGGGAATGAAAAAGGAACACATTAGGCTGTAAACTGAATGTTAAATGCGTGAATATATTTTAATACTCTGTGGAGAGAGGCTATTCGGGGATAGCTGTGTCCAGCCCTCTAGTGTTATGGCCTCAGCTTACATCAGGCTTTGCTCTCGAACTAATGATGTTTATGTGTTCGCTCTTTAGCGAATCATTTACTGAGGGTCCGGATCTTCCCCTTGTGAGCTCCTGGTCAATAACATGGTGCTTCACTAGCCTACTGTGGGACTCACATGGATTGGGGACCTCCTTAGTATAATCATCTGAGGGTGGTTATATTCTAGCCATTGTTATGGCAGGATAGGCTTACTTGAATACAGCTTTCTGAGGCTAGCTGTGTTCTACTGCAGTTGCGGTGAGCCCTCTCATGGAGTGGTCTCCTTTCTTAGAGCCTAGCTATCTGAGTATAGCTATGTGCTTACCTAGACAGTGCTGTCTCCCCTCTTTGGGTTGTAAGTAGACAGCCCACTCTTTGTGGTCTGGGTAGTTTCAGTCCGGTAGCCCTTCCTGGGTACATAGCTATATGAGGATATCTGTGTGCTAGCTCAGTGACTGCTCCCCTTCTTAGGGTCTTTAAGTACCGGTCCCCTTGAGCCTTTGCCTAGACAGTGTTTCTCCCTTGCTAGGGTAGTAAGTAGTTAGCCCACTATCTGTGGTCTGGGCAGCTTGGCAGGAAGGCTAGCTGTGTATTATCTACTGTAGACTGACACGGATTTGGGACCTCCTTGGTATAGCCATCTGAGGGTGGTTATATTCCAGCTATTTTTATGGCAGGATGGGCTTACTTTAATACAGCTTTCTGAGACTAGCTGTGTTCTACTGCAGTTGCGGTGAGCCCTCTCATGGAGTGCTCCCCTTTCCTAGAGCCTAGCTATCTGAGGATAGCTATGTGCTAGCTCAGTGATTGCTCCCCTGCTTAGGGTTTTAAGCAGCGGTCTCTTGAGCCCTTACCTAGACAGTGCTGTCTCCCCTCTTTGGGTTATAAGTAGACAGCCCACTCTTTGTGGTCTGAGTAGTTTCAATCGGTCCCCCTTCCGGTAGCCCTTCCTAGGTACATAGCTATCTGAGGATATCTATGTGCTAGCTCAGTAACTGCTCCCCTTCTTAGGGTCTTTAAGTAGCGGTCTCCTTGAGCCCTTGCCTAGACAGTGCTATTTCCCCTGCTAGGGTTGTAAGTAGATAGCCTACTCTCTGTGATCTGGGCAGCTCTGCAGGAAGGCTATCTAGGCTAGCTGTGTATTGTCTAATGTGGGACTGACACAGATTGGGGCCTCCTTAGTATAACCATGTGAGGGTGGTTATATTCCAGCCATTGTTATGGCAGGACGGGCTTACTTGAATACAGCTGTCTGAGGCTAGCTGTGTTCTACTGCATTTGCGTTGAACCCTCTACTGGAGTGGTCTCCTTTCCTAGAGCCTAGCTATCTGAGGATAGCTATGTGCTTACCTAGACAGTGCTGTCTCCCCTCTTTGGGTTGTAAGTAGACAGCCCACTCTTTGTTGTCTGGGTAGTTTCAGTCCGGTAGCCCTTCCTGGGTACATAGCTATCTGAGGATATCTGCTAGCTCAGTGACTGCTCCCCTTCTTAGGGTCTTTAAGTAGCAGTCTCCTTGAGCCCTTATCTAGGCAGTGCTGTCTCCCCTGCTAGGGTAGTAAGTAGATAGCCCAAACTCTGTGGTCTGGGTAGCTCTGTAGGAAGGCCATCTTGGCTAGCTGTATATGTTATTCTGGTTTACAAGCCTTCATAAGACCTTAGGGACATAGCTATCTGAGGATAGCTGTGTTCTAGCTCAGCAGCTACTCTCATTACCTGCGATTTAAGTAGCAATCTCTGGAGCTCCTCTAGAGGCTTTCTAGTTAGCCTCTTCAGTGGTCTTGTGTATCCAGGCTAGTTTTTTTTGCTCACATAGAATAGCTATCTGTGGATAGCTGTGCTCTTAACTTGGGTGAGATGTTCCTCTTGATCTATTAACGGGTTCCCCCATTTCTGCCAAGTTGCATGAGTGGCCCGTGCCATCAGTGGCATGGCCCCTTTCTGAGGAAAGGCTTGGTGTATGTCGCTTCCTTGGTGCTCTCCACCAGGTGGACAGGCATGCGCCTCGGCAAGGCGTGGTTGGATTTCGTTCCCCAATGTGCCCCCTAGGGGGGCGCAGCGTAGAGTTCCCTAGAAAGGGAACGTCTCGGGTTATGTATGTAACCATGGTTCCCCGAGAGGGAACGAGACACTGCGCTCCCTTGCCATGCCTTTGGCCTGCCTGTCTGCTTCTCCTTCAGACAGCTAAAGTGGATGACGTATTCAGCAGGTGCCCTTTTATACTTCCAGGCACCCTTGCCTATGACGTCATGGGCCATGTGGATCAATAGATTGCTGTTGTTTCACACGTGCTTCAGACACTGGTCATGCAGGCTGCATTCTCGGGGAACCATGGTTACATGCGTAACCCGAGACATTTTGTGCAAAACCACATATTTGTCTCGCAGACATTTAATATTGGCATTGATAGCATGAAACTATTGCTTGTAATACAGTGTTCTCTTTATTTTTTTGTTTAATACCATAACATTAATTATTGAGAGGGAGAGGGATATGACAAAAGAGTCACAGCTGTGAACCGGCTGCTTTGAGTCTAGTGTAGCCTGGTTTATGTCAATGCAAAATGCAATTCTTTATCATATTATACAAGGGATACTTTGTTGCTTTAAGTAATATTTTGATTAATACTTTTGTGCACTCTCTGAATCATGTTCATCTATAAGTACCTCTCAGCATGCGACTTTTAAGCCTTTAGAAATGTAATGCTCTGTTATGTTGTACTTGATATTTATTTTTATGCATTATTTATGTATTTCCTTTAAATAAGCAAAAACTAATACAACTATATTTTTTAGCACTTGAAATCTGTTATTCTTATGCACAAACACACCTAAGCACACTTGGAAGACACCTAACTTTAATGGTTCACTCAGGATTTCTTTGAAGAAACACTGGTAACAATGCAGTGATAGATTCACTAAAAAAACCCTTCATTTATGGACTTTACCAATAATTCCATTGGTAAATGTTCTGAGAAGGGTTTTCAGAACAGAAAGACACAGGGAGACACAGGAATCCAGAAAGGAGAATATTTTCATTATCTCAAGCCAATCGCAATGCTCCAGGTTTATAAACATCTGGTCTCTCACTGCTTTTGGAGCACCTTTGACATTTGGAGCAAGACTGAGCCAGTCTTTGAAGTCCTACAGACCACCTGTTGTCCATTAGCTGAAAATGTGATTCAGTAAACAAATATTTTTTTAAGAGGAAAAACAGCAATAATGTTATAATAATTTAAAAAAAAATTATAGTTATTAAAATGATGATATGCATTAATATTACTTACTAATTGACGAGCATCTACATAAAACTTTACATGAAAATAATTGTTTTGAGCGACTCGTCTAATTCGACCAATGGCGTGCGTTGTGGGCGGGGCTATGGACGCAGTCGTAAAGATTTGATTGTAATTCCGTTGGGTGGCACTAATTACTAACGGCAGCAGGTGAGCTATTACTGGTTATTAAGACAGTTCTGTTAGTGATATTTGTATTGTCTAATTAAGTTTAGACTCAAGTTCTTGAAAACACAACCTTACCAAATCTTTGCATTTGCATGACTCATTGTGCCTTGTGTTTACATGCTGCTTCGAGTTTCCACAAAAGAAATAAAAATAAAAATAAAAATAAATAAATAAATAAAAACCATTCCCACAAAATACACTTGTGGTTGGTTTTAAACCACAAAAATGTCTTTAAAGTCATATGTAGTAACTATTGTCAGTACTCTAACCTGAACACATGAGGACTGTAGAAAACATGTACATTAACGTTTTCCAACAAACAAAATGAGGCCCTCTGGAAAATATATTACCATAGTTTGTGGCCATGACTCATTTCACGTGACTTGAAAAGGGGGGGGTTTCATGTGATATTTTTATTTAATATGTCTAGACAGTGGTGTAACTATTAGTTTTTGGTGTCAGCTCTATTGTGTAATTAAATTTAAGCATTTTGTTCCAGATCTCATTACAACAGTGTTTTGGTATTATATACCTCTTTAGGATTTAACTTCTACACATTTAGCAGTGTTTAATTCACTTCATCTGTGATAAAGTTAAAGTAAACACGTGTTTGCATACTTTATCACAGATGAAGTGAATTAAACACACACCTTTCAGAGACATTTTCATGAAGCAACAGAAGCAACACTAAAGGAAGCAGGAAGTGTCAGACTTCACATCTCCGCTTCGGTTAGGGATGGGCGGATCGATCCTGAAGTATCGATACTTTTCGATACTGATGTTGTATCGAAAAGGATCGATCCTCACATAAAAATATCGATTCTAAAGTGCTTTTTTTAACCATTAATTTTATTTATTTATCAAGAAATTCGGTGCATAAAATAAGCTTCTAAGTGGAAAAATAGACTATATAAGCGAATAATTGTTAGATTGAACCATTTCTCCTGTTCATCGGAAAACACGCAAATGCTGAAAGACAGAACCAATCAATCAATCAATCAATCAATCAATCAAATCAATCACAGACAGCGTTTGCTGCTGACGCATGGCTCACAGTGAAGCTTGTTCAAATAGAGCTGTGTTTCCCAAAAGCATCAGAAGCATAAGTAGATCTTAAGAAACCATTGCCACATTATTACGTTACAAAACATTATTACTATATACAATTAATTCTGAAAAATGAAGCAGCAATAATCAGAAATGTTTCTTGAGCAGCAAATGATATTAGAATTATTTCTGAAGGATCATGTGACATTTAAGACTGGAGTAATGATGCTGAAAATTCAGCTTTGATCACAGATGCATTTTAAATTACATTTTAATATATATTAAAATAGAAAATAGTTATTTTAATTGTTGTATTTCACAATATTGCAGTTTTTACTGTATTTGTACATGTAATATTTATTTTAAGTTTGTGCAAGTAAATTTATTTAAACTGGTTGTTAAAAGTTCAAATGGATTGTGTTATGTTCTGTAATTGCTGTTAGTAAATCTGTCAGAAAAAAAATATCCTAAAGTTTCACCTTTAGGGGTCTAACAGCCTGGCAGCCTTTTACAAAAATTAACCATGGTTTTATTACAGTAACCACAGTTAACCACAGTATTTGTAGTAAAACTGCAGTAACCACAAATTTACCATGGTAATAATAATAATACATTTTAGTACCATGTTTAATTTTCATGAGGTACCCTCAAAGGTGCACCTTTGTAACTTATCCACCCTTAAAGCATGCATACTTGTATGGTACTAATATGCTCCCTTTTAGGGGTATAGTTGCACCTTTGAGGTTACTGCCCCTGTAAAGGGCTAAAATACAATTATAGTATATTTTATTTCTGACAGTGTAAACAAAAAAAGGCTTATGAAATGTTAGAAAAAAAAACAAACAAAAAAAAAACATTGCTTTAAAATCTAATATTAATTGAGTATACTTACTGATTATATTCTTTTAATAATTTAAAAGATCAGTTTAGTTTAGAGCTGGGGTGTCCAAACTCGGTCCTGGAGGGACGGTGTCCTGCAGAGTTTAGTTCCAACTTGTCTCAACGCACCTGCATGGAAGTTTCTAGTATACCTAGTAAGAGCTTAATTAGCTGCTTCAGGTGTGTTTAATTAGGGTTGGAGCTGAACTCTGCAGGACACCGGCCCTCCAGGACCGAGTTTGGACACCCCTGGTTTAGAGGTATCGGTATTGATATCGACGATACTGGGCTTGAAAATATCGGTATCGGATCAAAAATAAAATAAGAGGTTTTGCCCATCCCTGCTTTCAGTTCCGCCCCTAACTGCAAGTGGCAACTCTCACCAATCGGTCTGCGTAGCGTATGAAGTCGAACAAATCTAATGAGAAGTGTTTACGCCGACGCCCCATGTGAATGCACCATTAAAGGTAGCTACCAATAGCAAGCAAGAGCAAGCTAGCTTTGAAAGCATAAGATCTCACCCTCCCTGCAAATCACTCTCCAAAGCCACGCCTCTTACAAAACACATGAACTCGCACAGACAGACCAGAGGCTAACCAGCGACACAATGAGAGATGCTGTTGGTGGAGGATTGAATGCAACGGTGTCAGATTACTTCACATCTCATTCACCGGTGAGAAAACATTACAGTACACAGCGCATAATATCACAGTAATAACGCCGTCTGTTGACGTATCATGTCTGCGCAAACAGAACAGGACAGCCTATCATAGTACTCGGGATAAATGATATGGACTAAATATACACATTTCTTCTTCTTCTTCTTCTTCTTCTTCTTCTTCTTCTTCTTATTATTATTATTATTATTATTATTATTATTATTATTATTATTATTTAACTAGTTGCCATATTAACACGATATAGAGAAAAAAATGCTACAAAGGCCAAAAAAAAAAAAAATTTACTGGCGCGTATTTCCTGTTCTGTGAGAGCTGTGTGTGTGCAGTTCTGTATTTTTCTGAGTGTCTAATCTTTGTCTGTTTGTTCACGTTGTTTTTAACTATGCTGTATAGATGTTTTCAGTCATGTTATAACGTGCCCCTCACATGTTACAAACCGTTACAGCGTGTTCATATGCAGCATGTTGTCGCATTTCCATTCTTTCAGGATAAAAAAAAAAGTATACACTGTATTGATGAAACAAGACCACATATTTGTACTAGACATGTGAAATTAATGTAGAAAAAATAAATATTCTGAAACCCCAAGTGAATTTACACACAAAAATGAAAGAAAGCTAAAAAGTGTTAGGTTGTGTCCTACCCACGTCTACACACGAATTTTCCTTCAAGGTCCGTGGACCCCCTGAAGTAGCCTTTGACATGAATAAAACTCTAGTTCTGCAAATGAATGGTCATGTATGTGGAAAACATTAAGATGAACCAGTTTTTTTGTAACTGTAAAATCAGCACAAGCTGCTCTAGTCTAATGTTCAACATAATTTAGGGAACTGAATCTGGTTCAAAATAAGCAGCTGAATTAAATTAACCTTAACAGGAGGTGACACATTTCTCTCACTCTACTTTTACTGTAGCTGACGCTGATAGGTCAGTTATGGGTTATGAATGACGTTTTTGTGATTTCTCGGATTAATGTTTGTTTGTATTTTCATGATTTCACGAGTTAAGTGTGTATTTCTGTGTATGTGTCAATTTCATAATTTTGTTGGTATTGTATTTTATTTTCATTGTACTCCCAGTTTGACTAAAATGAATGTCACGTGACCCTTCCTGATTAATTTAACTTGGAAGTATTGGCACAAATTGAATGGCGAGATGTGAATTCAGAGACGCATGTTAGAGCTCCTTACCATTCTACTGCTGGTTACCAGGCCAACACGGTAAAAGTGTTAATGTTTGTATATTTCTTTATTTGCATTGATGTCCTTCGAATTGTTGTGTAAAACTGTTTTCTTTGTTTGCATGTAGTTTTCACGGTGTTCCATATCAGAAAAATAAAACATGGACATTAGTATTTTGGAAGCATGGACCGTTTAATGACCTGCGAGTAGTTACAGTGAAAACGTGGCCTAATTCCATTCTACCGAAGTCTGTTTAGGCGGCGGTGCTCCGGCTTCAGCGTGTGGCTCGCCGCCTCGGGATTTCTGTGGTTTGGTTGTTTCCTGCGGTGATAGAGGCTGTCTTCGGCGCGCGACTCTGCTACGCTGTTCCTGGGACTTCGGGTGCTGTTCGGCTGTATCCTGTGGAGAACTGGCTTCATCGTGCAGCCGTTGCCTCATTTCTCGTAGCGCTGGTTGCGGTAAGTTTTAGCGTGCAACTCTTCCGTGGTGGACTGTTGTGGGTTCGGTGTGCAGTTCTGATACAATCCCGGTGGAGGACTTTCTCACGCAGCCTTGATTTATCTGTGCAACAGCAGGTCAGACTGTGCAATGTTCAAATACTATCTTTGGTAAATAATGGATTGTTGTTTTATAAGTTAAAGTAAAATTGCTATAAGATAAAGCTGCCCATTATCCGAGAACAAATAATTAAATGTCCTGGTGGCAACTGGTTCTTAATTGTTGTGATTGTAATAACGTTTAAAATTGTTTTCATTTTCGTTATTTAAGTGAATATTTCAGTGTTAAGGGCATTGATTTAAGTGTGATTACTCAGTCTAAAAGTGTTTCACTGCTATTTGTCATTTCGTTATATATTTTGTACTTTTTGTCTAAAGTGCCAAATTTTTAAGAGTGAAAATGTCAGTTCAGGGTGATTTAGCTTAGCAAAATGAATTTTCATTACAAGAGCAAGCAGTTTTAATTGCTGATATACCAGAAAATGACATTACTGAGGGTGTTGTGAGAGATCGCCATGCATCATGTACCACATGCACAGAAAAATCAGAGGCAAGACTTAAAGAGCTTAATTCTGCTTTATTAAAGACAAGTGAAATTAGAAAATCTTCCCGTGATAAACGTTTAACACCAAAGATTCAGGAGTTAAAAGAGCAAGAACTGGTTCAAAAGGAAAGGAAGTTCAAATCTGCATATGAGAATTGGAAGATCTATGTCAGAGATGTTTGTTCAAAGTTAAAACATGAGTGCTCTGAAAGTGATTTGTGTGACATGATGGATGGGGTTGAGAAGAAAGACAGAATTGAAAGAGTTATATGATAACGTGTGACTCCAAGCAGTACCAAGCCAAGAAATTAGGAGAAAAATTGATGCATGCTCAGCTGTGATGGCAGACTTGATGAAATTAATGAGGGTACACCTAGTGGAAGATGGCATGGAGTTTGATGCCGAAGCTGAGAAAGCAAGACTGCGTATGCTGTTGGACTGCAAGTATGCTAGGTCCATATATGGATCCACAATTTCTAGACCCACAGTTCTTGGTAATCACTCTAAACCCCCTTCAGAGTCTGCAAGCATTTCCGCTAAAAGGGCAGAGACTGCTGCATTGTTAGCTGCAAAGAAAGCTGAAATGGAGGCTGACATTGATGCACAAAGGCAGCGACTGAAGAAGCTTGAAAATCGTAGAGGCATAGAGGTTATGGAAGCGAGGCTTCGAGTGTATACTGAGGAGGAGTCAAGAGTGAAAAGTCAGCAGTGTGGTTCAGCATGCAGTGACATGAACGACCTTAGTTCCCTTGTTCCTAACACACCATGTTTGAATCAGCAAGTCACAAGAAGTGAAGTATCCGTAGTACAGGCATTACAAGAGTCAATGGCCCTATCTCGACTTCCCGTTCCAGAACCCTTTGTATTTTTTTGGTGACCCACTGAAGTTTATAGAGTGGAGCACAACCTTCAAGGCTCTTATAGAGACGGTGTCCAAATCCAGCAAACAGGCTGTTCTATTTACAAAAGTATATTGATGGTGAAGCAAGATCAGTTCTGGAAGGCAGTTTTTATAGGAAAGACGAAAAAGCTTATCAGCAAGCTTGGGAGAAGCTGAATGCCAGATACGGTCACTCCTTTGTGGTGCAACGTGCCTTCAGAGAGAAACTTAACAGGTGGCCTAAGATTGGTGGCTCAGAGTACGTCAAGCTAAGAGAGTTCAGTGATTCTTACAATAATGTAGTGATGCTATGCCGCACATCAAGGGTCTTCAGGTGCTGAATGACTGTGAGGAGAACCAGAGGATATTGGTCAAGCTTCCCAATTGGGTGACGAGCAGGTGGAACCGTTATGTCACAGAACAGCTAGATCAAGATAACGATTATCCAAGCTTTAGTGAGTTTGCCTCATTTATTTCAAAGGAAGCACGCATAGCATGCAACCTGGTGTCGTCACTGTATGCATTAAAAATCTCTGATGAGAAGCCATTGAAAGAGATAAGGCGTTCAAGAGTACACACGTTGGCAACCACTGTGAATGATTTAGATGCAGCATGTGCTACGGCCAATTCCAGCAATATCAGTGACCGCAAGATTAAAGAGTCTAGTAAACCGATGAGTACACTGGTGCGTAGCACAAATTCAGTCGAATGTATGTTCTGTGGAGAGGGTCATTTGGTCCATAAGTGTCAGAAACTAATGGAAAGAGCTGTGGAGGAAAAGAGGAAGTTTGTCATGGTGAATAAGTTGTGCTTTGCTTGCTTGAAAAAGGGACATGGTTCCAAAGATTGCAGAAACAGGGCCATCTATGCTGTATGCAAGAAGCGCCACCCAACTCCATTGCATGAAGATCGTCAGCCAGAAGACGAGTCCCATTCACAGATAGTTTTGCAGGCTGAAGAAAGTACGTCCTCCTTATCTTGCTGTGTGACTATAGAAGGTGGTACAACATCTATGATTGTTCCAGTATGGCTGTCTTCATCTAACTCAGAGTTTGAAACCCTTGTATATGCCTTATTAGACACTCAGAGTAGTCACACTTTTGTTGTCCAGGAAGTGTGTGAAAGTTTACAGGCATTAATGGAACCGGTAAAATTAAAGCTTTCCACTATGATGGGAAAAGACTCCATTGTGGAAAGTCAGAGAGTCAGCCTCCTGTTTATACAAGGGACTTTATTCCTTTTGAGCGTACACGCATTCCCACCTGTGAAACAGCTAAAAGGTGGAGACATCTAGAAGCAATTGCTGATGAAATGCCTTTAAAAATGGATTGTGGAGTAGGTCTTTTGATTGGTTACGATTTCTCCAGAGTACTGGCACCTCGACAGGTCATCACTGCCGGTGATGAAGAGCCTTATGCCATCAAGACTGACCTCGGGTGGAGTATCATAGGAGGCACTCCACCGCATGTGAGCTCCAAGGATGTGACTGGTCTGTGTCACCGCATGTTAGTCAGGGAGCTACTCCCTGTGACACCTGCTGCTGATATTAGAGCCTTTGAGCTGGATTTTGCAGATACTTGGGAAGGAGAAAAAGGCATATTACAGGATGTTCAGTTTCTGCAGGTTTTAAAGGAAGGAATCCATCAGGATGAAGGTGGCCATCTTGAGATGCCCCTTCCTTTCAAAGTGCGTCCCCTGTTTTCGAACAAAAGGAAGCTTGCATTAGTAAGGCTGAAGTACCTTAAAAGAAAACCAGACAAGGATCCTCAAGTCTTCGATTGTTCAGCTAAGTACAAAAGTACTGCTTTGAGTGACCATCTATTGACTGGACCTGATCTTACCAATGGGCTGACTGAAATGCTTTGCTGTTTCCATAAACAGCCAATCGCTGGCATGTGTGACACTGAGAAAATGAAGCTGGATCTTCACAAATGTATTTCCAACAGCAGAGAAGTGCTGGAGTCCATCAGTATGTGGACCGTACTGCTGAGATGAAGAACGTTGATTTTCATCATGACTATCTTCCAGTACATAATGTCTTGGCAAAAGTCAAGTACACTGTAGAGAGCGACACCTCCACCTTTAATGTTGATCTTGAGAAATCTTCCACACGATGTGGAATTCTCTCCATTGTGGCTTCAGTTTTTGTTTTATTGGGGTTCTTGGCTCAATTCGTCACATCTGGCAAGAGGGTGCTGCAAGAGATGTGCCTCAAGGGCGTTGGTTTATACGAATCAGTACTAGGAGTACCCACTGAGCTGAGGCCATGGTGGGAGAGTTGCCTGAATGATCTACACAACCTAAGAAAAATACAGATTCTAAGATGCTTCACACCTCTAAACTTTAGGAAGTGCCTAAGAACTGAATTGCATCACTTTTCCAATGGTAGCAGTCAAGATTATGGTTAGTGTTCTTAAGTCAGACTGGTGCAGAAAGCCACAATACAGAAAGCGGCTTGGGGATTGGGGGAAAAAAAAAGAGAAAAAGGGGTGAATGCCTCACTAAACCCTCTATTGTTGAACGCCCTATTCAAAAGTTAGTGGTTCTTGTAGCTAAAAGTTGAAAAACAAAATTGCCCTATCACTTTATTAGTATTTCAGCCACATTGATATCATGTAGGTTTTAGTTGGTATCTTGGTCACATGATGATTTTGTACTGTTAAACATTTTAATATTAAAACAATGTGATATGGTGAACAATTTGTTCATTTTAACTGAAGAGTGTGTAATTATGAATTCTGGGGTTGGAATTATGTTGTTTGATTTCATGTACTGTGTAGATGCTTGGAAATTACCATTGATTATTTGATTGTTTGCATACCATATGCTTTCAAATAAGTCAAAGGTAATTTGGTGGGAGTGTAGCTGACGCTGATAGGTCAGTTATGGGTTATGAATGACGTTTTTGTGTTTTCTAGGATTAATGTTTATTGTTTGTATTTTCATGATTTCACGATTTAAGTGTATTTCTGTGTATGTGTCAATTTCATAATTTTGTTGGTATTGTATTTTTTTTTTTTATTATTTTCATTGTACTCCCAGTTTGACTAAAATGAATGTCACGTGACCCTTCCTGATTAATTTTACCTGGAAGTATTGGCACAAATTGAATGGCGAGATGTGAATTCAGAGATGCATGTTGGAGCTCCTTACAATTCTACTGCTGGTTACCAGGCCAACAGGGTAAAAGTGTTAATGATTGTATATTTCTTTATTTGGGTTGATGTCCTTCGAATTGTTGTGTAAAACTGTTTTGTTTGTATGTAGTTTTCACGGTGTTCCATATCAGAAAAATAAAACATGTGGACATCATTATTTTGGAAGCGTGGACCGTTTAATGACCAGCGAGTAGTTACATTTACCGTCAGTCCATCTGCAATTAGCTAATTGGCTTAAGCTTCTTTGGTGTGTTATCAATAGCATTTAATTCCCTCCCATCATCTGAAAGCAGTGTGTGACCTTTACAGCTCTCAGATACCATCATGTAGCCATTACATAGATGTACACTTTTACACTATTGCACATAATGCTTCATTTCTCAGAAGAAACACTGGTAACAATGCAGTGATAGATTCACTAAAAAAACCCTTCATTTATGGACTTTACCAATAATTCCATTGGTAAATGTTCTGAACAGGGTTTTAGGAACAGAAAGACACAGGGAGATACAGGAATCCAGAAAGGGGAATATTTTCATTATCTCAAGCCAATCGCAATGCTCCAGGTTTATAAACATCTGGTCTCTGACTGCTTTTGGAGCACCTTTGACATCTGGAGCAAGACTGAGCCAGTCTTTGAAGTCCATTAGCTGAAAATGTGATTCAGTTAAATATTTTTTTTAAGAGAAAAACAGCAATGTTATAATAATTAAATATTATAATTATTAAAATGATAATATGCATTAATATTACTTACTAATTGACGAGCATCTACATAAAATTTTACATAAATTGTTTTGAGCGACTCGTCTTATTCGACCAATGGCGTGCGTTGTGGGCGGAGTTATGTACGCAGTCGTAAAGATGTTTTGGGGAAAAAAAAGATTTCATTGTAATTCCGTTCGGTGGCACTAATGGCACAGAAATTACTAACGGCAGCAGGTGAGCTATTACTGGTTATTAAGACAGTTCTGTTAGTGATATTTGTATTGTTTAATTAAGTTTAGACACCCTACCAAATCTTTGCATTTGCATGACTCATTGTGCCTTGTGTTTACATGCTGTTTTGTTTCCACAAAAAAAAAAAAAAAAAAAAATCCCACAAAATACACTTGTGGTTGTTTTTAAACCACAAAAATGTCTTTAAAGTCATATGTAGTGACTATTGTCAGTATTCTAACCTGAACACATGAGGACTGTAGAAAACATGTACATTAACGTTTTTCCACAAACAAAATGAGGCCCTCTGGAAAATATATTACCATAGTTTGTGGCCATGACTCATTTCACGTGACTTGAAAAGGGGGGTTTCATATGATATTTTTATTTAATATGTCTAGACAGTGGTGTAACTATATTAGTTTTTGGTGTCAGCTCTATTGTGTAATTAAATTTAAGCATTTTGTTCCAGATCTCATTACAACAGTGTTTTGGTATTATATACCTCTTTAGGATTTAACTTCTACACATTTAGCAGTGTTTAATTCACTTCATCTGTGATAAAGTTAAAGTAAACACGTGTTTGCATACTTTATCACAGATGAAGTGAATTAAACACACACCTTTCAGAGACATTTTCATGAAGCAACAGAAGCAACACTAAAGGAAGCAGGAAGTGTCAGACTTCACATCTCCGCTTTCAGTTAGGGATGGGCGGATCGATCCTGAAGTATCGATACTTTCAATACTGATGTTGTATCGAAAAGGATCGATCCTCACATAAAAATATCGATTCTAAAGTGCTTTTTTTAACCATTAATTTTATTTATTTATCAAGAAATTCGGTGCATAAAATAAGCTTCTAAGTGGAAAAATAGACTATATTAGTGAATAATTGTTAGATTGAACCATTTCTCCTGCTCATCGGAACACACGCAAATGCTGAAAGACAGAACCAATCAATCAATCAATCAATCAATCAATCAATCAAATCAAATCAATCACAGACAGCGTTTGCTGCTGACGCATGGCTCACAGTGAAGCTTGTTCAAATAGAGCTGTGTTTCCCAAAAGCATCAGGAGCATAAGTAGATCTTAAGAAACCATTGCCACATTATTACGTTACATAACGTCGTTACTATATAAAATTAATTCTGAAAAATGAAGCAGCAATAATCAGAAATGTTTCTTGAGCAGCAAATGATATTAGAATTATTTCTGAAGGATCATGTGACATTTAAGACTGGAGTAATGATGCTGAAAATACAGCTTTGATCACAGATGCATTTTAAATTACATTTTAAAATATTAAAATAGAAAAGTTATTTTAATTGTTGTATTTCACAATATTGCAATTTTTACTGTATTTTGTACATGTAATTTATTTTAAGTTTGTGCAAGTAAATTTATTTAAACTGGTTGTTGAAAGTTCAAATGGATTGTGTTATGTTCTGTAATTGCTGTTAGTAAATCTGTCAGAAAAAAAAATCATAAAGTTTCACCTTTAGGGGTCTAACAGCCTGGCAGCCTTTTACAAAAATTAACCATGGTTTTATTACAGTAACCACAGTTTACCACAGTATTTGTAGTAAAACTGCAGTAACCACAAATTTACCATGGTAATAATAATACATTTTAGTACCATGTTTAATTTTCATGAGGTACCCTCAAAGGTGCACCTTTGTAACTTATCCACCCTTAAAGCATGCATACTTGTATGGTACTAATATGCTCCCTTTTAGGGGTATAGTTGCACCTTTGAGTTTACTGCCCCTGTAAAGGGCTAAAATACAATTATAGTATATTTTATTTCTGACAGTGTAAACAAAAAAAAAAAAAAAAAAGCCTATGAAATGTTAAAAAAAAAAAAAAAATATTGCTTTAAAATCTAATATTAAGTGAGTATAATTACTGATTATATTCTTTTAATAATTTAAAAGATCAGTTTAGTTTAGAGCTGGGGTGTCCAAACTCGGTCCTGGAGGGCCGGTGTCCTGCAGAGTTTAGTTCCAACTTGTCTCAACGCACCTGCATGGAAGTTTCTAGTATACCTAGTAAGAGCTTAATTAGCTGCTTCAGGTGTGTTTAATTAGGGTTGGAGCTAAACTCTGCAGGACACCGGCCCTCCAGGACCGAGTTTGGACACCCCTGGTTTAGAGGTATCGGTGCTGATATCGATGATACTGGGCTTGAAAATATCGGTATCGGATTGAAAATAAAATAAGAGGTTTCGCCCATCCCTGCTTTCAGTTCTGCCCCTAACTGCAAGTGGCAACTCTCACCAATCGGTCTGCGTAGCGCCGTATGAAGTCGAACAAATCTAATGAGAAGTGTTTACGCCGACGCCCCATGTGAATGCACCATTAAAGGTAGCTACCAATAGCAAGCAAGAGCAAGCTAGCTTTGAAAGCATAAGATCTCACCCTCTCTGCAAATCACTCTCCAAAGCCACGCCTCTTACAAAACACATGAACTCGCACAGACAGACCAGAGGCTAACCAGCGACACAATGAGAGATGCTGTTGGTGGAGGATTGAATGCAACGTTGTCAGATTACTTCACATCTCATTCACCGGTGAGAAAACATTACAGTACACAGCGCATAATATCACAGTAATAACGCCGTCTGTTGACGTATCATGTCTGCGCAAACAGGACAGGACAGACTATCATAGTACTCGGGATAAACGATATGGACTAAATATACACTCTTCTTCTTCTTCTTCTTCTTATTTAACTAGTTGCCATATTAACACGATATAGAGAAAAAAATGCTACAAAGTCCAAAAAAAATAAAAAAGCTTTAGACCTTGAATAATCAGAAATTATTTTAGGAAATTTACTGGTGTGTATTTCCTGTTCTGTGAGAGCTGTGTGTGGAGGAAGGGTGGGTGTGTGTGTGTGTGTGTGCGCAGTTCTGTATTTTTCTGAGTGTCTAATCTTTGTTTGTTCACGTTGTTTTTAACTATGCTGTATAGATGTTTTCAGTCATGTTATAACGTGCCCCTCACGTTACAAACCGTTACAGCGTGTTCATATGCAGCATGTTGTCGCATTTCCATTCTTTCATGATAAAAAAAAAATGTATACACTGTATTAATGAAATGTGAAATTAATGTAGAAAAAATAAATATTCTGAAACCCCAAGTGAATTTACACACAAAAATGAAAGAAAGCTAAAAAGTGTTAGGTTGTGTCCTACCCACGTCTACACACGAATTTTCCTTCAAGGTCCGTGGACCCCCTGAAGTAGCCTTTGACATGAATAAAACTCTAGTTCTGCAAATGAATGGTCATGTATGTGGAAAACATTAAGATGAACCTGTTTTTTTTTAATCTGGAAAATCAGCACAAGCTGCTCTAGTCTAATGTTCAACATAATTTAGGGAACTGAATCTGGTTCAAAATAAGCAGCTGAATTAAATTAACCTTAACAGGAGGTGACACATTTCTCTCACTCTACGTTTAATTAGCTAATTGGCTTAAGCTTCTTTGGTGTGTTATCAATAACATTTAATTCCCTCTCATCATCTGAAAGTAGTGTGTGAGCTTTACAGCTCTCAGATACCATCATGTAGCCGTTACATAGATGTACACTTTTACATTATTGCACATAATGCTTCATCTTACATTGATGGTTTGGTCATGAATATTTTAGAAATGAAATCAGATCACAGAGCATTATGTAGGCTACATGTAGACCACTAAGTGGATCACTTCCTGAAATCCTTTTATAGCTTTGTGTGGATGCTTGAAATGGAATAGCAATATCATGTAGCATCAGTGGGATGGAAAAACTTTTCATTTTCATTTTCCAATCGTTTGTGCATTTCAGTGTCTTTAGAATAATATTTGTTCTCGCAGTGAGCAGTTACACTCCCCAGCAATCATTTATAATCACAGAAACATGTATTTTCCAAAGTAAATACAAAAAAAAAGCATATTTAGGAGAATATCAATTAAAAAGTTTTTTTTTTTTTTTTTAATGGTGGTGTTTTATGCATATTTTGAAATGCACAAACTACATAAACTTAGTGGTGTGTGTATGTATGTATGTATGTATGTATGTATGTGTATATGTGTGTATATCTATCTATCTATCTATCTATCTATCTATCTATCTCTCGTGATAGTCTCCGTCCAAGTTACCCAGTCTAATTTAGTAATACTAATTAAAAAATTGTTGTTGTTAAAATTAATAATTTTATTATAATTAATATTATCAACTTAAATTATAAAAATGAAAGAAATATTACTGTTGTACAGTTACACTATAAAATAAATTAATATTTGATAATTATAATCATTTATTTTACAAGTTACAATGTGATATTTATGTCTTAAATTCTTCACTTTCAAATGTTTAAACCCTCATCCTTTCAACAATTTTAATGATCAAGCTTTTATTTTGGCGGCATCCTGATGAAATGCTGTAATCTTTTGTCCAAAAATGTTGGAAATTATGCGAGTGTGTAAATAAAGGAAACCTATAACGCACATGCAGAGATGGAGTTCACTGCATTTACTGTATTCACTACATTTTAGATGCTGAAAACACCGGAACATCAGCTGTGCACGTATGTGCTAAACACAGTGCCACGCTTCACTCAAAACACGCAATGCAACAAAATATACATTTAATTTAATCACAGCCTTTGATTGGATAATTGGGCTAAGATATATCGTGAGTATTATGCAACCCTGTTTATTTATTTTCATTTTATATTCAATATAATTCATAGCCAAGTCAGCTTATCCCTTGTGAAAAAGTGCACTTAAGTATACTTTTATAAAGTGTACTTATTGCAGAAATAATATACTTTAAAAGAACACACATAAGTGCAAATTAAATGTTATTTTCGACGCTTAAATGCATTGTATTTGTAATTAACTTCAAATGCATCACATTTTAAAGTGATATTAAATGCAATTAGTTGTACTTTTTTTTTTTTTTTTTTTTTTTTTTTTTTAAACCACTTAAGTGGGACTTTTTAGTACATCTTTATATGTACTTTCATAATTGCTTCTAGTGTCTTTAAAATATGGTTAAAGTGTACAACTAATGTACTGACAAGCAATTAATGTTAACTAAAATGTACTTTAATGTCAGTTAACAATTCACTTAAGTGTTTTCAACCACCTAAATGCATGTTATTTGTAATTGATTTCAAATATATTACAGTTTAAAATTACATTAAATGTAATTAGTTGAACTTTTGAGTGATATTTTTGAACCACTTAAGTGGGACTTCAGTATATTTTATATGTACTTTGAAATATGATAAATATTTACTTCTGAATAAGCAATTAATCTGAACTAAAATATACTTCAATGTCATTTCAATGTATTAATTACCTAGTTACAATCAACACAAACACAAAATGGAAAACTCTCTACATTTATTGACAAAACAATCTCTAAAACAAATACACAAAAAATGCTTTTTGCTGATGCACAAGAAGAACCCAACACTATACACAGTTGCAACACTTTAACTCACTTATTAGAGTCTGGAGAACAACGCAAAATCACTTACATGCTTACATACAAAAGTACCTAATCTCGCCATCATAGAAAACATCATTCTGTTTGATGTATAAGCCTGTTTCCTCATTGGGAGCCTAAAAATGTCCACAAGGTCAAAATTTACTGGTATTACTATCCTTGTGGAGTCATTTGGTCTCCATAACGTATAGGAGTACTAACACACAAACACACACACTTAATACAAAAAAAAAAAAAAAAAAATCAAGAAAACTATCATTCCATGTACAACAAATGAGTATTTGTTGTTAAACAACAAAACATTACTAAACTGTGTTAATGGTACCCCCTGTTTCACAGACAAGGCTTAAGACCAGCCCCAGACTAAAATGTAATTCTATAATTATGTTTTGGCAGTACTGTGCAAGTCATGCCATAAAGCTCATTTGAATTGAATTGAATGTAATTCTGGGCTGTTTCAACTGAAAGAAACTTGCACTGACTGATCTTTAAAAATATCAGTGTTTTTGTCTCAAGATGCACACCAGTATTGTTTTTCCTAAGGCATGTTAATGAAAATGACCTAAATGTCCTAATTGAACTATTGGCTAATCTTGGCTTAGTCTAAGACTGTCTGTGAAACCAGGCCATAAATTCTCAAATCTTTACTAACACCAACATTAAACGGGACCAAAAGGTTTCTTCTAAAATGTTACTCCAGCATTAGTGAATGCAAGTTTGATAAAATTAATTAATTTAAAAAAAAAAAAAAAAAAAAAAAAAAGAACTCCAAATGAACTTGCTGGGAAGTGCTGTTTGTCAGTGTCCCAGAAGCTCTCCATCGGCAGTAAACTTCAAATGTCATGAAGCTGCACACCATCTCTCCACAGTCTCTGTGAACGGAAATGTTCCAAAGAGGCAGGAAAGTCCGAAAAAAAATTCCTTGAGGAAAGAACAACAATTGTAAACGTCCAGTCATTATAAATGGTTCAGTTGAGTGAAAGCAATAGACACAGTTGCAGTCCAAAGTTTATATACACCTTGCAGTATCTGCAAAATGTTAATAATTTAAGCAGTAAGAGGGTAGAATCATTAAAAAAATTGCAATTTCTGCTTTGATGAAGCAGTTTATGGTATGGTAAGGTGTATGTAAACTTTTGACCACATCTGCATCACCTAAGAGGTGAATTACCTCAATCATCAGGGCAACATCGTAGTAGAATGCTGGGAGATGTTCCTTCAGATTTCCTATAAACACCAGATTTCCTGATCACACCATCTTCACTGACACTGGGCTTTAAAATAGACAACAGATAGATTCCTACTTTACAGGGAATAAAACATAACTTTATCAATTACCCAAATATAGATAAATATCCCAAAATCTATGAAAATGAAGAAAGGTACGTTTAATTTGTTTTCCCTCATCTTGCCTTACAAGATGCTCCTGTATTTACAGCAAAGCTGCTGTCCTCTTCCTTTGGTTTGTTACCTGTAAAATATATGATGATCTATTCCTTGCAAATGGAAAAGATTCAAAGCATTTAAAATCCATAGGGATACCGACTTAATATAGCACTTTTAGCTTGTCATGTGTGATCAGGGTGAGCTGACTAGGCAACAATTCATTAAAAGCTTCTAACATCACCTCTTCAGTACTGGTCTGTTTCCACACTGTATCTCCAGTAACAAATCTGTACTGATCCTGCAAAATGAATAACTCCAGATAAGTACAAAAATATTACAAACACAACCAGTTACGGAACATCTCACTATTCAAATGCAAAAACAAAATAAATAAAAAACAACAACAAAAACATTATTTCTAGAGGTGGCTGATATATTGAATATTACAAGTGGTTATAATATCGATTATATACATTACAAGATCGGATCTTTGAATTTTGTTCAGTAGCGTTAAATTGAATTTTAAATCGTTTAGTTAAAATACAATATTGTATTTTCAGCAGCCAAATTTATTGTTCCACGCACGCGATAACATTCCGATATCAGAATGCATTCATAGATAAATGAATGCATTTATTCATTATTATTCAGACGGTGAAAGCCGCAGGAATAGCAAGACTAAATTAAGAATAAAGAAAGCTTATATCAAGATATACTTACTTGACTCAATATCTGCAGTACATAAGTGTCATAATCATCCAAACGCGCCGCTCCTCTATTCTCGTTTGATCAGCGAAGCGCCTTCACGCACGCGTCGCGACTCCAGAAACATGGCGCGCAGCGCATTTTTCAAACTTTTTTTTTTTCGCTTTTTTTTTCGCTTTTTTCAAACTCTGCTGAAGTAGTGCGTCATTATGACATAGTATTTTTAACTCGTGCGCATAAAACTAAAGAGATGCTTTGTGCGTGGTTACGTTATTTCAGGCTTTTCATTTCTGTTCAAGTTAAAGTTGTCCTAATTCATTGTGTAGTTAGACCAAAGACTATTGTTAGACTCATTCATGAGTCACTGACATAACTAAAAATCAGTCATTTTTCACAGTGCAGTGTAGCCTAGTCTAATTAAAATCAAATGTATTTGAATGCAAATTAATTTTGTTTAGATCTGTTAAACTTTTACTTGCAATTAAATGTGTTTAAGTGACTTAGAACAACATAATGATATTGAAAGTATTCTGTACACAGATGTAAAGTACAGTACTATTACATACAAATACAGTACTCTCATAAATGACACTGTCAAATATTAAGTTGAAAATTAAGTCGAGTTCATAGTGCAAGAGCTGGTGATAAATTTCAACACTAAGTTTTATTGGAGTATACTGTATAAGAAAGTGTATTTAAGTTTAGAACAAATATACATTTCAAGTGCATTAATGCACATAGTATATATTATAGACTAAATACATTTAAAATGCATTAACAAATGTACTTTTGGAGAACACAATTATTTTACATGTGCTTTAGTATACTGATATATCAAAATAAGTGTACTTATTTAAAACACAATAAAATCATAATTATGTAAAATGTTTAAATAATACTTAATTAGACATTATTATAAAGTGCATTATTATAAAGTGCATTTTTAAAAAGTGCACTTAAGTATGTTAAGACCTATTGTCGTTAAAGTGTACTCTCTCTAAGTACACTTAAGTGGCCTTTAATTTAAATTTTATTATATTATCTGCAAGTGCACTTTTTAAAAAGTATACTTTTAATAATTGAAGTACACAAAAAGTACACTTTTACTGCAATTAAGCACACTTCTTTTTCACAAGGGATGAGCCCCTGCAGAAAGCTGAAAACGAAAATAAGTTATGAACTCATGGTATAGTGTTGAAATGAAACAGGAAGGATAGGCCTTGAAATTGCCATCTGTTAAAGAGTGTCTTGCCATAATAACACCAGCAGTAACACCTCCCTACTGACCTCTGCTGAGGAAGAAATTTAGCAGCCAGGCTGCTGAGTGTCTAACAGTATTGTGAGCTATAGACTTCAGTTAGTATTTTTCAACTCCTTCACTAACATTAATGGAATAGTTCACTTAAAAATTAATATTTGCTGAAAATGTTGTGTTTAGCAAAGTGGAAGCTGTTGTGACTGAAAGCAGGAAGGATGGGAGGCTTTCAGATGTACAGCCTGCTCTACCTGTTCTTCCTGAAAACTGCTCTTTGTTCCTTTTGTGATCTAAAAAAGATTGGTTTAAAAAATGAAGTTATCCTTAAAGAAACTGTTCACCTTAAAACAACAATCTGCTGAAAATGTACTCACCCTCAGGCCATCCAAGATGTAGATGAGTTTGTTTCTTCATCAGAACAGATTTGGAGAAATTTAGCATCACTTGCTCACCAATGGATCCACTGCAGTGAATGGGTGCCGTCAGAATGAGAGTCCAAACAGCTGATTAAAAACACCACAATAATCATTCTGATGGCATTACTTTATTTTCTAACCCAGTCTGTTTACTTTTTAGATCATAAAAGGAACAAAGAGCAGTTTTCAGGAAGAGCAGGTAGAGAAGGCTATACATCTGAAAGACTCCCATCCTTCCTGCTTTCGCTCACAACAGCTTCCACTGTACATTTAAAATTAGGTAGGGAAAATGATAAACCCATAAGCAATTATTATTAGGAAATATTGCATAAGCACAATTCATTCAAAACATTTTAACAAGTTTGTTAGGTTTAAAATGATATAATAATAAACTTGAAAAAGGAGACAAAGGTTTTGGCCACTATCTGGTTATCTGAGGAATGTGTTCAGCACGTGATAGACCATATTTGGTTACTCTAATAAGAGAAGTGATGAAGAAGTGAATAGCAGATGAGAGTAGAGTGTGTGTGCAGGAGACATTGACCTCTGGTGGTTTAAAGGAGAAACTGCAGGTGAGCTCATTAATTTATTCTTGAATAAATGATCTCAAACATGTTTTTGATATTAGTAGCATATTGTTCCATCAAATCATGTCTTATCCTATGCTGTTATCGATACTCTTGTCTTGTAATAAACTATAAGTAATTATTTGCTGACACTGGCTGATTCAAATGTTAAAATGCAAATAAAAAAGGGAAGGCAAATATTTTACTTTTTTATGGCAACTCTGCAAAATAAAATTAAATGCAGGATTACTGTAAACCCGAAGAATACATTTATAGACGTTTACTTCCCTATAAAAAATGACTTTTGCAGTTAATGATCTTTAAAGTTCAGTTCTTCACACATTCTGAAAATGGAAATTCTATTTCTATTTTTATTGCATTTTTTTAATTAATAATACATTTATATAATATTCTGAGAAAGTTTTAGAAATATGATAATAGACTTATTTATTATAATCTTTGATATAACTGTATAATCTTGAAGGATTGTGATATTTTTTTTTATCCTGATCTAACCTGATTGATATTAAAGTTGGTTGGCAAATTAGAAACTTAAAATTAATTTGCAGTTACGTTATTAGTATTTTTAGAAAGTCTGAAAAATTAATGTCTGATTTATAATACGGATCCCTCAGTTTGTACTTGCAGTTAACAATTTCACCATAGACTCTCAGTGTAAGTGAACTTTTGTTTTGCCTTTATAAAACTGATGACTCAAATTTATTTTCTGTGGTAAAACTGACATGCCACAAAATCTTTTGATAGATATATTAAAACCTGGACCATTTCTTCCTCTACTCACCACAAACTGCATTAAATAATCTTTTAAAACCTCATACATCTTAAACTGTATGCAAAGTATATCTTCCTTAATGAAAGCAAGAATTAACACTGCATAATGATGTTCCTCTTTATTCATCTCCTGTGTAATTCAGTACAGCCAAAGTCAATTTTTCCAACCGTCAAAATTATTGCTTTGGTGTTCAGGAGACTATTTATGACCACCAGCATGAAACGTGTTACATATAACCCAAGAGTGAACAACACTGATTTATAAAATCCAAATCATATTCTCAGTCAGGCGAAGTTCAACATAAGACCGAAACTCCTTTATTAGGACATTTAAATAACAGACTAAGTGTTTTACAGGGTTATTCTGCATGTATGCATGAAGGGTACATCTGAAAGCCCAGAGACTGAAGAACTCTAGATTGTGTGGACTGTTTGGAAAAAAAATGCGGAAGATACTTTATTTATATACAAGTATATATGAAGAAAATCTAGAAGTTAATCGCTTTTCCAAACGAAGCAGCAAGGTTAGCTTCTCTGAAGGCCTCTGATACAGTCTGGGAAAAGAGGAAAAGTCTGATTAACATTAACGTTTGAAGAAAATTAACTAAATTTAAATTTAAAAAAAAATTATATATATATATATTAGTCAACCGATTAATCACCATTAATCGCGTGTGTACTGTGTATTTAATATGTATATATAAATGCGCGCACACGTATATATTCTAAAAATATTTACATGTATGCGTATGTTTATATACAATTTATATTTTATATAAATATAAATTTTATATATAAATAAACTCTTAAATATATGCATGTGTGTGTATTTAAATATACATAATAAATATACACAGTACACACACTATGTAAACAAACTCAAACTTATTTTGTATGCGATTAATCGCTTGACAGCACAAATAAATAAATAATTATAATTATTAATAATAATAATAATAATAATAATAAATTAACATAAAAAATTGTAAAAAAAAAATTGGCGAACACATTTGAAAAAAAATATATAAACAATTTGTTGATATTTTATTTTAATTATTTTAAATTAAGATTTTTATATTAAATATTTTAATCTAAAAAAACAACCTTTGTCAAGTTTAATCTGCTCATTCCTCAGAATGTCTATTACAGGTACTTATGAATAAAGAAAATAAAGTGGAATAAAATCAGTAGACTATATTCAGGACACTTACGGGATGGGCGTGACACACTCTTGCAACATCCTCACATGATGCTCCATATTCCATAGCTAATGCAGCCTCATTAATAATCTCACCTGCCCCCTGTAAAATAAAAAATGAATATTTGAATTATCATATAATTAAAAAGAACCTTGTACAGAGGAAAAGCAAAAGCAGACAGATCATTACCGTTCCCAGGATGTGTGCTCCCAGCATCCTGTCTGTGTCCTTGTGGCTAAGGATCTTTACCAGTCCATCTGTATCAGCATTCGTCTTGGCTCTGCTGTTGGCTGCGAAAGGGAATTTGCCTACCTTATACGGCACAGCCTGGAAAATAGGCAATAATTTGAGATGTATATTAGAAGAAAACTTCTAAAATGACATGCAATTTCAATAGGAAGGTGTGCTAAAATACTCACTTCCTCTTTGAGCTGTTCCTCGGTCTTGCCGACCCAGGCAACCTCAGGGTGTGTGTATATAACGGAGGGCACACAGTTGTAGTCGATATGGACCGCTCCTCCTGCCATTCCCTCGACACAAATGATACCTTCATCTTCTGCTTTATGGGCCAACATGGGTCCAGCTACAACATCTCCAATGGCATAGATACTAGAAGAGATTTGCAAAGCATATTAGGACTTGTCAGTCGCAACGTATACAAGAAAACTTATCAAATCTCCATACTTGGGCACTTTGGTTTGGAAACGACCGCTGACAGGGATTCTCCCGCGGTTATCCAGTTCAATACCGACAGCCTCAAGGCCAAGGTTACTGGTGAAGGGACGGCGGCCAATGCACACCAGCAGAACATCACAGGTGAGTGTCTCGTTCTTGCCGCCAGCAGCAGCTTCCACACTAACCAACGGAAACAACAAAATAGGCAAAAGTGCAAAATGAATTTGTTCCTAAACGGCAGTTGGAGAAACGCCACACTCACGCCACATCGATCTTGCCGTCAGGTCTCTTGGTGGCACCCATGACCTTGGTGCTCAGTTTGAACTTCAACCCCTGCTTCTGCAGAATTCGCTGGAAGTTCTTGGAGATCTCCATGTCGATGCCCATTCCGCCGACGTGGCCAAGGAACTCCACCGCTGTGACTTTGGCACCAAGCCTCTGCCATACGGACCCCTGAAACAAACAGAATGGATCTCTGTATTCAAACCCAATGCAGAAGCATCATCAGACTTCAAATGTTACAAACAAGCAGTTTCATTATCAAAATTAACTATTTAGATCAGTGTTATGATGATTATGGGATGAAACGCCACAATCAACCAATCGCCTACTCACCAACTCCACGCCAATGACTCCTGCTCCAATCACGATGAGCTCCTCTGGAACCTTCTTGAGGGACAAAGCGCCGGTGGACGAGACAATGTTGTCTTCATCAATCTATCAAAAGGGGACCAGAATGATACAAGATGGCAGAACAAGCAAGAAAACTCACAAATAATCTTTTGCATAAAATAAAAATCTGAAATATAGCTTAGTGTGATTACCAAATCACAAAGACTCCAATTTAATTAATGAGAAGAAGTGCTTATAAACCAGCTGTTGTCAACAAAAGAGAAGAATTTAAGTAGTTGCGCGAGTAGATTGCATACAAAGTCAATGCAAAGATGTTAATAAACGTGAATTGGGCGACGTGACTGCTGCGAACGCACGTTTGCCTCGATCACGTCTTTCGCGCAAGTTCAGAAATTTTAACTCGAGTGAGAAATTTGCATGATGCGTTGTCGTGCAAGCCAATCAGCGAAGAGCTTATTGACATGTCCAGTTTGACATCATGTTGTTGTTGGTGATGTGCGTTAAGACACTCCTCATTGCCCGAATACACGAGTGACGCGAAAAACATCCCGCGAGTAATCTAGATCAATTAATGCAATGCTAATATTCGCTTCTGGTGCACACACACCATAAGGGCTCTTTGTGGTTTTCCAGCAAAATAAAAGCTCAATGGTTTAACGTTTGAAAATTAAGAAATAAAAATAATATTACTGTTATAATTTTACAGCTGTGCTATAAAATAAAATTTTTTTCTTAAATACTTGATTTATTTTACAGTGAAATACTACAACTGTAATATTTCTTTTGTCTAATATTTTTATTTAGCAATTATTATAATTAGTTATTTATTTTATAGTAATAATGATAAATAATCACAAATGTTTGGGCCAAATTGTGTAGCACTACAAACAAGCACAGCAAACATGGAGCTATCAAAAAACCATAATTGTGACTTACAGTACAGAAAAAAAAAAAAACATAGAAAAATAAAATTGGTATTAAATAATATACAAATAAACCATTTACCATTTTACCAAATATTTCTGTGTGCTATTTTATTTTTCCTTATTACAGTTCTGTCATGACAACTCTCAGAAGATTTTAACATGGTAATGGATATGACAGTGTTAATGTATTTTTTTTTTCTTGGTGGAATAGATTTGCTACGCTGCTGCTGCTGTTGGTTATTTCTATTGTTGTAGATTATTGCTGCTTTTGCAAAGCAAGTACAGGAACTTGCTACTGCCAATACATACTCCGATATGGTGCTGTGAGCATTTAAGACATGGACTGCTGTTGCGCAAATAGCATATACAGGTGCTGGTCATATAATTAGAATATCATCAAAAAGTTGATTTATTTCACTAATTCCATTCAAAAAGTGAAACTTGTATATTATATTCATTCATTACACACAGACTGATATATTTCAAACGTTTATTTCTTTTAATTTTGATGATTATAACTGACAACTAAGGAAAATCCCAAATTCAGTATCTCAGAAAATTAGAATATTACTTAAGACCAATACAAAGAAAGGATTTTTAGAAATCTTGGCCAACTGAAAAATATGAGCATGTACAGCACTCAATACTTAGTTGGGGCTCCTTTTGCCTGAATTACTGCAGCAATGCTGTCTATGTAGGGGGTAGACAGTGAGGGTTAGGTTCTTGTCTATCGCTGATGTACCTCAATGCCTGGGAAGGGGGTGACCTCTGATCCAGTAGCGATGAGGATGTTCTTAGTGTTTATGACTTGTTCTCCATCAGCAGTCTTTGCGGTCACTTGATTCCTGCCAGTTATCTTTCCAAAACCATTGACGTGAGTTACCTAGGGATTGCAAAAAATGATTTGGTATGGCTCCAAAAAGCGTATTAATTTATAAACACGTTAACATTGGATAAACAGACAAAACAAATAGAATCTCACTTTGTTCTGTTTGAATAAGTGTGCGATTCCTCCTGTTAGAGCTTTGACAGCCCCACTCTTCTGTGCCATCATCTTCTCCAGATTCAGTGAGAGCCCCTGAACTAATGTAGAAGAAATCATGATGAAATAGATTTAAAGACAAGATTTGAAATACCCCAGATCCTCTATAATTTATTACAGTTTGAATGGCCTTATTCAAATCTGTTGGCTTCTGCATATCCTTGACTTACAGGTCACAGTAACATGCGATATGTGGACCCATATCGCATGTTTACACAAGAACTTACTTTCAATGCCTCTGCTTTCGAAATCTTTCCCATGTGCCAAGTGATACAAGTACGAGTTGTTCAGCAGAGCCTTAAATAAGCAAAGAAATATCAAGTTAAACATAAGTTAAAATCATTTTGGAAAAGCTTTTTTTTTTTTTTAAATCACAAACCTTTGATGGGATGCAGCCGACGTTCAAGCACGTTCCTCCAAGGGTCGCGTTCTTTTCCACGCATACTGTCTGTGAAAGAAGGCTGCATGTTACCAATGCAGTCAAAGAAAAGCTGATGATATCTGTGATCCAGCTGTCAAAATGATACCTTAAAGCCAAGCTGAGCTGCTTTGATGGCAGCGACGTATCCTCCAGGCCCAGAGCCCACAACTGTGACATCAGCATCAACTTTGACAGAACAAATGATTAGTTGAATATGGATTGACATATTAGTGCATTTCATATTATTTAGCTTGTCTGTTTTAATTTTAAATAAAGGTCATCACTGAATGTTTATAAATACAACAGTACAGATATGATTATAAGTCATCTTACTTGGTGCTTTGTCAGTATACGTTCTCAACGACAAGACTGTGGCTCCATGCAGCTTGTTGGGGAGGTGCTGACCTCGCTGTAATGTACAACAGAAAAAGAATCAACAATTTAAAAAAATAAAAAAAAAAAGTTATACAGATTTTGCTTCTCCATACTCTATTTTAGTGCTTACAAATGACACAGAAAATATTTGAATACACTTAAAATAAATAACGTAAATAACCCAAAGGCAGAAAGAAATAAAAATGAAAATATTTGAATACACTTAAAATAAATAACGTAAATAATCCAAAGGCAGAAAGAGATAAAAATGAAAATATTTGAATACACTTAAAATAAATAACGTAAATAATCCAAAGGCAGAAAGAGATAAAAATGAAAATATTTGAATACACTTAAAATAAATAACGTAAATAATCCAAAGTCAGAAAGAGATAAAAATAGAAAAATAAATGTCAGCATTTAATGGGATAAAGGTCAAAACAAAGTTAATCATAGGTATTAAACAGTTGCATAATTATGCTGCAATAAAAGCAGGCCTTGAATGTCTCCATATAAATATTAGTTCTAAGAAAACAAAACAACAACAACAACAACAAAAAACAATTAGAAATATTGCCTTGGCCACTAACTTAAATAAGTGTGAAGTTAACACATTTGTGTTTTTCCCCCCCATTGGTGATAAATGTATAATTAAATGTATGTATAATTAAAAGACAGTTTCTGTGAGTGAGGATCATGCTTTCATATATTAAGTTGAAGTACTATAATAACTAAAACGGAAATAAAACTAAATAGAAATATAAAAAAATGACAAATAAAAACATTTTTCTTGAATTTTTCCCTATTTAGTATAAGAATCACTATCAGTGAGCATCCAATAGGAATATTTATTTTCTCCAAAATGCTGTTTATTTTTGTAGTCTAGTACTGATAACTGATAACACACATATTTAGTTATATCAACAGTAACATGCCCACATTCTTGTACAGTATAACAACACACACGTGACCAAAAAATGTTATTTTAAAATATATTGTCACTTCTTTTTTCTAAATTAAATATTCCCTAAATGTGTCTTTCTCTCAAAAAATATTGTTGTGTACATAGGCTGCACTTTCGGGCATCATTGGCATATTTTAGGTAGGTAGCTCACCAACTATTATATTTGAACACGTTTATGATGTCTAAAAAGGCAAAATTCTCGGTGTGTACCTGGATCAGAATGATGTGACCTATATGACAAGTTATCAAAAAGCTCCACAGATTCTGCAAGTTCAACGAGTGAACACCGATCTTATTCACAGTTGTGTAAACATGCATTAGCACTTTCGATAAATTAGATATAGACACAAGTACGTAAACTCAGTCGGCTTCGTTTGTGTTTATGGGCTGACACCTGTGTGTGTTGGGCCTACGCAGTAACAACATCGCATTTCTGTTTACAATGTCTTCCTTTCATTCTAACGGAGTATGGATATAGCCAAAGTACAATGTCCTGAGTCAGTTAAACAGACATTACCGTGGCGAGTGTGCGGTACAGATGGTTCCAGGTCTGCATTTTGACTCCGTCTCTTCTGAGACCGCTTCACCTCCAGCGATCTCTGCGTCCAAGGACTCGACGCTTTACGCATGCGCAGTACACACAGCGATCAGCGGCGCTGCCTGATGACGTCACTCACCCAGCTTCTTACTCAACCTGGAGAAACCTCAAATCGACTGTGAAGAAAGTCGGTTTGATTTATACAAAATAATTTTGGTCTTAAATTTCATTAATTGTTTTCGAGGTTTGTCCACAAAATTAGTCAAATATCTGAAACAATGGTTTATTTAGGGATATTGTGAAATCTGTTGGATTACAATGGAAATTCTTACTCTATTTAGAAAATATCACGTACATAAAATATATGTCAGCTGAGCCAATAATTTTTCACTCCTATAAAGAACAGTAAAGCCATCTCTGTTACTGAAAAAGATAATTGATGTAATAATTATATGACCGATTTTTGCTGTCAGATGTATCATGTATATATTTTCTATATATATATATATATATATATATATATATATAGTTTTCCCCTGTTAAAACATTTACTGTTATTAGCTGTTAAACTGTTAACTGTATATTAACAGTTTTCCCTTAATAATAAAAAAAATCAATAAACAATTTGATTTATAATCAAAACAGACTCACTTCTCAAATCTTATTTTGCTAAATATTTTAAAAAGTGACTTACTGTACAAAATGTTTTAGCAATAATGTTTTTTTAATGTACATTAATGTTATATACAACTTTGTCAGCTTTCTCTCATTAATATTAATTAATGTGTAGGTGAATAAACTATATAAATAAAATATTTTCTAATAATTTACTGAGGGTTTTGCTCCCCCTGCCTGAAACTGCATAACATAAAGCATGCAAAAAAATGTAATACAGATTAATATAATATAATATGATATAACATAATATAAATACCTTTGAATAAAGGGGGACAGGCTCAGTTTCTGCACGATCACTTTCGTGTACTTCCCTTTTACAATCTCTACCATTAGTTTCCCTGTTCATTTCTTTCTTTCTTTGATTGGTACTTTGTATCAGTTTTGTCTGATATGTGCCTTGCTTAACAGTTGTTTATTTACATTTATCAGTGCCATTGTAGCTGTATATTCTGGTCAATTTGTTAAAAAAATAAAAATAAATAAATACAAAATAAATAAAAAATCTACTATTAGATCAACACTTCCCTCTACTGGTTAAACAAGGCAATACTCAGAAACCTTTTTTTTTTTTTCCCCCACAATACTACTGTGCTCGTTTTAGACTCATTTTCATGTGCGTGGGAATTAAAGGAAACCATGCAAAAAAAAAATAACAATAAATAAATAAATAAATAAATAAATAAATAAATAAATAAATAAATAAATAAATAAATATATATATATATATATATATATATATATATATATATATATATATATATATATATATATATATATATATATATATATATAATAAAATAAAATAAAATAAAAAAGAAAGAAAAAAAGGATCTTTGTCATATGGTTCGCTTCCCCAACTGACATCCTACAGTTTGTAAAACTCTCAAACATTTATTCAAGAAAGTTTTTGATTTGTCATATTTCAGCTGATCAATTTTTTCCTGGTTATTGTATTTAATTTCATGAATTAAATATGTTTAAATTCTGAAATAAATTAACATACACAATGTAATAATACAAAATTAAACATTAATATTACACAAAATATGTAAATATTATGTAAATTACGTGGAGCCGGTAACACAATTTACAAAACATGATCATATATCACGGCTGAGTAAAGAGATATAAATAGTTTGAAGAGGATTGGACCGGAAGTTCACTCAAATGGAGCAAAAAGAGAGATGTTAGGCTTCAGTCATCATTCACTTTCATTGCATCTTTTTTTTTTTGTTTTTTTGTTTGTTTTTTCATATACGAAATGGTGCCTGAAGCTGTCATTATGTATAACATCTCCTTTTTTGATCCGCAAAAGAAATAATTTCCAGGTTTGGATGAGGGTGAGTGCATTTTTGGTCGAACGTTTCCGTTAAAAGTAATTTGGGATTAAACTGAGGTGAAATGTAATAGTAATTTGCTTCTGTCTTATTACAACTTCACTGTTATTAAGAGATTATTAATCATTCATGATAATGAATAAAATCACGCTGCGCATGCGCGGTATCATAGCAACAGTGATAAACAGTGAACCGGTGGCCAAGATGTCATCGCCGCGGGAACAAGAGGCAGCAGAGTACCTCGAGAAACACAAAATTATTGAGCTTATGGATAATTTAACTAGTATGCTCTTCTTCTACAGACCAGGTGAGACTTTTGACGCGTCTCGGAGTAGATTTGGTAGATTACTTTACTTCACCATGTGTCTCTGTATCGCATATACCTTCATAAATTTGAAACTGAGAGGTTGATGTTATGAATAAAGACCGTGTTTTGTAGCGCGTAGACATCTAGAGTAGCTGCTTTCTTGCTGTTGAATTTCTAGAAAACGGAAAAAGAAACTTAATACCCAATCTTATGCCGTTACAGATCGTCCTAGAGAATTTCTGATCGACCAACTCGAAAAGCTGAAAGTTTCCAAAGTTCATCCAGAAAACGCTCCTCCGTGTCTCTTTAACGAGGCCGACTTAGATGCTCTGTTTGGAATCCTGGACCCTTCCCAGCAAGGCTTTATCACTTACAGACAATACAAAGAAGGTACAACTAACATAATGTTGCAGAGGTTATAAAAGAGCTAGGCCCAGTTTCACTAAGCCAGGATTAGGCCATAGTTCAATTAGGACATTTGAGTAATTTTTAATAAACATGCCTTATTAAAAAAACATTACTGGTGTGCATCTTGAGACAAAACAAAGGCACTGATATGTTTAAAGATCAGTCAATGCAAGTTTCTTTCGGTTGAAACAGCTCAGACTTACATTTTAGTCTGGGACTAGGTTTAAGCCTTGTTTGTGAAACCGGGGGCTAGTCATTTTGGAAAACCTGTGATGTAACTACACCTATAAAACAATCGTGGTCAGTAAAATGTGAATGAATAAAAGTGTTTGTCAAATGCATGTAAATAAATATCAACAAACATGTTTTTAAACTGAGAATTTCACTAATTATATTATATTATATCATATATTTTATTATATTATTAATTTAAGTAGGTTTCATATGCTGATTGAGCGAAATACCAGTTCTTAAAAACCAGCAAATAGTGCTTAATGTTAATTAATGTAAAGACAAATTATACCAATTATACATGAAAATTTAAGGATTTTTAAAAAAAATTATCTTTCTTAAACGTTTACAGACTAGCACATGAGTAAATAATCTCTACATCATCCCTACAGGCAATGAAAACGTTATTTCCATTTTAAAAATAGCAATAGTTTTATTCTACATTGGTGGATATTCATGTGAACAACTATTTAAAAATAAAAAGAATGTTTTATTTAAATTTTCCTCTGCGTTACTTACTTGAACAAAGTTTAAGGAATAGTTCACCCAAAAATGAAAGATGTAGATGAGGTTGTTTCTTTATCAGAACAGTTTTGGAGAAATTCATCATTACATCACTTGCTCACCAACGGATTCTCTGCAGTAAATGGGTGCCGTCAGAGTGAGAGTCCATCATTTAAGGCATTTTAAAACTGTTGCTTCTGTCTAAAAGTCCAGACATGTCCATAATAACACTTTCTATAGTGAAAGAAATCTGTGTTGTCCTGTCACATCAAAATCCATTGACATATTTATTTAGAACTGTTTTTGCTTGTAAACAGTACTTGATCTGTGCATATTTCTTTCCTGATTCAGACAATATATTCACAGGACAAAACAATATTATGTGTTTTACTGGAAGCAACGGTTTGAAATTAAAAGTGGCTTAATGATGCACAGCTTTTGGCATCACATAATGTTAATTGATGGACTGGAGTTACTTGTGGATTACTTGTGGATTAATTTGGACTCCCATTCTGACGGCACCCATTCACTGCAGAGGATCCATTGGTGAGCAAGTGATGTAATGCTAAATTTCTCCAAATCTGCCCCGATGAAGAAACAAATTCATTTACATCTTAGTGTCAGTGAATTTTTAGCTAATTTTAATTTTCAGGTGAAATATTCCTTTAAATCTATCAAATAATATGACTGCGTTCAGTATCTGGTTTATTGTATAAGTGTTAAGTCATTAGGAAACAACTGACCCTGAGAATGACCTGAATGCACTGCTTCTTTAACAGTACATTTCTCTAAATATTTCCTTGTAAACTTCAGTTATTTTGTTTACAATTCATGAGTATAAGAATTACTAATGGTCTGACTCTGTCTACGCACAACATGGCTTCCCAACAGCACTGAAGACACTTGGCATCAAGAATTTCAATGAGTTCCCAGAAGGAGCCAGTGATGACAGAATATCACAAGAGACGTTCATAAGAGAGGCGTAAGTATAACCACTGCTGGAGTGATATGGCATCATTTGAAGATTCAAAGGATCTGAATTCAGACCTAATACATATAATATTGTTGTGTATATATTTGATATTTATATCAGCAGTATGTTACGCCTTTCATGTTTTGATACCCTTGAATAGGACTGATTAGTGTTTGTGCATTTGTTCGTGCTTTATCCAGACCTCTCTAATTTTCTGTTTAGGACAGAAGAGCTTGTCGGAAGTGCAGCTACATTCCAGCTATGAGAACTCAACAACTATGTCCTAAGCATCTTTACAATTGCTTTTATATAGAAAACAGTACATACTGTATGTATGCATATATATAAATGATATAAAACAAGTACCTAATGCAAACTGAAAATCTTCATATCTCACTATTTCATAACTGTCTTGTCACTTCAGTTTTAACACTTCCTATGTGTGTGGGTCAGATTTTCTCAACTTTGTGAAGCCCATTTGTCCCTACTGTTGAGCCTTAAAGTGATAGTTCACTCAAAAATGAAAACTCTTGTCAGTTGTTCCAAACCTCTATGAGTTTCTGTCTTCTGCTGAACACAAAAGATATTTTGAAAAATGTTGGTAACCAAACAGTTGATGGTCCCACTGACTTCCATAGTATTTTATCCAAACCATGGAAGTCAATGGGATGTTAGTCTTCATTTTTGGGTGAATTATACCTCAAATTGCCTACAGTGAAGACCAGCCAACATGACTTAATAAAAATATTTTAGTGGGGAAAAAAAAAAAAAAAAAACACAAATAAAATAAATAAAATTAAATAAAAGTTTTTTATTTATTTTTTTATTTTTTTTAAAATGTGAGATTCAATGAAATACAGCATTATAAATTTATATTTGTTTTTTATTAGAATAAATGTCTTTTAATAATTTTCTGTGTATTTATTTGACAATTATTCAACATATTTAATTTTTTAATTGTAAGAGTAAGTAACATCAAAATACCAGAAAACAGCAGAAATAAAATTAAAATGTAAACACAGAGCGTAAATATATTTTATAACACACACAGAAGGCTTCCATATTAATGCAGTGATGCTGAATAATTCATGACTGCCTCAATATTACAGTTTGAGTGAGTTGTAACCATGACCTCACATTGAAAGTGTTCGTTTTTTAATTCAGTAGCAGCTAAAGCTTTTGATGCAAATATAAATTTTACCCCCTTATTGACCTTGTGCCTTATTTCATACATTATGAACATAGGTTTTATTTTTACATGAGCTTTTATGCAAGTGTTTTATGCAACCTTTACAGAACTGAAATGATGTCTTAGATCAAATTTATTTTAAACATTTCTTATAGGTCATTACTATATGCAATACAAAACAAATTGTTATGGCCCCAGGTTGTCTAGGGGTATAGTGTAAAGCTATTTTGATACTGGATAGGCAAGGGAATCTGGTACGCATACAGCATGTACAACTGAAGGTGACATATAAAGGGTTGTTCACCCCAAAATCAACATTCTGTGACCATCAACTGTTTTCATCCATACAATGAAAGTCCTAGTTACCTAGTTACCCGAGTCACCTATCCTTTTAACACAGGGACAGAGACACATGGAAAAGACCATTAATGGTGTCAAAGACATTTTATTACCTGAACTGAACTAGAAACTTTACTAAACTTTACTCTCCTTTGTGTGTCTATACAATTCTAGAAAATTAATAAGCATATGTCACATGACATTCCTGCCTGCCAAAAAATGTGCTGAAAGTGCACTGAATGTAATGAAAAAATATGTACAAAACTGATTTGAAACTGTCTGTTGCTTTACCTTATATTTCAGTTATAAATACCATGGCCATGATATTTCCGATAATCAGATTAAAGTTAAAAGTTAAAAAGTTAAAATAAGTCCTACCTGGTTTCTTGACAAAAAAACGTACCACTGGGAACTTTTTCGCAAGACGCAAAAAACGTACCAATAAGTACACATCACTGCAAGTTTTCAACAGAAATTAACACTAGAGGTGGTAAAACAGCGAGCACTTGTAATTGTTTTTGTACACAGTTATGATTACAACTCTGTATGTTTCACTTTCCAGACATAACAAGCTTGATCGGTAGCTCAGCCGCATGGAAACGGACTTAGGATTCAGAATCCTTGGGTATGAATCCCATCAAAAACATGACTCATGATGAAAGAGCTGAGAGATTGAAAAACAAGCTAAAACGGAATGCTTGCGATTGCGTTTTTACGTCACATTCGCTTTTGTTCATACTATCACAGGGGGGTCAAACTCAGTTCCTGGAGGGCCGGAGCCCTGCAGAGTTTAGATACAACCCTAATTAAACACATCTGATCCAGCTAATCAAGTCCTTCAGGCTTATTTGAAAACTACATGGTTTGTGTGGTGGAGCAGGGTTTGAACAAAACTCTGCAGGGCTGCGGCCCTCCAGGAACTGAGTTTGACACCCCTGCACTATCGGGTAGGTTTAGGTCTAGTGCACAGATGGTACGTTATTTCAAAACGTCACAGAGCATTAGAGTTGTAGCGCCACTCAATAGACATTTCAAGTCAGAAATGCGGTGACGCCTACAAAACCAGCGTCACATAAAATATACCATATGTACGTTCATCTGTTCCGGGGAAAAAACCGAACACTGGGCGAATTCCAAACAGAAGTGAGCATCCTACTCCCTGCCTGTGTTCTTTTAAGGGTGTAGGGCACTACTGTCTCGTATTTGCATTTGGAACTCCCTTGGCAAAGGGAATGACTGACCAAACGTTACCTTGACAACGCTGCGCGTGCGTGTAAAGTCAGAAGTGTAGCATTCAGCACTTCATCAGTTGTTGCAAATTATTTTATTTAAATATTGTCTCACTGTCTTATTTACTATTAAACTTTTTCAAACTAAACATGCTTAAACTTGCTTACACAACTGTCTTAAAACATATTTCTATCACTGACAAAAATATTTTGTATCACATTAAAATAAAGACAAATCAGCCTATTCTACTTACGTTTGTATGTGAAGTCGAAATTAACCCCAACTTTGCTTTAAAATGCATCGCAAGAGCTCCTAACTGCAGATCACATGATCACAAACGGAAATCACTTCCGTGAAGTGACCATGGCATGTTCCCTTCGCTAACGGACTTCTGGAAGGGCCCTTCGTGAAAGGATTCAGTTGTTCACTTTCGTTTGGAACGTCCCTACAAATGGCGTCCCCTTCCCGAAGTACCCCTGAAGGGCGCAAAAAAGCTGTTTGGAATTCGTCCACTCTTTTAGCACCGCTCAGTGGACATTTCACATCGAATATGTCATGAAATGTACATGGCATCTCTTCGAAAAAGTACTCAGAGGTACGTTTTCATCATGAGACCAGGTTGAATAAATCACATTTATTGTATTATTTATTTATTTTTTAATGAACAAAAACACTGTGTAGGTTTAAAAAGATATATCAATAAATATATGGTGCAAAGTAAAGATAAGTATCGTGACACTTTGTGGTTGTTGTGGACATCAGCACACTCCTAAAAATAAAGTTTCTTTATTGTCATCTGGTTCCATGAAGAACGTTTAACATCCATGAAACCTTTCCATTGGACAAAAGATTCTTTAGAGTGGAAAAAGGTTCTTTAGATTACTTACTGTTACTATTACTGTTGACTGACAGGTTCTGTGGGGAACCAAAAATAGATCTTCTACAGCATTGCTGTGAAAACTCACTTTTGGAAGCTTTACTTTTAAGAGTGCGGATCATGTTGATGGTTAATGTGATGAACTACATGTGTAAATTGATTTCATAAATCCACTAAAAATCACTAGTAAAAGTGAAATAGTGATCAAAAAAAAAAAAAAAAATCCAGCAGCATTTCTTTGTAGACGCCACTTGGTTTTATACTTTTCTATTTAATGCAAATCATGCATGAGAACTTCTTACTGATGTGGAAAAATAATTATATGAGTAGTAGGCTACATTTATCATTGGACACCAGTTTACCTAAACAAACCTGTTAGTAATTACAATTACAAAATGCAGACGCTCAGTGGAGAGAGTGACAGAGAACTGCTTACATTAACAGTTCAATGGGAAGAACAATCATATGCTAATTCTGGTGGCAACAGTTGAAAGTTGTGAATACATGTATGTGTGTTCACTCCATTTCCAAGAGTTGTAATGTCCTTTCAGTGTTACAGTGAGTAGGCCACTACTATGTTATGTTTATTATTTAATTCTTGTAAGTGCTATAATGGCAAACTATCATGGCATAAAATAAACAATAATGATGATGATGATAAAATTCCTTAATTAGGAGAAATATTCTGTCCACAGGATGATTTTAAAGAAAAAAAAATGAATTCAATAGAATTACACCTAATTTAAACTGAAAGTATATACTCTATTGTGCTTCTAATTTTTCCTAATTTTTAAGACTGCATTTGCGCAGTTCCTCAATTTTGGGCATGTTTCTTAGCCAGACTTCTTAACTTCCCTTCTAATTTTTTTTCTTAAAAATTTTTTTTTCAACTAATTTGGCTTTTAAATGTACAATTTAATTCAATCAAAGAATTGAAAAATTCATTTATGATGTAAATAATAAGCGACAGAGTTTGAAGAACAGAAATATCATTAATTTTAAACTTCTACAAAATGATCTAAGAGTAGACTTAGGTGTCCTGTACCACAACTGATTAAAATTTCAGTATTTTAATTCAGAAAAAATCAATTTATCTATTCAAAAATCCAAAGTTATTTAGCCGCTAACTCACTTACTGTGCTAGCATGTCCAACTTTTATTCGATTTTTCGACAAAAACTCAAAAATGTCATTACCCTCGACTTCACAACAATATCAAAAATCATCAAAAGCAGACATCAAAATCTACTTGAAAGTCGATCAAGGCCTGACTTTATTCCAGGAGGTTATAATTTTTAAACAAACACAGCTACTTTGAAGAAGTTTCTCCAGATTTCAAGTAGTTAAAAGTTTCTGTAATTAAAGAATCCCTCATATGGTTAAAATATCATTCTAATGTAATTTGGAAAAGATATCTGTACAAAGTCTTTTTTATGTTTTCCATAAATTGAATCGCCAAAGTAAAGACAAATTTGGAATCGGTGCATTCGCAACGGTTTCATTTGGGCGTGCGAAATAAAAACGGCTCGTTAATTTCCTCACTTAGTGGCACGGGTTGTGGGGGGTCAGATGTGAAACACCAACCCGGCGACAACATCGGGTGCCACATTTCGGTGGTCTTGAACATCCATTGCACCTTTGCGCAACAGCCGCTTCTCCGCCGAGAGGACCTCGCGGTGCACAAAGGCAGCTTCCGAGAGGGCAGCGCCAGCGCGAGAGGCGAGAGAAACCACCCCCGGACCGCGTCCGACCATCCTAACTCGAAACCCAGCGTTGTTTTCCCAAAAGGTAAGAACTCCGCGAACACATCTCGGCTGATTTCGACCGCGGGAGTTGCCCACTCGGGCCCGGAATCGTGCAGCGGACCAGTGTCGTTTCCTATCCTGCGCGAGCGTGGTTGTTCTCAACAGAAAATGGCGTCACCGTTCGTGCTGGCTGTGCAACCGGGGAAAACGCACTTGTTCCGAGCGCTTAAATTAGAGCGAGAGTCGACTCGGACTCGCCACGACCGTCCGCGGAGACAGAGCGAGTCCACGGGCCTACTTCGGAGCGAATACGGCACTTCATAACAAAACACCGAAGAGGAGAGGACTCGTAAAGGCGGAAGGGTCACCAGACCTGTGCGCCAAAGCGGCTTCGGGAAGATGGCAAAGCGCAGCACTTTATCATTCGGACGTGCCCTATAATCGCGCAAATCCTCTCGAGCGTGCTCTCTTTGTGACTCTTTGAGGACGCGATTTCATATTTTGTCGGGTTTGGGCTCGGAAAGCACTGTAAGTTTGTGGCAACGCCGTCTTTTGTATCAGGCTCTCGCCTCAGCCCGCCTTTACGCCGCACTCGCTCCCTGGTAAGCATCAGTCCCTCTTATGCCGCTATAAAGCTCCATTCTGCACATGGGCTCTCCTTCTCCATCAAGTTAATCTGGCCCATTGTGGTCCGCAATAGAGGAGATTTGGCCTGACAATGTAACCGTGTAAAAGAGATTTACAGAATAATAGAGCGATGCAAATTGCTTCACGAAAACGCTAAATAGCCTGAATATCCGAAAAAAACTCGGCGATTAAACCTGCGCTTACATTTTAAAACACTTTGGCTAAATGAACCGTGTATGCGCCACGACGTGTCTAAATTGCGCATAGGAGAGAACGCAACCACCGCTTTTCCAACAGGTTTTAGAACCACACAAATAGCCACGAATAACGCAAACGCACAGTTTTCGGTGTTATCCGAGGGATAGGCTAGAATACAGTCAGTCTTTCATGGTCAGATGCCTCTTTTTAGCAGCTGTGGACTTGGTGATGCTCGTGCTGCCGATGGCTTCACGCGTTCCCGCACGCATGCATCCACAATCTCCCATCGTAAGTCAATCAAACGTGTGAACTGGTGTTAATATGTCTATCCAATATGTCTAGTTGGATGTATTCGCTTTAATTTGGAGACTGTCAGTGCTGGATTTGGATATCAACTTTTTACGTTGTTCTCTCACGTTTGGCCCCTTGTGGTCCCAATGTGTTTTGATGGGGACTCGCGAATGCGAGTGTGTTTTTAAAGCAAGTTAGTTGCGTTTTTATACTTTAAAAGTGTGAGTGCGTTCTTTAACTGTATGTTAATGGATCTGTTTGTAAAAGCGTGATATGAAATGATGTTTTTGTCTGGTAGCCTAAATGTGCTGGCGTGACCACGTAATTCGAAACAAACGTAAGATCAGTATTTTTAGAGTACTGTTATTTAAAACCTCATTTAATAACATTTTAATGGCTATAACGCGTTTAATCCCAAAGCTTCAGGAGGGACTGGTACAGATCGTGTGTCTATTATCTTAAATTATTATTTTTCCGGTCACGTGGCCAAATGTCTCTGATGCTTTTGGGTGGTGATGGTCATTTCAAGACGTTCTCGGTTGTTATGCGTGTACTCGCACACAGATATCACGCTTTAGTGTTATTGGTATTTCTTCAATTGTTATGAAGTTTGCAAAGTACTTGTTCAGGCACGAGTCCACACGGATAGCAAGATGTACACGCGACTTATTGATTTGCGACTCGTGTCGAACACATTTGCCTGCCATCAGCTGAATCGCGTGATATAAAAGCATGAAGGTGGTTTTATGAAGCATAATTAATGTTCATTTGTATGGTTGGCCACGAACACGTGCTCTTTCGTGCACCGCTTGCGACTTCCTGCCTCGCGAATGTTTGGGCAGGACACTGGCAGCGCGGTCAGGTGTAACGTTATGTCCTTCACAATCACAACACTACATTTTATAGGTTTCATTTGCGCTTTTATGCGCAAACAGGTTACGTTAATACAACAGTGCACGAATGAATACGTTTTACCATGATAACTACAGTTTCCGCCCAAATACCACAGTAACAGCTGCCTTACAGTTACGTCTAGTTGACAAGAAAAGTAAAGCACTTGTCACAGTGCTATTTAAATGAATGCAAAAGCTAAAAAGAATTTAAAAGAAATAAAATATTAATATAAAATGTATACATATGTTAAACTACAATCTGTTGATGTTATGATTGATCAGTTAATTAGTATTTTTTATGCGTTCTTCAGTTTTTTGAGGCACAATTTTAGTGACATTTTAACCAGTTTTACTGTAGCAACATCATAACACAAGCTATAGTGACCATTGCACTTTTTTTTGTAAGTAAATGTAGATTATTTGTTTATTTCCACTCAGATCTGTGTATAGTTGTCTGTTTTTGCATGTTGGAATCCAAAGAGTTTTATAAAAGTGACAATAATATGCATTTTATAGTTAATTTTTAGACTAATTTGAATAACATTAGGAGTTCATGTCGACATGATTTTGTAAAAGGCCCAATATATTAAAGGGTTAGTTCACTCAAAAATGAAAATTCTGTCATTAATTAGTCACCCTCATGTCGTTCCAAACCTGAAGACCTTCGTTCATCTTCGGAACACAAATTAAGATATTTCTGATGAAATCCGAGAACTTTCTGACCCTGCTTAGACAGCAACGCAACTGACACGTTCAAGGCCCAGAAACGTGTCAGTTGCGTTGCTGTCTAAGCAGGGTCAGAAAGTTCTCGGATTTCATCAGAAATATCTTAATTTGTGTCCCGAAGATGAATGAAGGTCTTACAGGTTTGGAACAACATGCATTTTCGTTTTTGGGTGAACTATCCCTTTAATATTTAAAACCTCTGTGTTGCAATCTCATATCAGTTTGTCCTGCTGTCAGGCATTCTCCTTTCCATTACATCTGGGCAATTATGATGTTTGTTTGATGCATGACAGACATTTCCATAATTCATATTGTTTTGTCCTTTTTAGCACATAGCTGTTATGCCTCATCTTGACATTTATTTCCTTGGTAAATGTGCAGTGAAAAGTCTTCATCATCACACGATCATCACAGCGACAGAAATGTCTGTTTGTCTTTGTCAATACCTGCATAAACGACCAGCGTCGACGTACTACAAGCAAATATTTCTAGTTCTGTGTATACAATTTTTGAATTTGAACTTGTGCTGATGGAGAACTTGTTGCCATTTCAGCAGGCATGTGAGAATAAAATCATTCCTCCATCAAAAGCATGAAGAAGAAACAGCTCCGCTGATTAACTTTGTGATTTGTCTTTTAAGTTCATAAAAAAGGCTTCTGAGATGGAGGCTACTAACAGCGAAGATCAGGGAAGCCGGACTAGTGACAAATGCTGCCAGACTGAGACACTTCAGGCCTGCTGTTGCCAAACAACAGAAACCCCTCAAGAGCCTTGTTTCAAAAATCCAGGTAGGAACTCAGCACCTTAAAGTCAACATAAAATCAAAACTGACCACGTTTCCTTTTTAAATACACATTCCTAGTCTTATTGTGTACGATTTGTTAGTCCAAGTTAATCCAAAACGGAAAAAAATCTTTCCTTTTAGACTGACGTTACAAATTGCTCTAATTTTTTGGCTGATTTTTGGTATGCAACGCCCACTTTTCAATATCCAGTCAATTCTAAATGGATAAAATTAATTATTTTTTGTTGTTGTATATCCTGTTGCACTCAGAAATACATCCCATTACAGAAGTAAAATGAGTTGAGAAGGTTGGACTTTAATGGTTTGGATGCATTTTATTGATAATCCGATGCTGTTTTATCCTCTTGCTGATATCTGTGCATGATCAGAGTTAGTTGCCAACCCACTTGCATTGTGAAATCAAGATTTATGCCTTCTCTACACATTTATTGCAGAGATCTATCAATGTAGTTCGATTTAAATGCAATGTCTTGTGGCGACTTGGTTGTTAATGTTGGACAATCACATTCCAATGTGTTTACCACATATTTCCATAATTATCATTGCTGGAATAAGATTTCTAGTTCAGCGGGTTGTTATTTGTGTTCTACAGTGCTGCTAATTTCAGTGACCTGGAGTTGTTTGTCTTTATAGTAATTTATGGCCATAAGTAAAGACAAGCTGTTCTGAAGCAGAGAGGGTCACATATACTGGCTGATAGTGAGATGCAGACCAGATAAAAGTCAAATGCAGAACAATCTTTCTTGTTGAAAAGAATCAGGATGGGCTGTTAATGCAGAAAGATTTGTTTGAGCGGCATTGTATTGTTTTAGCTTATAAAAAGTAGTTAATACACAATTATGCCTGTAATTATTCAAGTTTAATGAATAATTGAGTTGTTGATTTGATGTATAAACACAAGTAGAAAATAAATGAATAAACGGCTATTTGCAATGATTTAAAAAATGTCAAATATTCTAAAGGCAAATGTTGTCTATAAGTATAACATTTTCTTTAATTTAAACCTACATTTACTAACTTTTCTGGTTTTCACTTTGACAAAACTAATGTATTATAGTAAAATTTCCCCACTAATGCGAAAAGTGGAAAGTATTTAAATATTTAAATGTAAAGTTCATTTAAATATAATTTTATATGTTAGAGAACTGTGGACAGAGAACTGTGGACACAGATGGTATTAAATAGCCTGTCTAATTTTCATTTACTATGTAATATTCTCATGTATTCTCATAGTTAATGTAAAATGCTCCATAACTTCCAGACACCTGGTGTCAGATGAGAAGGTGCAACTTACACATCCTCAGAAGTCCCCTTAGATTAAACGGTTTTACCAGGTGATTCTCAGATGGTAGATGTCCATGAAAAGAAAATAACAGAAAGTTGAGATCACTACTGTCGGTGCACTATAGAGTTGCCTTAAGGAACAATGACAGAGTCTTGCAGGTGTCCAAAAGAATGATGGAGTGTTGCAAACCAAAAGATGCTTGTGTCCGTGGGGAAATAGATCTACTATTTTATTTTTCCTGGCCTCGGTTCTTGGCCTCACTTCCCTCCAGTCTTTGTTCTCCACGTCTCTGATAACTAAACACTGAGTAGTTTCATTTAAACAAAGATTTTTTTTGAAAGATTTACACTTTGCTGGTTTATTTGAAAGCCTTAAGGCAAGAATATCATTCATAGATTCAATGCTGTTGTGTTCTAGTGATGAATGCATTATTCATTAATTCATTGGAATTATCTAAAATTATTTTTGCAGAAAATAATAGGAACTTAAAGTTAAGATTTTCAGTTTTAAGGGTTTTTCTTAAGAGTTACTCAAGATTCTACTGCCTTTACATAATAATTCTACATAATAATTAATGTACATTTTTCTTGTACATTTGCATTAATCACATTCAAAATGCAATTATTCAAGCATTGAGTTTATTCCTATAGTTATTATCCAGGGTCTATGTGTGTGTGTAATCAATCCTGCTGTCATGCACTAAAGTTGATATCATGTTTAGGTGAGCAAAGAGTAGAGTTACATATTGCTTTAATTCAAATTAAAATGTAAATGAAGGGTAGAAATGCATCCAAGTTGGAATAATGAAGTTCTTGGGGTGTGAAACCAAAAGGAGATGTGGTGTTCTCTTTGTGATGGAGGAAGTGGAGTTCAGGCTGTGCAGGAGGGTTGGTATTTCCCTGGGCGCATGGCTAGGCAGTCACCCACTTTTTGTTTGACCAGCTACCATGGTGTTGCTCTCCCTACTTTTACCCTTTATCTTTTACAACAGATTGAAACCATTTGCTGTCCTCAGATCTGAATGGTAGAACCTCAACAGAAGATTGATGTGAAAACTTGTTTTACATAAAGCATAATCTAAAGTGTTGTTTTCTGTTTTAGTTAATTCGATTGAGCCCGGTGATCCACCCCTGCTTCAGCAGCAGCTCCAGACCTCCAAGACGGGAATTCATCAAATCATTGAGTGTTTTCACTCAGGTACTCCACTCCAAGAACTTTGATCATTGAGTAAATACATTTCATGTAGACTTCTTTTATTCACCAGGTATGACATTTTGCCAGCGTCAGGGCATTTTCTGTTCTTACTGAAAAGTCGAAAACTATGATGAGTGAGATTTTGGACCAATGAGATTCCCTTCAATATATTTTTCTTATGTTTGCTTGTTACTTAATAATAACTGTTTGCTTTCAATATGTGCTGTTATTGCAGGTACAGCTCAACTCAAACACATGCTGCTGAAGGAGGTTGACACCATATTTGAGTGCAAAATCTGTCGAAGTCTGTTCCGTGGCCTACCAAATCTGGTTACTCACAAGGCGCTCTATTGCGTTTCTCGACAACCTCAGTCAGATGGTTTGTACATCCATTTAAGCACTCTGACTTTTGAAGTGATCAGACTCATACATTTTTCCCAGTGAACAACAAAACCTCGACTTTAGTAGGGTGGCCATACGTGCCATTTTTAGGGTACACGGTCTGGCTAGGATTTTCATTATTGCCTAAAATATTCAGGTTTGAATTTGTTTACCTGATTTAATACTTGTGGAAGATAATGATCCAAAAGTAGTTTGACCAATAGCGTGCAGGCATTGTACATAATTGACCAATTGTGGCGCGTGAGAAGGTGGGATCTATAGAGAACGGTCAAAGCGATGCAAATACACATGCATATCAAGTGTGTTCATTCGTTCGTTCGTTCGACTTGAAGCAGCACTGCGCAGACCGATCGGTGTATGGCATCTAAGTACTGCGAGAGCGATACGAAAGCATAAGGAGCTGTCTGCTCTCTATAACTCTTGCAGATGTCATACAACGATCTATCTACATGGCTCAAACAGCCAAAACCTGGATATTTTAGGCAACTTAGAAATCCTGGCCAGGACGTGTCCCATAAAAATGGTACGTATGGTCACCCTAGACTTTAGGAATATAAATGAAAATTCTGCCTTTGCTTGCTTTGTTGTTCAAAGCTTGCGAGACTTTATTTTTCCTGCAGAACACGATATTTTGAAGAATGATTAAACTGTTAAGTCATTTGTGGTCCAAAAACACATTGGACCCTATTGACATTCACTGTATGGTTAAAAAAAAGTTGCCTTTTTGTGTTTCACAGAAGAAATGTAGAACACTCAAGCAACCACCTAGCCATACACTTAAAACCACCCACAACACCATAGCTTTGTGACGAGTTTTGCATCAATCACATTTTCTGTAGTGCAAATTTAAATTTGTACTCAGTTGGCTGCATGAATATTAGGGATGCACCGATATGAAAATTTTGCCCGATATCGATAATTCTTTATAAATGAAAGCCGATAACCGATATGTTGGCCGATAAATCTAAATCCAAATTTTTATATAATTTTTGAGAGCCTGATTACAAAAAAAGTCTCACCATTAAAAGTTTCAAAATAAATCAAACATAAAGCAGCCTTACAAATAAATAAAACAATGCTTAAATAATGCAAACAAGTCACTGGAAAACATTACTTAATGTTACATGTAAAAAAAAAAAAAAAAAATCATGTGCCATGGATAAATTAAACGGAATAGCCTCCGCACCGACAATTAAATGATTTTAATTCAACCATACTGTTGATGAAAATAATAAGATAAAAATAAAAGTGGTGGTTATTATTATTAATATATCAATGATTTTGAAAAAGAAGGATCTTAAATTAATACCACTGTAGCAGCATGCAGTTTTAGCTGCGTGCGCTGCTGAAGAGCCGAATGAACACCGGTAAACTGAAGCGCTTATTATTTATACAACATAAACATAATATTGTAACTTATATATGCACAAAAAGACACAAATGCGCACGTGATCTTGAACTAAATTATGCTCTAAGATGTGACGCGCTCTTGGCCCTTCCCGCAACAACGCGCTGAAACACGACAAATTAAACCAGAGAATTCACAATGTTTTATTATTATAGTGTTCTCATTATAATATTATGCATATGATAGTCCCAATCATTGTTATTAATGTTGTGCATTGCTGTTCGAGCTGCGTGCGCTGAAACTGAAGAGCTGAATGAACACTGGTAAACTGAAGCACTTTGCTAGCAGCTATTTAAGTCAAGGAAACGAATCATATATGAGATTAATCAGCTATTTATACAACATAAACTAAACATAATATTACAACTTGTACATGTACAAAAAGACGCAAATGCACAAGTGAACTCGAACTAAGTTACGTGCTAACCAGAATGTGTAACTTTCTGTTGTGGATGCGCTCTCCTCGCAACAACGCGCTGAAACACGACAAATTAAACCAAAGAATTCACAACGTTTTATAATAATATGTTCTCATAATATTATATATGATAGTCCCAATCATATAGTTATTAATGTTGTGCGCTGCCGTTTGAGCTGCATGCGCTGTGCTAAAGATGATCACTGAAGTGCTCTATTAACGCTCTATTAGCTTAACCAAACGAATTCTATAGCCCTATGAGATAAATCAGATATATATATATATATATATATTAGTGATCGACCGATATTGATTTTTTATAACTGATACGATACCAAATATTTGCATGTTTATGTGCCTGATAACCGATATGCAGAACCGATATTTATTTACTGTTATAAAGTAAATAAATGACTGAGTGAAGTAAGTCCACAGCCTACTTCACTTTGGTTTTTCCTCCTTTCAATCATAGAAAAAAAAAGGTTGAAAATTAACAGTTTTTCATGTTAAATTTAATCTTCATATTACAACAATAAAAACATTTTATTTATAAAAAGCATCGGCGGCAACACTGATATTAACAATAAGCAAATTAAATGTAGAATGACTATTGTTTTTAAATGGAGAAAATAAATAAAGGACAGGAGTCACAAACTTTTAAATTACAGTTTTAGTAGGTTTATAAGCTGTTTAATAGGCTAAAGCGTGAAGAATAATTCACTGGATAATGTTAATTCACTGAATAATATTCTCTGAAATATTGAAATATAACAAACAAAACATCGTATTTTATTGCATTTCTCAACTGGTATGTTAATATCAGAAAATATGTTTTTTGTCATTCTAGATTATGAAATGCCTGCTGACAGCGCGGTTTATCTATGCATTTATGCAGAACTATAATCAAACTGTGATTGCTCGCGGAGATAATAAATAATTAATTTCCACTGAAATGTATTTATTTAGATGTTTTTTTTAGCGAAATAATTGTTATATAGTAAATGTTAATATAATTTAGTGTGTTTTAAACAAGTGAATCTTGTTAAAAGTTACATGCGGTGGCCGTGCTGGAGCATTTCCTGAGCATCAACCGCTGAGTGAACAGCAATATGAAAGCGGCTTCACGAGACTAATGATGAGCATATACAACAGAGAGAGAATTAAATTCAGCGCTTTTATTTCTCATTCATGGCTGTATTTTTTAATTCATGAAAAATTACGTCTTTATTGGGAGAGGACTTGACGGATTATCTTAGCCTATGCGACTCTGACTTCACGAGACTAATGATGAGCATATAGAAGACAGAGAGAGAATTAAATGCAGCACTTTCCAACATGCGCTCATTTATGGCTGCATATTATTTAATTCAGGCAAAGTTACGTCTTTATTGGGACAGACTGAAGGATTATTTTACGTGACTCCGTGAGTTTGTCTCTATTTCTTAGAGCCAAGCTGCATAAACTACATATATCAGGCATTTATGTAATAGCCTACATCTAATTTGTGCATTAATGGCTGTTATGTTAAATAAAGTTTACTAACTACAGCAAATCAAGTAGGCTACCTGTGCACGCCGTTGTTGTTGTCTTGTCTCCCCTCAGACGCGCTGCAATGGCGATCCTGCGCGCAATTTTCAAAACACCCACAAGATGGCGGCGTTTGTCGGTGAATCCAATATTACAAAACCGATATCCGATTATGGTAAAATGCTTAAATATCGGGACAAATATCGGTAAATCGATATATCGGTCGATCTCTAATATATATATGCATAAAATAAACACAATATTACAACCTACAATTGCACAAAAGGCTGCAAATGCACAAGCGAACTTAACTGTGCTAGTCATGTGTAGCTCTGTTGTGGATGCGCTCTTCCCGTAACAACGCGCTAAAACAGGGCGCACAAAGATTCCATTAATTATACAGTAATGTTCTCATTATAATATGACAGACTTGACCAGCACATGTTGCACTTCACTGCATTTTCCTTTTTGAAGTGATTCCAATAATATTTCAAGCAATTAAAAACCATCATGGCGAACAGTTCGCATCTGAAGTGCCTCTGCAGGAAATAATGCATTATTTATCGGCTTTAATATATCTGACAAATTTACTTATCGGTTCGATAACGATAACAGAAAAATTAACATTTATCGGCTGATACCGATATGGTGGCCGATATATTGTCATCCCTAATGAATATAATAGTCCTATTACTAAGATTATTATTTTGTGATGCTATTACTTTCTGCAGAGCCATCACAAGGTGGGCAGAGCCAAGCTATCAAAGAACTTCTTCAAGCCATCTATCCACAGAAAGACCAAGAAAAACATGTCATTCAGCTGGAGGCCATTGAGACTAACCCTAATGCCGTGTTCCAACAAGTGGCACTAGTGGAAATTCAGGACGTGCCAGAAAACCCAGCCCCTACACCCCAGACTATGATCCCGGTACCTGAGAAGAAAAATCACCGCAAATCTATTTTGGCACCCAAAAAGGTCCAACAGTCAGATTTTGAAGACGAGATGGAAACTGAACCTGAAGAACCACCTGCTAAAGAAGGTCAGAGCTGCGAAGAGCAAATAAAGATTGAAACCGTGGAAGGGGAGGAAGAAGAAGAGGAGAGTGCCGCCTCTGAGGTTAAGGAGATGAGTATCTCTTGCTGCCTCTGTGGAAAAGACTTCAGCTCCAGACGCAGTGTAAGGCGCCACTGCCGGAAGATGCATTGGCAGAGGATGGAGGAGTTACGCAAATTTACAGAGACGCGCACAGTGCCTATTAGCCTTCTGTCTATGGTGAAGGACAAGCATCCCGTTGAACCGCCATCTTCTCCTGGGAAGAGTTGCCCAGTGTGCAAAAAGTCCTTTGCCACCAAGGCCAACGTTCGCCGCCACTTTGACGAGGTCCACCGTGGTTTGAAGCGAGATTTGATCACGCCGGACATTGCCACAAGACCAGGACAGCCTCTTTTACTTGATGCTCGTCCTCCTTCTCCAGCAAAAGCACCAAGCTCACCTCTGAAGCAAGAAAAGACACAGTGCAACCTGACAAATTGTCGCTGCAAGCTGTGCAAACGCAAATACAGCTCCCAACTAATGCTTAGGCGGCACATGCGAATCGTCCATAAGATGCCCATTCTAGAAAACCGCTCTCAGAAGGCCAAATTGAAGCATGAGAGAAGAGATAAGGTTTACCTAAAGAAAGAGTCTCTCTCGAAAGCTTCAGAAGATGATGGAAACCATGGTGTGGGTTTTGACTTTAAGAGGATCTACTGCTGGTTGTGTAAACGTCAGTTCAGTACCAGTCAGAACTTGGGCAAGCACATTGCCGAGCTTCACACCGATGGAAACGACAGCATCTACATCAAGTTTTACCGATGCCCCATCTGCAGATACGAGTCACGCCGAAAGCGTGATGTCATCCGCCATATCACAGTGGTGCACAAGAAGTCGTCACGCTATCTGGCTAAGGTTATGCCTGCCTTGGAGAACCAGGCAGTGAAGAAACCAGCCGATGCAGTCTTGAGCAGCGCAAGCAAGAAAACTAATTCAAAAGAAGAGGGTAGCGGGAAGCATAAAACGCAAGACCCACCAGCTTCTCCCAAAAGTTGTCAACAAGATCCTCTTGTATCTTCCAAAGCAAAGAAACAAGAATCCCCAACATCTCCAAACACTCGAAAGCATTCCGCTCTAATGTCTCTTAACACAGGCAAACTCGAGTCTCCACTTACACCAAATAGACAAGACAAGAACCTTCAAGCGTCCAAGAACCCACATGTCACTCGAAGTCATGTTATCAAGGGGCCACCCATCACCAGAAGCCAGGAGACCTGCACAGAGGTTAGGGTAACAAAAAACTTTTCCCTACATGCATGCGACATGTGTGGCCGGGCATTTGCCAAAAAGGTCTACCTGGAGACGCACAGGCGGAGACACCGGACTGCCATCACAAGTGGGGACAAATTACAAGGAAGAAGCACTCGATCAAAGGCCCTCATTTGGTAGGTTGCTGCCATTCACAAAGCATCTTAAGATAATTAGCGTTGCTTGCTAAGGCGAGCCTTAAAGCCCCTCTCCAAACTCTGCTCCTGGAGAGCTACCGCCCTGCAGACTTCAGTTCCAACCCTGCTCCAACACACCTGCCTGTAATTATCAAGTAACCCTGAACACCTTGATTAGCTGGTTCAGGTGTGTTTGACTGGGGTTGGAGTTGAACTCTGCAGGACGGTAGCTCTCCATGACCCTTAGCTCTCCGTAACCCTTAAGCGTCAAACTTTTGGTTGTAACTCATCCCACTTTGTTTGTGCTACGGACATTAATGATACACCCAACATTGTGCGCTGTTTTGAGGTAAGATGTGTTATTATTTTTTCAAACTATTAGGCTTATAAAAAAGGTGGGAAAAATTTCTTTAGACTTAGGGTGAATCCCATTTCTCTGTCTTACCCCTTCCCCTATCCCTTCGTCTTACCCCTAGCCCTTGTCCCTCGAATCCGAGTGGTAAGCACTAGGGGTAAAAACATACCCCTATGAAATGAGACACCATTTGGTTACGTCATCATACGTAGCAAACTAGCGATTTTTTTAAAACGTTTCAATTAAGAACATGGTTGCAAATATATATGTACAGGACTGTGTAGAGCACAAAACAAGACTGTCGTAATTTTTAAATCAATTATTTAAGCCGAAAATACATTTATGGGACTCTCTGGATGATCTGGCCGCCATTGTTGCCGGTTGCGCAGTGTGTTCTGGGTACCCCTTGGTTTCAAGTAAGCTTGCGAAAATGCTTGGTTTTAAGGGGTATCTACCACTTCTCCATAGCCCTACCCCTCGATCAAAACGAGAATTGGGGTAGCCCTTACTCTCATGTGAATGCGCAAAACTAAGGGGAAGGGGTAAGACAGAGAAATGGGATTCACCCTTAAGGTCCTTGCACACAATTCTCATCCGAAATGTTTGCACATTAAAAAATAAATACAACCTCACGTTGTGTCAGTGATGTTTACACACTGCCTTCAAAACTTTTGTCCGTCATAAAAAAAATTCAGATCGGGTTCAATTTTCTGCATTTTTCACATCCTTAGCAAGTATTTGAGAGGTGTTTTGACAATTCAGAGCCACCGTACAAGCGAACGCCAAAATCCAGAATGGTGTAAAATTATACAAATATTATTATAGCACACAAAATAATAGTGTTGTATTGTATGCTGTAGCCTATTGTATGCTGGATTCAATGCCTCGTGCGCACCTTTCTGATGCCACAGCTCGGTATGTGTGTGTGTGTGTGTGTGTGTGTGACATACTGCCAGTCTCTGTTCAGGATCAATTGGTTCATTGAAATTGGTGGTCTTCTTTTTAATATGTGGCTCCAGTATCGCTAGCAAAGCATCAAACTGAGCCACTGACATCCTGAAGTAAACTTTGAATCGCTCAGGATAATCCTGTATCTCTTTGATAAGGAGGTGGAACTCTCCTTCCTCTCTACGCTATGTATCTCAGGATTGGATGAACCCAATATTTCCTCTTTATTTTTATTAAGAGAGGACAACAAAATCATCCTCACTGCTTGAAGACTCCATTTTGTATTGTTTTGCGAATGTTTTCACAACGGATTAATACGCATCGGACTCAGTGTGCAAGGTTTCTGTGCATGACGAATTTTTAGGATGACGAATATGAAAAAACACATACGAAAATTTCAGACTCAGTGTGCAAGGACCTTGATATTGACAAAGGGACCTGAGCCATATCTAGGGACCAGAGTATCATAGAGACTTGGGGTTGGAGTCTTTTGACTTGGACCAGTAGTTAACCACCTAGCAAATCCTCAGTAAGCACCCAGAACACCCTAGCAACTACAAAGCAACAACCTGGTAACCACCCCGAACACCTTAGCACTGGGGTGTCAAGTCATGCTCCTGGAGGGCCAGTGTCCTGCAGAGTTTGTCTCCAGCCTGCCCCAACAGACTTGCTTAGAAGTTTCTGGTCATTTTAAATACCTTGATCAGCTGGTTCAAGAGAGTTAAATTAGGATTGGATCTAAACTCTACAGGATAGCGGCCCTCCAGGAGCAGGATTGGACATCTCTGCCTTTGTGTAATGGCAATGAGTTTTGTTCTGGGAAACACCACTCACATTATCTCTCGAAAATGTAAAAATCTCATTCAAAATGCTGTTGGTTACAAGTTGTAGGGCCTGTAAATTACACTATAATACTTTGTAAATATTTTATCCAGCCATCTTAAGTACTCCTAAGAAAGCACTACTTAGTGTTCCAGAAATAGTGATCTTAGACTGTTGAATAAGATGAAAGACCTTCCTAGACTGTGTCCCTTATAAAGAATCCCTTATAATTGGATGCAAGGTTTCAAACTGATGTGAGCTTTCATGCCTTAAAGTGCCCCTATTATGGATTTTTGAAAATTACCTTTCATGCAGTGTGTAACACAGCTCTAAGTGAATGAAAACATCCTGCAAAGTTTTAAATCATGAAAGTGCACTGTGTATAATGCATTCGACGCTGAATCATAGTTGTTTTTAAAACGAATCCCAATCCGTTTCATGTTGAAGTCAAAATGAAACATTAGCATATTGCCCGTCCACTGCAGACCTGGGAAAACTTGGATTTTCGTGTTGGTCTGAATGAAAATGCAAATTCATTCTTTGCCACTAGGTGCCGCTTTTGGAGCGTTAAAAGCTCACAAACACTGCTTTAAATGAAATCGACCAATCAAAGGAGGGGTTTGGACAAATTAATCGTTGAGTCCTTGAGCAAATAAGGTAAAAATAAATGCATATTATAAGAAAATGAAAGTGTTTTTTGATCTTGCATGCATGTCAACCTGTTGTTGGGGACTCCCAAAACCAAAATATGAACCTTTCATAACCCATAATAGGGGCACTTTAATATGCTTGCAGCATTCCTCCAGACTATAATGGATGAAATGCTCTACAGAATCAAACATTCGGCCATGTCACAAGATTTTGTTTCCAAGACTGCATAGTGTTTGTCTTTATTAAAGGTGCTTTCTTAGGCAAGTATCACTATTACAGTTCCTCATATTTATGGTTGGAGGTTTGCTTTAAAACCTTTTCAGATCCACTGCCATTTTTGAGTTTAGCTCAAATCATTTTCACCTACCTGTAATTTTCTAGTAACTGAAGACTTTTATTAGCTTGCTCAAGTGTCATTGAATAGGGTTGGAGCTAAACTCAGTGCTGGTGTCTCCAAGACCGCATTTGAGGAAGTTTTCTTTAAATCAAAGTATTAAGACTAAGTTAGGCCAGTAAGCGACCACCCAGAATCACCCTAGCATTGTTGCGGCAGTTTTTGCATGGGCAAGCAGTACTGACATTTTCTTCAGGAGATGTAAAGATTTACCCTCGGTTTCACAGACAAGGCTTAAGCCTAGTCCCAGACTAAAATGTAAGTCTGAGCTGTTTCAGCTGAAAGAAACTTGGATTGACTGATGTTTAAATATATCAGTGTCTTTTGTTTTCTCTCAAGATGCACACCAGTAATGTTTTTAATAATGCAAGTTTATAAAAATTACTCAAATGTCCTAATTGAACTATGGACTAATCCTGGCTTAGTCTAAACCCTGTCTGTGAAACCGGGCCATTGTTGCATTTCATTTCTTAAACTTTTAAATGGTTTCTAGGGATCCAAATTGCGCACATTTGGTTTGTTATTCTTTTGTTATCCAAGCCAATGTTGCCACAGTGCTTATTTTTCTCGTCACATACTCAGACAAAGTCTCTAAGGCCACTGTAATAGGAATTACTCTCTAATTTAAATTCATGGGTACAGATAGTATCTGAGAGGGATTCCCCATCGTCTGCTTTCTGTAATAGATATGTAGATGTGGTGAACTTTTACACATTTTGGCCTGACCTTTTAAACTTCTGGCAGCCTCCAGTGGTTCTGCCCTCAGAATAATGATGCTTGAGATTTTTGTAAATGCCCATTTTCTTAAAGTGACAGTTCGCCTATAAGTAAGTATTGCTGTATTAGCTCACACTCTTGTTATTCCAAACCTGTAATCTCAATAAAGGACTTTTTTGAAGAATGCAGAAGGAAATGAAGTCATACAGGTTTTGAACATGACAGAACTTTCATTAATAGGCGAACTATTCTCTTTAACATCTTCAAACTTAGATAGTACATACACTTTTTCCTCTAAATCATTCCTGTTATTGACTACAGTGTGTTATGTATTAAATGATGAATGAGGTTTGATTCTGTCTCACTTTTTCTTTCTTTCTCTCCATTTAGACTGTTTTTTTTCTCTGAATACGTAGCACATTTGCACTGGATTCCATGGATGGGTTTATCTCCATGCGAAAGAAGAGGAAGGGATATGGATGGACTTGTGGGTAGAAAACAGAGGATAACCTTTGCATAAAGGGGCTGAATGAGTCAAAAAACAGAAGTGCACCAAAAAAGATGTTCCACCTTTTTACACTGGAGGGCGCTGTCTTAAAAGAATTGGAATCCACCCTCCAAAAGAAGATTCATCTTCAATTGATTTTGAATGAGTTTGACTGATTACTGGTGTTGACAAAGTAAAACAACTCTCAAAATGAATTTTGATTAATTTGTAAACGGATTATACCACTATTTTTTGTATTCTCTCCGACAGTTTAAAATTACACAAAGAATGTTTCATAAATGGACAGACATAGGAGGTTGCTCTGTATATGTACAGCATGTCTAAGGTATATTCATAAGTAGATAAGTTAATGTAACTCTGCTTCATATTTTCCTGCCATGTGATCACCTCTCTAATCAACTATGGATTGAAATGCTGCTAATTTGTTAGAAATGTTAGAAATGTACTTATAATTCTTCTCTACCCTTTAGTCGAAGCCTACATATTAAGCTGCTCAGGATGTCTTAATTGAGAGCCCAGTTTCTTTTAACAGCTTAAACTTTGTGTTTGTCTTTAACAAAAGGTTGCAACTGTGACTAAAATGAAATAGAATGCTACTGTATTTGTTTAGTTTGGTAGGCATACTAATAACTAAAGCTAATGAGAAAATAATTTTCAAGTTTTAGTAGATGGCTCTCATCGTTGCTTTCAAGTATAAATAGTTAAAACAAAGCTTTTGAGCAAGTACAGTTTCTTTTAGTTGGGGTGCATGCAGAATGCCTTGATTAAACCCTTTTATGTGTATGATAGGGCTTTATCTAAACGCCAAAACCTAGATCCATTCTGATTGGTGTGCACTCCTTTTTATTTGCAAAATCCTGGTATATCCTTGCTTGCAGTAGGATTTTTTGTTCAAATAAAGATGATAAACACATTCTTTGTCAACTTTTCTTGTATATTATCTATCTATCTATCTATCTATCTGTCTGTGTCTGTATGTATACATATACATACAGTATGTATACATATATAAACTGTACTTTGCACAGGCCTACAGGCTATACACCACTGGAGAGGAATTATTGCCCTTTATTGCTGTCAAAGCCCACTTGCTTAGATGCGAGTCATTTTTACTATGCAGTTCATTTTCATGTCGAGGTCACACTTTTCACTCCAGTGAAGATTTTTCAGGGGCAGGTTTTTTTATTATAATTTTTTTAGACACGTCCTTGTAAAATGTTGCCTGTAGGCTTAACCTTGCATTAACCAGTAGGCTATACAAAATATCAAACATAGCCTACTAGATAAAATATTAAACACAATTTTGTTAAGATTGAAATCACGCTAAATTCCTCCCCCCCACAATTAAGTGAACATAGAGAGACTTTTAAACAATTTTATTATTTTGTTCCGGATGGCTATTTTGGATTGTGAAGGTGCATGCTATTTGTTGAAATTATATATAGTTATTTTCGTATTATTTACACTGCCATTCAAAAGTTTGGGATCAGATTTTTAATGTCTTTTAAGAGTCTTTTATGTATTTATTTGATCAAAAATACTAACAGTAATACTATGAAATATTATTGCAATTTCTAATATTGGTTTAATATACTTAAAATGTAATTTATTTCTGCGATGCAGCGCAGAGCCATTATTTCAGACCTTCAGTGTCACATGATCCTTCAGAAATCATTTTAATATGCTGATTTATTATCAGTTAAAACTGTGTGCTGCTTAATCTTTTTTGAACCTGTGATACTTTTTTCTTTGATTCTTTGATGAATAAAAAGTTTCAAAGAACAGCATTTATTCAAATTAGAAATCTTTTCTAACAATATAAGTCTTTACTATCACTTTTTATCCATTGAACACATCCTTGCTGAATAAAAGTATTAATTTCTTTAAAAAAAGAAAACATTTACTGATCCCAAACTTATGAATAGTAGTGTATATTGTAACGCAAATTTTCTATTTTGAATAAACACTGTTATTTTTAACTTTTTATTTATCAAAGAATCCTGAAAAAAGTATCACAGGTCCCAAAAAATATTAAGCAGCACAACTGTTTCCATGCAACATTGATTATAAATCAGCAGAATGATTTCTGAAGGGATCACGTGACACTGAAGACTGGAATAATGATGCTGACATGATAATTATAAATTATAAAATCTAATAAATAATATTTTAAAATATATTAATATAGACAACTGTTATTTTAAATTGCAATAATATTTCATAAAATTACAGTTTTTCCCCCTGTATTTTTTTTTATCAAATAAATTCACTTTGATGATTAATGCACTTTTTAAAATTATATTTAATATTTTTATAGCCTACTTATTAATTTTAATTTGTTTTACTAATATTGTTCTGTTTTTTTTTCCCTTCTTCATCAACGTAGACTTATTTCAGTTAATTGTCTGGGCAGCTTTCCATTTTTATTCATTTATTGTTATTTGTTCTTATATTTATACCATATTTTATTACTCTATGACTTACTCTAATTGATTTTCAATAGTTTTATTTTAACAATAGCGCTGCAGTGTAACTGCATGTAGAAATGCTCTGTGTAAGTCCTCAGTGTTCACACTAGATGGAGCAATGGGATAATTCACAGCAGCGACTGTTGAACAGCTTGATTGCTTCAAACCATATCAATCCACACTGAACTAACATTTCTACGTAGTTTTGCATTTATCAGTCTGAACAATAACAAATATTTCTTCCAACAACACTATCATATAACTTTGCACGCACCTTTTCGACTCATTATAAAGAACAAATGATCTTTACTTAAGTGTCATAGTCTTTAAGCAGCTTCCAAATAATAAACTCTTTTCACTTTTTTGAATACTTCCCATGCGTCGTTCGCAGTTGATTGATTCCAGTTCATCTTGATGCGGCTCGGGGCGAAGAAAGCGTCCAAATTGTCAGACCAATCATAACGGAGTGGGAGTATTTGCGCGTGAAATGATGCGCTCTGTGTGCCTCGCGCGCGCTGTCCCTCCCAGCAGCATCAAAGCAGCAGCAGCGATCAGCGCACGAGAACAGCTCAGGCACCTGCAGGTATGAATGAATGCTTTCAAAATGTTATTTCTTTATACTCGCAAAAGCAATAGAGTGAGTTGCGCTAGTCTATAATATAGTGTTTTCTATTTGTTTAATTGTTGCAATGCTATTTGGATGCAACTATGGTCTGCTGAAATGTTTCGTGGTGACGCTGATGCTGAATGTATTTAATCTATAACAATTATTAGACATGGGGTGATGTTTTTCTGTCAGTTAAATGTTTAAAAGTTTTGTTTTATTTTATTTATTTAGTTACCTATTTCTTCATTTCTGACAACAGTTTTTACTGTGATGGTATGTTGACCGTTTACTCTATTCGTTCATATTTGTTAATTATAACAGCAATAATTAAAATGATGCTTGATAGAGTTGAATGTATTGCCCATACTTTGCTCTGTAGAGATAGGCTACTTAAAGGGCTAGTTTACAGAAAATGGAAATTCTGTCATCATGTACTCACCTAAATGACTTTTTTTTTCTTCTGTGGACCACATAAAGAGACCCTTGCAATCACATTTATGGAAAGAAAAAAAAAATGCATTGAATGTGACATCTGACTAAGACTGACAGTCTCCACTCATCTCCACTTGTGGTCCATAGAAGAAATAAATGCATTTGGAATGACATCGGGTCAGTAAATGAACTGTCCCTTTAAGATTTTTATTCGACTTCAAGGAATCATAAACTTATTCTGCATTGGTTTTGACTCTTCACTTCTGTTCACTGGGATCGATTCCAGGCAGCATTTGCTAAGCACATTGGCTCACTTGTTGTATAAAGATATTCCAAACCGAAGTGTTAGACAGGCTAATTATGCATGCATATTTATGCATAAACACATGCATGTTTTAAAAGTCGATTGTCAGATCAGATGTGTTTAGCGAATACACAAATGCACTGATCGCTCTACATTTTTCACACTTAGAGCCTACCTGCTGTGCAGTGCATATGTGTGTTCTGATAAATAATGTGCCCAATCTTTGCTGATGAAGGGATATTCCTCTGCTGTTCCCTCTCACACAGGGTTCTAATGGTCTGTGACCTCTGTAATTGAGGAGCTGGGAACTATGTGATTGCCTCATATTCCATCATCTCATTCTTGCGGCGTCCTTTCTCGTTTGCCACCAAAACTTCCAGGCAAATCAAATGGTCTCCTTGTTGTTGGATTGCGTTATCCTGTACGCTCCAGTGAGGGGCACTGATGACCCCGTTCGGTTATTGTGCTCCGTCCCTGCTGGCTTCCCACCTTTGTAACTGCATCCCCACTGCTGCTTGTGCGTCTGGATCCACTTTATGCCGCAATGGTGAGTGCCTTTGAATGGTATGGCTGTCTTCTTCTGCTGACGGGGGTGGCCGGATCCGTCAGCCAGCGTACGGATCCACTGACGCCCCCTGCTCCCGAATATGCCCACTCTGTACGACTGGACGGTGATATCATCCTGGGAGGTCTATTCCCGGTGCATGCTAGGGGTGAACGTGGCGCCCCTTGTGGGGAACTGAAGAAGGAGAAGGGTATTCATCGGTTAGAGGCCATGCTCTTCGCCATCGACCTCATCAATAAAGACCCCGACATACTGCCCAACGTGACCCTGGGGGCACGCATTTTGGACACCTGCTCACGCGACACTTACGCCCTGGAACAGTCGCTTACCTTCGTGCAGGCGCTCATCGAGCGCGATTCTACTGATGTGCGATGTGCTAGTGGCGAGCAGCCCATCTTTGCCAAGCCGGACAAGATTATTGGTGTGATAGGCGCGGCTGCAAGCTCCGTCTCCATCATGGTGGCCAACATCCTACGCCTGTTTAAGGTAATTCCTCTCTATGCTACACTATAAGTTGATGGCTGTGCTTCAGGACCCACAGAACCAGTTGGAATCCATAATTAATGTAGTCTAGGGTGTATTTTCTTGAACTTTGCATAGCTTTGGTTATGGTTTTCAAGGTTGAGGGCATGCCATGTTGGCATCTGCTTGATTTGGCATAGTCTTGAAGTGAGGGATGAATTCGTGCCAAAATAACAAGTTTGATTGGATCGCAGCCTATGCCTGTTTAAGATAATTTCTGTCTATGTTACACTATAGGCCAATGGCTTTGCTTCAGGCCCAAAGAACCAGATGTAATCCATATTTAATGTGGTCTAGGGGCAGTGGTTCCCAACCACTTTCCTGGAGCCCCCCAATTTTGTATGTCTTCTTAATCAAATACACCTGATTCTTGTCCTCAGCCCATTATTAGGCACTCCTGGACCTGAAATGGGTGACGGACATTCAGTGGGGACATTCAGTGACATTCAGTGTTGGAAGAACATGGTCCAGGAACCTGGTTGGAAACCAACAATCTAACTTTCCATAGCTTTGGTCATGGTTTTCCAGGTTGAGGGCATGTCGTGTAACCTGTTCATGTTGACCTTTCTGCTTGATGCAATATATGGTTTGATTGGATACGCAACCTACATCTGTTTAAGGTGTTTTCTGTCTTTGCTACATTATGGGTTGGTGGCATTGCTTCAGGTCTCACAGAACCAGATGTAAACTGTATTTAATGTAGTTTAGGGTTTATTTTCTTTAACCTTGCATAGCTTTAGTCATGGTTTTCAAGATTGAGGGTACAGTATGTCATGTAACCTGTCCACGATAGCCTCTGTTTAATGTGGTGTAGTTTTAAAAATTTGCACCAAAATACCATTAAGTTTGATTGGATACGCAATAAAATTTGTACCAAAATACCATTAAGTTTGATTGGATGTGCAATAAAAGACGTGAAACATTTAGGAATGCACAATATATAGGTGCACTGTAAAGAATAATTTTTTTTTTAGTAAGTTGTAAATAAACATTTCATATTGGTTGTACTGATTAATCAGTGACCCCCCCCCCCCCCCCCCCCCAATTGTTTTAATATCAGTGATATTAAAACAATTGCAGTCATCGAACTCTCATTTAAAGATAATCTTTAAAGACACTAATAATTCAATAACATCTAATTGTTAGCAAATCAATATATTATATATATATATATATATATATATATATATATATTTTTTTTTTTTTTTTTTTTGAACTGTACATTGTATGATGCCTAAATCTTTTGTAGCTTTTTTAGTGTTTTTTTTTTTTTGACAAAATAGTGTAGAATTTTAATATCTGCCATTTATTGGTAACTGAAAATAACAATCAGCTTATTGTATTGACCAGAAATTTAATGAGTGCATCCCTAGAAACTTTATTTTTTTATTTTTTTTATTTTTTTTTAGTGGTCCATAAGCAAATTTACTTTGCTTTACTTTGTATGCATGATTATATGGCTAGTTACATTTTATAATATGCATTTATCATTGTTTATGCCCTGTTATCCATGACCCACTGCTATATACATGAAATAAGGTAGTTTCTTTAATCTCTTGGAGTGATTCAAATGCACTTTCAGAAGGAATTCACTTGCACACACTTTTTGGCAGCACTGTGCTGACTTTTAGTGGAAGTAGTAGCCTGTAATTGAATCTGTTTTGAGGGCTAATCAATAATCACTTGGGTCTACTCGAGCACTAAACAGGAACCGCTAATGATTATAAGTGAAATAGAAATTTGTCAGACTTTTCAGAAGCATCTCCAATAGTGTTGAATCGCTGGATCTGTAGATGAAATATTTTCTGGATTGTCCTGAACTGATTAATTTGCTGCTATCTGGTGTTTATGCTGTGCAAAGATTTTCACCTTTTGAGTCCTCAAAAATACTGCCACTGGGTATCTTACGTTTCATGTCTCATTAATAATTGAGTGTCTGTTACAGATACTAAATATAGCTGGCTTGTAATTGGATCAAATAATGGGTGTCATGTTTATCTGAAGAAAGCATTCACCTTTTCAACTGCAAAAGAGATCAGACACACCATTACTTCATCTGCAGCAGAGATTATGAAATAGAAGCATAGAAATGGATGGAGAGGGAAAGATTGTGTTTAAATTTTATCTATATTGTAATGTAATCATCCGATTTGAAGCTCAGCTTGGGCTTCAGAAGAAGTGAGATGTCTGGCTTTAGCAGTTTGTCTGTATTGAGCTTGTTGACTGCTACTGCATTGTTCTTCACCTTGTGCATCAGTCATTTAAATCAGATATCGATTGTGGATTTTTTTTTTTTTTTCATTTGTTTCTTTGTACAGTCACAAGCATTCACAGATCAATTTAAGCTGAGGCAGTAGATGCTTGATTCCTTTTGCTGTTTTTTGAAATTTTAGAGCGTCCCTGACAGCGTAGAAAATATGTAATTGGATTACTTACCCTGAAATTCTGTCGTAGCGTCTTCATTGATCAGCAGAGACTCTACATTTGAAAGTGATATGTGTCTGAAAGTCTCAAAACAGGATGCGATTGGGAAGTCACTGGGTTTGTTTCTGCCTTGGATTTATAATGTAGCTCAAGGCTAGCAATAGCTTAGTAAGAGAAAGTAAAGTAGATGTATCATGTAGATTACACATTGACTTTTTAAAGAAATTCTGTCAGGATGTATTGAGATGAGGTTCATTTTGTGCAACCCAATTATCTTTTGCTGCTTCTAGCATAGTTAGCTAACAGTCTTAAACACATTTTAAAGAAAACGCTAATGGGTTTTAGTATATTTGCGAAGTGTCATTAAATATTTATAGTGAATATAATGCCATTGCTAATGTTTTCCGATGTAGCCTTATGTTGCAATGCTTACATTCTCTGGTAAGCGTGACTTCTGTTTGCTAGCTTCTAATTAGCGCATTCTGGCTAGCTTTTTTGTTACTTAAATTTAGTTTGATCTGCTTTTTATAAGTTAGATGAATTTGTTATTTGTTTTATAAACAAAGAGTTTAGCCAATCATGAGGGTCATTTGCATAGTCTAAAAGTTGCACAAACAAAAAAAATCCCATGGTTTTACTACAAATAAAACCAAATAACCATGATTACTATAGTTAAACCATGGTAACCACAGATAAACCATGGTTTTGCTACACTGACCATACTTTAACCATATTTGTAGTAAAACTGTTGGTATACAAATGGTAGTCAATACGGCAAAAAAACAAACAAAAAAAGGTTTCTACACTTTTACTATAATAAAACCGTGGTAATTTTCATAAGGGGAATTCTGAAGATGCTGTCACATGAATATTTGCAATCAAAATCAAGTGATTTTAATAATTCACTTGTTTGTCATTTAACAGAAACCTACTTAGTTTGAAAGTGACTTATGTGTAAAATACAAAGCTCTATTATGAAACTCTAGATGGCGCAGATTGTTAGGTTCTAACTCAATCTGATATAATGACATCATTACTCACATGGCACAGTTGATTGGTTCCTTTTTCAGATCAGCAGCCAATGAGCTTGCTGCTCAACATTCAAATACTTGGCTAGTACTTGCTGTAGCAGCGCTTCAGAAACCCTCCATCTTCCCCCAGCTCCACCTTATAGATCCTGATACGGGGTGATTTCATTTGACCTTTTTTGCCCATAATTTTGCAGAAATTTTGCTAATGGTGTTGTCGTGTAACTCTAAATTGTGACTGTTTTGGTGCAAGAAACTGACTAGTATTTTAACTGGACTTAAAACCCGCCACGAAAATAACATAATATGGCCTTCTGCAGTGCTTTATATCACAGAGTCATCACACATTAAAAAACAGCTGATGTTAAGATTGATTCTGTATCTCCTACACTTCAACAACTGTCCAAACAAGCAGTTGAGCTCAGTGATGAAGCACTTTATCCCAGTCAGGTAAATGGGAAGTTCAGAATAATTCAGACAGGTCACACTGACTGCATGTATATTTTAGCAGCTCATCCACTCAGAAGTGTGAAATATATATTCATGCATACTTCATGAAGGGGAAGAATAAAAGAGACATCACAATCTGGTTTAGATAATGACTTTATTGGTCACCAGTTGCAGACTACGTCGGGGCAGAGGTAATGCCTTCCTCATTCATCTAGCTTGTAATCCAGATGTAAGACCTTGAAACACTGTGACAATTGCTTTAAATGAAGACATTTGATGCATTTATGGATTTTGAGATGTGGGATGCTGTTTGGATTCACATTGTTTGCTTTCTTTGTTTACCAGTTCTGTAATTTAATCACTCAGAAGCTGCCCACTTTTGTAGTGTCTTGTCTTTTTTTTTTGTAACTGCATAAATAAAATCTAACTTTGTTAGTTTTAATGTTTTATACTTTTTCATGTTATTAGATTTTTTGTTTGTTTGTTTTATTTTGATTTCAAGAATTAATGGCTTTACTAATAAGGAGCCCTAAAGCAATTGCTTCACACAAGAATGATCTGAATAATTAAATAATGCAATAAAATAATAAGTAAGACTACTTTCTCGCAGAATAAAATTAACTGGTGCAATTTCAGTTAGAAATAAATTTGATTCGTCTCAGGAAATAATTCTAATCATGTTGTTTTAAATACAAAGTGATCAGTTTGTAGAATGAACCATGAATGAAGTGTAAATGTGGGTGTGCATGTGTGTAAATGTGTATTTTTCAATTTAGGAATAATAATTTTACTAATAAGGTGCCTGAAGGAATTGCATACTTGAATGATCTGAATAAATAAATAATGCAATAAAGTAATTGCTTTATCACAGAATAAATTAGCTGAACGTACAGTCTTAGTCAGGACATACCTTTATGAATTGTCTCAAGAAAAAATTAAAAATCTGTAAATACTTATTGTTTTAAAAGCAAAGCCGTCAGTTTGTAGAATAAACGATGAAAGAATGCAGATGTGCATGCATACAAATGTGTGTTTTTCAATTTAAGAAATAATGGTTTTACTAATAAGGTACTCTGAAGAATTGCTTCATACTTTAATGATCTGAATGAATAATGCAATAAAATAATTGCTTTTTTTTACTAAATAAATTAGATGAAAAGTGCAATTTCAGTCAGAGGTAAATTTGATTTCTCTAAAAAAAAAAAATCAAAACTTGTAAATACATGTTGCTTTAAAAACAAAGCGATCAGTTTGTAGAATGAACCATGAATGAAGTATGAATGCAGATGTGGATGTGTGTAAATCGGCTTGATTCGTTTGGCATTCAGGGTATGATTGCCACCTCCAGGTCCCTATTATGGCATTAGATTAGGAGAAGCGTCGCATTGCAGTCTTAATCAATACACAGTCTTAGCACAGTCAGAGAAACGGGGGAGGGAAGTTATTCATTCTTTCCTGTAGCCGAGGCTGTGAAAAAAACATCTGTGTTTTCATGCCAGCCTCCTACGCCAGCTCTCTTATACTGAGATGAAATGTGGTCAGTGCACTGGTGTGACTGTCATCCTGTATTGACTCAGTGAAGAGATATGAGTGAGGTCAGTCCACCTGAGGGCATATGTTTTAGCACAAGACAGGAAATGAGGTCATAGAGCGTGAAGCTTAAAGAGAGGGCTGCATGTTTCTTGAATATGCAGCGTTTGGATGGTGGAATTTTGTAAGATACAGTAGTAATGTTAGGGGTCAAGGTTTTTTTTCTATTGATGACCCATTCAGAAGTAGCCATGTATTCCAATTAGGATTTTTTTGTAATCTTCAACACATAAATGAAAATCATTTTATTATATTAGAGTAGATGTTTTACCAGTGACTGATTTTTGAGAGGTCTTAAAAATCACTTACTTTTCCATGTATGCTGATGTAGTGAAATGTTTGGACTGTGCGTGTTCTTGTGCTGATATCAGCAAGTTACATAATTAGTACAATTAGTATCCAAAAGTCTTGTTTGGAAACAGGCGCAAACATATTGTATGAAAATGCTCTGAATTCACTGTAACGTCACAACTGATTCTACAGCACAAAACACTGTAAGAAAATATTTAGAATTCACTGTAACATCGCAACTGAATCTACAGCGTGAAAATTGTACGAAAATACTCAGAATTCACAGTACATCACAACTGAATCTACAGCACAGCACATTGTACAAAATATTTAGAATTTACTGTAACATCGCAACTGAATCTACAGCGCAAAATATTGTATGAAATATTAAGAATTTTCTGTAACATCCCAACTGAATCTACAGTGCAAAACGTACAAAAATATTCAGAATTCACTGTAACATCACAATTAAATCTACAGTGTAAAAAATTGTACGTAAATACATTCTACAGCATGAAATGTACGAAAATACTTAGAATTCACTGTAACATCGCAACTGAATCTACACTGTGAAACGTACGAAAATACTCAGAATTCACAGTAACATCGCAACTGAATCTACAGTGTGAAACGTACGAAAATACTCAGAATTCATAGTAACATCGCAACTGAATCTACAGCGCAAGACATTGTACAAATTTTTTTAGAATTCACTGTACATCGCAACTGAATCTACAGCGCAAGACATTGTACAAATTTTTTTAGAATTCACTTTAACATCTCAACTGAAATCGGTGTGAAATGTTGTACGAAAATACTCAGAATTCATTGTAATGTCGCAACTGAATTTACAGTGCAAAACATTGTACAAAATACTAGGGCTGTCAAAAAAATTCGAATTTTCAAATATTTGTCGAATTTAAAATAAAAATCCCCATTCGAATACAAAAACGTTGCATTCAAATTTTAGGTGTACGTTAAGGAGGCAGCCTTATCAGTGGTGCATGAGATGCGATGATGATGTAAGTATCGTGGCATTACAATGTTTTTGTGAGCCTATCAAGTTGAAGCCATTAGATGCGGCGCTGCAGCATTGTTCATTAAAAATATTGCAGAAAAAGAGAACATCAATGCGGAGAAGATCTTGTTTACGTCAAAACTGAAACCAAGCCGTTCACACAGAATACATATTTCGCACATTTTCTAGAGGGTCTCACACAAAAGAACCACATGTTTAGAAAGCCATGTAAAATTAATGCAAGTCCAACTCTGAAAAAAACATATCTCGAGACTTTATGGCGAGGATTTTTTCCCCATCCCACTGCACTCTCATGTTTTTAAATAAAAAAAAGTACTGTGTGATTGGCTTTTGGCCTTTTGTATTAGACTGTGCATATATACATGATGCTGTTGTATAGTTGTTTAAGCAACTTAATTACTTATAATGGTTAATAAACATTATTTTAAACATTATGCACTTTTTTTCACAGATGGTCATGTTATTTTATTGCTTTGAATAAACGGTCATAATATTTTGCTTGATGCACCCTCTTGTGGCCACAGGAGATAAGCCAAAAGCTTTTTTTCACCTTAACTGAAATTATGCATTTTAAATTTGAATATAATTCGAATATTGATAATATTTAAGTACAAAATTTGAATTTGGTTTTTCAGCCATTTTGACAGCCCTACAAAATATTACATTCACTGTAACATTGCAATTGATTCTACAACACAAAACTTGTACAAAAATACTCTGAATTCACTGTAACATTGCAACTGAATGTACAGTGCAAAAGATACAATGTAAGTTGTAGTCTGATTCCCAAAAGAATGATTTGTACGAGTTGATTCTTTTTAGTGCATCTAAAACATGCAGTGCAATCAGTGTTGTTCGGCTAGTAAACAAACAAAAAAAAAATTACAAACCTGTTCTTTTTACAGAACAACCAATGTAGTCCAATTCATCGATTAATGACTCTACAGTCTGTTTCTTTTCAGTAAATCACAAAAATACAGAGCAGTAGGTGTATTTCGATTTATTAAACAAATTACTTTTGAGATGCTTCTTTTTACTGAATTGAAAATACCAATGTATACCAATTCCTGAACAAATGATTATTCGTGAGCTGTTGAATCCAAAACATACAGCGCAATCAGTGTAGTCTGATTTCTTAACTTATGAGTTATCTTATGAGTTGGTCTTAAAACTCAGTGAATAACTCAATAACTGAGTTATTCAGTTACTGAATTGCATTTATGCTTCTACTTACAGCTTTTGCCATTTTTTTTTAAAATGTATTCATCATAATTATTTTATTATTTGGCATTAGAATTGCGTTTCTTTTTTTTCTAAATATTTGTTCCTCAAAAGCACTGAAAGAATCTTTAATAAAGCTGATAAGAAACCGTGTCATTAAGATGAATCAGAACTCTAATAATTAAATTGTCTCAAAGTGCTACATAAACAGCATGGATGATGCCATCTTTTGGACCTGGAGGAGTGCAAAAAAACATGTTTAGATGCTATTTATATGCCTGTTTTGTGTGCTATTCTTGATTCTTGCAGTTGTAGGGTCTATGCAGATCTATCTTCAGTTTGAAGATTTGCTAAACTGCAGACTATGGGCGATTTAGGCCTCTGCTCCGCTCCGCTCCCAGCACCAAACTGCACTTATGTAAGATTCTGCAGTGTTCTAGAAACATCCACATCATCAAATTACTGATTACACCACAGTAATTGGGCTAATCAACAGCAGTTATGAACCTCCACAGAGAAATAAGCTAGAAAAAAGCCACTTTGAAAGTAATATCTTAGCAAATTTGGGGTTTGCAAACTGTTGCGAACATCTAGGAAATTATCCCATAGAGTTTTCACACTGGTTGCATCAAGTTCTCGTGAATTTAAGGGTAGGACAGGAAGAACGCTGAGAGGCGAATTCACTAAACGCTGTGGTATTTCAGCTCAGCAACTTCCATCGTATTAGGTTCATAATAAATTGGGCGCTATTCAAAACTCATTGGTATTTGGTGCAATTAACGTCGTAGTGATACTGTATGCAGAGAGCAGGCGGTAAGCACAATTTAATTTAGATTTAGATGATCACAGCGTCAGTTATTCATCAAATGATGGAGACAAACATTATAAACTGCCATAAATCCAGGCTTGCAATGTAGATGAGCTTATTTCGGCATTTTAAGAGCCTGGATTACAATGGTTAAGCGATACTATACAGAAGTAAAGTATGCCAGATTCCATAGTCTGCTGCATCCTTCAAAACTGAGAGTTTTCAAATGCGTATAAAAAGCCTGTATCCACAACGGAACAAAAATAAATAAATAAATAAATAAATAAAGGTAATTGCAACTTTATTGCAAAATTCAGACTTTCTCACAATTCTGGAAAATCTCACAAATGTTTGAGATATAAATAAAAAAATACGAGATCTAAGCTCCAATTCTTATTTTATATCTCACAATTCTGACTTTTTTCTCTCAGTTCTGAGTTTTTATTTTGCAATTCTGTTTTTTTTCCCATCACAGAATAAAAAATTTAAAAACTAATTGCGAGTTTATATCTTGCAATTTTAAGTATATATCTCGTAATTGTGAGTTTCTTGCAATTGTGCATTTTTATTTGTCAGTTCTGATTTCACAAATAAAAAAAAAATCAGATTTTTTTTTTTTAAGTCGCACTTAGCTTTTCTTTTTTAAAATTAATTAATTAATTTTTTATTCTGTGGCAGAAACAGGCTTCCATAGTCAATACGACTGTTTTTCTCTTTTTATTTTCTAATATATTTTTAGAGTTAGACCCAACGTCAGTGTCATTTAATTACAAACATGGATAAATTGGTATTTTCTTTATTTAACCTTTTAATTGTTTGCTTATAGTTCTCTCTGCACATTAAAGTAGGAGAAGGTGTTTTAAAATAATAAACTGCATACTTTTTTCCACACCTTTAAATGAAACTTTTGTGTATTTTCAGTATATGTGCCTGTAGCCTCATGAATGATACATGAGTGAATTAACTTCCTGTGAATTAGTGCCACATAATGCAATGCTGCAAACTGAGGAACATTAAATATTTAGGAAACAGCAATAAGAGTGTCAATAAAACAGCAAAAGCTTCTGCTAATTGGTCGTTTTTTTAGATTGTTTACCTGCATATTATCAAGCATATGTCAAGACCCTTTGATAATATGAATATGTAGATTTGATAAAAGTATATCTAGCTTTTGTTGTCATATCCATACTAAATCATTCACAGAATCATTTGTTGGAAGTGACTTATAAGTCTCACAGCTCAACCAAACCAATATTGTTCCCACCGGCAGACCTTGTTATTTCGGGTCAGTATTGAAAAGACTTCAACATGATGTCTAAACAACTAAACCGTTCATTAGAGAACACATTATCTAAGAATGAATCACCCTGTGAATCATGCCTTATTGCCCCAAAGTGATCCCCAAAATTTATTTTTGCCTCAGTGATTTTAACAAGAACCGTTTCAATGTTTCTTTGGTGTATATATGTAATTGAATATTCTCTGTAGTTCTAAATATTATGTGAAGTACCCTGATAAATCCAGTGCTTTACAGTTAAAGGTGGTTATTTAAAAAAAAATATATATAAATACAGTTATAACCAACTCAACATTACAATTGGATCTTATCCAATATATATATCAATATATATCAATACATATATATCAATATATATATATATATATATATATATATATATATATATATATATATATATGATTTTTGTGTCTTTATTTAAACATTATCATATAAACAACCATTCAGTAAGAAGTCAGAGTCTCAAAACGTACATCACCTTGATGATTGATTCAATGGTTTCTGGTTCATTTTGAATCAGACATAATTCAAAAATGACTCAGTGTTTAGTAAGTGAGTCAGCTGTTAAATCATGACAGCTTTCAACGATTCACAGACTGAGTGAATCTGATTCAAGCTGCAAACTCACAGTCGAGTTTGAGGCTGTTCTGTGAATCTTTTAGACTGACTCATTAAAACGAATCAGTTTATTCCAGTAATTTTTTTGTGAATCATATATATCATGTCTCATGCTGTGTTTGTAGCATGTGTGAAATACAAGCGCACATAAGATGATATTTGTGAAACTGCACATGGATGCCCATAAATGCTAGATTTTAAGTTATTTAAAATCAAAATCAAATCTGGAGCACTGCGGTGAAGTTTTATGGGAAACCTGTTTTAATACAGCCATTATTTTTGCAATATTGGCTGTTCAGGAGGTGCTGTTTCTTTATTACTGCTGTCTATTATTTAACAAGTGCACTTGTGATTTAGTACTAATTATGGGTCATTTAGTCTTTTGAGAGGAATTGGTCATTTTGGTGGGGCCGCAGTTTTTAGAATTGAAACCAGCAGTAGATACGAATGAAATGAAAAGCAGATCCAGCATTGGGAGTTTGTCTACTGGGACATTCCCCTCTCAAGAACTGTGATGGATTTTAAATGGATCTATTCTGGCTGTGTTTCAGCTTTCATTTCGGCCGTTGAGAGAATAGATATGAACTGGTATGTTTAAACAGCCCATTTAGTCACAAATTCATCACTTATGGTTATTATGCAGTTTCTTTATATGAATGGTTCACCCAAACAAATGAAAATGTGCTGAAATTATACTCACCTACTCACCCAAAGCCATCCAAGATGTGTGTGAGTCTGTAGAAATGAGTCTGTTTCTTTATGTGAACAGATTTGGAGAAATTTATCATTACATCACTTGCTCACCAATGGATCCTCTGCAGTGAATGGGTGCTGTCAGAATGAGAGTCCAAACAGCTGATAAAAACATCACAATAATCCACAAGTAATCCATACCACTCCAGTCCATCAATTAACATCTTGTGAAGTGAAAAGCAGTGTGTTTGTAATAAAAAATATGAATCCTCTATCCATAATATTGCTTTCTCCAGTGAAAAGCTTGTTTTGTCTGAATCAGGAGAGAAATATGCACAGATCAAGCACTTTTTTTATAAGCAAAAACAGTACAAAACAATTATGTTGGTTGATTTTGATGTGAGAGGACATCAGAGGATGGACTTTTTCACTGGTAGAAGCATTATTATGGACAATTGACTTGTTTTTGGCCAGAGGCAACAATTTAAAGTTTAAACACCTTAATGATTTTGTTTCTTATACAAACACACGACTCTTCTAGATGTTAATTGATTGACTGGAGTGGTGTGGATTACTTGTGGATTATTGTGATATTTTATCAGCTGTTTAGACTCTCATTCTGACGGCACCCATTCACTGCAGAGGATCCATTGGTGAGCAAGTGACGTAATACTAATTTTCTCCAAATCTGCTCTGATTAAGAAACAAACTCATCTACATTTTGGATGGCCTGAGAGTGAGTAACTTTTCAGCAATTTTTTTTTTTTTTTTTGGCTGAACTACTCATTTAATGTGTATCTCTATTATCTTAAGGTATCTTAAATGCCTTTTAAAAGCATTATGCTATCATATAAATCTGATAGTGCTGTTAAGTACTTTTGTATTGTGTCAAACTCCTTTAGTGTTATGTCTGGATTAGGATGCCAAATTAATTACAATCCCACAGTGATCTTTCTCTTCATTGTCCCCCAAGGCCCCATTAATGAGAGCTCTTGTCTCTAATCGGTCAAGCACACTCAAACATATGACAGCAGTTGAATAAAACTCACCCTCAATGACAGGGCATGTGAATCATCACCCCTCACCCATCCTCCACAAACTCTCACACGCTCCAATCGATCACTCCACTCGCAGAAGCCTGTGGTTGAGCATCCATATGTATGAAAAGGATCCCACAAGTGGATGCAGTCGATTGAGCTCCCACATTCTTGCAAGTACTGCCGTTTTCAGATAAGCCACTGCAGCCAGGTCCAATATTCCTGCTTCTTTGACTAAAATTGTCAATAGAGGTGCTGGTCAGTTCAGAAATCCAAAAAAAAAAAAGTGTATAGGTAAGGTTATGCATTAGCTTAGCTTCTCTGAATCGTTTAGTTTTTGCATGGATAGCAATAACTGATTGAATTATTCGAGTTTCTTAACTTTGCATCTGGGAAGAAATGTCAGAAACCAATGACTAAAAAACTTGTCGGTTAACAGAATCAATTTACACTCTATTAGATGTGATATTTCAGTATCAGTAAAAAAAATATAAATATTATAATCATAAAAAAGACAATACAAATTTGAATAAAAAGTTGTGTGTATGGATGCATGTAAATGTATATTTAAATAATTAAAATAATATTTAAATAATAAACAATAATAACATTAATGATAAATGATAATATTAATAATTATATATTTTTCTAAAACCAGGAAAAAAATTGTATGTGTATGCATGCATATATATATATATATATATATATATATAAATGTGTGTATATTATGTTTATGTTTATTTAATATTATTATATTAAATATATTATGTATATCATATGATAAAAACTCCATATATTAATTACCATAAACAATATCTACAATATTAAAATGACATTTAAATAATTACAATTAATAATAATAATAATAATAATAATTTTTCTAAAAAAAACAAAAACAAATGTTTCTCTTAATTTTATCTTTACTTGAAGGAAAGGGGGAAAAAAGATGTTTTTAATTTCTCACTCGTTTCTCCTAGACAGTAATTTAATTAACTGGAGAAATATAGACTTTTCCCTAAATCTCCTGCTCCTTTTAAAAGAAAAACACCCTAAAACATTCTTGCTCATTTTTGTATTATCAAAAGTGAAAGATTTTGAACTTATTTCAAAATCATTTTTATCAGATTCTTCCAAGACCAAATTTTTCTGGGCTCTGCTTTCCACATTAATCTTGTTTGTGTTTATTTTTTTTTATATCTTCTAAGTTTTAAAAGAAACTTATGAAAAAAAAAAAAAAAAAGCATTGCCTGCGAGCTCCATTAAGTCTCCTGAGATATGACAGAGCAACCTATGGGTGACAGAATAGGGTGCAATATTTTTTCCCTATCCACTTCCATCAGAGACATAGATGACTTGATTTAAAATATACTGAAATGTAGTTAAGTTACTCCCCAAACAATACAGCAGATCCTCCATTCTGTAATATACAGCAAGAGTTTCTCCTCTCCTGACGTGTCTGGTTTGATTTGGAGAGATCTTACTGCCTCTCAGTCTGTAATACATCCTGATGGGAAGTGAATTATCTGAAGTGTTTGCTTATGGAGAATAGTGTGTGAATGTGGGATTAGCCGAGCACAAATGAGGTCTGAAATTCAGTTTTAAAGAACATAGTCCGTTTTATGCTTCTCATCACTCCTGATGCTTTTTGTCCTTGCCGTCGAGGCGAACAGTGATCATGACAGACATCCTCCTTTGCCTAAGAGGAACTGAACAGTCTTGCATACTTCATATTCAAGTAATATGCGCAAGGAGGAACTAATATGATACCAGTGAAGGAGATTTTTGTCGCATTAAACTATGTTAGCAAGCATGCTCACAGTCTGCTCATTCACAAAACTAGTAGCTACCTACCTAGACAGCCTTTTAAGGTTGTATTTTTATAAGTGTAAAGACAGCAACTTATAGTTCATTCTAAAAGACTCTTTTAAAATCTTTATGGGAAAAGTGAATGGAAAAATACTTCTGGAAACCATACTTCTTGTTGCATTGAAATCAGTTGTGAGTGGAGTCTACCATGTGGCTAACATGTGATGTGTGGAGTGGCTGACTAGATAGTGTTCCAAATCAGTTATTTATGAGGTTCTATTGCAGTTAGGATGCAGTTTTAGTAGTCAGTTATCTGTGTATGCCATAGACAGCAAATCAGCTCACTAGGTTTTGGAACTGAGCGGATTTATCACTCATTCTGTCATTTTTTCAAAAGTCATTAGAGATGTTTTGCCACATACTAAGCTGAGTGTACTTAAGCACTGCAACTTCATTATCAATTGACATTTAATGCTTATAAGCATTTGTCATTGTCCTTTTAAAACTGAGAGTCAGAATTTTGTCTGCTTTAGCAAAATCGTGACACTCTGAGGGATAGGTCAGTTGTTTATTTTTTTGTGTTTATGCAAATGGGAAGTTGTCCTTGCAGTCTGCTTAGTGTCAGGTGAATAGATCTGCATAATAAGTGTAATGAGGTAATAGGTCAGCATCTGTCTCAGGCCTGCAGACCAACGCATGACTACACATCTTAATTTTGTGAGGCTTGTTTGTTATCTAGGCATTCCTGCAAAATTAATAAGTGATTAATATACAATGTAATATAATATAACCACTAACATTCATTATATAATATTAAATTATTTTATTTAATATTGTATTATCAATTTATTCATCCATTCATTCTCCAAACTGCTTATTCCCTGGAGAGTTATGGGTTATATAATATAATACATTCACTAAAATGTAATAATATTGTTATGATATAATAGCAGCTGCCTATCTATATATATTATAATATAACAAAAAATAATCACATTTTATCCATTTATCTATCCATCCATTCTCAAAACCACTTACACTCTGTATAATATAATATAATATAATATAATATAATATAATATAATATAATATAATATAATATAATATAATTTAACATAATATAATATAATATAATATCATATAATATAATTAGTGCTGTCAGATGATTAAAGAAATTAATTAAACTAATTAATTGCACATTTCTTTCTGAAATTAATCACGATTAATCCCACCTAACATTAAAGTCTTTCAATATACTTTTATATTGCAACAATTTCACATTCAGTCTTCAAATTAATGTAGAAACAACATAAAGACATAAAGATAAACATAAATATATATTTTTAATATTTGTTTAGTGGCATCTCTTTTTTATGACTGAAGGTGAGTATCACTGATACCAATACTACTAAATTGTTATTTTTTCCTAATATTTAAAAACTATAGGCATTCAACATTACAGTATAATTGAGAGCTATCAATTTTAACATTTATTAGACTTTAAAAAATAACAACTTCTAATTTAAGTGAACGTAAAACAATCTTCATATAAACCCATTATAATAAATGCCATATTTACCTGTGACCTTCAGCAAGTAGGAAATATACAGAAATTGAATAAAGTTATCAAACACTAAATTCTAAATTAAATATAGATGAATCCTTAAAGCTACAAAAGTTATTGATTTCCTCTCTTTTCTTTTGTTCTTTGATGAACAGACATCACAGCAGCTGGTTATTAGGTTATTTGGCTGCAATTACTTTAAGAGCTGCCGCTGCTGAACGTGACGTGGATCTGACACGCATGCTCGTAGTTTCATTTGCGCTTTAATATGAAATGAAACGGTCTTCAGCGCGTGCCGCCATATTTGTGCATGCAATTACGTCTAAATAAACGCAATTCTTGTCAAGAAAAAAAGAGACAGAAGCAGCAGTTGTGAGTGGGATGGCCAACCCTAGCTCTACCCCTGCGTTAACTGCGTTAAATATTTTTAACGCTGTTAAACTGGAAAAATTAATTGCCTGCGTTAACGTGCTAATTTTGACAACTCTAAATATAATATAATATAATATAATATAAAATAATAATCACATTAAGTGGTTATTATATTATATTATAAATACCAAATTCTCCAAAGTAGACACTTAATTCACATTTAATTTATGCATGTCTTTACATTATATATATATTTTAAATATATATTTATTTAAATATAGCACAATAATATAGCATAAGCACTTCCACAAAAAAATCAACTTGGTTAAAAGTGATCGACAAAATGATATAGGTTTTCACAGATGCCACTTGTGTTGATATTCTGTTGTCGAATGCCATTGCATATATTTCTAGGTGTGGTTTACATCTCACTGTATAGATCCCTGTATGACTTGTTTGTACTATACAGAATTGGTATGCTTGTGGCCGTTTGAGTGTTGTGTGTATTTGTGTGGTTCTCAACATTGAATTCCAAGGTGTTTGATCCCGACTTGCCCCTAAGACATATCACACTCAGCATGCAGCCTGCCATGTTCACGACTTATCAGATCTAGAGATATCAGATCTATAGCTTTAGTTTGTGTGTGTGCTTCACGCTGACCCTTTGAAAAATCCATGGGACACTATTAGAAATTCATACATACCACAGTGAATGTTGCACTTTATCTGGTTCTCTACTTTCTCACGCCTTCATTTCTTCTCTGAAATGAGTAGTTTGTTACTCTCAATTTTCTGTGTAAATATCATTGCCATAATGTTAGTGTTGCCAGGGCGTTAAGGTTGGTCTCTTACTGACCTGCTGGCCTCTAAATATAGCTTCAGTCCTTTTTTTAATGTAAGTCTATTTTTTGGATCTTTAATAGTAGAGATACAGTAGCAAAACTCAGAGAGTGTGTTGAAAAAAGCAAAGTGGTGTGTAAATCTAAATTATGATTCTCTTGTGCAAGAAACCTCGTCTGACGTTATAAGCAGTGATAGACATTATTGTCACGTAGCTTGGTAGCAAAGCTAATTTATTAGGTAAATAGCGATTAGCGCTGTCAAGTTACAACATTATGTTTTCTTGACAATATTTCAGTTAGAAAGACGTGTACAATATTTTCTGTCAATGATGTACGATATACATTGGTTTAACCACTGCACGAGTGGAACTTCACTGGAAACTTCCAGTTTTATATATTGTTACTTTTGATAATAAACAAAGTCTCATCTTTCAAATTATGTCCATTATGACACTCTTTGAAGTGGCGTGACAGATCGCTGTATAAACGGCAGCGTGGAGCGCAAGTGAGCGCGATCATCCCTTGCTCTTTACTACTAGTTTTAACGTGAAATAAACATTAATGAACATCTCATGCCTCACGTAATCGCTCAATCAGTGATTCAACCGTGGAAAGACGTCAATAAAACTGTATCTACAGCTAGTTAGTTTGCTAGCAAAATGAAGTGCAGAGAAGAGCATTTCGTGAAATATTAGACTATATGCTCATTATATTTTACTTTACCTGTTAGTGATGTCTTAATTATTTAATGTATGTATGAAAAGGTTACGACAGCACTGTGTAAATAAATAAATTTCAACAACAAATAGAAATGTATAATTTAGTTAATTTAAAAACTGCATTATGTGCAATTTACATTTTTGCATGAAATTTTTTAATTTGAGTGTTGATTATTATAATTAAAAATAAATAGTAATTGAATTTAAGTTTGGGCTCTGTTGTTAATTGTAACCTTATATTAATGTAAAAGGGCTCCCTATAGTTTAGAGCAGAAGCTGAGGTAGATTTTTATCCCTAAGAAAATTTTAGTTATAATTGAATTTATATAAACAAAGAGCACTTTGTTCAGTAAACCAGTGTTTAATTTAAAAAAAGCTCATTTATGTCTAGATTTTTCCTCTTTCTGTACCGAAACCACACCGAACTGTGACCGCAAAACCGAGGTATGTACCAAACCATCATGTTTGTGTACTGTTACACACCCAGTAAATAGTTTATACGTAGCAAATCAGCTTTTTCAATGTAACGTGTAACATAACTAGGCACTTTCTCTGAAGCTTAGCTTAGCTGATTGTTCTAAAGAGTCATTTGTAGCTTAGCTAGTTGCTCTTTTAATAAGTAGCAAAAAGACACTTACAAAAATTAAAATTCAGTCTCTTTAGAGTGTCACGGGCTTCTCACAGTAGTAAAACCTGACTTGGGAGACATCTAAATTCAAATGTGACTGATAGGGCTTTAATGAAAAGCCTTTTATGTAACCTATATCTCAAGGCAGGCTTCTTAAGACAAGTTTTTCCACAGATTCCTAAACTTTAGTTTTAAATCCATAAGTAAGCCTGAGAATTCAGACCAACCTGTCCCATTTTACAGTGTAAGGTCTGCTAAAAGAGAAATGGCCTGGAAAAGCAAGGTCGCCAGCCAAGTGACTCGTGATCACACAGGGTTCATGGTTTCTTGCCCGTCAGCCAGTCTTTCAACATTACTCTACATTAATGTCCTAAGGTCACATGGTCACGAATCTCTTCGGACTATCCTTGCAAACACGTTATTAAAAAATGTGACAGCCAGGGTGAGTTTAATTAATCAATCTCTAATACAGAGTTTTAGTTACTCGTTTACAGCACGGATGCAGGTCACTGCTTGCAGCTCCATGAAACTGGCATATATATTCGGCTTGGCTTATGAGGTGGGATTCAGGTCTTCAGGGAAAGAAAAACTCTGAGCCCCATTCCTCATCATTAAGTTTTAAGCAGTTCTGTCGAGTTCACCCAGGCTGACCGCTACAGTTAATCACTAGCTGGGGGTGTAACAAGGGACAGAGGAAAGACTTTCAGAGGAAACCAGAAGCAGTTAACAAGTGAAAGAGGCCTGTTGAGTGTTTAGATGCCTTTATGCCAGTTATATTGCATTAGTTAAATGGTTGTAGGTAATGAATAAATATAAATTGTCTTTAAAATGTTTAAATGAATATTTTCTGGGTTCAATACAAGTTGACAGCATTTGTGGCATAGTGTTGATTGTCATAAAATTATTTCCACCTTTTACTCGGATGTGTACAATGGACATGAATGGGGCCAGTTCACGAATGTTAAAATTTCAAATTTCAAAAATGAAATTTCAGTCATGTAAACAACATGATTTTAGTACTGACTGAAAATCACTTTTATGTGTAAAGTCCAAACTTCATTGCAATGACAATGCAAAGCCTTTAAAAGACTGTAAAATTATCATTTTAACACAAAACCCTAAAACAACTGTAAAAAATATGATTTTAATAATACAAGGTTAATGATGCAGGTTTAAAAGAATAATAAGTAGTGCTGTTCCAATTGTAAGCTTTACATTTTTTAAATCCTTCAAAAATTGGCATTGATTTATTGCTTTCTTTACTTAACTTGAAAATTCTTCTTTACTTAACTTGAAAATTCTCTGTTACTCTGGATTTTCAATTAATAGTTATGTTTTTGAGTAAAACATTTACTTTTTTTATACTGTAAACTACTGATGACATTTCTTCCAAATTTTAAATAAAAATTTATTTAGAGCCTTTTTTTTTTTTGCATAAAATGACAATTGGTCAAAATAACAAAAAAATATGCCATGTTTTCAGACATGTTTATATTCATTTTTAGACAACACAATACCAATGTTTTAACTTCTGAAGAGTTAAGAAACCAATATTTGGTGGAATAACCCTGATTTTCAATCACAACACGTCAGGCTTGTGTTCATGTTGTGTTCTGTTTTCTGTCTCATGTGCTCCCCGTCCTCGTGTATGCCCATATTTGGTCCTTCCTGTTTCCTGTCCTCGTTTAGTGTGATTATTAGTTCACTAGTCTTCAGCTGTGTTTTATTTATTATCTAGTTTCATCCTGTGTATTTAGTTCCTGCCTGTTCAGTTCTTTTTCGTCTGGTCTACTTGTTACGATCCCTATGTTCGTGTGTCTCTCCTGTTCCCAAGTGTGGATTAACCTTTGTTCTGGATATTAATAAAGACTGTTCGTTTTGATCCACGGCTCCTCGTTCCTCCCCGCTGTGTGCACCGTGACACAACAAATGGAAATATTTGGTATTTTGACCAGTTGTCATTTTCTGGGAAAAAAAAAAAAAAAAAAAGTTGTAGTAAATTGACAATATTTTTTTTTGGAATTTGGAAGAAATGTTATCAGACCTTAACAGAATAAAACAAATATTAAAATTTTACTCAAACCCATGTCTAGTAAATCCAGACAAACTGAGAATTTAAGTGGTCTCTTATTTTCTTTCCATAGCTGTGTATACATTGCTTTTTTTTTATTTTAATATTCATAGTCACAGCTAAAGGTTGTTCGGAACAGTGTTCATGGCCAAAACTTCTATTAAAACACATTCCATAAAATCTAAGAGAAAATTTTGGCTGAGGAATCATATAAAAAAACCCAGCCTTTATTTCCCTCCAGTGCTTTCCCATCTGAAATGTATCATCTTGCTCTGACACCTCAGTGCAACTTTGCATTTGTGAAGACACAGTTATTAATAAGTACTTCACTAACACCTTTAACAGACTTTTTGCTTTCTCATGCTGATAAGCGGATGAAATGTGTTTAAAATGAACCACGGGTTTTGATTAAAGTGCAATAGCCTTCCACGGCAGAGCTTTTTGAAGTTAAAAATAACTGGTGCGAAGCAGAGGTGCAATATGCTGCCACACATTTTTTTTCAGCGTGTTAAGGGGAGCTGTTATTGCAAAGTGATAATTAATTGGATCTTCAAACCGCCTGATTTAGAAAGCCTTAGGCAAGACTTCCCGTAAAACTCACACTGCCATTGATGAAACATGTTCGTATGCATGATTTAATGGGCCACTTTTTTATAATGAATGCAGGAGGTATATGTAACTCTGTGGTATAAAAATGTTATGTGACCTACCTTTTTTAATTCAGTGTAAGAACATTCTTGCTAAATAAATAAATGCGCATATGATTCGACTTGGTTTGGTAGCCTAATAAAAGCTGTTTTATTTTCCATGGAGCGGGTCACCTTATGGAGGCAGCCATTTTGTGATCACATGACCAGATGTGTACTACTCTCTTTATCTTGGTAACTGCCATGTTATTGAATGCTTGACTCATGCAATAAATGATGACTGAAGATGAATATTGAATTTCTACAATGGCATCAACAGCTAAATATGTTTGTTTTTGCATGAGGCTACATCCACACCACTAGGTGTCAGTATACGATTACTGCATATCAGTGCAAAATAAGGAAGGAATTAGGGCTGTCACTAACGATTATTTTGGTAGTAATCGAGTAATCGGTTGATTATTCTTGTGATCAAACGATTAATCAGATAATTTTAATAAATTTTTTTGTGGTAATATAAATAGACTTAAGCGATCAATAGGCTGTAAAATTACTTAAAATAGGCCTACATATATAATAGCAATGAGGCAAAACTAATTATTTCAAAAAAAGTATCAAAAGCAAGTAATCAAATGGTTTTATTGAACAAAACTGTTAAAATACTTAATGTATTAGAAACAAGAGCTAATGTACATTACGCATGATAACAAATGACTGCAGAGGGCGCCAACAGGCTGACAATTGTTTTTACACTTTTCTATGCGATCTAATCCTGATTTAATATTGACTAAACAACATTTAATTCAAATGTCTGCTTAATCTTTAATATTTGGCCATTTCTGTACGACAGACATGCTACAGCTGTCATTTCTTGAATATGTGGACATAAAAACATGTAAACTGAGAGCGAAGGTTTGAGCTTTTATTTTGAAATTGCGATGAACAGTTAGCATTCTGAGAAAGATATTGTGTTCTCCTGTGTTTGCGTAGGTTTATAAATTATTTACCTTACAAATCTGATGAAATGGCGTACGTTGCATTCCCATGTGAATGTTAAAATAAACACAAACTCACAAGAATATGCAGAGATGGAGTTTGAGACGCTCCCCACATGTGATAACAGTTCATGTGGAGCAGCATTTACTGTGAACGGAGCCGCTCTGACACACACGTACGTAACCTACACGCATGTAAATAATTAAAGTGCGTATAGGCTATTAAACATGCATCGCATATATTTATCTAATTGAATCGTAGCATTTGTGAATTCACAATAGCATTATACTTTATTATGATTTTTAAATGGGTTTAATATATCGTACAGCCTTGGAAAACATCTAATACAGCGTTTAATGAATTCTCGTCCGTGGATTGCGCCACTTCCGGTATTTTGCTGGCTACTTGACATGGGCAAAATGCAATCGAAGATTTTTTAAAATTGAGTAATCGAATTAAATCGATTATTAAAATGATCATGTCAAACTAAATGTAATGTAAAATATAGCTATTTTATAAGACAGAAGTTGTAGTAAACAAGACATCAAATTTTATAGCAGTTAAATCATCACAGTGCAGTTGGGTAAATTCCAGCTCAGAGGCTGAATGAGGTAGAAGTGGATCTCTGGCACTGTGCCTGTACCAGGGAAACCCTGAGTGGGGCACCTTGGCAGACCAGCTGTTGGCCGACTGGGCACAGGAAGTATTTTGGATTCCCTTTTAAAAAAATAATGGGTGGTTTCTGAAATGGAACGAAGTACCTGGGAATTTACCACATATAACGTCGGATTTTCTTGTCTTGCTTGCGGCCATGTGGGCAACACTCATGCTCATTCACACGCTCCAGTGCACTGTGGGTAGGAGAAACTTATCCTTTCCCAAACCAGTTGTCACTTCTCTTCCTTATCTCATTGCTATCGCTGCCTTTTACCATGAGATAGACCTTTGCAAAAGTTTCACTGAGAACAACACTGATATTCTTGCATTTTATGGAGCAAGTACTTAATACAGCTCATTAAATTTGGCATTTTTGATGAAAGCTCAGTAAATATCAGTGATTTTTATCAGCTTGAGGAAACTACAGGTTCTTCCGTGTGCTGATGACACATTTTCCACCACCAGTTCCATTGTCAGAGCACCGTAATAGCAACAACCACGTCAGTCAAAATAATTGAAGATGCTGAGGGCCAAAAGTTTGCTGAGCAAGAAATTATTTGTTTGACCGAGTGGAACAGTCACTTAGACAGAGTGGCCTACCTTACGCTGATTCATACAGCCTTCAGGTTGTCTCCTTTTCTGTTCTCTTCAGGCAAGTGAAGTGTTACAAAGTGTTTTTGATGGCTGTGCTAAATGAGCTCCCATTGCTCCCAGACGATTTATGAGACCGATGAGTGTTATTGTGTCTTAGATCCATAAAAATAATGCTAATCAGTGACATTAAGCCCTACAAGCTTTGAGATGTCATTGTGTTGGTACATGTGCATGAAAGACACGCAAATGCGTCATTCAACAATGGCTTGTAAGGTTCACTTTTAGTTCAGTGGTCAGTGTATCACAGACATTTACAATGTTTTTACCATGATCTTTTAATTTTTTTAAAGGACTGTTCTGGTTTTGTGTGTGGTGAATTTAGTACTGTGATAAACTATGCTACATTATACTATGCTAAGTTCTATTTAGTCATCACTGCATCATTATGAACTTTATATAGCCTACACCACTGTATCATTAAACTGAATGTCTGCAGACTTGACGCTAATGTTAGCATGTATCCAAAACAATGCACGAGCATTTGCCTTACTAAAGTGATATTTATTGAAATTTATAAAATTGTGCCTTAATAATTATTAAATGCTAAGATTATATTATGCTCATGCTAAAAAAAAAAAAAAAAAAAGACAGAATTGCACAGAATTAGCATGTATATGTTAAACAACAAAGAGAGAGAATTGTATTAGCATATATAAACTAACATGCTTATGTTAAAGATGAACAAAAGAATAAATTAGGACAATTTTATATAATTGGTGTACATATGCTAATGCTAATGCTAAACTAAAGAATAAACCAAATATATTATAAATATATAAGGCTATATAGGCTATAAACTAATACAGTACCCTAATAAGCTAAACTAAAGAATAAATGGAAGAGTTGGCATTATAAAAGTGAATATGCTAATGCTAAAGCTAAACTACAGAATAAACCAAAAGAATTGTATATTTACCTAAAACTATATGGTAACTATTATGCTAATGTTGAACTAAGAATAAACTTGGAGAATTTTACATAGTTGGCATGAGCTATTGTGCTAATGCTAAAGCTAAACTAAAGAATAAAAGAATTGTACTTTAGCAAATATAAACCAGTATGCTGATGTTAAACTAAAGAATAAACAGTGAATTTGACATATATAAACTAAATAATGAAACCAAGAGTAAAGAGTAAACTTAAGTATGCATTCTAAATTGCATACTGTCTATAGGTCAATTTGATTTGAAACTTACTTTGTGACAATTAAAACAGTTCTATATGGTATATGAATATGGGTAGTATGAATGAAATTAGTATGTATGACTTTTTTTTCGAAAGGCATGAATTCAGATATATTACTATTTTGGCACAATGTTTTTGGCATATTTCATTGTTGGAAGTTCACACAGCATGAGAGAATTGTATGTAGACATATATATACAAATTATATGTTAATGCTAAAGTTAAACTAAAGGATAAACCTAAATAATTTCACATAACTGGCATATGCTAATGCTAAAACTAAACTGAAGAATAGACTAAAAGAATTGTATATCATAGGGGTGGGCAATATACCGGTAGACACAATTAACTGTTAGAAATTTGTCTTTCTATCGTGGTTGTGCACTCACGTGACATTGCTGTGCTATGTGGTCATGAAAACATATTATTTGAAAGCGTTTTTAAGCATTGCGGTTTAAAAACAAGTGATTTTAAGCTGTTGAAACGCAGTCAGCAGTGAAAGAGAAATCATTTTACTATATGCGCATGCTGTCTGGGAGAACAATATACTGGATCTGGCTGCTCTTAAAGTGACAGCAGTCTAATATTGCTGCTGTCTGTCATTCATGTTAATCAAACAGCGAAAGAGAAAATCTCTCACTGCTTTTGACTAAATCACTTTTGTAACTTTAATAAGAAGAAATATATATTTAATTTGCACAGTGAAGAATATGCAGTATTTTTATACATTTGATTACTTTATACATTGTATGTAGCATTTCTTATTTATTTGTTCTACTGTAGTTTTTTTCTCCTATTGATTGTAATTAGTTTATTACTCTTATTCAATCGCTGACTTTTTACTTGTCCTCAGTGAGCTTGAGTTTTTTAATTTTTTATTTATTTATTTTTTTAATTTAGGCGAGTATCAGTTTTTTGTGATTTTGACACTGGTGACAAGAATTATAAAATTTCTGTGGTTTCAAAAATATTGTTATCATAAAGACATTATTTAAAGCAAAAATAACTATATTGATATATATCGTTACTGTGAAATAAAATTACCCTTAGTATAGTAGCATATATCAACTATAATATACTAATGCTAAAGCTGAACTAAATCAGGAGAACTGTACACTAGCAAAACTACCGTAAGCAAGTAATTGCCAAAGAAAGATGAACGATAACATGACTTCAAGTTGTTAGACTGTGCAGCGCCCTCTGTTGGTCAAAACAAACACCACAGAATTTGCAGTGTCCTGTAGGCTTTGCTTCTCAGTCTTTCTTGCCAGATTTTTGAATGCACAGTTCAATCAAAGATATTTCTGAGGACTGCTCCAAAAATTCATCCCTGGAAAACATGGACAACTTTTTTGGCGCTGTAAAAGCACATCCTGTTATAAACTGTACATTATGTATGATAGCATATGGAAAGCAAAGCCACTGAAGTAAATAGACTTAGCGTCTCCTTTTAAGCTTCCAGCTCTTCTCTGCTGACTGGAGGAAGGCTGAAAGCACTGTTGTCTTAAACCACGGTTTGATAGTCTCAGCTGGACACTAGGTATTTGTGGCAGCGAAGCGTGGGAGCATATGGCTCGGAAAGTTACGGCTGGAGTCCAGCAATTACCACACCAGGGGGCTCTGTTACACCAGCACCAGTCATGGCCAAAGATAATGAGGCACATCTACAACAAACAGTACTTCTGCTTTAGGACATCCAAACATTCGTGCAAGTCTCCCAGCTGGGCCCACAGAAAAGTGTCTGATTAAGTACGACGGAGCCAGAAAATCTGTAAACGCTGCACGGGGAGAACCATTAAAGTGCCAAACTTTGTTAGCTGCTTGTTGGATGAAGTAAAGCTTTATTTTTTTGGTCCTGCAGCAGAGAAGATCTTTTGCGCGGTCAGGTTTTAGGTTCAGGAGAGTGCCTGCGCACCGTCTGGGGAGGTGAGTGAAGATGAGCTGGTCCTGAATGTTGTGGCGGTGCTTTATTTTGCAGTCAGCACTTCTGCTGAAAAGACTCTCTCGCTGAGTATTTCTGAGGTGAATTCTCTGGAAGTCATCTCTTGCAAATGGAATTTGCTTTTTTGAGGTACCCCAGGGTTTTGTGGTTTCTATATACATTTATGTGTTGACAGCACCTTAGTGAGTTTAAAATGATGCTTTTAAATATGTTGGGATGCAAAAATGTGCTGGCTTTTATTTGCACTGCCTCGATTTCCTCCTGACTTCCACTTCTTCTTACCCAAGGGCCCAAGGAGGGCTCCTGTTCCTGAGTTTAGCCCACGGAGGGCTCTTGTTCCTGAGTTTAGCCCACGGAGGGCTCTAGTCCCCAAATCCAGCCCAGAGAGGGCCTCTAGACCTGAGATTCTCCCCAAATAATTTTATTGGGGGGCTTATAGAGCTCCGGCCGTAGGGGCTGGGCTGTTGGCCAAGGCCACGGAGGCCGCACCGCCATGGCCTCCTGAGTTCCCTGATCCGCCATGGCGCCCGGGACTGTGTGTACCGCCCTGGTGGCCGTCCGCCCGTGTAAGCCTGTCCTGAGGGGCCTCCAGAGTGCTGGAGTGGATGTTAGAAGGTGCGTGGACGCCCTTTCTGGGAGGGGGAGTAATGTCAGGCTTGTGTTCATGTTGTGTTCTGTTTTCTGTCTCATGTGCTCCCCATCCTCGTGTATGCCCATATTTGGTCCTTCCTGTTTCCTGTCCTCGTTTAGTGGGATTATTAGTTCATTAGTCTTCAGCTGTGTTTTATTAATTATCTAGTTTCTTCCTGTGTATTTAGTTCCTGCCTGTTCAGTTCTTTTTCGTCTGGTCTACTTGTTACACTTCCTGTGTTCCTGTGTGTCTCAGCCCTGCCTTGTATTGCCCGGTTGGATTGGATTAAAGACTGTTTATTTTGAGTAATTCCTCGTCTCCGTGTTCCTCGTTCCTCCCTGCTGTGTGCACCATGACAAATATATATATATATATATATATATATATATATATATTAGTGCTGTCAAATGAATAATCACGATTAATCACATCCAAAATAAGTTATTATTTACATAGTATATGTGTGTGCACTGTGTATATTTATTATGTGTATATAAATACACACACATACAGTGTATATATTTTGAAAATATTTACATGTATATATTTTTATTCATATAATTTATACTATATATAAATATATTTAATATAGAAACAACATTTTTCTTAAATATATACATGCATATGATTATGAACATGATATGAACATGATTAATCATTTGACAGGACTAATATATATATATATATATATATATATATATATATATATATATATATAGTTGTAAATTTATGTGTAACTACTAAAAATTACATCATAATTGACTCAACTATTATTATTAAACAATATAGCACTATAATTTATTCGCTATCATTTATTACAATATTTTTTTAATGACTATCCTTACGTGTGGGTCATTTCCACTTTAGTCTGATAAAGCTCTTTATTCTGGTTACTGATTAGATTCTTGTTTTAATGTAAAAAAAAAAAAAAAAGTTTCCCCCCCTTTCATTTAAATAATTGGTATTTAATAAAGTAAAATAAATAAATAAATGTTTACAGATATTTTACCACTATATTGAAGAATAATATTTATAAACTAATGCTTGCTTGAGAAACATTGCTAATAAGGTAGCATTATACAGATAACCAGACTTTACGGGCTGGTTGTTGTGTGACATCTCAGCCAATCTCTCGAGGCGAGCGCATTTCACTCACACTTTGAAAATGCTGATTGGCTCTGGCAGTTTTCATCTTGTTCCTTTACTCTGTCGATTTCATTACGGCGAAGTGTTCGGAGCAACGTTCACATCCTTTGACAACCCAGCTTCTGTTTGGCCCCAGATAAAATCTTAATTCCCTCCCAGGATTTTATAGCTGGAGTCTCTGTGTGTGTGTGTGTGTGTGTGTGTGTGTGTGTGTGTGTGTGTGTGTGTGTGTGTGTGTGTGTTTGCGAATCTGTGTGTTGCATTTGCAAGGGTGACGGATGCTCCCAAAGCCCGGAGGTGATTCATCTAAGGCCAACTGCTCATGGAGGAAGATTGACAGGCTTCGTCTTGCCCATGACAGATGGGCTGGTTTTAGCCATAGGAAATAAGGAGGCAGTGGTTGCATATAGTGTTGGGAAAGCTAATATATTTTTCATTTGCCACTTTCTGTGGACGGGGTACAAATTGGTTTAATTTTGAAGCATTAGAGGCATGTTTTTGTTGTCGTGAGAACTGTTAGATATGCGAGGTAAACTATTATCTAACATGATTAAAATAGCATGTAAATTAGCTAGTTTGAATGCCTGCTTTTATCTGTTTTTGGTGAATTTGGTTTGTTTCATGGTAGAGGTCTTGACTTCTCGATTATATCCAGCAATTAAATTCACTCAACAAATGCAATATTGTATTTCTTTTCTTCATAAAAATGATCAGTAACTACCAAATAACATTTAGTCCCAAACTAGCAAGCCTGTAATAATTGTTTAATTTTAGCTACATTTTCAATCCTGTTTCCCATCCTGTTAAATTGTTTTTCTTTGTAACTTCAATAATTTTTTACATTTTATTAAATGTTCAGTTAATTTTGACACAATTGCATGGCGATTTAGGGGAAGTAGCTGTAATACGAAAATTTGATTCAGAAAATAATACTACAAAAGTCCTGCTTCTGTTCACTCTAAATTAACATACAAAGAATAAATAAATAAAAAATAAATACATATATATATAAATACAAATAAATAAATAAATAAATATATATATATATATATATATATATATATATATATATATATATATACATAAATACAGTTTTAAAATAATTCAAACTGTAATATTAATAGATAAATTATATTATATAAATTTACAGAAAATTAAACAGCTATTTCTGAGGCTGACAATTATCATTTTATTAAGAATTTTTCACTTTTCAGTATACTCAGTATACTTACTGCTACCGTATATGATACCATAATTCAAAAAATGTAAAACTATATAATATATAATTGAAAGTTAAATAAAAAAAACTACTTTTTAAGCAACTTTTTATTATCTTGTAGTGCTGTTAACTAATACTGCCTAAAATTATTGACCACTGTTGTAACAATAAAATAAATTGAATTAAAATAAAAAAATTAAAATAAAATAAAGAATTAATTAAATAAAAATAAAATATTAAATAAAATATTAAATATTTAATAATAAACAAAATAATTAATAAAATTAATAATACAAATAATTAATAAAATAAAAATATGGAAAACAGCTCTTTCTGAGGCTGACAATTATCATTTTATTAAGAATTTTTCATTTTTCAGTATGCTCACTGCTACCTTATATGGTACCATAATTATATAATATATAATTATATAATATATAATTGAAAGTTAAATAATAATAAAAAAATTTTTAAGCTACTTTTTATTATTATCGTATAGTGTTGTTAACTAGTAGTTTGTTTATACCTGCATGTGCCTACGATTATTGACCACTGTTGTAACAATAAAAATAAAATAAAATATAAAATAAAACATTTAATAATAAAAAATAATTAATCAAATTAATAATAAAAAAATAATCAAATAAAAATATGTAGAAACAGCTCTTTCTGAGGTTGACAATCAAGATTTTATTAAGATTTTATTTAGCATTTTTTAAATTAAATTTTATTTATATTGTTTTTGATGTACCACAATAATTCCACAATAATTACGGAAAATTATATAATATTTAATGGAATGAATCTCATTGTTTTTGTGGCACAACAATATATATTTTTGGCAAAAATAAATAAATGCCTAATGCCTAAGGTTGTTGATGCCTGCTGCACACTAAAAATCCTTCTGATATGAAAGTGATTTTTGATTAAATGTACCAAGATCACGTTTCTTTCTTCTCGTGCATTTCTCATTTGAAGCACAGTCATAAAACGTGTTGGTAATTTGCAGGTTTGTGATGGATGGGTCTGTCTTACATAACCCGGGCTGTTTGAGATGGAGGCAGCTTTCTTTAATTGCCACGTATTTCTTGCTCGCATTCCCCGGCTTTTGCTTTTATTTTTTTTTACCTCAACCAGAGGCTACATTTGTAAATGCCAGCCAAATACCACAGGTAGCTGTCTGACGGCGTTCTGGCACATTCTGTGCGCTTGGCTGACGGTAATGCAGCCGCTTCATTTCCATCTCGAGCTCGATTCTGCATTTTACAGACTCACCATCAGCTGTTTTCTCTGCACAGCTTCCAAAGGCCGTGATTAAAAAGAAGCAGGATGTGCAGCGGCTTCTGCACGGAATTGCTAATCACATCGAGCGCTTGCCTCTGTCTGAGACTGGAGGATGTGGCTTCATCCCATTTCCTCCAAGAAAGAGATTCATAAGGCTTCCAGACCTGAGTCAGGGATTCACATAAGAGGGTCATCAGTATACCTTTTTTTCCATCTCTCACATGCTCTTTCATTTATGCAGTGCTTGGCATGATGCTGTATGTACTGTATAATGTGCAATAGTACAAACGTGACAACCAGTAGAGATGCTACACAGTTTGCGGTACTGCGGTACATATGTCTGCATGGCTTGTATATGTATTTTTTTTTTCTTTTACTATAGTTTCAAACATAATTCAACTAATTTTAAAGTCATTAAGTAACTGTGTTTTATTGGAGTGTTTTTACTGTTTTGAGCCATCTCAAAAATAGTGATTTTTAGTTTTTTAATTCACTGGTTTATCTAAAAATAGTCATTATTTATTTATTTATATATTTATTTATTAGATTTTAGTTTTTTTTTTTATTATTTTAAAATTATATAAAATATTTAAAATGATTTTTTCTTTAATTTGTTTTCAGTAATATAATATATAATATAATATTTCTTTATATAATATTTAATGTTTATAATCTTCATTTTTAAATTACATAATTTATTTGTTTTTAATATTTCATTTTATTATACATTGAATGTTAATAAATTGTGTTTTTCAGACCCTTTATTTCGCTGGCTTATCAAAAATAGGCATTTCTTTTTGTAGATTTTCATTTTTTATGGATCATTTACAAATAAGTGTTTTATGTTATTTTTTAGATTTTATTTTATTTTGCATCGAATACTAACAAATTGTGTTTTCAAGTTTTGTGATCACTTAAAACAGGCAATACAATTTTAATTGTTTATTATTTTGATATTAGATTAGATTTTTAGGATTTAAAATGTACAGTATTTTATAATTAAATTCGTTCTTTATTTTTTATCCTTTTCTTTTCTTTTCTTTTTTTACATTGAATATTAATTATTTACGTTTTCAGGTGTTATTTGAAAATAGACATTACTTATTAATTTTTTTTTTGTATTTTAGATTATTTTTATTTTTTATTTATTATTTTTTACATTTTTATTTACATCTAAATCGGAAAGATTTAGTAATGATTTTTCTCTTATGCTCACCAAGCATGCATTTTTTTGATCATATATAAAGTAAAAACAGTAAAACTGTGAAATATTATTACAATTTACAATAACTGTTTTGTATTTTAATATTTTTTAATGTTAAATATTTAAAATATTTTTTAAATATTAAAATGTATTTACATTTTTTAGAAATATATATTTTTTTAAATTCTTGTCAAGAACATTTATTTATAATATATATATATATATATATATATATATATATATATATATATATATATATTATTATTATTATTATTATTGTTATTGTTATTATTATTAACAGTTTATGCTGCTTAATGTTTTTGTGGGAATACTTTCTATTATTTTCCCCCATTTCTTTTATTTTTTTTACATTAAATATTAATTCATATATTTTATATTTTATATAATTTTTATTTATATAATATTTAAAAATAATTTATTATTTCTTTGTTTTTTTTTAATTATTTGAAACGTAGTTTAAAATAATTTAATTAGTTTTAATTTTAATTTAATTAGTTTTAATTTTATAACTAATTGACATTTTCTTATTTACATGTAATTTTTATTTAATTATTGTTTAATTATTTAATCATTTCATTTTTTTAATTAAAATGCATTTTATTTTTAATATGTAAACATTAATTATAATCGAATTTCCATCTAAAAATAACTATATTCTGAACCATCACCTCTATATAAAAAAAAGTTTTTGGTCATACTGTCCACCTCTAGTGCTCAGTCTCTTTTTCAGGTTATTTTTTTTTTAGCATAGCTACCTCAAGTCTCCAGTCTCTGTGGATCTAGCGGGTTGGTTTGCTGTGTGATGTGCAGGTAACTCGTCTTTGGATAATTAGACAGCAAGGGAAGGCAGGAGAGGGACATAACTTTTGTAGAGTGTGCCTCCAGATAAATTTTCTGACTGAATAAGTGTGGCAGTTTAGGGCACCATTGAATAGCATGGAAAAATATTAGCAGAGGACAAGAAGTTAACAATAAATCCTCTTCCATTAGGTTCTTTGGCCAGGGCAGGGTATTAGATCACATTCAATAGGCCTCTTAGGTGACAAAAAGCATTTTTTAAAGCTGAAAAAGTGGTGGGCAGACCTAATCCATCTAGCGACTGCAGGAACCACACAAGAAACTGCTGTAGACATGAGGACGGCAGTGTCTATAATCAAGTATTCATGAATTTAAGTATGCTTTTTTTTGTCGTCTTTTGTTGTGCTTTGATTGTAGGAATTACACTGGCACCGCTGTAGGGATTTAAGCTTTTCGACTCTTCAAACGCTCTGAGAGGAGAGCTAATGTAATGGAAATCTGGTTGGCGTTAGATTAGGTTGTCATTACTAAAGATGCAATTAACACCTGAACCAAATCTGTGAGTCATCGCAGGTAGCATGTGGTGGTACTACGGCAAAGTTTTATTATACGTGAAAAAAAAAGAGAAGCTGATGGCTCATTTGTTGATAGTAGAGAGTGTACACATTATAAAATGACTTTAAAGGGATAGTTCAACCAAAAATTAACATTCTGTCACCATTTACTCACCTTCATGTTGTTTCTTTCTTCTGATGAACACAATAGAAGATATTTTGAAGAATGTTGATGGTCCACATTGACTTCCATAGTATGGAAAAAATATACAGGTTTGGAACAACTTGAGGGTGAGTAAATGATGACAGATTTTCATTTTTAGGTGAACTGTCTCTTTAAGATTAAGATGGTTGACTTTTTACATTTTTGGAATATTATGTATTCATTTTGAATATGCAATATATATTTTAAATATACACTACCCTTTAAATTGGAAAGATTTATTAATGATTTTTGAAAGAAGTCTCTATATTCTCACCAAGCCTGCATTTATTTGATCATAAATACAGTAAAAACAGCAGTATTGTTAAATATTATTACAATTTAAAATAACTGTTTTGTACTTTAATATGTTTTTAAATATTAAAATATATTTTATTTATTTTTTATTTATTTTTTTATTTTATCATTTTTTTCACATGATCCTTCAGAAAACTTTCTAATATGCTGATTTGCTGCTCAAGAAACTTTTATTTTATTTTATTTTATTTTATTTTATTTTATTTTATTTTATTTTATTTTATTTTATTTTATTTCAGGGCTGTCAGTTGTTATTATTTTATTTTATTTTATTTTTTTATTTTTATTTTAGGGCTGTCAGTTGATTAAAATTTTTAAGCCCTATTTTATTTTATTTTATTTTGCAGTTGTGCTGCTTCATGTTGTTGTGGACACTGTGATACATTTTGTCAGGATATTTTGATGGATAAAAAGTTCAAAAAACGTTTATTTGTAATAGAATTCTTTTGTAACATAATAAATGTCTTTACTGTCACTTTTGATCAATTTAATGAGTCCTTGACGAATAAAAGTAATAACTTCTTTAAAAAGAAATACAAAAAAAAAAATAAATAAATAAAATAAATAAAAAAATAAATCTTACCAACCCCAAACTTTTGAACTGTAGGATATAATAAATAAATTACCAGATTTAATCATTTATTTTTGCAATCACAGCAGTATTTATCTGACATAAAAAAAATGTTTCGAAACAGATCCTATGTGGATGTACTTAAGTTCCAGTCTTTATTCACTTTCGTGGCTAGAATTTTATTCAGAAATGCACTTTTTGTGTTCTGTAGGGAAAAAATAAAGTAATATGGGTTTGCAGTGACATGTGGATGAGTAAATGATTACTTATTTTAAAAAAAAGTATTTTAGGGTGTACTGTTTCTTTAAATTAATTCCTTTCAACACTAAACAAATTTTTTTTTATTTTTTTTTTTTTGCTTTTAGACTTTAGATTTAAGAATCATTTATTGAATGAACCTGAACATCTCTTTCTGAAGAGTTTGAGAAGAACACAGCTATTCTTAACTATTATTAAACAATTCATTCTTTGTACTCTTCCCAGATGTTAATAAAAATCAGCTATAGTTTTCTTCCTGGCGTAGTTTCTGACTGGCATGAAAGTAATAATTCAGGCTCACCCGACTGTTTCAGGTTTTCAAATGAGAAGAAACCTCTTCAAATGACTGAAATGGCAAATTATAATGCTGTTCACAGCCTGTAGCCAACCTGGCTGCAAACAATCTCGCCATCATTCCCATTAACTCTCTGCTAACCCAGACCCCTCTGGATGTTACCATCCCATGTATCTGCATACTTTACCCAACGCTAATTGTGAATATCCTATTTCAGTCAACCCGAAAAATAAAGTTTGACTATTGCCGCTCCACTCCAAATTTCTGTGTGCCCAGGGGGTGACTTATGCTAATGCCATTGCTAAATCGACAGCATTGCCTTTGAGAGCACAAATCCTGTTTGCTTCTTCATGCTGACAGAATCTGAGTGAGATGTGCTCGTCCTCGAGGCCTTTGGCTCATTATAATCCACTTAAACAAATTCACTCATTTGGGATATCAGAATTAGTATGAGCGTCGCTATCTTCAGTAATTACAGCATTGTATCATCATTTTTGGGGATGTGGTTATCTACGGCGGTGCCGTTTGATGTCGAAATCACATTTCAGGTAAAGAAATATCTCTTCCTGTGGCAGCGTGCTGATAACGGCCGTAGAGATTTCATTTATCAAATAATAAACATAAAAGCTTCATGCAACTGCTTCACAATGAATTTAACTTCCGTAATGTGAGATACAAAGCCACAAAAAGATGGCTTGATTACTTTTGCATACTTAAAAATGTGTCTCTTTGCATTATATAACAAATTGACACATTTTTTAATCATAACATTTTAAAAAAAAGATGCTTGTCAGGATTCAAATGATAAAACAATAAATAATTTTCTAAATTAAATCTAAGCAATTCATTACAATGATGTTTAATATCTCTTGAAAAAAAAGTGTGCTTCGAATGTGCACTTGTTGTGTATTTCAAATCTTAGCTAAAATTATATTTTTAAAAAACTGTACTAGCAGATAATGTAATGAAAATAATTATATTAGTGAAATAAAAGGCCAATTTTATCACATACTTAAGTACATTTTTAAAACGTGCACTTGTTAATAATGTCAAATTAAAAGTTTGCTTTAAAGTACATTTTAATCAATGTTTTAATAATATTTTGTCATGCTTTAAAGCTCACTTATTTTGATGTGTTTACTAACATATTAACGCACGTGTAAAGTATTTGATTATCATTTAACTGTAGTGTTATTCTTTATTACATTTAATATATTTTAACTGTGTTAAATTACAACTTCTTCACCATAAATGTGTAATTATGAACATATTTATATGAGATATACATATATGACAGTATATTTCAGTTCACCATAGATGCTTGTCAGTACATTTGGCAGGACTCTTTATCCATATTTCTAAGAAAAATAAGTAATTATGAAGTTACTTATAAAGATGTATGTAAGTCATACTTAATATAATTGCATTTAATATAAATGTAAACTAATATATTTTCATTTAACGTGCAGTTAAGTGCCTGGAAACATTACATTCAATTCACAATTCAAGTATAGTATTTCAATAATAAGTGCTCGAAAACTTACCTCTGGGAACTTTTTCGCAAGATGTGAAACACGTACCAATAAGTACATATCACTGCATTTTCCAACAGAAATGAACACTAGAGGTAGTAAATCACTGAGCACTTGTAATCGTTTTCGTACCGAGTTATGATTACAACTCCATATGTTTTGCTTTCTGGATGTAACAAGCTTGATCAGTAGATTAGCGGTATAGAATTGGACTTAGGATGCAGAATCCTTGGGTACAAATCCCGTCTAAAACATGACTCACGATGAAAGAGCTGAAAGATGAGAGATCGAAAAACAAGCTAAAACGGTATGCTTGTGATTGCGTTTTTACGTCACATTCGCTTTTGTTCATACTATCGGGTAGGTTTAGGTGTAGTGCAGATGGTGCGTTATTATAAAACGTCACGGAGCATTAGACTTACAGCGCCACTCAACAGACATTTCAAGTCAGAACTGCAGTGACGCCTACAAAACCAACGTCACATAAAACATACCATGTGTACGTTTATCTGTTCCGGGGAAAGAAATCGAACACTCTTTTAGCACCACTCAGTGGACATTTCACATCGAATATGTCACAAAACTTACATGGTGGTACGTATTTCATGTCTTGCGAAAAAGATCCCAGAGGTACGTTTTCGTCATGAGACCAGGTTGCTTTTTAAAGGTGTGCTAAAGTGTACTTCTTTTTCACAAGAGACAGCTAAACATGTACCAAAATGTTTAATAATATTGATTTGATATTAAGTCCGAGAAGGTTAGAGAAATAATGTGCTTAATGCATGTAAATAGATAGAGTATAGATGACTTGGGATTGTCAGTAATTGCATCCAATAAGTGAGATATAAATGTTTTCAGGAGTGGATGGATAAATTAAAAGAGATGTGCTTTTGAAGATATGTGGTGGTGCTACTGCAGATGTAGAGAAATCATATCTTGCATTTAGTGGCTAAATTGTGCATTAATTCCAATTTTTAGTAAAAAATGTTAATATGAGTACAAACCATGTGGAGTGGTGTATTGGGATTTTGCAAGCAAAAGAGAACATGGTCAGCATAGAGGCAGATTTTGTGATTGATTTTGTGGTGGATGTTGTTGGCTGGGATTCCTGTAATATTGTCATTTTGTCTTGCAGCAGCAGTGGGTTCAATGAAAAGTGGACCTCGTTGCTTGGCTTTTTGCTATAATTTGAATTTCAGTGGTGTTTTTGTAATAACTGATGCCCTAGGGTGAATGTACAGTTTGTTTTATTCATTTGCTGTACTACATTGACTTCAAGTGCTTTTTATGCATCTAGTAGTGATGTTCTTTTTGCAGATATCCATAATATTGAATAAGCAGCATGTGTTATTGAATGAGTGTCGTCGCTTAATAACCTGTTTGGTCTGGATCAATATGATATGAAATAGCTTATTCTAATCGTGTAGCTTGTGCTTTGCGGATTATTTCAGGTCTGTGTTAAGGGGTAGAGATATAAACTTGGAATTGTGAGAAAAAAGTCAGAATTGAAGATATGAACTTACAATTCTGACATTCCTCTCTAAATTCAGAGTTTATATCTCACAACTCTCAATTTCTTTTCTCTGAATTTTCAGAATCAGAATCAGAATCAGAATGAGCTTTATTGGCCAGGTATGCTTACACATACGAGGAATTTGTTTTTGTGACAGAAGCTCTACAGTGCAACAGAAAGACAGCAACAGGACAGGGCACAGATAATAAAAGAATAATTTACAAATAGGCAATGTACAAATAGCAAAAACACAATATATAGACAATTATGGTGTACAGGTCTAATATGTGCAAATCTGAAATGAAAAAAAAAATAAGTATGTGTGTTGAATAAATAATTTATAATAGTGTTGTGTGTTCCACTTTTAGTGTCAAGTGTTCATGAGATGGATTGCCTGAGGGAAGAATTTTGAGGTTACATCCTGCATTTCAGACTTTTTTCTTGAATTTTGAGTTTATATCTCGCAATTCTGAGTTTACATCTTGCAATTCTGACTTTTTCTCTGAATTCATGTTTTACAACTTCCGATTAAGTTTTTTGTTTCTGCCACAGAATAAAAAAATAAAAAGGTAATTGTGATTTTATCTCAAAATTCTGACTTTTTCTCATGACTGCAAGTTTATGTCTCGCAATTCAGAGTTATGTCTCACAATCCTTTTGTGAGATACAACCAAAATAAAAAAACAAAACATCATTTTTTTTTCTCACAATTGCGAGTTTACATCTCACAATTTCGACTTTTTTTCTCAGACTTGTATGATATAAACTCGCAATTGCAAGTTGTAAAGTCAGAATTGCGAGTTATAAAGTACAATTCTGAGGGGGTAAAAAAAAAAAACTGATATGTTCTCAGACTTGCATGATATAAACTTGCAATTGCGTGTTATAAAGTCAGAATTGCGAGATATAAACTCACAATTCTAAGAAAAAAAGTCAGAATTGTGAATTTATGTCTCCCAATTATGACTTTCTTTCTCAGAATTACAATTCTGATATTTCTGAGTTTTTTCTCGCAATTGTGAGTTTGTCACGTAATACTGACTTTATAACTCACAACTGCAAGTTTACATCACGCAATTCTGAGAAAAAAGTCAGAACTGCACATTTATATCTCTCAATTCTGACTTTATAACTCACAACTGCAAGTTTACATCACGCAATTCTGAGAAAAAAAGTTAGAACTGCGAGATGTAAACTTGCAATTTTAAGAAAAAAAGTCAGAATTGTGAGTTTGTGATTTTTTAAATCCAGTGGTGGAAACAAGCTTCCATATTAAGGGATTGTTTAATAAAAAAGAAAAAGTAAAACTATTTTCTTAGTGTGAAGAACTTATTTTTATAATCTGAAGAACCTATTTTTACTATAAAGAACCTTTTGTGGAACTAAAAGGTTCCATGGAAGTTAAAGGTTGATCATGGAACCATTGATGCCACTAGAGAACCTTCATTTTTTTTGAATATAGACATGAAATCACAGAGACATTTTTCAAAATATCTTCCACATTGTGTTTCACAGTAGAGCAGCACTTATTTCTCCTTTGTCTCTTATAAAGCACTAGCCACCATTGACCTGAAATAGCCATACACCTGTCCTGCAACAGAAACGAGAACTTCAGATCACGAAGACATCACAACTCTGAGGAAAACAAAGCGTGAACAAATGCACCACAAGTCTGGTGTTATAACATTATCAACGGTGGAGGCAAACACGCTTCTACTCGGACTGAACATTCAGTTCTCTGCCATCTCTTTGTTTCATCTTATCCTGCCCAAAGCAGGCTCTCACTTCCATTTACTTCAGATGCGTTCTGCCTAAGCAAACAGCGTTTATCAGCTTGAAGGGCCGCGATATCTCTTCGAGCGGAACATTAGCGGATATATTTGTCCCATTTTCAGTCACCACCGTTCTGTCATTTTCGGTCTCGCTGGTCTCAACGCAGCTGATTTAAAGATGGCTGCAATACGTCAACTACGCCTCAAGTTATTCACCTCTCGCCCAGGCCTGAGTCCTGTGAAAGATTCAGCCGTGTGTACAGCAGGTGCACGCTTGCTTTTATGGGCTCGGGGTGTGAGACGCGGGCACTAACAAAAGCATGATTTCACACTTCAGCTAAGACAGTGGTCTCTGGAGAGCAGAGGTGTGAGGCTGAAAATGACACACAAATGGCAGTTCTCACATGCTGCGTGTTTGAGCGCCGCACAAATAGGCCGCCTGAGCCGGAGTGAGAATTGCATCGTAAACTCCCGAGAATCGGCAGAAATAGTTGGGGGTTTCTTGTTGATTCAGTCACAGTGGGAGTGTAATTTTAGAATGAAAGGTGGTGGGATGACAATGCGTGTGAGAATGATCTACCTCGTCTGTGCGATATCTGCGGCTTCACTCGGTCGAGGCTTATCTAAATCCACTGCTTGGGCTCCTTTACAATGGCCTTCAGATAAGGTGTCATCATATCAATTTTAAACTCAGTATTAAGGAGCTAAAGAGAGTCGAATGTCATTGCGTTCATACACTTGAAATATAGAACATCTCCTGATAGTGAAACTTTTTTGTGGTGTGTCTTCCTAATTTTTTATAGGCCTATATTTTACAAAGTAATCATGTTAATTTTTTTTTTTTTTAACAAAGTTAAGACAATTAATTGAAGTCAAACATAAAATTAACTTGTTTTTAGGCCTGTCTTTGCATTATGCATAGTGGGAGTGGCCTCTGGCTTTTGCTCATGAATATTTAATAAGTAGCCTCAGGCAAGGAATAAAGGCTTAAATGGACTATAAATAGATGTTTGTAGTCATTAATATGGGTCATAATTGTGTTTACAGGTCTTTTAGTGGAATTTATTCTGTTTAATATTAAATTATGATATTTTATTTGATATCCATCTTCATGGCGCTCTAACTCAGCTGTAATTCTACTGATCAAATGTTTAGTATACTAAAGCACACTTTCAAGCTCTACCAGCATGTCAGTTAATTAAACTCAAACAGAAAAGTCAGGTTGTTTCAATTGTATATGCACTATGTGTGCATTATGGGAGAGTAGGAGTGGCCACTGGTTTTTGCTCATGAATATGTAATTAGTTATCCCAGGCAAAGAATAAGGGCAAAAAAGGGTTATAAATAGTTGTTGGTAATTAATAGGGTCATAATTGTGTTTTACATGTCTTTTATGCTGTTTAATATTAAATTATGATGTTCTATTTGATATCCATCTTCATGGTGTTTTTTCTTACTCAGTTGAATCTTTACTGATTAAATGTTCAGTATATTAAAGCACACTTTCAATATCTACCAGCATGTCAGTTAATTAAAGTCAAACCGAAAACTTAGGTTGTTTCAAGTGTATATGTACTATTTGGCTTTTACTTATGAATATGAAATTAGTTGCCCCAGGCAAGGAATAAGAGTTTAAAGGGGCTATAAATAGTTGTTGTCGGTAATTAATAGGGTCATAATTGTGTTTTACACGTCTTTTAAGTGGTATACTTGTGCATTATGGTGCAGTGGGAGTGGCCACTGGCTTTTGCTCATGAATATTTAATTAGTCACTCCAGGAAGGGAATATAGGCTTAAAAGGACTATAATTAGTTGTTGTAGGTAATTATTAGGGGTTATAATTGTGTTGAGGTCTTTTATATGTTGTTTAATATTAAATTATGATGTTTTATTTGATTTCCTTCTACTGATCAAATTTATTATACTAAAGTACATTTATCACACATCTAGCTCTATCAGCATCTAAAAGAGAAGGAAATTCGAGGCTAATACTGAATCTTGTCACTTTTCTTTGCCATGTTGCTTTAAAATGCAAGTTAGTGTATTAAAACGTGAAAAATCAGATATCATTTTTGGTTGAAAGAAATGTCTGTAATCTGTAGTTGGATCAGCTCACTTTACTCCATATAATTAAGTTTATATTTAAAAACATGAAGCCAGTTTTACTAACAGCTTGCGCCAGCGCAAACCGTCTTTTGGCATTAAAATAGTAGTGTCAGGATTTACTAAAGACACGCAGTGAAGAATTAGCGCTGAAAAGGTGTGGACACAGTTATTTTTGCGCCTGACCTTTTTGAATAGGCATTTGTAGGAGTTTCCCTTTCAGACATAAAATTTACGGGAGGAGAGTATTCAAATGAATCACGAAACGCAATTTACTAACGTTTGCGCTTGTCGAATTACTGGTATTTGCGCCATTATTTAACGCCCAAAAAAGCATGTCTTAAACTATTTTGCGCTTGAAATGGCTGCAGTTATTGTTGTGAGGAGGCACAGAAGAAAACAGAGAACGCGGGGTAGAAGGGAGAGGATTTTTTCCACATGTATTCATTTATTTGGAATGCTAGAAGAACACAACGGACATATCATTTGCCAAGCCATGTTATTTTTAATTTGCTTCAGGAAATAAAAGACAACTTGGAACCCTCAACTAGGAGTCATGCAATACCAGGTCTATCAAATCTTCTTGTAACCCTTCATTTTTTGGCCTCCGGTTCTTTTCAATGTACCGTGGCTTCTTTATTTCTTTATTCTTTATTTGCGACTACGCTAATTTGCGCTCCGCTTGGTATATTGCGTTGGTTGATATGTAAATGAGATTTTGCGTCTGTTCTTTAATTTGCACGTTGTTAGTAAATCAAATTTGGAATTGCACTCTCGCACTAATTTGCCCTGTTTAGTAAACCTGGCTTTAGTATGTTCAACTTGTCTGAAATGTAGAGCAATTTTGTACTTATAGTACTTATCTTAAATTCAAAATCAAAAAGCCAGTTGTCAAGTGTTATTTTTTTCTTTCTTTTCTGAACTTTTCTTTATATATACACGTTTTGCTCTTTTGTATTTATAGGCACAGTAGAGAGAAGTATTAGAATGATAAAATGCATAAATGAGGCCACAACATAATCAGTGTTGTTATTGTAACTGAAACTAAAACTAATAAAAATTATTTTCATTAATTGAAATAAAACACTAGGAAAAGTCGGTTACACTTTGTTTTAAGGTGTCCTTGTTACAGTGTACTTATACATTTAAGTATTGAGTAATATTAATTAACTACATGTACTTACTATATGGTTAGGGTTAGGATTAGGGATTGGCTTAGTGTTACTTGCGTGTACTTATGCATAATTTACATTTACATTTACATTTACATTTAGTCATTTAGCAGATGCTTTTATCCAAAGCGACTTACAAAGGAGGACAATAGAAGCAATCAAAACCAACATTGTTATTTTAATAGGAAGTACAGGTTGAAGGAAATGTCCATAAACTTAACACAAAAAATACTGCTAATTTTCTGCCAGGACATTGTTTTTCTACAGATTTTTCTCTTACTGTAAAGTTGAAATAAAATACTAAAATGCAAATATTAGATGAAAACGAAAAGTTGAAGAAAAAACATCACTAAAACGCAAAAAAAAAAAAAAAATCTAAATATTAAAAAAAACAAACAAACAAAGAAAAAAACTAATAAAAAGTACAATAACATAAAATTACTAAAACTTAAACTAAATTTAAAATGAACTGAAAATATAAAAAATAAAAGTTACTACTAAATTTAAAAAAAAAAAATAATTAAAAAATTACTAAAATAACACTGAGCATAATGCAGATCCTCTTTATTTTGTTGCTAGCACTAATGCTAAAAAGTGTTCTGTATTTGTTGTGAAGTGAAAAATAGGGTAAGAAATATGAAATTGTAAACTTATATATGAATAAATTAAGAACTCACAACATCCCAGGAAGACTTGAAGGCAGCCATATACACTAACTACTACTCAATGGCTGTACCTGTTATTAATGCTTTTGAATGTCACATTGTGACAAATTAGGTAGACCAACATACGTAGTTCACACACACACACACACACACACACACACACACAGACACATATATATATATATATATATATATATATATATATATATATATATATATATATATATCTCAGTTCAGTCATCATGATGTCATCTTCCTGTGGCCAGACCGGAGGAAGAGGATGATAACATCTGTCTGTCAAACAAATAACTCTGACATTTGCACAACTTCCTCTAGGTGCCCCAGATCAAACAGCGGTAGCCGTGCATGAAGCCAACCTGAGAGACATCAGGGTTGCTAAATAAATATCACCTCAGTAGACAAAGCCTGCTCCGAGGCTCCCATCGCGGCACGGCATTAAGACCATGAACCTGATACATATTTACATACAGCTTAGCAGCCAGATCTGATGTAATTTAATTAAATCCTGTTAAAAATGAAGCAGTAATACCTCCCGCAGGTCAATAGCACTACAGGAAGTATGCTAACAAGATGCTACATGCTAACACCATTATATTTTAAAACACACAACGTGTTATATAATGTTATACAACAAAACGGGAAAGTTTCCACAAGTAATGTTAACCACAGACTTTATTTTTCCCTCAGGAACTTCCTGAGGGAACTCATGCTAATGCTAATGCTAATTCTCTTTGAGCTGAGCTTCTTTGTTAGCAACTTGAACCGTTACATGAAACATCCGTTGAGGATGGCAAATACATAATTATGGCATGTGTGCACTTTTCTATGTTTCAAAAAAGGCCAAGGAGGGAAAATGAAAGAGTGAATGATTAAGCGCAAGCATCTTTCAATCTGCAGCAATTTGTGTCCACTTCTCTTTCAGCGAGGGTTTTAAATAAAGGTCTTCAGAGAGGTTAATTAGTATTGTCTGAATGTAATCTATCAGCAGTGAGGGCTTTTCTCGATTTGACAGCTCCATTATAAATGCAAACACAGATGACTGTGTGCTATGTTTACGTAGAGATTAAAAAGATAACAACAGGTAAACAAAATGCATTAATATTCAGGTATGAGGCTTTAAAATTGCACATCATTCAATTTTATTGCATTTACATTTACATTTAGTCATTTAGCAGACGCTTTTATCCAAAGCGACTTACAATTGGGGAATACATAAAGCGATTCGACTAGAAGAGGCAATCAGACAGAGGAAGTGCTTGTAACAACAAGTCTCAGGCATTGTTCAAATAAGTACAAGCTAGAAAGGAAAGGAATAAATAAAGAGAAAGAATTTTTTTTTTTTTTTTTTTTTTTTTTTTTTTTTTTTTTTTTAGGATTTTATTGGTCATAGATTGCAAATAATTCAAAGAGCCATGAACTTATCGGTGTGTTTTTGTAGCGTCCCACGCTACAAGCTACTCAACTCATAATAATTAGTAGTAGTGAAGCTAGAGTTAATAAAATATAGGGATTAGATGGAAACTTGAATTTTAAAAAACATGAACTGAAATAAAATGTAAATAAAAAAATAAAAAATAAAGCTTAATAGAAATAAAAATAAAGCTAATGAAAACTTAAAATGTAATACTAACGGCTAATTCAAAATATTAATAAATACTATAATATACAAAAAAAAAAATAAATAAACCTTGCCTATTTGGCAGTTGAGTGAAATAAATCATGCAAATTGACGTACTAAAATGCCTAAAATTAAAACTGAAATAAAAATTAAGCTATATATATATATATATATATATATATATATGTATGTGTGTGTGTGTGTGTGTGTGTGTGTGTGTGTGACAAAAGCACACAATGAAATTACTAAAACTAAAATTAGAGTGAAATCTGAAAATATAGAAATAATTAATTAAAATATTAATAAATAATATTGAAATAATACTAAAATAACACTGTATTAAATACATATTATATTTGCAATAACCAATATTTTACCTGTTGTTTAAAAACATTAAGGAACTCAAGAGGGTGCAATGCAATAATTTAATTAATGAAATCTAAAATGAAGTAACTTCAGTTTGATTCAGTTTTATATATAAAATAAAAATATTTGCATAACAATGTTATCTATTCTAAATAGTATCTAAACATTCAGCAATAAATTTTGATTATAGTATACAATATATTAAAATTTTATTTAACACTTTACTTAAAGCTTTTATGTATAATGCATTATAAAAGTATTTTTAATGCATTAATTATGCTTTGTAATGCATCTTATAATGCATTGTACAATCTCATGAATAATTGCAACCATCGTTAATACATTATAACTGTCAGGATTGGACCTGTTTTGTCATGTGTCTCAGTTCCTGTTTTGCCTTATTTGGTCTTGTTTCTGTCCTTGTTTAGTTTGATTATTACTTGATTCCCCGCACCTGTCTGTCCCTCATTATCCTATCTTTATAAGCCCCAGTCTGTTCAGTTTGTGTTTGTCGGGTCTACTAGTTATGTTTGTGTGTTTTCTGCCATTTCCTTGTGCATGAACCCTGTGTTCTATGGATTAAAGTCTATTGATTATACTCCACGTCTCCCTCGTGTTCCTTCCAGCACAGATCATGACAATAACGCTTATCAATTCATTGTTACACTATGCATTTTTAATTCGGTTATAATTATTTACAACAAGATGTAATGTATTACAATGCACATTATGAATAATTATAATGCATTATACCCTTTAATAACCCTTTATAATGCATTATACATAAAGGCTTTACGTAAAGTGTTACCAAGTTTTATACCTACAATAAATGCCTTTTTCAATAGTTTAATATTATGTATAAAATGCATTATGGTTTACGGGTCTGTACTTCAGTGCTTCATAAAACAAATCAAATACACAGTCTTGTACTTTGTACCAACTTTCAAGTGCATTTAAAATGTTTTTACAGTTTTGTAACATAACTGTTATTCATATCAGAACTGGTTGATTTTGTTCAAGGCTTTAATGAAGAATGTTTGAAACCCTGATAGTTAAAATGAATAGTGAAAATACTTATGAATAGTGGAAAGTGAATCGTGAAAATACTATAACCAAGGTCACTGAGAAAGTGGGCGATCAGAGCAAAACAACTAATAACTCTGTTCCTGTCGCAGGTATCTATAAGACTGAGTGTAATATCTATGTATTCTATTCATTTGGAGCAGCAGAGCACTTTGTAGGTAATATGAAGTACAAAACTCATGCTGCATCCCTTGAGAAATCTTGAAAATCCCAAAGACTTTCTTTCGCTTCCTCACGCTCATTCCACATCTCTCAGACACAAGACGACTGAGACGTCTGGAGATGAGTGGCGCTCAGAATGAATATGTGATATGTCCCTCATACTCATTGCAGGCCTGGAAAAGCAAAAGCACAGACAGTAAAATGATCCTGCCATCTGTACAGCCGTCAGTTGTAGCTGATGCTGCAATCATGTGTTGCAATTGCTTCAAATCATCTTTGCGTTCTTGAACTTATGAAACTTTCTCATAAATATAGTACATAGGTAAGTCGGATATTGTAGATGCTTTAAGTTTTCCTTCCATACATCACACTGAAAAAAATACAGTGAATACAGTGAATTATATATTATATATATATATTATATATATTATATATAATAATATCCATAGTGTATGTATAAATAAAAAATACAAAACAGTATAATAATAGTGTGAGTGTTTGTGTGTGTGTGTGTGTGTGTGTGTGTGTGTGTGTATTCACACACACACACACACACAAATACTCACACTATATAAGTTTTGTACACACACACACACACACACACACACACATTTATATGAATAATAGATGAATAAATGTATTATTATGTATAATAATAATTATTTTATTTTAAGAATTTACTGTTAAATCCTGACAACATTTTGAATCTATATAAATGGTTTTAAAATTATTCAATGTAATCTAACAGCTAATTATTTTATATATGTTTGCTATTTTTAATTATTTTAAAAATAGCTGTTAGATTACATTCATATAATGAGTTATATAATCATTTATAATATGGGTACAACTGTACTATTAATTAAATCAATTAATTAATCATAATTAATCAAATTATTTTATTTTATTTTATTTTAGGAAATTACTGTTAATTACATTCAATGTAATATTACTTATTAATTAAATCAAGTAATTAATCATATTCACAAATTATTTTTGTTTTATTTTAGCAAATGACTGTTAGATTACAGTCAATGTAATATTAATTATAAATTAAATCACTAATCATAATTAATCAAATTGAATTTATTTTATTTTATTTTATTTTAGGAAATACTCTTAGATCACATTAGTTATACAATATGATTCATATATCATATTTATTCATTCATTATTATATGAATGAATGATTTATTCATTCATTATTATACAATAATTTCTAATAGATATACAAATATAAATTAATTTTTAATTAAATAATTATTTTAAATAAACAATTATTAATGAATAATTAGTTTATTTTATTTACATATTAAACTAATAAAGCAAATACATATTTCAAATTTCTAAGGCCTCTAAACTATCAACATGATCAAAACTTTGCTAAAAAAGTCAATTTTATTTTATTTTATTTTTTATTTTTTTTTAGTTTAGTTTAGTTTAGTTTAGCTTAGTTTAGGAAGTACTGTTAGAGGGAGAGGTTCATTATTCATGCATTATTATACAATAATTTATAATAATATTTATTTTATTTTATTTATATTATATTTTATTTGTTTTGTTTTTTGTTTGTTTTGGGTTTCTGAAATTACAGTTAAATCCTGGCAAAATTTCACAGTTCATGCATCAAACTTTTTTGAAGCAAAAGTAATCCAAAGAGTTAAGGGTTCTTAACTCCATATAATTTACAATGGAAATTGCACAGTATTATGCACTTCTGGATTGCATTGTATGAGGAAATATTATTGCAGTGCTGATAAAGGTTAATTTCTTTCTCCCCATCAGCGATATTATATTATTTTATGGAAAGTATCACATTTGATTTCCCTTATGGCCGCTTTCAAAAGTCTTAGGTTTTCAGTCTCCTGTGCATCTCTTTTGTGGCTCTGTAATATTTTATTAAACTGGAAACATGAGCGTGAAATTAAGTTCTACAGGCATCATTTCAGAGTCTAACCTTTGCTGTGCACCAAAATTCAAAACACTGTAGGCTGAAGTCTGAAAGGAGGCATCTGAAGACTCTGAGACTCCGTCTTTCTTGAGCTCCTTAAAGTTTCTGTCATTTGCTTGAGCTGCTGAATGAATTGTTCCCGAGTGAACCTTCAGGGCAGAGTTTAAAGGGGTCATATGATGCGATTTCAAGTTTTTCTTTCTCTTTGGAGTGTTACAAGCTGTTTGTGCATAGATAAGATCCCTGAAGTTCCAAAGACTAAAGTCTCAAAACCAAAGAGTTATTCTTTATAAAAGTTAAGACTCGACCACGCCCCCCTAAAACGGCTCGTTTAAACACGCCCCCACATGTCTACGTCACGGTGTGGGGAGATTTGCAAAACACCGCCCAAACGTACACTCAAAGAAAGAAGGCAGAACTATTATTCTCGCTGTAGTATTGTTGCTGCCACTGGCGCCATGTCCTGGAGACGCTGTGTTTCGTTGTGAAAGCGAAACTACTTTGGGCTTCCAAAAGAGGACACGACTAGAAATCAGTGGTTAAGTTGTATTTACAACACTGTTCCAGAACAGTTCAACCCAAATATTCAAGTATGTGCATCGCATTTTACGGAGGACTATTTCCTGAACCTGGGAGTAGCCTGCCAGCTGTGCTCAAAGACTGTTTCTATAAAGTGGGGCAATTCCAACGTTGCAAGGACAGTCTGGCGCTTCTGACTCACAGCCTGTAAGTATGTTTTCATATTTAAAGAATTTGCCACTGACTATTCAAACGCGAGTTTTGAGCTGTGTAGAGTAGTGCTTGTTGCTTGTCGTTTCTCCGATCATAGTATAAGTCATTTATAATCAGTAATTATGTCCCCACTGGATGCAACAAATGCCTCGTTTGTAATGGGTTTTATTGTTTTTGTGTCGTCGCGCCGGGACACGGCATCACAATACGGTAAGGGGCGTAACATTTCTGTCTCACGCTTGAGGTATTCGGCCAATCACAATGCACTGGATAGCTGGCCAATCAGAGCACGCCTCACTTCTCAGAGCGAGGAATTTTGTAAAAATCGGCGCGTTTCAGAAAGGCGGGGCTTAGAGGAGCAACAATAATGTACAGTATGTGGAAAATAATGTGTTTTTTGAACCTTAAACCCCATAAACACATTGCATTACACCAAATACACAAAATAATTTTCTTTTTAGCAACGTCATATGACCCCTTTAAACAGTTTTAAAGAGTCGTTTTAAAAGTTACTCTATGCACCATCCATCTCTCCTTTCTCCGATGAACAGAAAAACATAGGAATTTCATGTGCGCACTGTAATCGCTCGAGGCGAAGATGGCATTTAAGCTTGAAATTTGCATGTGAAAGCATGCCATTATATGTGAAATGTTGTGAAACCATACAAAAAGCACATATGAATTAATCTGACATCTTTCGACAACATCTGTAACTGCATTCAGACCCTCCGTTTGTGAAAGCGAACAAAAATGGGTTTAAAGTCATGCATTTACAACGGATCTCTATGAGGAAAGACTTTGTAAGCAGAAATGTGAAGCTTGTGTTTTTGAGACTGAATTATTAATTTGAAAATAGTAATGTTTGATCAATAAATGTGTCTAAATTACACTTTTTGATGTGGGACAACATTTGTGAATGGACTTCTGGTTTATTTACCATCATATTTCATTATGGATAGTTCCTTTTGTGATGAATTGTTATTTTAACATATTAAACTTATAAAACAAATGCATATTTCAAATTTCTATGGCCTCTAAATTATCAACATGATCAAAACTTTGCTTAAAAAGCCAGTTTTTATTTTATTTTATTTTATTTTATTATATTTTTAATTTAATTTATTTAATTTAATTTAATTTCAAACTAAAATTGCTGTCTACAAGTGAGTCGCAAAAGAAGATTTCTTGAAAAATTTATTTTTTCCCATACAGTGATGATGTTTTGAACCCCATTATGTGGACAAATCAATTGAAACGCTCTTTAAAATATTTTCTTTCACATGTCACAGAAGGAAGAAAATCATGAAATGACATGAGGGCTTGTAAATGGTCACAGTATTTTCATCCCTTTAAGTTATATTTAACCTGAAACGGTGCTTTAACCTACAGTAGTGAGGAAAAAGGTTTATTTAAGGTGCGAAGTCTAGTGTTGGCATTCGTGCTGCACGATCGATATAACACTCCCCAGAAATAACACGCACGCATCTGTTTCACAGACATGTTCGCCCATGTCAACACATCCATGACATTTGTATTTACAAGCCTGTGATCTGGGGTTGCGGGTGAAAAAGTGCTGGTACCCGATTCGGCAGCCGGTGAGTGGCATTTGTATTGCGGGCCGGTTCTCTTCTGCGCCTCTGTTGCGATGAATGCTGATGAGCACAGCCTCTGGGGCTCCGGCTGACAGCCTGGCCTTTTGGCTGAGGAGAAATCAATCACACCGTCAATCGCCACCAGAAGCCATTACCCAGCTTGCCTGCTGGCAGGCTTCACCTCCATTCTTTCTACCATAACACATACTTATTTGTCTTCGTTACCTGGTCTTGTTTCACCTTTAGCATCACCTCACGGGTTGGTAGTCGTTTACATTAATAGCTGTGGGCTAAAGCGGTTTTGGAGGTTGCATATGTATTGCTCCACCTTTGCTTGCTTTAATTGGTTCTGCATTTTCCGCTTTGCTTCAGGCAGAATTTAATGATTAACTCTTGTGAAAGAGTCAATATTTGCTTCTTTTGGGGTTGAAACTTTTTGTTTTTTCTCTGGCTTTTAAAGGAACAGTTCACCCAAAAATGAACATTTGCTGAAAATGTACTCACTATCAGGCCATCTAAGATGTAGATGAGTTTGTTTCTGAATGGGAACAGATTTGGAGAAATTTATCATTACATCATTTGTTCACCAATGGATCCTCTGCAGTGAATGGGTGCCGTCAGAATGAGAGTCCAAACAGCTGATAAAAACGTCACAATAATCCATAAGTAAACCTTGTGAAGTGAAAAGTTGCGTGTTTGTAACAAATTCATCAAGGCGTTTTAACTTTAAACTGTCACTTCTGACCAAAAAAACAAGTCTATAATCCATAATAAAGCTTCCTCCAGTGAAAAAGTACATCTCTTGTTGTTTTCTTGCGTCAAAATCCAACCAAATATAGAACAGTTTAGAACTGTTTTTGGCTTGTAAACAATGATTAATCTGTGCATATCTCTCTCCTGATTCAGGACAGACAAGTTTTCACTGGAAAAAGCAATATTATGGATAGCGAACTCTTATTTTCGTTCAAACCAGTGGTTTAAAGTTAAAACACTTTAATGATGGATTTGTTTTTTACAAACATGCAGCTTTTCACTTCAAAACATGTAAATTGATGGACTAGAGTGGTGTGGATTACTTGTGGATGTTTTTATCAGCTGTTTGGACTCTCATTCTGACGGCACCCATTCACTGCAGAGGATCCATTGGTGAGCAAGTGATGTAATGCTACATTTCTCCAAATCTGTTTCCATTCAGAAAAAAACTCATTTACATCTTAGATGGCCTGAAGGTAAATAAATTGTCAGCTAATTTTCATTTTGCAAGAACTATTCCTTATATTTTTGGCTCTGGGCTAGAAAATGTGATTTTTAAAATCTCTCCTGTAACAGTTTTGTTCTTTCTCTCTTTTAACAGATCCCTCAGATCAGCTATGCATCCACAGCGCCGGAGCTGAGCGATAATACCAGGTACGACTTCTTCTCCCGCGTCGTGCCGCCTGACTCCTATCAGGCCCAGGCCATGCTGGACATCGTGACCGCCATGGGCTGGAACTACGTCTCCACGCTGGCGTCTGAGGGGAATTATGGCGAGAGCGGCGTGGAGGCTTTCGTTCAGATCTCAAGAGAAAGCGGTAAGCTTCCAGTGAACATTCTGAAATGTGTTTCTGTATGAGGGCTCCAGATTATCTTCTGATTTACGTCTCGCTTCATTGATCGCAACTGATTGACTGACTGAATTGAATTTCTTTCCAGAAGTGCGATATAGCTTTGGGTTCAAGGGATATATTCTACACTTTTACAGCATTTTATTTTATTCCATTTTATTTTATTTTTGTTTGTGTTTTTTAAGGTTTGTTTTGTTTAATATTTCCTGTTTTGTTTATTTTGTTAAGTGTTTCCTTTTTTTTGTTTTGTTTTATTTTGTTTAATGTTTTTTTTATTTTATTTTAGCTTTCATTTTTGTTTCATGTTTTGTTTCATATTATATAATGTTTTGTGTTTTATTTTGTTTCATGTTTTGTTTTGTGTTTTGGTTTTGTTTGGTTTTATTTAATTTTATGTAGAGTTTTGTTTTGTTTTTTATTGTTTTGCTCAATGTTTTGTTTCATGTTATTTAATGTTTTTTGTTTTGTTGCTTTTTGTTTAATGTTTAATGTTTTGTTTTTGTTTTGTTATTATTATTTAGTTTAGTTTTATTTTGATTCATGTTTTATTTCATTTAGTTTTTTGTTTCATATTTTGTGGAGGGGGGTTTGTTTCATTTTTTTCATTTTATTTAATGTTTATTTTTGTTTTTTATTGTTTTGTTACATGTTTTGTTTCATGTTATTTAATGTTTTTTTTTGTTTTTGTTGCTTTTTATTTAGATATTAGATATTTTTAGATATTTTTGTTTTGATATTATTTTATTTTAGTTTTATTTTATTTTTGATTCATGTTTTGTTTCATGTTTTTTTTATTTGGTTTCATGTTTTGTTTCATGTTTTTTCATGTTTTTTTTTTCCTTTTGTTTTTTGTTTGGTTTCATGTTTTGTTTCATTTTATGTCATGTTTTTTTTTTTTGTAATTGTTTTTTTTCCATGTTTTGTTTCATGTTATTTAATGTTTTTTTTGTTGTTGTTGTTGTTGCTTTTGTTTAATGTTTGTTTTTCCCTGAAGTCCCCTTATAATGTTAGATAGGTTTTCTTGTGACATAAATTATGAGCATATGGGTTGAAAGTAGTGATGTTAAACTAAGGGAATACAGCCAAAACTGAAAATTCTGTCATTATTTACTCACCCTCATATAATTAATCAAAAAATGTGTTCCAGTAAAAAAAATAAAATAAAATAAAATAAAATAACAAAATACAGGTTTGGCCTTATATGAGAACGAATAAATAATGATACTGTTTTCATTTTGGGTGAACTACTCCTTAAACCTCTTAACACGCAAAGATCATCTGTATGAGTCTGTATGTGCTACCGTACTTTGAGGATTTGTATACATAAATTACCACTGTTGGGGCATAAATCACATTGTTATTTATCAGGGATACCCAAGTTGCTAAACAAATTGCTATTAATATGTAAATGTGATGTCAACATTTTGGCATTTATAAATAACCTGTTTTTGTATGTGTGTTGGAGTAAATGATCTGGTTGGACTGGGTAGAGGGTTGCATTGAGAATAGTAACTAATCCCTACATAGTCCATCAAAATGTTCTGTTGCAAATAAGCAAGATTTATTTATTTATTTTTTCCTGTGATATGTCTACTTTGATGCATTTTAAAAAAAGGATCTTAAAAAAATTACATATTGTATCATACTGATTTATGGTACAAAGCTTTTTCTGAGTTTGCTGACCAGCATTGCTATACACAAAACATCAGTGAGACTGAATTACATGCCTTGACAGAGATGGAAGGGAAATCGCCGTCTCAACAGAAGAAAGGTCAAATGACATGAAAAAAAGACCAGGCTATATTGTAAGGACACATCTAAAAACCTCAACCCCCATCTTACATTCTGTCAAATCTGAGCCATCAAAGTCGAGCTGAGTTTATGTTCTGTTGTCCATTATTCAGTGATTTTACACAGAAATGATTAGTCAAGGAAATAGGAAGGTCGGGATGTAGAAGAAGATACAAAAAGTGTTCATTTGTGACCTCAAAGAACTCAGCATTTCAGAACTAAAAATCTGTATCCATACTCACACCGCTTTAGATTTCTATGCTTATTGCTGTTAACCCATAATTCACTTCATTTTACATCACATAGGTCACACTGTAATGGCTCACATTCCCATTTTCTCTCCCACACAAGCCTGCAATAATATAAAGCATTACCGTTAGCACATGTCCAGTGGAAACCACAATTACAGAGATGCTTATCAATAAAGAAAAAGAGTAGAAGGAAAAGAATGGGCCTTGATATAGAGACATAATTACAGGCACAGGTCCAGTAATGGACTCGCAGCTGTGTCCCAGAAGAACGTCATAACCAACCGCATCATGGTCACATCGTCCTGCGTGATTGATTTATTATTGCAGCGTGTCTTGTTCATGTAGATACGGACATGCCACGTTAATTATGTTGTAATTATGGAAATACAATTAAAGGAAGAGACACATGTGAGCGATTAACATCGTTCCTCCAGGCTCATCAAGTGTGTTTATCTCCCTGTGTGTGTGTGTGTGTGTGCGCGCTCAGCTGTCTGAATGTAGTCTAGGTGCTTTATTATGATTTAAACAAGATCATGTTTTTTTCTTACAAGTATTATGGCGGGCTATAGTGCAAATTTTTTTTTCAGATGGTATTACTATGGTATTTGATATGATTGCGGTGCACGCAAGTTTACATATTCTTTGCAGAATCTTTATATGTTATTGGATGATATACTGAATTATTATTATTATTATTATTATTATTATTATTATTATTTTAAATATGGTGGCTTTTTATTGATTGATTGATTGATTGACTGATTGATTATAAGGCCTTTTATTAAATATGAGGGCTTTTATTTATTTATTTTAATGAAATAAATCAATTAATTAGTTTTTTTATAGATTTTATGCTAATAAATAATTTTTATGTGTTTTTAAGTATTTTCTGCTAATGAATTTACACTAATTCAGACATGCACAAGGAGTCAATAGAGTGTAATTTCAGTTTTCTTATTTTATTGTAGTTTTTATATATTTTATTTACAGATTTTGCATTGGGTTTGTAAATGTATGAGAATAGAGGGGCATATAAAATTATGAACATAAAATGATTACCACATTTATTACTATAATATTTAAAGGTACTCTTAGGCACATTAATCAGGGGTTTTCAAACGAGTCAAAAAAAAAATATATAAAAATGTGAAAATAAATGAACAATATCAAATTAATGCAGAATTTTAACTTACTATTTCTTTGTGCTTCATAAAGTCTAGTCATAAACTAGATTTTTTATTAAAATAAAGCTAACAAATAAAAATAAATTAAACTTAAATATAAATAATAAACAAACTAGATCAAATAGAAAACTGAAAAATGTCAAGAACACACAAAAAATATTAAAACAAACTAACATTAGGATGAAAAAATTATTTAAAAAATTTAATTCAAATTTAAAATATTGATAAATACTTTATACATGAAAATATAAAAAACTTTATAACTCCCTGCTTTAAAGAATTGTACTTATATTTGGATAAGTCAATAGTATTTACATCTGTATCAAAACACATTGTTCACAAAGCGTGTAGCACTGACTGAAAGTGCATTGAAATCATTAACTGCTGGACTCTGCTGTATTTTCCTAACTAGCTTTATTGTAAGTCCACTGTTTAACTACTGAACATTTGTACAGCCTTTCTATTTCATATCAAAATAACGTCAAATACAGCAGTGATAAATAATGAAGTATTGTGTAGACGCAGTTTGACACTACTTTATCCTTCAAAGCAGCTAATTACACAAAAAAACCATTTGTACATTTGTTAAAAATGCTTGTGTGTTTTTCCCCCTCAAAGGCCAAACATAAAAGTCAACTCACCGTCATTATGGAAAATTCATAATGTATTCTATGCAAATCAGCCTTTGACACGATCTACACTTTCTTGCATTTGAAATGTGCCCCTTATCACGAGTGAGAAACGAAACTGTCTCCAGAACAGTAATAACTGGCAGTTAATTATACTCTTGAATAAACAAGCAGTAACCAGATGCTATTAATTTTCGTCTTTCTGCCTGATTGGCATGCAGTGGAGCCTTGCAGCGTGGCAAAGTGACCCTCTCCATCATTTGAAACCCCACTACATCATTATCGTAGTGTTTAGGAGGCCGTTCTCAATAGCACGGCAATGCAGTCTCTATGTAAATGGTGCATAAGCAACAATAATCATGAAAGATGACGGCAAAATACAATTTGCTGCTACAGATAAAATAGTAGTTTTATGGAAAGTGAAAACAAACACTCGTTTTTCCTTTGGGAACAACCACGCGCCCATTCATGTTTGGTTTGCCATTATGAGTTATTTAAAACGGTACAATCTGTCTCTCTGAGATGTCTCATCAGTCTGAGTGATCTTGTTACATGATTGGAGAAACTGAAGCTCTGTGTGTGTGACTTTCTCCTGCTGTTCATGTGTTGTACTGTATTCAGTCTAGTTTAGTGTATGTTTACTAGTAAACAGTAGATCAGTGTTGTGCTGTTTGACTTTGTTAAGATTTCCTTTTGGGAAAACCTTCAAATGTTTGCGACTAGACATTTAGCAGGCATGTTTTGGCCAAAGCAGCAGAGTATTATGAGTGCTAGTCATTCTTTGTATAGATGCTTGTGATTTTTTGTTCTTCTTGTGTCAGAATTGAAAGAAGAAATTCCTGGTCATGAATTTGAAGTGGATTTGAGTTGGATTTAACAGAATGTATAATTGTAGTTCTTGAATTTGAATTGAGCTGACTGCAGAATTGGCATTTTATTTTTAATTTAATACCATAAAATTAAAAAGGAATTCAACATTTTCCTAGGACAAAATTAAAATCTGTCATTGTCATTCAAAACCTGTATGACATTCGTTTTTCTGTGAAAAGCAAAAGAAGAAATTTTGAAGAATGATTTGAAGAACAATGGACCAGAGTTGTTTTTGTTAGCGATTGCAAATAAATTTTGTGAATTGAAATATAGCTGAAAAAAATATATGTAAATATTAGTTATGTAAAATATATGTACACTTCATTTTCAAGCTATTTTATTTCAGTTAGTTGTCAGAGCATCATTTAGTTTTCGGGCTGTTATTTTTACGTTTAAATGCAAAAATTACTACAATTCTAAAAGTAAACTAAAGCTAAATAGATAAAAATAAATACATTTAGGCACGGTTTCACAGACAGGGCTTAGACTAAGCCAGGATTAGGCCATAGTTCGCTTACGACATTTAAGTAATTTTTATAAACGTGCTTAGAAAAAAACATTACTGGTGTGCTTTTTGAGATGAAACAAATCACTGATATATTTTAAGATCAGTCAGTGCAAGTTTATTTCAGTTGAAACAGCTCAGACTTACATTTTAGTCTAGGACTAGGCTTAAGCCTTGTCTGTGAAACCAGGGGTAAAAAATGCTAAAACTTAACTAAAATTAAAATTGAAACTAAAATAAAATATGAATTTATATATACATTCATATATACACAGAAACACTAAAATAACATCGCATTGAATCCTCTTGACTTTCATTTTTTTGGGAAAACACACACTCATACTTTTTTTCCTTCAAAGTAGCATTTTGTGTTACACATAAGAAATTAAGTAACACAGGTTTAAAATTATCAATAATAAGGTGAGCAAGTGATGTAAATCATGAGTTTTCATTTTGGCTCAACTCTCACTTTGAAGGTGGAGTTTATCATTTCTGTGCCACTTTGATCAAAATTCCCTCCATCTGCAATTGGATAGAGCAACAGATAGCTCCGCCCTAGACTCACACTATTGGTTGAACTACTGTTGCTATGTCAGGCAGGTTAGGAAGCTCAAACAAACAGAGCAATGTTTTGAAAACATCACAGAGTCGTAGTTTTTTTGAGAGGGACAATGAACATTTAAATGACCCAGCATATTAAGCTGGAATAGGAGAAAGTACAGTTCTTTGACATCAAAAAAAGAAAATAAAAAAAAAAGATGCATGACCTTTAACTCCAGTTTTACTTTTAAATCCAGCTCAAAGTTTGGAGTTTGCTAAGCCAACACTGCACAACCCAGCTGACCTCAGACGAACCGAAGAATTCAGTAAGAGTCTGTCTTAACAGTAAAAAAGTAGCATTTCAAACAGAAACACACTCCAGGTTCTGGTCTCCTTCTTATCCCGTCCCTCCCACTGCGATACTGCGCCTGAAGCAATGCGCTATTGTTCCCATTATGCTCACTAGGCTGTCCCAAGATGATCAAAAGTACATAGCTGGATGTCTCTCTCCTCTTTGCTGAGCTTGCTATTGTGAAATGCCTGTCTTATAATCAGTTATGCACACCTGCCGTATCACCGCAGGTAACAGAGGCAGGAGTCTGTTATTCAAAATCCCCCCAACAGATTCAGAGTAGACGTCTTTTCCCTCGCGTTAAAGATGCTTAATGAGCCCGTAACAACAGTAGGAACCCGAGATATAATGTCGATTCTCTCTGCGTGTCAGCTTTTATGGTGGAAATCTTCGCACGGGATGCAAAGTCACTGACCTCATTGCCTTGGATAAGCCGTCCTTGGATTAAGAAGGAATTTACATATAGTGAGATGAAATTCAGCCCTACCCAGAACCACCTCAGCTGAACCTTTCATTCTCTGTGAAAATTACTAACAGCCGTTTAGGGAGGATGTCGCTGAATTAATGATTTTTGGAGTCTGGTGATCTCATTAGTTTAGATTAATCTCTTCAACTTCTCATTCTTTTTCACCTTTGAATATTCAGAGAAGGTTTATTCGTTCATCTTCACCTGTTCATCTTATTGCTCTCCTATAAAACAGATTGATGTGCCAACTGGTGCCATCTGCCTAACCTAATGAACTTTTCTTAAAGAGACAGTTCTCCCAAAAAATACAATTCTGTTATCATTTCCTCACTCTCATGTTGTTCCAAGTTTTCTGAAACCCATAGCTTTTTGTGAGGAATGACCCAAAACTTTCAAGTCATTCTTTTGAGTCAGTTGAATCACTTGGTCCAGTTCATTCACTAATCCAGCTGATCCAGTTGTCCAAATGACTCAGTCTGACTCAAATTCGACCCACTGATCCAATCACAGCTGTTAACAGGATACTCAAGGGAAGTTGGGTTGTATTGGATTAATTTTATGATGCTTTTACATTTCGTTTTGTCTTCAGAATTTTTCCTTTTGTGTTCCACAGAAGAAATAAAGTCATACAGGTTTGGAGCGACATGAGGGCATGTAAACGATGACAGATTTTTCATTTCTGCTTTTCATTCCATTCACAGAGGGCAGCGAAGTGCCAATTGAGATCGTCCAGCAGCGCTTAGATTTCAGACAATTGGTTCGTAAACCGTTTTGCTCGGATGTTCTTCCAAATCTGAAATCTGCTGTTTCTTCTTGACAGTTTATTCCATTACTGTGGAAATGCACTGCCAGAAAGGAGTGCCAGAGCAATGCAGGCTTCAAAAGATGAGGCAAAGTCTCAAATCTGTGTCTTTTTAGGATTAAAAAATTGTGCAGCTTGAATTACGATCACAAACCTACATCTCATGCTGTTATTTCTTATCTAACAGTTCAGTTTTTCATTTCGAACTTACTGTTGACAGCAGAAATTATTGTGGAGAAAGGAATCAGCATACAACACATGCCAGATTCAAACCTATATTTCTGAGATGAGCATCAGAGCACTAAGTACTAAGCCACAGCTCCAACCTTGGTTTTCGCTTCTAAAAGCAGAGTGCATTTGAAGGTATCAGTATAGATGAAACTGCTACGCTTTTATATTGTCACCTGCTAAGATTTTAAACAAGAAATTATTTAGAAATACATCAAGCTCTGGAACATTTTAACTGTCAAGCATTCTGACCTTGTCTGTTGGATTCATTCGATCAATAGTATTGACTGACCGACAGAGATTACGCACTTCAGTGTAACAAATTTTAGATCTCAAAATTGCAACCCTTATCTGGGGAGCTTAAAGTAAAAGAGTTTCATGTTATGTTCTTTTCAATGATTGATTGGTATTGATCAGTAAACTCAAGGGCCGACATAATGAGATTATATGTCAATACAGGTGTTTTTTGTCGTTCATCTTGTGCAGCACATGGAGGCTTGTAGAAAGCACTGTGGATCTGAGGTCATTGCATATTAACCGCATAATTAATAGTCAATGACCTCAGCACCGCATAATATCATGCAGTTCATGTAATCTACATCTGATGGGCCTGAATCCACTTAAAATGGAGTCCCTAATGCCACATTTACGAAACGGCAGAGTTCTGAGCTTTGCGGATTTGAAAAATGTGCATGATACATTGAAATCAGACGCAAACGAAAACCTCCCATTAGCATATTTCCAGAATCTGCTTGTTGGTTCGCCAGAATCCTACAATTCTCGTTAGAGAAATGGATGAAAACCTCCTAAACATTCATTTTTCAGTGTACACACTTAAAGCAGGTCCCCTGAACTGCTGTTCCACTTCATTGGCGTTAGTGGTGGCAGACTGTAGGGCCGAGGAGAGGTCTGAGAATGGGGTCAAAATGTCACGGCTGAGGTAAATTGCAAAAACAAATGCAGGTTTTACTGTGAGATAAGGGACTGTGGTGGGTTTCCACACTTCTTGGGTTCACCGGCTTACAGTTGAGGGAAATCAACTGTTCATTCTTAAAACTGAGACTCCATAGGCCAGATTTACTAACAGCTTGCGCCAGCGCAAACCATCTTTTGGCATTACAATAGTACTGTCAGGATTAACTAAAGACGCGCAGTGAAGAATTAGAGCTGAAAAGACATGGACAGCTATTTTAGTGCCTGACCTTATTGAATATGCATTTGTACTAGTTTACCTTTCAGATGCAAAATTTATGGGAGGAGAGTTTAAAATTGAATCACACAACACGATTTACTAACGTTTGCGCTCATCAAATTACTGGTATTTGCGCCATTATTTAATGCCCCAAAAAACATGTCTTAAAGCAGGCGGTAATTTGCACTGCTCTTGGTAGATTGTGCTGGTCATTATGGAAATGATCTGGCTGCGTATGTGTTCTTTATTGTGCGCATTTTCAGTAAATCACACGGAGAATTTTCCCTCCCATCTGCGCTTTTATGGAATTGCGCTCTAACGCTAATTTGCCCTGATTAGTAAATCTGTCCTCATGTGTTATATGGACACTGTTGATTTCAAAACATATATTTAGCTATATGTTTTCCAAAACACGCTACAAATTTTGACTAGTGACCAATGAAACCCTACATTTTCTCTAGCTAGGTACTATTTGAACAGGGTATTTACAGTTTGGTCACTTATATATTTTCCAACTGCAATCCGATCATGAAAAGAAATAAGTATAAATGTCCTCAAAGATGCAGTCGAGACATATTGCAATATAACCATCTCAGGGGGTGGTTTGAGATTCATTCAAAACATAACTTGGCAAAGCACTTCAAACACCACAGGTTGTTAGTTTGTGCTCATTTTCCCCTTTATGTTAGAGAAATCTGGTTATGTTTGCATGTGTTTGTTGTATGAGTGAACAAGGCTTTTTCGTCAATTATGCTTCATCTTTTTGTGTTTTTTGTGTACACATTCATGTTAATGATTGTCTGTAATGCAAAGCAAGCATGCTGTGATATGTACTGAGCTTTAGTTAATATTCAAAGTGGATATAGGTATTGTTGAGTTTGTGTATTTACATGCTGTGATAGAATGCAGATATGTGAGTGACTTGGTTATTGATTTAAAACATTGATTATCTGAATATATGAATGTTCTGTTCAACACAATCTCATGGCAAATTCTAAATATTTTACGTTTTAGTGAATTTAATGGCTAATTCATATGAGTTTGTATAATCTTGTTAACCCAAAGCTTCATTTTACTGTCATGTTAAGTTATTTATTACATAATGTTTATGTTTATGTATACACCAACATTCAAATGTTTGGGGACAGTAAGATGTATGATTTTTTTTTTTTAAATAAATTACTGCTTTTATTCAGCAAGGATGCATTAAATTGTTCAAAAGTGACAGTAAAGACATTTACAATGTTACACAAGATTTTGATTTCAAATAAATGCTATTCTTTTAAACTTTCAATGCATTAAGGAATCCTGAAAAACAAAACATATCACAGTTTCCACTAAAATATTTAGCAGCACAACTGATTTCAACATTGAATAAGAAATGCTTCCTGAGTAGCAAATCAGCATATTAGAGTGATTTTTGAAGGATCATGTGACACTGAAGACTGGAGTAATGATGCTGAAAATTCAGCTTTGATCCCAGGAATAAATTACATTTTAAAATATATTCAAATAGAAAACAATTATTTTAATATTTTAATAATATTTTGCAATATTACTGTTTTTTTTTACTGTATTTTTGATCAAATAAATGCAGCCTTGATGAGAATAAGAGACATAATAAGAGAAAAAAAGTACAAATCTTACCAACACCAAACATTTAAACAGTTGTCTGTGTGTATGTATATACACACAAACACAAATGCATATCTATTTTCTGTATATAGTTTTAAAACATATATCAGGCCAAGCTCATTGTGGCTGCAAATATAGATGAGAAAATCTGAATAGTTGAGGTTGTATTTATATTATATCATTTAATTTTTTTTTTTTTTTTTTAAATAGACCATCCTATACAATGTGTGAACAGGATATGCAAAGCCTCCACAGACAGCATCTATCAAGCATTCATGATTCTTTGCCATGGTCACAATCTGATGATATATTCCTGTCTCTTTGGGATTGGGATTGAACTGTGATATAGTCTAGCTGCATATACAGCTTGAGGTGACTCCTGTGAGGAAGAAATTGAATTCCACACTCCTATCTGAGTGAGATAAAGTAACCAGATTTGCAGCCCTGCAGTCTTGTGTTTCTCCCTGTAGAAGATTGCAGGCTTTGGATGAGGCTGAGTCTGTGGTGCTTGTTACTGTGGGTCTTCAGGGCATTAGTGGTTTTGCATCAGACTCTCAACGACTCTGTGAGGGTCTTGGATTTGCGGTAATTAACGCCAGCTGCTCGTTGTTTTCAGTTATGGTGAACATAATTAGAGTTTTATATATGATCTGTAGTCATTTCTGTTGAACACTGTGGATGCATAATACTTGGAAAGAAGAAATTTGTAGGAAGCACCACAAAAAAAAAAAAAAAAAAGCAAGGAACTCCAGAGTGAAGATGAAGGGAGAGGGTCAGTGAGAGACCAAAAATGAAGGAAAGAGAAAGAAATTCAGATTTTATTTATTCACATTCATTTTGTTCCATTTTGTAATGTATTATTTTATTTTCATGAACGATTATTTATTTATTTATTTATTTGTTTGTTTGTTTGTTTGTTTGTTTATTTATAACTGGTCAATATTTGAGGTTTCAGTTAAATAAAAATGTGTGTCTATATTATACTGGATAAATGTTTTAGTGTGTCAAAATACTGATATTTTAATATATAATTTATTTAATATTTAATGAATTACAGCATGTTCACTTAATTGCTAAAAGCACTAATTTAATACCAATATACAAATATACATTTTGCATGCTGTGTTATAACATTGCAATGCATAAAACTTGTAGCAATTTAAAGTTTTTTTTTTTTTTTTTTTTTGGATAAAATAGTGTAGTTTTTTCATTAAAGATTAAATTATTATTATTATTATTATTATTATTATTATTGTTGTTGTTCTTTAATATATTATTTTTTATTAGTTTTTGGTCAATATTTGAGATTCCGATAAAATAAAAATGTGTGTATATTATACTGGATAAATATTATATTGTACTGAAATAATTTTGATATTTTAATACCTAATTTTAATATGTAATTTTTCTTTTAAAATGAAATCATATATAGGTGATGCAAAATTAAATTATTATTATTATTATTGTTGTTGTTATATTGTGTGTGTGTGTGTGTGTGTATTATACTGGATAAATGTTCCCCTTTCAGTCGGTCACTCCGAGTCACGTCGGATGACCGACGAAATTGGGATCTCGCCAGAGAGACCAATCCACTTCGAGTGTAACTAAACGAGCCAATGGACATTGGCATGCGATTATTGCATCCAGCTGCCGCTGATCACAGCGTGAGCATAAGAGGCAGCTGATGCACCGCATCAATTATCCTTTCGCTTCGGAGCCGAGCGGTAGTGGTTAAAGCTACTGCTCTCCCTTCCAAGAGAGTGTTCTGCGAGCGAGTGCGGGCGTTATGGCGCGGCAGCGGTGGTCACGGTGTCCGGGAGAGAAAGATCGTCTTCCTGCTGACAGCCACACTAGGAGTGTGCGGTGGCCAGCTCCCCTGCGTGCTTCAGCACTAAAAGAGCATTTCTCTGAAAGAGCAATTTCTCTAAAAGAGCAACACGGGTGATCGCGTCTTTTTAAAGATGTCTTTTCACCCGTGCGTTTCTGGGTGTGGTCGTTTCCTGGCGCCTCAGGACGGTCACGATCGCTTCCTCACGTGTCTGGGCATTCAGCACGCTGAGGTGGCTTTCGTGGATGGTTCATGTTCTTCTTGCGGGGACATGACCATCTCGGAGTGCGACTCTGCTATGTCAAACATGGCAGAGTCCCTCTGCCTGCCGTGATCCGGCGTGCACACTGGATCCGGTGGAGTTAGAGGTGATTTGAGGATTACGGTGAGGGCTTCCCCAAGTGGAGCTCCTCACCCCTCAAGCACTCCGCAGCCGGTGGAGCTGCCGAAGGAGCGCGCTGGCCACGCGTTTCCTTCGGTGCCCCCTCTGACGACCAGATGTCGATCACCGCATCGGAGGGCGGGCCCTCTCTCTCCGGGGATGACGACCCGGCTGCGTTGCCCCCTTCGGGTGTGGTAGCGTTGTCCGTGCCAGACCCAGAGATGACGGCTATGCTTTCCCGGGCCGCCGAGAATGTCGGGCTCGTGTGGAATCCTAAAAAGCCACCGTGTCCCGATCCTTCGAGGCTGGGCGAGTGGTTCCTCGGTGGGGGTGGCGCTGGTTCTCAGCGCCCCCCTCCGGTGCCATTCTTTCCGGAAGTGCATGAGGAGCTGACAAGATTGTGGAGGGCACCTTTCACTGCCCGAAACACATCTTGTAGTTCTTCCGCTCTCACCACCCTCGATGGTGGAGCCGCTTTGGGGTATGCGGGCATCCCCTCGGTGGAACGGTCTGTGGCCATGCAACTGTGTCCAACAGCCGCTTCCACCCTGCGGGGTGATCCGTGTCTCCCCTCACGGGCCTCTAAGTATTCGTCAGGTCTAACTGGCAGTGCTTGTAGAGCCTGTGGGGAGGCGGTTTCCGCCCTCCACGCTATGGCGTTGCTGCAGGTCCACCAGGCCAAAGCACTGAAAGACCTGCACGAGGGTGGTCACGACCTGGCGGTTCTACATGAGCTGCGTGCTGCGACGGACCTCGCGCTACGAGTGACGAAGGTGACCGCACAGTCTCTGGGTTGTGCGATGTCCAGGAGCGCCATCTCTGGCTGTGTCTCGCTGACATGACGGGGCAGGAGAAGGTACTCCCGTGTCACAGACCGGCCCTTTCGGCGACGCTGTCGAGAGCTTTGCCCAGCAGTTCTCGGCAGCCCAGAAGCAGACTGAGGCAAACACATCATGCGCCGGAGGAAACCTGCTGCTTCCACCCCGGCTGCAGCCACTCAGCCTGCTCGTCGCCGTGGGCGCCCCCTGCGGCCATCCCCGCTCCCGCGCAGCCGCAGCAGCCTTCACCAGGCAGCGTCGTGGAGCCGGTCGCAGGCAGGACGCCCAGCCCGTCCAGGCCCCCGCCAAACCTGGCGGCAAGCGCAAGTGCAAGAGGCCCTGGGACGGTCGACCCAGAGATGGAGGAGACTGCTCATCGGGAGATGGTGACTGCACCACTCCCTCCCCCGGAGGAGGGCCGGGTGGAGTATCTTTTGTTCATTTTGTTCCGCCGCTGGCCCAGCAGCCAGCGGTACCCAAAACATCAGTAAAGAGCGGTCTCCTCAATCTCCGGGTCTCAAGAGGAGGAGAGTGGTGATCCGTGCATCACAGGATCACTTCCCTCCTCCTCTCTCGCCAGCAGGCAGCGGGTGGTTGCCCAAGAGCACCCCTCCTGCCCATTCGTGGAACCAGGTAAGGGCAGTAGCACTCCAGTCCCCGCTTCAAGTCGTCAAACGCCGGGCTGTCACAAGCCTCAAGCCGGGTTCCTGTGTCTCCTCCCATGCGAGGAGAAATCAGGTGAGTGCTACACTACACACCCAGACCCCGCCCCCTGCCGTCACAGGCCAGGCCGTCACAGGCCCTGGGGCCGGTCCCTGTGTTCCACCTCGCTGCCCCACCGCGGGCATGTCGGTGGGCCCGTTGGCCCCGCTGGTGCGGTCTCTCGGAGCCTGGTTAGCGCTCCCCAGCCCGTCCCGGTGGCTCCTGCGGACCATCAGACTCGGCTATGCGATTCAGTTCGCCCGGCGTCCCCCCCAAGTTCAGGGGCATCCGGTACACTTCAGTCAAAGCCGTCGATGCCCCTGTCTTGCTCGCGGAGATTGCAGTCCTACTGGCGAAGGATGCAATAGAGCCGGTCCCTCCAGCCGATATGAGGTCGGGGTTTTACAGCCCTTACTTCATTGTGCCCAAGAAAAGCGGTGGGTTACGACCGATCTTGGATCTGCGAGTTTTGAACCGTGCACTTCACAAGATGCCGTTCAAGATGTTGACGCAGAAACGCATTCTTGGATGCGTCCGTCCCCTAGATTGGTTTGCAGCAATCGACCTGAAGGACGCGTACTTTCATGTTTCGATTCTCCCGCGAGACAGGCCATTCCTGCGATTCGCGTTCGACGGTCGGGCATATCAGTACAAGGTCCTGCCCTTCCGGCTGTCCCTTTTCGCCTCGTGTCTTCACCAAAGTCGCAGAGGCGGCCCCTTGTTCCCCTGAGACAACGGGGTGTGCGCATTCTCAACTACCTCTACGACTGGCTCATACTTGCACAGTCTCGAGAGCTGTTGTGCGCACACAGGGACCTGGTGCTCAGGCACCTCAGCCAGTTGGGCCTTCGGGTCAATTGGGAAAAGAGCAAACTCGTGCCAACGCAGAGGATCTCTTTTCTCGGCATGGAGTTGGGTTCGGTCAACCAGACAGCACGCCTCACCCAGGAACGTGCTCAGTCGGTGCTGAACTGCCTCAAGACTTTATCAGGCAGGACAGCGGTCCCACTGAAACTCTTTCAGAGGCTCCTGGGGCATATGGCTGCAGCTGCGGCCATAGTTCCGCTCGGTCTGCTCCATATGAGACCGCTTCAGCACTGGCTCCATGATCGAATCCCGAGGTGGGCGTGGAAACGCGGTACTCACCGGGTTCAGATTACACCGGCCTGCCGCAAGACCTTCAGCCCGTGGTCAGATCCTTCGTTCCTTCGGGCAGGAGTGCCCCTGGAGCAGGTATCCAGGCATGCTGTGGTATTCACGGATGCCTCGGCCACTGGCTGGGGTGCCACGTACAACGGGCACGCAGTATCAGGGGTTGGACGGGCCCCCTTCTGCGTTGGCATATCAATTGCCTCGAGTTGCTGGCAGTACGCCTTGCCCTGTGCCGCCTCAGAGGGCGCCTTTGGGGCAGGGACGTTCTGGTCCGTACGGACAACACTGCGACCGTTGCCTATATCAACCCGCAAGGCGGTTTGCGCTCCCGTCGCATGTCGCAACTCGCCCGCCACCTCCTCCTCTGGAGTCAGAAGCATCTGAGGTCCCTTCGTGCCATCCACATCCCAGGAGTGTTCAATCAGGCGGCCGACGAGCTGTCTCGAGCGGCACTTCCTGGGGAGTGGAGACTCCATCCCCAGGCGGTCCAGCTGATTTGGAGTCGGTTCGGAGTTGCTCAGGTAGACCTGTTTGCATCTCCAGAAACCACCCACTGCCAGTGGTTCTACTCCCTGTCCGAGGCAACGCTCGGCACGGATGCACTGGCACACAGCTGGCCCCAGGGCTTGCGCAAGTATGCGTTTCCCCCAGTGAGCCTGCTAGCACAGACATTGTGCAAGATCAGGGAGGACGAGGAGCAGGTCCTGTTAGTGGCTCCATATTGGCCCAACAGGACCTGGTTCCCGGGAACTCATGCTCCTCGCGACAGCCCCTCCCTGGCCGATTCCTCTGAGGAAGGATCTGCTTTCTCAGAGACGGGGCACCCTCTGGCACCCGCGTCCAGACTTGTGGAAACTTCATGTGTGGTCCCTGGACGGGACGCGGAGGTTCTAGGTGACCTGCCCCAGGAGGTAGCGCTCACTATCGCTTCAGCACGAGCACCGTCCACAAGACGGGCCTATGCGCTGAAGTGGAACCTGTTCGTCGGATGGTGTTCCTCTTACCAGGAGGACCCCCGGAGATGTTCGATCAGAGCCGTGCTTTCCTTTTTGCAACAAGGGTTGGAGCGTAGGCTGTCCCCCTCCACCCTTAAGGTATATGTTGCTGCTATTTCTGCCCACCACGACCCCATAGAGGGGAGGTCGGTGGGGAAGCACGATCTGGTCGTCAGGTTTCTTAGGGGGGCCAGGAGGTTAAATCCTCCGAGGCCTCCCTCCCTTCCCTCTTGGGATTTGGCTTTGGTGCTAAGAGCCCTACAAACTGCCCCCTTTGAGCCATTGCTGTCAGTCGAGTTGAAGTTTCTTTCTATGAAAACCCTACTCCTGACTGCATTGGCCTCAATCAAGAGGGTGGGGGACCTGCAGGCATTTTCGGTCGACGAATCGTGCCTTGAGTTTGGGCCGGCTGACTCCAGTGCAACACTGAGGCCCCGGCCCGGCTATGTGCCCAAGGTTCCTACCACGCCCTTCAGGGACCAGGTAGTGAGCCTGCAAGCGCTGCCCCTGGAGGAGGCAGACCCAGCCCTAGCTTTGCTCTGTCCTGTACGCGCACTGCGTCAGTACGTGGATAGAACTCAGAGCTTCAGGACCTCAGAACAGCTCTTTGTCTGTTACGGAGGACAGCAGAAGGGGAAGGCTGTCTCCAAGCAGAGGATGGCCCACTGGATAGTGGATGCCATCACCTTGGCCTACGAAGCACAAGGTGTGCCCTGCCCGCTCAGGTTGCGTGCTCACTCCACTAGGGGTGTCGCATCGTCCTGGGCGCTGGCTCGTGGTGCCTCGCTAGCAGACATCTGTAGAGCTGCGGGTTGGGCGACTCCCAACACGTTCGCTAGGTTTTATAGCCTACGTGTCGAACCGGTTTCCTCCTGTGTTCTCACCTCAAACGGGTAGTGGCACTGAGAGGGCCGGCTCAGAGTCGGCTTGCGGCGTCCTTACGCCTAATTCTCCAGAGAGTTCCTTAACCAGGCAAACCCTGTTGAGTCCTCCAGCACTCCGGCGTCCGGACACGGCGGAGCGTCCGGCGCCAGGCCTTCAGCCAATGAATTCTTGAAAACTGGTGCGAGGCTAGTGCCCATATGAGAGACCCTGTCGGGATCCCATATGTGTATTCCACGGTATTCTTATTAGAGCCGTGTTTCCCCTGGCGGACCACGTTCTGCCATCTCTAAAGATGCAGCCTGAGCCATCTCAGAGACTTCCATGTGTAAAAGGGCCCTCTGGGTTACTTCACATGTTTGAATGTCACTTAAACCCCCTTTGGGAGGAGGTGACTCCGCAGTGTGCCTCTTCCAAGTGGAAGGGCACGCTTCCCAGTGTTATCCTAGTCCTACTGTTTGGGTTGCTCAAGGAACACCAGTAGTTGACCTTCTCTGTGTAGAGCCCGGTCCTATCGTCTGCCTTATAGGAAGGGTCAGGAGCCCTACACAGGGCACTGGAAGGGGCAGCTCCTGTGGCGCTTTGGTAGGGATCCCAATTTCGTCGGTCATCCGACGTGACTCGGAGTGACCGACTGAAAGGGGAACGTCTCGGTTACGTATGTAACCCTCGTTCCCTGAAGGAGGGAACGGAGACGTCACGTCCCGTCGCCACAGTCGCTGTACCACCGCTGAGCTGCCGGGTCGCCGGCTCGGCTCCTCAGCGAAAACATAATTGATGCGGTGCATCAGCTGCCTCTTATGCTCACGCTGTGATCAGCGGCAGCTGGATGCAATAATCGCATGCCAATGTCCATTGGCTCGTTTAGTTACACTCGAAGTGGATTGGTCTCTCTGGCGAGATCCCAATTTCGTCGGTCATCCGACGTGACGTCTCCGTTCCCTCCTTCAGGGAACGAGGGTTACATACGTAACCGAGACGTTATTCTGTAGCGAAATAATGTTAATATTTTAATTTTTTATTTAATATCTAATTTTTCTTTTAAAGTGTAATCATATGTGGGTGATGCATAAATTCACTAGTAATTAAAATTATTGAGTTTTAGTGTTTTATTTTTATTTATTTATAAAATACTAAAGAAATTGAATATTAGCTATTTATTAGTTATTTACTATAACATAAAAAGAAAAAGAAAAAAAAAGATAATCTTTATTTCTGATATTAGCCTGAATTTTAATATCCATGCATCCTTATTTTAATTTATTTGTCATTCTTTCCTTTCTCAGTCCCGTTCCCTTCCTGTCCTGGATTTCCCTGCATTCTTTCACTTCCTTTAACAGATGAGAGTGTGTGTCCTCATTAGACCTGAACTCTGCAGCTCAAACTGTATTTCAGAAAAGGCAGTAGAGATTCTGAGTACTGGCACTATGAAACCTGATGAAACCTTCCCTTCGCTTGCAGGAATCTATGTAGATGAGCTTTGTATAAATACAGAACAAGGCGAGGTAAATGATACACTTCTTATACCTGCAGAATGGTAATGGCCTCAGCAGAGGTTGATTGAGCCCACGAGGCTCTCAGTACAGTGCAGTGGCACCAAGGGATCTTTTAATAAGCCATTCATAGGTTCTGGAGCCTCACGCTGCTGCTTCAGCACTTGCCTCACAAAAGGACCATTCGTCTCCCACATCAAATGAGCTGGGAGAGATCGCGCATGTCCATTTGCAATACTGGAGGTTATTTATAGTTTGCAAAAGGGAACCCTTTGGGGCTGACAGTCTCACTCCGGGGCTACAGTCATGATGAAAACTTTTTTAACCTTTTTATAAAACTTATGTAAGTAGAGCAAATGTGCAGAAATCGTGACAATATTTTATTTTATTTTATTTTATTTTATTTTATTTTATTTTATTTTATTTTATTTTATTTTATTACATTGGGACATGGTGCTTTGGATGCTGTACTTATCTGCTGTACTTATCTGGGATAAATTGTTTTATTTTTTATTTTATTTTACTTTTTTATTTTATTTTATTTTATTTTATTACATTGGGACATGGTGCATTGGATGCTGTGCTTATCTGGGAGAAATTTCTTTATTTTTTTATTTTATTTTATTTTATTTTATTTTATTTTATTTTATTACATTGGGACATGGCACATTGGATGCTGTGCTTATCTGGGAGAAATTGCTTTATTATTTTATTTTATTTTATTTTATTTTATTTTATTTATATTACATTGGGCCTTGTTGCTTATTTGGGAGGAATTGGTTTGGATTTATAATTACTTTATTTTATTTTATTTTATTTTATTTTATTTACATTGGGCCTTGTTGCTTATTTGGGAGGAATTGGTTTGGATTTATAATTATTTTATTTTATTTTATTTTATTTTATTTTATTTTATTTTATTTTATTTTAGTACATTGGCGTATATTTAAGTACATATTTAAGAGAAATAGATTTGCTTTCATTATAATTATTGAATTTATTTATAAGTATATTATATTATATGTTCTATTTGTTATACAATATTCATGTTATGTTCCCTTTTCAGTCGGTCACTCCGGGTCACGTCGGATGACCGACGAAATTGGGATCTCACCAGAGAGACCGGTCCACTTCGAGTGTAACTAAACGAGCCAATGGACATTGGCATGTGATTATTGCATCCAGCTGCCGCTGATCAAAGCGTGAGCATAAGAGGCAGCTGGTGCACAGCATTAATTCATCCTTTCGCTTCGGAGCCGAGCGGTAGTGGTTGAAGCTACTGCTCTCCCTTTCCCACAGAGTGTTCTGATAGACGAGTGTGGGCGATACGGCGCAGCAGCGGTGGTCATGGTGTCCGGGAGAGAGAGATCGTCTTCCTGCTGACAGCCACACTAGGAGTGTGCGGTGGCCAGCTCCCCTGTGTGCTTCAGCACTAAAAGAGCAATTTCTCTAAAAGAGTAACACGGGTGATCGCGTCTTTTTAAAGATGTCTTATCACCCGTGCGTTTCTGGGTGTGGTCGTTTTCGGGTGCCTCAGGAAGGTCACGATCACTGCCTCAAGCGTCTGGGCATTCAGCACGCTGAGGAGGCTTTCGTGGATGGTTCATGTTCTTCTTGTGGGGACATGACCATCTCGGAGTTGCGTAATAGACTCCGCTATGTCAAACATGGCGGAGTCCCTCTGCCTCTGCCGCGATCCGGCGTGCGCGCCGCTGAATCCGGTGGAGTCAGAGGTGATTTGAGGATTACGGTGAGGGCTTCCCCAAGTGGAGCTCCTCACCCCTCAAGCACTCCGCAGCCGGTGGAGCAGCTGAAGGAGCGCGCTGGGCCCTCCGCTGAACGGGGTGCACCACGCGTTTCCTTCGGTGCCCCCTCTGACAACCAGACGTCAGTCACTGCATCGGAGGGCGTGCCGTCTCTCTCTGGGGATGACGACCCGGCTGCGTTGCCCCCTTCGGGTGTGGTAGCGTTGTCCAAGCCAGACCCAGAGATGACGGCTATGCTTTCCCGGGCCGCCGAGAATGTCGGGCTTGTGTGGAATCCTCCACCGCGTCCCGATCGTTCGAGGCTGGATGAGTGGTTTCTCGTGGGGGTCGCGCTCTCAGCCCCCTTCCGGTGCCATTCTTTCCGGAAGTGCATGAGGAGATTACAAGATCGTGGAAGGCACCTTTCACTGCCCGAAACAAATCTTGTGGCTCCTCCGCTCTCACCACCCTCATTGTTGGGGCTGCTTTGGGGTATACGGGCATCCCCTCGGTGGAGCGGTCTGTGGCTATGCAACTGTGTCAAACAGCAGCTACCACTCTGTGGGGTGACCCGTGTCTCCCCTCACAGGCCTGTAAGTATTCGTCAGGTCTAACTCGCAGTGCTTATAGAGCCTGTGGGGAGGTGGCTTCTGCCCTCCATGCCATGGCGTTACTGCAGGTCCACCAGACCAAAGCCCTGAAAGACCTGCACGAGGGTGGTCACGACCTGGCGGTTCTATATGAGCTGCATGCTGCGACGGACCGCACAGTCTCTGGGTCGTGAGATGTCCACGCTAGTGGTCCAGGAGCGCCATCTCTGGCTGTGTCTCGCTGACATGAAGGAGTAGGAGAAGGTACAGTTCCTGAATACTCCTGTGTCGCAGACCGGCCTTTTCGGCGATGCTGTCGAGAGCTTTGCCCAGCAGTTCTCAGCAGCCCAGAAGCAGACTGAGGCGATCAAACACATCATGTGCCAGAGGAAACCTGCTGCTTCCACTCTGGCCGCAGCCCCTCAGCCTGCTCGTCGCCGTGGGCGCCCCCCTGCGGCCGCCCCCTCTCCCGCGCAGCCGCAGCAGCCTTCCACCAGGCAGCATCGTGGAGCCGGTCGCAGGCAGGACGCCCAGCCAAACCTGGTGGTAAGCGCAAGTGCAAGAGGCCCTGGGACGGGTGACCCAGAGATGGAGGAGACTGCTTGTCGGGAGATGGTGACTGCACCACTCCTTCCCCCGGAGGAGGGCCGGGTGGAGAATCTTTTGTTTCATTTTGTTCCACCGTTGGCCCAGCAGCCAGCGGTACCCAAAACGTCAATAAAGAATGGTCTCCTCAATCTCTGGGTCTCAAGAGGAGGAGAGTGGTGATCCGTGCATCACGGGATTGCTTCCCTCCTCCTCTCTCACCAGCAGGCAGTGGGTGGTTGCCCAAGAACACCCCTCCTGCCCATTCGTGGAACCAGGTAAGGGCGATAGCACTCCAGTCCCCGCTTCAAGTCATCACACGCCGGGCTGTTACAAGCCTCAAGCCGGGTCCCTGTGTCTCCTCCCACATGATGACGAATCAGGTGAGTGTTACACTACACACCCAGACCCCGCCCCCCGCCGTCACAGGCCAGGCCATCACAGGCCCCGGGGCCGGTCCCTGTGTTCCACTTCGCTGCCCCACTGCGGGTACGTCGGTGGCCCCATTGGTCCTGCTGGTACGGTCTCTCGGAGCCTGGCTAGCGCTCCCCAGTCCGTCTCGGTGGCTCCTGCGGACCATCAGACTCGGCTACGCGATTCACTTCGCCCAGCGTCCCCCCAAGTTCAGGGGCATCCGGTTCACTTCAGTCAAGGCCGTCGATGCCCCTGTCTTGCGAGCGGAAATTGCAGTCCTGCTGGTGAAGGACGCGATAGAGCCGGTCCCTTCAGCCGATATGAGGTCGGGGTTTTATAGCCCTTACTTCATTGTGCCCAAGAAAGGGGTGGGTTACGACCGATCTTGGATCTGCGAGTTTTGAACCGTGCACTTCACAAGATGCCATTCGAGATGTTGACGCAGAAACGCATTTTTGGGTGCGTCTGTCCCCTAGATTGGTTTGAAGCGATCGATCTGAAGGACGCATGCTTTCATGTCTCGATTCTCCCGCGACACAGGCCTTCCTGTGATTCGCGTTTGAGGGTAGGGCATATCAGTACAAGGTCCTGCCCTTCGGGCTGTCCCTTTCGCTTCGCGTCTTCACCAAAGTCGCGGAGGCAGCCCTTGTTCCCCTGAGAGAACGGGGTGTGCGCATCCTCAACTACCTCGACAACTGGCTCATACTCGCACAGTCTCGAGAGCAGTTGTGCGCACACAGGGACCTGGTGCTCAGGCACCTCAGCCAGTTGGGCCTTCGGGTCAATTGGGAAAAGAGCAAACTCGTGCCAATGCAGAGGATCTCTTTTCTCGGCATGGAGTTGGATTCGGTCAACCAGACAACACGCCTCACCCAAGAACGTGCTCAGTCGGTGCTGAACTGCTTCAAGACTTTATCAGGCAGGACAGCGGTCCCACTGAAACTCTTTCAGAGACTCCTGGGGCATATGGCTGCAGCTGCGGCCATAGTTCCGCTCCGTCTGCTCCATATGAGACCGCTTCAGCACTGGCTCCATGGGCGAATCCCGAGGTGGGCATGGAAACGCGGTACTCACTGGGTTCAGATTACACCGGCCTGCTGCAAAACCTTCAGCCCGTGGTCAGATCCTTCGTTCCTTCAGGCAGGAATGCCCCTGGAGCAGGTATCCAGGCATGCTGTGGTATTCACGGATGCCTTGGCCACCGGCTGGGGCGCCACGTACAATGGGCACGCAGTGTCAGGGGTTTGAACGGGTCCCCAACTGCGTTGGCATATCAATTGCCTCGAGTTGCTGGCAGTACTCCTTTCCCTGAGCCACCTCAGAGGGCACCTTCGGGGTAGGGATGTTCTGGTCCATACAGACAACACTGCGAACGTTGCGTATATCAACAGGCAAGGCTGTTTACGCTCCCGTCGCATGTCGCAACTCGCCCGCCACCTCCTCCTCTGGAGTCAGAAACATTTGAGGTCCCTTCGTGCCATCCACATCCCAGGAGTGTTCAATCAGGTGGCTGACGAGCTGTCTCGAGCGGCACTTCCTGGGGAGTGGAGACTCCATCCCCAGGTGGTTCAGCTGATTTGGAGTCAGTTCGGAGTTGCTCAGGTAGACTGGTTTGCATCTCCGGAAACCGGCCACTGCCAGTGGTTCTACTCCCTATCCGAGACAACGCTCGGCACGGATGCACTGGCACACAGCTGGCCCCAGGGCTTGCGCAAATATGATTTTCCCCCAGTGAGCCTGCTAGCACAGACACTGTGCAAGATCAGGGAGGACGAGGAGCAGGTCCTGCTAGTGGCTCCATATTGGCCCAACAGGACCTGGTTCCCGGAGCTCATGCTCCTCGCGACAGCACCTCCCTGGCCAATTCCTCTGAGGAAGGATCTGCTTTCTCAGAGACGGGGCACCCTCTGGCACCCGCGTCCAGACTTGTGGAAACTCCATGTGTGGTCCCTGGACGGGACGCGGAGGTTCTAGATGACCTGCCCCAGGAGGTAGCTCTCACTATCGCTTCAGCACGAGCACAGTCCACAAGACGGGCATATGCGCTGAAGTGGAACCTGTTCATCGAATGGGGTTCCTCTTACCATGAGGACCCCCGGAGATGTTCGATCAGAGCCGTGCTTTCCTTTTTGCAACAAGGGTTGGAGCGTAGGCTGTCCCCCTCCACCCTTAAGGTGTACGTTGCTGCTATTTCTGCCCACCACGACCCCATAGAGGGGAGGTCGGTGGGGAAGCATAATCTGGTCGTCAGGTTTCTTAGGGGGGCCAGAAGGTTAAATCCTCCTAGGCCTCCCTCCCTACCCTCTTGGGATTTGGCATTGGTGCTATGAGCCCTACAAACTGCCCCCTTTGAGCCTTTGCGGTCAGTCAAGTTGAAGTTTCTCTCTGTGAAAACCCTACTCCTGACTGCGTTGGCCTCGATCAAGAGGGTGGGGGACCTGCAGGCATTTTCGGTCGACGAATCATTCCTTGAGTTTGGGCCGGCTGACTCCAGTGCAACACTTAGGCCTCGGCCTGGCTATGTGCCCAAGGTTCCTACCTCTCCCTTCAGGGACCAGGTAGTGAGCCTGCAAGCACTGCCCCTGGAGGAGGCAGACCCAGCCCTAGCTTTGCTCTGTCCTGCACGTGCACTGCGACAGTAAGTGGATAGAACTCAGAGCTTCAGAACCTCAGAACAGCTCTTTGTCTGTTACGGAGGACAGCAGAAGGGGAAAGCTGTCTCCAAGCAGAGGATGGCCCACTGGATAGTGGATGCCATCACCTTGGCCTATGAAGCACAAGGTGTGCCCTGCCCGCTCAGGTTGCGTGCTCACTCCACTAGGGGTGTCGCATCGTCCTGGGCGCTGGCTCGTGGTGCCTCACTAGCAGACATCTGTAGAGCTGCGGGTTGGGCGACTCCCAACACGTTCACTAGGTTTTATAGCCTATGTGTCGAACCGGTTTCCTCCTGTGTTCTCACCTCAAACAGGTAGTGGCACTGAGAGGGCCGGCTCAGAGTCGGCTTGCGGCGTCCTTACGCCTAATTCTCCAGAAAGTTCCTTAACCAGGCAAACCCTGTCGAGTCCTCCAGCACTCCGGCGTCCGGACGTGGCGGAGCGTCCGGCGCCAGGCCTTTCAGCCAATGAATTCTTGAAATCTGGTGCGAGGCTAGTGCCCATATGAGAGATACTGCCGGGATCCCATATGTGTATTCCACGGTATGCTTATTAGAGCCATGTTTCCCCTGGCAGACCACGTTCTGCCATCTCTAATGATGCAGCCTAAGCCATCTCAGAGACTTCCATGTGCAATAGGGCCCTACGGGGTTACTTCACATGTCTGAATGTCACTTGACCCCCTCTGGGAGGAGGTGACTCCGCAGTGTGCCTCTTCCAAGTGGAAGGGCACGTTCCCAGTGTTATCCTAGTCCTACTGTTTGGGTTGCTCAAGGAACAACAGTAGTTGACCTTCTCTGTGTAGAGCCCGGTCCTATCGTCTGCCTTATAGGAAGGATCAGGAGGCCTACACAGGGCACTGGAAGGGGCAGCTCCTGTGGCTCTTTGGTAGGGATCCCAATTTCGTCGGTCATCCGACATGACTCGGAGTGACCGACTGAAAGGGGAACGTCTCGGTTACGTATGTAACCCTCGTTCCCTGAAGGAGGGAACGGAGACGTCACGTTCCGTCGCCACAGTTGCTGTACCACCGCTGAGCTGCCGAGTCACCAGCTTGGCTCCTCAGCGAAAGCATGAATTAATGCGGTGCACCAGCTGCTTCTTATGCTCACGCTGTGATCAGCGGCAGCTGGATACAATAATCGCATGCCAATGTCCATTGGCTCGTTTAGTTACACTCGAAGTGGATTGGTCTCTCTGGCGAGATCCCAATTTCGTCGGTCATCCGACGTGACGTCTCCGTTCCCTCCTTCAGGGAACGAGGGTTACATACGTAACCGAGATGTTCTATTTAATTAATTTATTTTTTAAAGTTTCCACTTTTGCTATTACTAAAATGGAAGAAACTGAAATAGAAAAGATGAGACTAACTACTTTATAAAAACTCATTATACTGAATATTATACTGACTCCAAATCATTACTGCGTTTGAAGAGCTTCTAAACCCAATGCAGAGTCTCTGAATCTGAAAGACATTATCCTGATGGGCAAGGCCTGTGTGTTCAACACTGAAACAATTACTTTAATCTGTGTTGGTGTTTCTAAGCTAAAGCTCAATATGCTTGTCAAATGAGTTGTTTGTAGCATTGAAGGATCTTTCATTATTGACATCAATCTTCCGCCGCAACTCTAATATACAATCTCCTGACTTTTAATTAAGACTTTAATTCAGCAATAAACCCAATCATAAAACTCAAAATTGGTTTTTATAGCCCTGGAGATGAATTGGAAAGCAGAGGAAGAATGAGCTCTTGGAGGCTTTTTATCATGGCGGGAATGCAGACAATCTGAGTTGTGATTTGACAGGATGGTTGTGATGAGCATTCTGAAAACTTACAGCCGTCCTGTAACATCGTTAAAGATACAGTAATTAGATGTGCCATGCAGTGTTTTGCATATTTTAGCCTTTGAGTTTGATGCAATTTTTGGAAATATGTTAATAGGATTGGTTTTCACTGGGGACTACAGTATAAGCATTCCTCTCACATTTGCCATGTAAAATAACTGTGTGAATATGAAAAGTTACTGTGATACTATTAAAAAATAAACTACTCACTGGTCATGAATAATAATTAGGGTCATTAATATTAATTGTCACTTAACATACTTATTTTATTAAGTTAAATTGAGAGTCTAGACACTTTAAGACGTGCCGGGTTGTTACAATGTGGTTGCTAGGGTGTTCTGGATGGTTGCACATTATCCCAAGTCTTATTAAAACAGCACAGGTCCCTCCTTGAATACCGATGGGAGTCCACCAGGTAAAAATTGTAAGTTTGATTGCTTAGAAACTAAATAGCACATCTTTATAAATCTGTACATTAAAAAAAAAAAAATAATTAACAGAAAAATAAAAACAGTAATATTGTAAAACAATATTACAATTCAGAATAATTCTTTTCTATTTGAATATATTTTAAAATGTAATTTATTCTTAAAATGATTTTTTCCCTGGAAGTATTCATTCATTCATTCATTAATTCATTCATTCATTTTAATTTTTATTGCTGAATATTCAGCATCATTACTCCAGTCTTCAGTGTCACATGATCCTTCAGAAATCATTCTAATATGATCATTTGCTGCTCAAGAAATAAAATAAAATAAAATATTAAATTGAAGTGTTTAAAAGTGACAAGAGAGACATTCATAATGTTACAAATAAATTCTATTTAAAATAAATGCTGTTCTTTTGAACTTTCAATTCATTCATTCATTCATTCATTCAAAGAATCCTGACAATAAATGAATATATAAATAAATAAATACATTAAAATAAAATAAAAATATATAATGAAATATAATAAAAAATACTGAGCAGCAAAAACTGTTTTTCGACCTTGATAATAAGAGCCATTGTTAATAATATTAATAATTATTAATAATTGATAATTGAGCACCAAATCAGCATATTAGAATTTCTGAAGGATCCTATGACACAGAAGAAAAGGCTTCAGAATAATTGTTTTCTATTTGAATATATTTTAAAATGTAATTTATTCTTAAAATGATTTTTTCCCTGGAAGTATTCATTCATTCATTCATTAATTCATTCATTTTAATTTTTATTGCTGAATATTCAGCATCATTACTCCAGTCTTCAGTGTCACATGATCCTTCAGAAATCATTCTAATATGATCATTTGCTGCTCAAGAAATAAAATAAAATAAAATATTAAACTGAAGTGTTTAAAAGTGACAAGAGGGACATTCATAATGTTACAAATAAATTCTATTTAAAATAAATGCTGTTCTTTTGAACTTTCTATTCATTCATTCATTCATTCATTCATTCAAAGAATCCTGACAATAAATGAATACATCAATAAATAAATACATAAAAATAAAATAAAAATAAAATAAAAATATATAATGAAATATAATAAAAAACACTGAGCAGCAAAAACTGTTTTTCGACCTTGATAATAAGAGCCATTGTTAATAATATTAATAATTATTAATAATTGATAATTGAGCACCAAATCAGCATATTAGAATTTCTGAAGGATCCTATGACACAGAAGAAAAGGCTTCAGAATAATTGTTTTCTATTTGAATATATTTTAAAATGTAGTTTATTCTTAAAGGATTTTTTCGTGAAAGTTTTAATTAATTAATTAATTAATTAATTAATTTATTTATTTATTTATTTATTTGTTCATTGGTTCATTCATTCATTCATTCATTTTTTTTTCATTTTTTCATTCATTCATTCATTCATTCATACATTTTAATTTTTATTGCTGAATTTTCAGCATCATTACTCCAGTCTTCAGTGTCACATGATCCTTCAGAAATCAACCTAATATGCTGATTTGTTGCTCAATAAACATTTCTTATTACCATATTCTTATTATTCTTATTATTAATATTGAAAACAGTTTGTGCTGCTTACTATTTTTGTGGATACATTACCATTCAAAAGTTTAGGGAAATAAAATAAATTAAAATAAAATATTAAATTAAATTGAAGTGTTTAAAAGTGACAGTAGAGACATTTATAATGTTAAATAAATTCTACTTCAAATAAATGCTGTTCTTTTGAACTTTCTATTCATTCAGTTATTCATTCAAAGAATCCTGACAAAAAAATAAAAAATAAAATAAAATAAAATGAAAATATATTAATAAAATAAAATATGATAAAAAAAATATTAAACCGCAAAAACTGAATCATAATTATTCCAAACTTTTGACTGCCAATGTACTTCAAACTGTCTTGAAAATGTATCTACAGTGGGTACGGAAAGTATTCAGACCCCCTTAAATTTTTCACTCTTTGTTATATTGCAGCCATTTGCTAAAATCATTTAAGTTTATTTTTTTCCTCATTAATGTACACACAGCACCCCATATTGACAGAAAAACACAGAATTGTTGACATTTTTGCAGATTTATTAAAAAAGAAAAACTGAAATATTACATGGTCCTAAGTATTCAGACCCTTTGCTGTGACACTCATATATTTAACTCAGGTGCTGTCCATTTCTTCCGATCATCCTTGAGATGGTTCTACACCTTCATTTGAGTCCAGCTGTGTTTGATTATACTGACTGGACTTGATTAGGAAAGCCACACACCTGTCTATATAAGACCTTACAGCTCACAGTGGATGTCAGAGCAAATGAAAATCATGAGGTCAAGACGTTTGGGACGACCAGAACCCTTCCTAGAGCTGGCCGTCCGGCCAAACTGAGCTATCGGGGGAGAAGAGCCTTGGTGAGAGAGGCAAAGAAGAACCCAAAGATCACTGTGGCTGAGCTCCAGAGATGCAGTCGGGAGATGGGAGAAAGTTGTAGAAAGTCAACCATCACTGCAGCCCTCCACCAGTCGGGGCTTTATGGCAGAGTGGCCCGACGGAAGCCTCTCCTCAGTGCAAGACACATGAAAGCCCGCATGAAGGACTCCAAGATGGTGAGAAATAAGATTCTCTGGTCTGATGAGACCAAGATAGAACTTTTTGGCCTTAATTCTAAGCGGTATGTGTGGAGAAAACCAGGCACTGCTCATCACCTGTCCAATACAGTCCCAACAGTGAAGCATGGTGGTGGCAGCATCATGCTGTGGGGGTGTTTTTCAGCTGCAGGGACAGGACGACTGGTTGCAATCGAGGGAAAGATGAATGCGGCCAAGTACAGGGATATCCTGGACGAAAACCTTCTCCAGAGTGCTCAGGACGTCAGACTGGGCCGAAGGTTTACCTTCCAACAAGACAATGACCCTAAGCACACAGCTAAAATAACGAAGGAGTGGCTTCACAACAACTCCGTGACTGTTCTTGAATGGCCCAGCCAGAGCCCTGACTTAAACCCAATTGAGCATCTCTGGAGAGACCTAAAAATGGCTGTTCACCAACGTTTACCATCCAACCTGACAGAACTGGAGAGGATCTGCAAGGAGGAATGGCAGAGGATCCCCAAATCCAGGTGTGAAAAACTTGTTGCATCTTTCCCAAAAAGACTGTATTAGATCAAAAGGGTGCTTCTACTAAATACTGAGCAAAGGGTCTGAATACTTAGGACCATGTGATATTTCAGTTTTTCTTTTTTAATAAATCTGCAAAAATGTCAACAATTCTTTGTTTTTCTGTCTATATGGGGTGCTGTGTGTACATTAATGAGGAAAAAAAATGAACTTAAATGATTTTAGCAAATGGCTGCAATATAACAAAGAGTGAAAAATTTAAGGGGGTCTGAATACTTTCCGTACCCACTGTATGTGCTGCAGTGGGTGTAACAGCTCGTTTCCATCCATCTTGAATGTAATTCGTCATAGAGACTGTTACAGTGAGGCAGAGAGATTCTCCAGTCCAATCATACAGTCTATTCCTCCATGTCTCGCAGACACTAATAAGCCCATATCAAGAGGTAAATGGAGCATTTGGCCAGTTGCCCTCAGTCCAAATGTGTAATTTTGCTTCAGATTACAACTCATCAGCAAGTGAGAATTACTCTCCCAACAAGTTTTACTGTGAACCCGGACCCTTAATTCCCATTTTAAAGTAAGCACCTGAAGGCAGGAGATGAGAGAAGCGCTCACAAAACGCTCTGTGATGTGATGCTGTATGGTCCAGGGAAAACGAGTACAAAGCAGCTGGAATGCTGTAGCCGGCAGCGCGCTTTCGTTTCCCCTCGCAGACACGCGTCAGATTTTTGCCCTAACAAAAGCTTATCGTATATCCTGTACATGGTGAATTTCAAAAGACCCTGCGGAGGGTGACGGGCAGCTGCTGAAATTACTCACGGACATTTTCTGTGCCAGGCAAGCAGCATCTTTTTTTCCTTCCCCGAGGGGAAGCATGAATACTTGTGCAAACCCCTGAATCTAAATCATAGATGCCCAGAAACGTATTAAATATTAATCACACAAAGGTGGTCAGAGGACAGAGTGAATGGGGTAAATATTAGATGAAGATGGATTACTTCATCTCTCTCTTAGCCAGAGGAAGGATTTCTTTTTAGGAAAAAAAAATAAATAAATAAATAAATAAATAAAAGTAGTAGTTTGGTGAGGCCTGTCAAATATTTTATTTTATTTTTTAATGTTATGTTTTACTTAATCACATTTGATTTGTTTATAAGGAAAGAAAAAAAAACAATATGTATAAGTCTCAAAAAAAAATTGCATATATATATATATATATATATATATATATATATATATATATATGTGCAATAAATTGCAATATATTATATAATATATATTTGAATATAGAAAAATGTAATTAAAAAAAAATAACAGTTGTTGTGTACTTTATGGACTTAATCTTACTTGCAAATTGCTCTGATTTCTCCTTCATAAAGTAATAATGTTAAAATTTTAAATTAATATAAATTTATTAAATTTAATACATAAATAGAAATTTAGTAAATTTATAAAATAATGAAAATTTTTATATATAATATATATATTTAAATATAGGAAATTATAATTAAAAATAAACTAATATAACATTTTTCCTGTAGTTTATGGGCTTAATCTTACATGTAAAATGCACTGATTCCTTTCTCCTTCATAAAGAAAAAAAAATCAATTTTAGAATTTTTAATTAAAATGTAAATTTCACATATAGATTATGTATTTTGCTCATGGATGACATACTCTTTTTGTGTTTTGATGGCAATCAGTGACTATTTCTTAGAAAAGCACAAAATGTTCCTACCTGACAGATACTGAAAGGTGTCTTGAGAAATCACACTTGTCAGTTTTAGGCTGAAAAAAATAAAATAAAATAAAAAAAATCTTGATCTGTTCTGATAAGGATAGGCTTAACGCAAATAATAAAATGCAACATTTTTGGTAAAAAAAAAAAAAAAAGAAAAAAAAAAGTTGTTACTATGATGGGTCGCCAGTTGGGTCCTGAATAAAAACCAATTGAGATTCACTGTATTAAATAAAAAGTATGTGCCCCTCCCCTGTCAATCATATTTTACGGAAATTTCATTTAGCATTTCCTTTTTTTTCTTTTGGACCCTGCTCATCTTCTCAAATATTTTCATTAAAATCGTCCTGTCTCAAAATGTTCCCATATGCTTGTGATTTCCTTTCATCTTGGGTTTCCATTTGTTTAGTCAACTTCAGAGAGTGGGAGACAGATAAGGCAGAAGGCGGGAAAAAAGAGAACACAGAAGAGGGGAAGAAAAATCTCCCATTAATTTCTCAGCAGATTCATTGACAATGTGCCTGGTGTGATGAAAAAGCAAGATGTTTCTCATAGTTTGATAATGCGTGCGGAGCCGGGCTGAAATTGACTCGCTCAGCAATTGGCGCCTCCCACGCCTGCGTGACAGATTAACCAGACCTGATAAGAGCGAGCGGCGCAGGGATTCCTGCTCCGGTGTCTATCAGAGGACTCGACAGCTTTTGTTTAGAATTCAATCTTTATGGGATTTTTAGCCTTTATATTTATAGGACAGAGGGAGAAGAGGAGCAATGGGATCGGTTCATGTTGAGCCAACAGGTTTTTTATTTCATGAGCATGTGCTCTGTATGACTCTTAAGCATTTGAGCTGAAACTAACCTGTATGTGGTGTAGTTTGTGGGCTTTGCTGTCTTTTGGTGGATTTAAGAGTCCAGGGTGACATGGGTCGCTACTAATGGATTATAATATCAGATAAATGACAACTTAGTACTCTTAGTACTACTGAAGTACTATTAAATACACACACACACACACACACACACACATCAAAATATTTTATTACATTTTATTATTTTATTATATTTGATTAATATAGATGTGTATTTGTATATGTAAAAAATAAACATTAACTAAAATAAAATATTTTAAAAAATAAGGAAACATTTATATTTTCATTTATTTTAATTCATTATAAAAATAACAAAAAATTAACCTGAAATAGAAATTAATAAAAACTGTATAGAATTAATATAGATAAAAACAAAACAAAAAGTACAACAAAATTACTGAAACTTTAACAAAATTTTAAATGAAAATGTAAAAATATAAAAACTAATTCTAACTATTAATAAAAACTATAATAGTATCTCAGTGATGCTAAAATAACACATACACACAAATATATGCAGATGTATGTGAGTAATTTTAATTTTAATAGGGCTGTCATTAGAATAGGCTATTAAATCACAATTACTTGTTGAAATTATTGTAGTTATCACATTAATTTTTTTTAAAGGATAAAGAACAAAATAATGTGTTGTTTTCATAAATAAAACAAAAAATATAAATTATCAGTTCAAAATAAATAAATAAACAAACATAGTATATAATTTATATAAATAATAATATAAGTGATGCATTTAATATTAATTATTTTTTTATAAAAATAATATAATTTAATTACAAAATTAAACTTAAATGTAGTATCAAATTAGTACTTTATTAACTTAATCTTCTGTGTAACATACTGTGATTCCCTTCTCATTCATAAAGATTCTAAAATGTTCCAAATTATTATATACATATATATTTATTTATTTATTTACTTACTTATTTAAAGTAATGTTTCCACATGGTTTTGATGTCAGTCCTTGGTTTTCATACTAGAATTGGTGATATTTTCCCATGAAACAGTGAAATCAAATGCTAATGTCAAGCTTAAAGGTTAAGTGTATAATTGTAACCTGAGTGACCAAAAGAAATTGTATATAAATTACAGGTGATTTTCACAGCTATCGCAGGAACAGAGAAGGTGCTTGACATTTTTTATTTATTCATAACGTAACAATTGAAATCCCATATGGAAGCTGTTATATGAATAACACAGATGGAGAGTCACACCTGTTAGTGAATACAGTTGTCAGCCCTAAAAACTCACTGTGTGAGTTGCTTCTTCATGTAGGTGAAGTACAAGAAAGTAGTTTATTTATCTTCAATTCATGAAAGCTTATTGGAAATGTCAAAATACTGACCTTGCTGCAATAAAGTGCTTTAAAATGTTCCAGTGGTTATAAACAGCATTAAATTCTCACAATAGACTCAGGATATTAATGTAAACAATTACAGGATTTTGCACACTCTTAAATTCTTTTATTTGTGGGGAATAGCCCACTATAAACGTTCGTCTCGTCTTCTATCAGAGTCAAGAGGTTTAATTAGGGACCGTTGCAATTTAATCCTCTTCTCAATGCTCTTCACTCTAAACCTCATCCTGCTGTGCCTTTTCAGCCGCACTTCAGCTTCTGTCAGTGCTGTACAGTTTGATGCAGTCAGATGTATCAGAAAGAATGGCTTTATTTACAGTACATGTTAATTTTACATATAAATATATACACATTATTCAAACGATTGGCATTGGTGAGATTTTTTGTCGTGTTTTTGAAAAAAAAAAAAAGCCTCTTTGGTTCACCAAGGCTGCATTTATTTGATTAAAAATACAGTAAAATTGGTAATATTGTGCAAAAAATATTATAGTTTAAAACAGTGATTGTCTATTTGAATACATTTTACAATGTAATTTATTCCTGCTATGGTAAAGCTGAATTTTCAGCAGCTATTATTAAAAGGTTATTGTTGTTAACTTAATTAACCATTATAGTTAAAAAAAATCATAAAAAATAAAATAACATATAATAAAATAAAATGTTAAGCCATATAAATAAATAAATAAATAAATAAATAAATAAATAAATAAATAAATAAATAAACAAACAAACAAACATTTCTTTTCAGCTAATTGCCAAAAAAAACCAAAAAATACAAAAAAAACAAAACAAAACAAAAAAACACTCATTTTCATTTATGTTAACTTGTACTAAAATGCACTAAAAACATAAAACAGAATAAACATTAAAAAAAAAAAAAACTATAGAAAGTTGTCATGCTGCAGTTAAATTTAGGCATCACAACATTATAATGTTATGGTAAAGCTGAATTTTATGGTTAACAAAAATTATTTAAAAAATAAAAAATAACATATAATAATAATAAAAAAACATTTCATTTGAGCTAACTGAAAAAAAATCACTTAGGTTAACTTAATAGTAATAAAAAACTAAAACAGAAATAAAAATGAATAAAAAATAACAGACTATATTTAAGAAATTTAATTAAAAAAATTGTGTGTGTGTATATAATGTAATGTATACATTTAAAATAATATCATATAACATAATATAATATAATATAATAAATTCAATAATTATTATAAATTCAAATCCATTTCTCTTAAATGCATGTACCAAAATAATTAAATTAAATTAAATTAAGAGGCAGTGATACTGCTTAGAAACAATTATGTGTAAATAAATTCAAAACAAATCACTACAAAGTTGTCAAAGCTGCAGTTGAATTTAAGCATCATAACATTATAATGTTCAGTATGAAAAATGGATATTCATTTCGAGATGTGCTAATGATTACATTTTCACAGTGTTATTAAATTATTAGTATTTTAAACTTTGAATTTAAGTGAATGTTAGATAATAGCAAAAGAAGAAAGAGAAAATGAGCATGAAGGGGTTTGTATTGATCGAAAATATCTAATAGCGGTACTGATATATCATACATCTTTATTTATTTATTTTCTTTTTAAGTATGAATGTTGTTCCAGAGCCAATAAATGACAATTGAATCCAGGAACGCATCCCGATTAATCCAGGGACTCCGCGCACATCCTAATTGACTAAACCACGTTGTACTTCTCTAAACATTTCATGTTGTTTTTCATCATAAGCAGCATTGCTGTGTTATGCTAGCTTACAGCCTTTACAGTTGAAGACAAATAATGGCCTGTTTGATCTCATTAAGCTGGGATTGTGGATCGTCCAGAGGCACGGAGCATGTCAGATGAATGCTACTTTCTTTCTATTGATTTTGAGAGAAAATCCAATAAAAATGAGTATTGTTCCACTTACCAACCGCGCTCATACAGTTTACCTCAGCAGAAAGAACAGGGATTCAATATTTTTCCTTGACTCGACACCGTTCCTTTTCCCGAACCTGTTCTTTAAGGCCTGTTAAATTTTGCATTTGCCTCTAATGAGGGTGGAAAGTGCTGATATGGCTGAAATACAGTGACATTTCTGTGTTCCGGACTGGTTTAAGACATCAGTGCTCTGAAACGAGATCAAATATTCATTTTTATGTAATATATGCGGTAATGTCCTCTTAAGTGTGAGTGCTGAACTTGCTTCCTAATGAGGGTGAAAAGAGGAAGTCAGTGTGATATAATAAACTTATCTAAAGGGCTATCCTGCCTCAGGGCCTTTTATAATTAATTATCCATTTCAATAAAAGGAGATCAGTAGATATGTACAGTGTTCTGAACAATACAGTCGGTTAACAGTGCGGATACAGTATGGTTTTCTGCTTCATATGTGAAATGCTCATTATAGTATTAAATTAAACAGGCTGTAGCTATTCTTATTTTACCACATACAGGAAATGGATTGTGCATTTCAGTTTAAATATTCTAATTGATGTTTCTAATATTACGAATTTACTTTGATTACTTTGAATTTATTATGAATTTTGGTTTCAGTCAATGGGAAATTCCTAAGATGATATATAATTATAAATAAATGTAAGATTTATTGTAATGGGATTATGTGAAGATATATAAAAGTTGTATTGTTTATTAAAGTTATTTTTAGCACTTTAAGCCCGTTAAAAGTTAAACATTATTGTACAACTTTTACTGTAACTTTGAATTGCGAACTGGTTTTATTCCCAGAAATTGAATAAAATAATAATAATAATTAATAATAATAATAATATATATATATATATATATATATATAAAAACAATTTCTCCCAGATGAGCATAGCACTCAATGCACCATGCCCAAATTAAAAAAAATAAATAAAATTAAATAAAATTAAAACCAATTTCTTCCAGATTAGCACAGCGCTCAATGCACCATGCCCAAATAAAATAAAACATGCACCATGCTCTGCTCTACAATACAATACAATACAATACAATACAATACAATAGTCTTTAATAATCCAACAGGGAGACACAGCGCACAAGGAAGACGTTAAACAAGTAGATAACGAGGGGCAGACAGGTGCGGGGAATGAACTAATGATGAGACAACGAGAACAGGAACATGACCAAATAAGGAAAAACAGGAACTGAAACAGGGCCAAAACACAATACAGACAGTCCAGACATGTGACAGTATTCATATAAACATAATAAATATACACAGTACACACACATATATTATGTAAACAAAAACTTTTATTTTGGATGTGATTAATCGCGATTAATCGTTTGACAGAACTAATTTTTATATTAATAATTTTTATAATACTATTGGTGTACATTAGTAAGCATTGCTGCAATCTATAATTCAGAATCAGCTTAAATGAAATTTTAAGCAACACACACACAGCTTAAAAATTTAAATGCATGCTTTCTATATGTGCTTTCTATACAAATCACAATTAGTAATGAGCTATTGCATCAAGAAGTTTCACTTTAATACTAGACAGCTTTATTTGAGTGCATTTAGTGGAATAAGACGAGGTTTTTTTGGGCTGAAATGCCACATGCAAAACTGGCCCTGGAGTTAGAAGACCTTTAAATAGACCTCTTTTTTTGTCATGACCTCTATGAAACCAGTTTCTCACATTGTGATAGTCTGATGCAGGAGGAAAGCTCTTCCTCTGTAAGTGTGTGCTGATTGTTTTGAATATTTTATAGTTGTAAGTGTTGTTTGCCAGCTAGTGGAATAAATGTGTCTATAGACACATGCTCTAAAGTATTGCTCTGCCCTAATTGATCGCATTCGCATGCCTGCTTGGATGATGTTCAAAAGGAATGTGACAAGCGATGGCAAATCTGGGGCATATTAAAAGGCAAATACATCTTCACCCAAGACGCCCCCCCAATATTCTCCCACTCTCTGTAACCAATCCTTTTTTTATTCAGAAGATTTTTGATTCACAAAGGATTTGCAATGTTACTTTTGGTTTGATGATGTCTTTAATGTAGCATCCAAGGACGTTACGATGATAAAAATAGTGTTGGGAAAACATAATAGACAATCAGGGCATTCAGTGTTCCAGTTGTTGATTTAATCTCATGTTGTTTTTACACTTAGCGCATTTGCTGGCGTCTGAATCTGAATTTTATTGCCGTACATCCCTCCACTCCCGCTGGTCTTCTTTCACTCTGTTATATTGTGTGAAGAATGCTGTGAAGACCACAGGAAGATGCTTAGCACTGCCGTCAGGCCACAAAGCTTAAAATCTAAAGCTTAAAATGGAAAATAATCTTCACTTTGCAGAATTGTCTATTGGCTGTTACTGGGGTATTTTTAAGCACATTAACTGGTGATAATTTGTATAATTATACCCCAAAAACAAACAAATATATATATACTGATATGGCCTGATAAATGGCTAATATATATGTATTATTTTTAGTGCTGGGCGATGATTAATCACGATTAATCACATCCAAAATAAAAGTTTTTGTTTATATAATATATGTGTGTGTACTGTGTATATTTATTATGTATATACAAATACACACACATACAGTATATATTTTGAAAATATTTACATGTATTTACATGTATATATTTATATTCATATAATTTATTATATATAAATATATTTAATATATATATATAACATATTTTTCTTTAATATATACATGCATGTGTGTGTATTTATATATACATAATAAATATACACAGTACACACACATATATTATGTACACAAAAACTTTTATTTTGGATGCGATTAATCACGATTAATCGTTGCCCAGCACTAATTATTTTTATCAGGCCATATCGTTAATGTCATATAATGACACCGATAATTATTTTTATGTTATGACTGATAACTGCTAAATGCCCAATGTTAAGATTCTGTACTATTTTTCCTTAATAAATGAAACATAAAATGCTGAAAATTCAAATCAAACATTTAAAATGCTACAAATGATTTTAGGAATCATAACATTATTATGTATAGAATGAAAAATAGATATAGATATTTTGAGATTTGATACATTTAAGATTACATTTAATGGTGTTATTAAATTATTAGCGTTTTTTAGTGTTTTTAAAGAATAAACGTGACAGCTAGATGACAGCAAGAGTAATCTAAATGTAAAAATATGCAAAATATTGCATATACTGTAATTTATTGTATATTTTATGTATACATATAATATACATTTACATATACATATGTTGTATATTTTATATATATATATATATATATAATATACTGTATATATAAAGTGCTGTCAAAATTAGCATGCTAACGTAGGCGATTAATTTTTTTCAGTTTAACGCGTTAAAATTATTTAACGCTGTTTACGCAGGGGCGGAGCCTAGGGTTGGCCACCTCACTCATAACTGCTGTTTCTGTCTGTTTGTTCTTGACAAGAAGTGCATTTATTCAATCGCAGAGCGTCTTTACGATCACATCAATCCGGAGATGTTTCAGACGCCGCTTCACTTCAGCAGCAGACGCAAGTCAAACAAGCGTGGAAACGGGCGCGTGCTATAGCCTGTATCGATTCATATCAAAGCGCGAAATAAACTACGTGCATGCAATGTCATGGTCAGTTAAGGCATGAAGTTATCAAAAAAGCGATTAAAGCTGCCTTAAAATCTGTGCATGCATGTAGTATGTTATATATGAGTTACATTAAGAACATCACTGAAATGGTTTTCAAAATCTGAAATTTCAAAATCCCCTCATCTAACACACCCGATTCAACTCGTCATCTCATTAGTAGAGACTGAAATGGGTCAGAAAAGGTGATGAGCAGTGTTGCCAGATTGGAAATGTCCAAGTATCGTAACAGAAGCTCAAAATTATCGTATTTGGAAGAAAATTATCGTACACGAGTCAAACATACAGAATACAACTATTTATCTAGACCAACAACTTTTTGACATGACCTGCAAATTACCACAATAGATAAATAATTATGCGTACGTAAGTGGGAAAGTTTAAACTCCAGTTATCAGAAGCCTGTGTTGCCAGATGTTGAGGGGTCCGTTTGCGGTACAGATTTGATGCCGTCATGGACCGCAACATAGTGCTCGCTGGCTTAAAGCAGCACTATGTAACTTTTTCTGTGTTCAAAATTTGCAAAATGTATATGAGCGAGTACATTATGAATTCATCTTCCAAACCGCATTTTTGTCTTATCCCAAATCACTACGGTACACTTATAATAAGTCGGACAATTGTAGCCTGGTCGGGTCTTCACCGCTGCGGAGTAACACATACCTGCGTGAATCATAGACATAAACTTAGAGAAGTAGCTCCGGTTAGAATGTTCTTCCGTGGGATGCGTGCAGTTCTGTTTATTAACTGCTAGAGTGCCAAAAGTTACATATTGTTGCTTTAAAAGCAGGGCACGGTAGACATAGGATCCACAGATGAATTAGGATAGAATCCCTATGATTAAAACGGCCAACATTAGAAGTTTCCCAAAATTCTGAAATTATCGTACATTATGAGATTTTTTTTCATTATTGATCGTACATCGTACAGAGGTCTAAATTATCGTACAAATACGATATTTATCGTACGTCTGGCAACACTGGTGATGAGAGTTGAGAGAAAACACGATGCGTGTCAGATCCGCGTCACGTTCAGCAGCGGCAGCTCTTAAAGAAATAGCAGCCAAAACAACCTAATAACCAACTGCTGTGATGTCTGTTCATCAAGAATAAAAGAAAAAAAGAGGAAATCAATAACTTTTATATAGCTGTAAGTATTTATCTGTATTTAGTTTAGAATTTAGTGTTTGATAACTTTATCCAATTTCTGTATATTTCTGCAGAGGAGCACAGGTAGCCCAGCTAAATATAACATTAATTATAATGGGTTTATGTGAAGATTGTTTTAAGTTCACTTAAATTAGAAGTTATTTTTAAAGTCTAATAAATGTAAAAATTGATAGCTCTTAATTATAATGTAATGTGTAATGGCTATAGTCAATGGTTAAATATTATATATTTTATAGGGAAATCTGTATTATTTGGTATCAGTGATACTAGCCTCCAGTCATAAAAAAGAAGCCATTAAAAATATTAAAAATATGTTGTTTGTACATTAATTTGAAGATTGAATGTGAAATTATTGCAATATAAAAGTATATTTAAAAACTTTAATGTTAGGTGGGATTAATCGCGATTAATCACAATTAATTTCAGAAAAAAATGTTTGATTAATTAGTTTAATTTTTTTTAATCGATTGACAGCACTATAAATATTCATTATTGAGATGTCATAAATACTCTCTCTTTCTCTCTCTCTATATGTAATATATTTGTGTGTATATATAATATAATATAATATAATATAATATAATATAATATAATATAGATAAAGATTGTATAATTCCATGCCCCAATGTACCAAAATTAAACTAAACTAAAACATAATAATATAATATAATATAATATAATATAATATAATATAATATAATATAATATAATATAATATAATATAATATAGATTGTATATTTCCATGCCCCAATGTACCAAAATTAAACTAAACTAAAACATAATATAATATAATATAATATAATATAATATAATATAATATAATATAATATAATATAATATAATATAATAAAGACCATGTGACACTGAAGACTGAAGTAATGATGCTGAAAATTCAGCTTTCCATCACAGGAATAAATTACATTTTAAAGTAAATTAATATAGAAAACTGTTGCAATAATATTTCTGTATATACATTTTTATTCTGTATTTTTGGTCAAATGAATGCAGCCTTGATGAGCATAAAAAAGCAATAAAAATGTTAAAAATCTTACTGACCCTTTATTACTGTACATACATAAACATAAACATCTGTAATATTGGCCGATAACTCATAGGCACCGATTTATTGTGCATGCAGATATTTGTTCAGTCTTGGTTTGCCTCTTGATATTTGATTATAAAATCTGGGTTTAGTTCTAAAGCAAAACTAGTTAAAAAAGCTCAGAAATAGTGAGGGCTACCTATGATAACATGGTTAAAACCTGACTAAGAAAGAAGTATGCATAAATGCCTTAAATAGCCTTAAATGTTATAAATGTTGGATTGAATTTTCTATAAGAACAAAACGAAACGGGATCTGTTGGCTAGTATCAAAGTTGTAATTATCAGTTGTTCAGTTTGTTAAGATCCTGTTTGTTCAACCCTCTGTGTCTGCAGTTTACCTAGCTGGCTACTTACATAGAAGATGAATTAGCATTAGCCTGTTCGTTTCTTTTTGCATCAATGGGCAGCTTTTAAGTTTACAAGGCTTGTTTGACTGGGCTTTATTATCTCCATTAACGGAGTCATGAAAGGTTGTCTGCGTTCTGTTAAGGATGAACTCGAAAATGAGCAGTTAATTTTCACAGTTTGACTTTTGTGTCTTTAATAAGGGAGACTTAAACACGCATCTGTTGTTCAATTAAAGTCAGTGAATTCAAAGGGCTTTTTGAACGCCGAGCTTTGAAGTTGAGGGATGCTTAGTCATTTCATTTATGTTCCCTGTTGCTAAGTATTTACTTTCTTGTGATTAAATTGTGTATAACAGCGTCATTCCGATTTCCCTCCAAAATCTTTGTTCATTTTGGAGGAGCAGTAAGTGTCAAATCGTCTCTCAGAGCTGTTAAGCTTCACTTAAGAACATTGGAGATTTCTCTGACACCTCTCATCCTCACATTCAGCCGTGGATCTTTCTGGATTGGTGTCCTGCTGAACTCAGAGCGGCTGTCATGACCTTTGGCAATCTGCAGTCCTTCAAGTATGGTAGAGTAACAGCAGGACCCTTAAAGTAAAATAACACCCCCCTGTGCACAGATTATTATTGTTATTTTTATTAAAATTTATTTGAAAAGGGACCATGTACAATTTTAACATAAATGTTTCCATTTCATGCATTGTACCGAATTTAGCCAACGGCTAATTTTCATCCGATTCTAGATCAGGGCTTAATACAGACATTAACCTAAAACCGAAATCATCCCACTTGAGACCCAATGGCCGTACAGTCCTAATTGTGTTCATGGAATCTGGGCGGATTTCCATTTTGTTTTATCCCGGTTTGTTTGTGTTTATGCCCGGCTCTGGGCATAAGAAAACAGGAGATGCTGAGTGAAACAACTGATTGAAAGGCTAGAGAATTAAATGAATCCAGTTGTGTCAAAGGTGTTCAGTGCTTCTGACACACAGCAGGTGGTTTCCTAACAGAGAAGTGACTTTGATTAAGGGATCTTGGTGACAGAGTGAAGAAACTCATTGACATGGCGCCCTAATCCATCATATAAGATCTTAAAATAATAAGTAAGTAATATCAAGGTAAGGTATATTACCGTTCAAAAGTTTGGGGTCAGTAAGGTTCTTTAATTTTTTTATTTAAAGAAATGAACACTTTTATTCTGCAAGTATGCATTAAATTGATCAAAAGTGACATTTATAATGTTTCTATTTTGAATAAATGCTGTTCTTTTGAACTTTTTATGTATAAAAATTTCTGAAAAAGAAAAAAAAAATGTGCCACTGTTTCCACCAAAAAATATTAAGCAGCACAACTGATTTCAACATTGCTAATAAGAAATGTTTCTTGAGCAGCAAATCAGCATATTTCTGAAGGATCATGTGACACTGAAGACTGGAGTAATGATGCTGAAAATTCAGCTTTACATCACAGGAATAAATTAGCCTACATTAAACTGTTATATAAATTATTTAAACTATACTACGATAGAAAACAGTTATTTGAAATTATAATAATATTTCACAATATTGCTGTTTCTACTGTATTTTTGATCAAATAAATGCAGCCTTGGTGAGCATTGGAAATGTCTTTCAAAAACTCACCAACCTCAAACTTTTAAACAGTGGTGTATAATTAACTTTAATATTTGTAATTATCCCAACAAAGTGTATGTCTTTATATTTGAAGTAATATTCCTGAAATAATGACTCTTATGAATCAGTTCTTTTTAGCTAATAAAAAAAAAACAATACATCATGATCAGTCTGATTCCCAAATGAATGATTCATATGAGCTTGTTCTTTAATCAAAACTATACACTGTGACCACTGAAGTCAAGCTGATTCTCTAAACAAATAGGTCCCTATGAAATCCATTTTATTTTTTTCCAAATTCAGTTTTTCCGTGTTAAGTTTCTGCATTCGTTTTTTTCCCATTTTGATTTTTCTAGACTCTGTTTTAATGGTTAAATTAAATTGTATTAATCAAAAAGCATGTCTAATTAATTGAAATCATGAAACTTACACAATTTAACAGCAATTTATTAAAAGTTTAACAAAAATTACATTTTTAAGGCCCTATGAAATAGGTTTTTATTTTTTTTCTCTTAAATTTATTTATTTTTGTATTTATTTATTTATTTATTTATTTTTACCAAATTCTATGTTTTACATTATTTTATGGATTTTTTTTTTCTCCCAGAAATAGTGTTGTGTTTTTACATTTTTCTGGTAAATAAATTCTGGTAATTTTTATTTATTTATTTTTGCTAAATATTCCTTAAAAATAATGTTTTAATAATAATTTTAATTAGTAGTAGTAATACTGTCATTACATTAAGTAATACTGTATATTTCAGTCACAGTTAAACCAAACTTTTATTTTGACGGGTTGCTGTGAAGACCTTTAAGTTTCTGTTTGATGGTAGATTTGGTTTTTCTCACAAGAAACGGTCAAACATTTGGGAAGTGACTCTCAGAGCAGTTCTAGAGATTATGTTTATGTGTTTATGTACTCATATATTGAAGCGGCAGAAGCTGAAAACACTGCGAGCGTCACGCGCACTTCAATATGTGTAGTAAATGAAACTGCAGCATTAGACTTATAGCGCCACTCAACGGACATTTCAAGTCAGAACTGCGGTGACACCTACAAAACCAACGTCATATAAAACATACCATATGTACGTTCATCTGTGGGGGAAAAAACTAACACTCTTTTCGCACCACCCAGTGGACATTTCACATCGAATATGTCACAAAACGTACATGCCGGTACGCGTCTTGCGAATAAGTTCCCACAGGTACGTTGTCGCCATGACACCAGGTCGTCCATATCGTGTTTTGATTTAAGTGTACTGACCGACTTTGCATTTATTCATCCAAAATTTGGCAAATTCTGTGACATTCCGCGTTACACAGTAAATTCCGTTTTTATGATTGGATTCTGCGATTCCGTCCACATTTTCTGCATTGCGGAAATTGTAGGGCCCTAAACTAATTATTGTTTTCAGCTTGTTCTTTATAGTGAATTAAAACCACACAATATGACCAGTGTAGTTTACTTGATTCCTGAACAAATGACTCTTATGAGTCGATTCTTTTTAGTGAATAGACTATGCAGCTCACAACTTACTGTACTGCACTGTGTGCTACTTAAAGGGATAGTTCACCCAAAAATTAAAATTCTTTCTTCATTTACTCGCCCTCATGTCACTCCAAACCTGTATGACTTTATTTCTTCTTCTGTATAAAAGAAGATATTTTGAGGAATGTCTCAGTTTCTTTTATCCATACAATGAAAGTTTTATCCATACAATGGAACGAAGTGTTTGGTAACCAACATTCTACAGAAGAAAAAAAAAACCTCATCTGAATTATCTCATCAGTAACGCATGGATACGCGGTTTCCATTCAAATCAATGCGTAAATAAACGTACAATACATATCCATGCGTTACTGATGACAGAGAATAGCGTACGCACTTTGCATCCATCGGATGCTCTCCAAAATGGCGCTACGCTGACACAGAGCGTCAGAGAGGAGACGAATTGTTGAATAAATGTCGTTATTTTTATTTTCTTTGCGTACAAAAAGTATTATCATCGCTTCATAAAATTCAGATTGAACCACTGATGGCAGATGGACTATTTTGACGATGTTTTTTATACTTTTCTGTGCCTTGACAGTGTAATTTACTTGGCAGTCAAAGGGACAGTCACAAGCCTCCTTGGTTTTCATCCAAAATATCTTAAATTGTGTTCCGAAGACGAACGAAGCTTTTACGGGTTTGGAACGACATGGGGGTAAGTGATTAATGACAAAATTTTCATTTTGGGGTGGAGTATCCCTTTAATGTATACACAAGCATATGAGATTCTGCTGGAAGTAACCATGTAATATTTCAAACCATTTCCACAATATCCAACAATAGATGCAACACTCGGCTCTGGAAACAAATAAGTGCCTCGGCTTACAGCTTCGTCATGAAATCTTGCTCTGTCCTCAGCTTGTTTCAGGCCTCTGCTGAGACCGTGCATGAATACTGCATTCCTGTCATCTCTCATGCATCAAAAATGAGATCAATGAGTCAATGATGAGATTTATCATTTGCATTTTCATAAGGGGTAAAAGGTTGTGTGTCCCCCTGGGCTCTTTTGCACGTTGAAAAGTACAACACCACCAACCTGACAGTGACAAGCAACACCTATCACGCGATCACTCTGATCTGAACATGCAAATAAACCTGTTCTTTCATAATTAACTACACTGAATAAGCATTTCCAGATGTCCTATGAAATATTTAGGGGCTTGAGGAGGTATAAGAGAATTAAGTACATTCACAAACTCATCCGCGCTGAACAGAGCAGACGCGGAGGGAGAGAGAGAGAGGTGTGTGCGCAGCGGGAAAGAGAGACCTCGCGCTTGCGCAGCAGTACCGGCGAGTCTCAGAAACTAAATAAGGTTTGGGCAAACCCTATAAAGATTGGTCGCTAGGCGCTTTTTGAAAAAAAAAAATCAATAAATAAATAAAAAGTTGCTAAAGTGGTATGAAAAGTTGCTAAATTGGCAACACTGTCAGCATCTCAATCCATTTCCATTTCTCCAACTATAGTAGTACGGGTCATTTTATTTGACCCAAACATTACAATACAGTAGTAGTATATTACTAGTATATTTATATTTTTATCTACTTATAAAATACATTTAATAAAATGTATTATGTAATTTATTAATATTTATCTTTAAATACTTTTTTATTTTATTTTTGTTTAATATATTTCATTTATATATTTATATAGTTTATATAGTATAGTTTATATATTTATAGTTTATATATTGCATTTTTTATTTGACCCAAATATTATAATACAGTAGTATGCTATTCTACATGGGTAGTTTATATATTTTTTTATCTACTTATAAAATACATCTAATAAAATGTTTTATGTCATTTATTAATATTAATATTTTTATTTATTTATTTATTTTTTTGTTTAGTTTTGTTTTTATTTGCTGGCCTTATGGAAATATATGGAAAACAATATGCAGATATCCAAACCCTACGCTCCATGAGCTTGTTGAACAATTTCAGAGCCATGGGAATTGCATTTATACATTTGGCAGATGCTTTTATCACATTTTATCAGTATCCAAACCCATGATTTTGCCATTGCTATTGCCAAACTCTGCTAATTGAGCTGCAGGAATGGGGAATTGGTCCTCTGTTTGCTGCTATAAGAGCTTACACTCTTCTGGCTCGATTTTCCACTGGATGTTAAAACATGGCTGTTAGTATTTGCCCTCCTTCAGACACAAGGAGCATCAGAGAGGTCATGCGCTGACGCTGGGTGATTGGGCTCTGGCTGTTCTAATTCATCCCAAAATCAAATCATTCAAATGGGCTTTCACCAAAAATTAATAGTTGCATTTCTGCAACATTAAACATTTCATATTTATGTGTTTTAGGAATGTCTTTTATTTTTCTGCATGATATTACAGTTAAAATACTGTAAGATTGATACATTTTTGTCCTTGAAATGCTTATTATCATTTGTCATCAACAGTTTTTCCATTCTTAATCTATGTTTGATAGCGGCTCTTTCTATGTAATATATCACTCCCTTGCGAATAATTGCAGGTATGACTGATGATGGTCTTATTAAGCTGTTTTAGCAGTCACGGTTTGTTCGCTGTGATAGGTGGGAATAGTTTCCATGTGGTAAATGGTCGCTGCTTCCAATTTGCAGTTGAACTGAAGCAAGATTGAAAAATGAGTTACAATAAAACAAACACTGAGAACTGCACAGCATAATGACATGCTGGATATCAGTTTAATAGCAGCGTGCTACTTAATCAATATTTGTTGTTTTTTCAATTGTGCAGCCTCAGATGTTTTCACATCTAATTGATTCTGGCAAAGGGGTTGTTGCACAATGGATGACCTTATTTTGAGTCGGTATAATGTATTGCAAAACATGTACTGCACTAAATACAGCTACACAGGTCACATGTGTATGTTATTAGTGGTGACTGCTCTCTGTTTTCTGTTTAATTAATTTAAACATTCATATATAAATGTATGAATGCACACCTCGTGTGATAAACATGTTTTTTAATTAGAATTTAAATTATTGTTATTATTTTTTTTTTTTAGTAAATTACTTTAGTGTGATATGTCATGTGGGGTGACTCCCTAAAAATCTAATGATATTTATTAATTAAAAATTCATGATATTTTTGTAAAAAAATTGTTGAAAAAAATTTGAAAAAAAAAAAAGAAAAAGCATTTAACTAATTTTATAATAGTATATATTATTTGTGTTTTTTATTTTTTTATGTGACCTTTTTTATATGACCCAAATATTTTATAATACAATAGAAATCTTTAGATGGAAATTATAATATTATTTATTATTTATTTATATGATATTTATATATTTTTTAATTATTCGTAATACATTATATTAAATGCATTTTATATTATTTAATGTCATGTAATGTCATGCGGTGCAATTCCTTAAAAATGTATTGAAATGTATGAATTAACAATTAATTTGTAAAAATATTTTGTTACCTTGAAAAAAATAATTAAATGCTTTTTTTGAAAATAATGATTAAAATGTATTCACCCACATGCATTCACAAAAAAAAAGTATTAAAATTAATATTTTCTTCAAAACAGTACAAAAATAGTATAAAACCACAGGAAACATGAATACAAAGATTATATTTTTAACAACTTGGCATGTGATTTAAAGTTTTCTTTATTATGGACATTATTGTAATTGACCCAAAAGTAAGCAACAGTATAGTATTATTTATATACTGTTATAGTATTCATATTTTGAATTAGCATTTATTTGTTTGTTGTTCATGCTTTTGTCAGATTTATTTGTTTGTGTCTGTTTTCCATAATTTCTGTATTTAATTTTATTTCAGCTTTACATCAGTTTCTGAAAACTATTTCTAATAGCTTTAGTTTTAGTTAACAATAACAAGACTAATAAACAACCACCCAGGAAAACCTAGCAACTGCATAGCAACAGGAAAAATCACTCTGAACCTCATAAAATTATACGTAGAATACAGTATAATGATTGATTGTTCAATACAGATTTGAATAGGCCTCTGATGGAAGCATGGTTTCGTGTTTATACCCATGTTAACAATCAATCCTTCATGTTTATGTATCACCTGAATGTGTAATTAGAGAACTTGAAAGACGTGCACAAATTTCATCGTCAGTTTGAGAGCCGACAAACAAGAGAAGCATGTCTGTCAGGCGACAAATAAAATGCAGCCTCAGGTGACTGGCATCTAGAGCTAATGTTCCTTGCCTGTACGAAATGTGCCTCCATTCAGCTACACAAACCCCCTCCAGCGGCATATATGGCTCCAGTATGCATCATTGTTCTTAGATGACAGTTTTAATCAAGGTGTCAAGTCTTTGTGTGCTTTCATTAATGGCTGACAGCCGCAGTACTGTGGCACAAGAGGGAAAACGCAATGTGCTTCACGGACTATTTCCTTTGCCCCAAAATCAGAGCACTGTCTGAGGATTACAACCTGTCACATAAAGACAATTACACTTCAAAAACACTTTATGAGCTCAACCGATAAAGACCAACGCAGAAGCGCCACTTAAGGTGCCCAAAACCCACTGATAGCATCTGTGCCACACTCTAACAAACACCAAACATCAAAGTGTTTAAGTTTTAGTGTTCGAAGCATCTATAAGGGGTTTAAGTTTCAAAAATAGTATCTTTTATGTCACGGCAGGGAGCGAAGAGACAGCAAGATCCCTCGGGGACACTTTTATTGAAACAAAACCCAACGGTGTAAAACAAAAGCGCCATTGTGGAGGCCTCTATGAAGTCTGTTTATATATGCAGTGTGTGTGTGTGTGTGTGTGTGTATATATATATATATATATATATATATATATATATATATATATTTATATATGCACACCCACATTACATTACATTAGCAGACACTTTTATCCAAAGTGACTAACAATTGAGGGCAATATGGAAACAAAATAACAATAATAATGTAACAATATACACTACAGTTCACCATTTACCATTTTGGGTCAGTACTATTTTGTTTTTTGTTTTTATGAAAGAAATTAATACTTTTATTTAGCTAGAATGTGTTAAATTGATGTGTTCTATAAGATTTCTACTTTGAATAAATGCTGTTCTTTTTAAAGGTGCCATAGAATGCATTGATACAATATTTTAAATTGTTCTCTGATAATAGAAGATATGTGGCTTAGGTAAGGGCAAAAATTCTCCAGAAACGGTTTTACATGTGTATTTACAGCCCTAGGATTTCTCCCTAGAATGAAATGGTCTGTTATTGACTTATTTGGAAGGGTCATGAATAATAATGTTGAGCTCTGCTCTGATTGGCTGTTTCACAGTGCGGCTCATTTCAGTAGCTTACACAGCAGGAAGGAAACACAGGGAGGAAAATATATATTTCAATACTTTCTCTCGCAGTTATATTATCGGGTAATTATACCGTATATAAAATGCGGGCATCAGGGAGCCGCTATTAATATGCGGGGCACTGAAACTGCTTTCTAATGCACGATCGCTTTTTACTTTCACTTTCGCTTTCAAGATTCGCGATCGCACGAACTCTGTTTATACTATGGAGCGGCAGTACTTACCACACATTTTACAAGATCAGATGCTTGTCAGTGGTGCTCAGGATCTGTAAATCATTCGCCATCATCCTCAGTCATCTCTCCTTACTCTGTTTATGTGGTAAGTGAAATCTTATGTACTGTAATTTAACAGGCTACTGCTAGCAAGGAGCTAACCACGTCCCTTTAGTGGCTCGCATTATTTGCTTTCCGTGCCTTTCTGAATACAGACACCAACCCATCCCTGCCCTTCACATCCCCTGCACAGCCTGGAACATAACATTTATTTCCATGATCTGCCATTTTCGCTGTTGTCCTCGCTTGTTTCTTCACAATACCTGCAGAACTTCTGATGGTTCGGCTGGCAGCTGGCCTAGAACATGGGCAGGTATATGTTATGCAAATGTTGGGGGCGTAACTATTAGTGATCCCGACTGTTACGTCACAGTAACGGTCTGATTTTTCAGTGGTCTCTTTTATTCATGAGATTTACATAAGAAGGAGGAAACAATGGTGTTTGAGGCTCACTTTCCATGTACAGAACTCTTATTATTCAACTATGCCAAGGTAAATACAGTTTTCCATTCTATGGCACCTTTAAGTTTTTATTCATCAAAGAATCCTGAAAAAGTATCACAGGTTGCAAAAAAATATTAATCAGCACAACTGTTTCCAACATTGATAATAAATCAGCATATTAAAATGATTTCTGAAGGGTCATGTGACACTGAAGACTGGATGAAGACTGATGTAATATTTCTGGATTTCATTTTAATTGTTTAATTAAATTTTAATAATCAAATAGGATGTATAATCATAAAGCTTTAAGAATTTAATAATCTATTAGAATTTTAACAATAATAGTGCTCTATGAAATGTGTTTTTTTTTTTGTTTTCTCCCCCAAAAATGTTTTGTCTTTTTTAATTTTTCTGGATTCTGTTTTCGTTGTGATTTAATACATTTTTTTTTTTAATTAATCAAAAACAGTGGTAATTAAATGAATGCATAAAACTTTTAAAATGTATTCATATGAAATTGTAACAATTCCTTTCATTTTTGGCTAACAAAGTGCTGCACAAGAGAGCTTTAATGTTTAAATTAAAATATAGATGAAAAATTATTAGATATAAATAAAAAAAATATATAATTAAACTTTATTGTTATAATTACTTTAAGAAGTACATTCTACTGTAAAATAGTAATGATCATAAAAATATATTTCTGTCACAATTTCTTCAAAATAAATTGAACTTTTATTTTGGCGGTTTGTTATGAAGACCTTTTGTGTTTTTAAATGTTTGATGTGTTTTGCCAATGAGATGGTGAAATGCTCATGAAGTGACTCTCAGAGCAGCTCTGGAGATTAAGTTTGTGTATTCATGTACTCATATAATGAGACAGCAGAGGAATCATGTGTCTTTAAGTACTGTACATGTACACTCTTGATAAAGGTTTTTTATTGGCATCTGGTTTCATGAAAAACCTTTAACATCCATGAAACCTTTCCATTGCACAAAAGGTTCTTTATAGTGGAAAAATGTTGCTTGATTCTGTGATATTGTGCGTTATTAAATGCAATTTTTATGACTGGATTCTGTTATTCTCTGCATTTTCAGCATTGTAGAAATCATAGGGCCTTAATTGTCTTAACAAATGTTTTGCTGAGGTAAAGGTGGGCACAGAGTCACAGATGCTCATGGTCATCATCTGGCTGTGCTACATCACACTTGGTCCTCAAGGACAAATGGTGCACAGGTTGCATTAAAGTACGAGATCAGCAAATGCACAAATGCAATGCTACATTTATTGCAGGATGGTCTCCGCTTCAGTTAGTAAAGACAATTGGTTGGATGCCTTACAAAATAATCATTTTTGCATGTGTATTACATGCATCAACTTTCTTTTCTAGTGTTGCGATCTAATATGACCTGCTTAAAATGTAGGAAGTTAGTTAAAAATCTCTTTTTAATCTTTATAGATTGTGTGATGAAGCTAAGATATCATAAAAGACACAAAAAAAAATATAAGCATATTTACAATTATAAAATCATGTTTATTTTTAAAAGACAATCAAATATTTTGGGGGATTTTCTCAGTATATCTAAAATGAATTGTGATTGATTGATTAATTAATCAGCACATCCTGTAATTATTTTAATTTAAAAAAAACTGAATTGATTGACAGCTCTCAAAACATGATATATTTGTGTTTTCACTACTTCTTTCTTTAGTTCCTTCGAAAATAAAAATGGCTTGATTACTTGGTGATTTGTCCTTGCCTTGGTTGGAATGACATTTTGATTATGGCATAAAAGATTTGCCACCATGTATTTTCATCGAGAACTGAACCTTTTCATTTTTAACTCATCAACCCAACGCAATTATAACACAAACGCCGCTCGCAAGGCTGCTTTGGTCCGTCTTTTCAGCATATAGAGAAATATTTTCAATTCTGCTCAAGGCAGCCGCTCCTGACCTTGTAGAAACTGATTCATTTTCGACACATGTTTCTTGATGTTTCTGTTTCTGTACTGCCATATAAACACTCCAGCAATAGGTTCAGCAGCAGAGCTTCTTTCAAATCACTATCTACAGCACTTTCCCCATTTTTTTCTTCAAGTTGGGAAATCTAATTTGAATGCAAATGTGCGAGCAGTAGGCGAGAGGGAATGCACCTTTAAAATATCAATATTTATTGCATCTATTTAAACCGCTGGGTTGGTGTAACGTAGGATATTTAAAAACGTGTCCATGGCATGTGTTTGAATTGTCACCGTGGATTATTTTAAATGCACTAGTTATGTATTCAAACTCTCAGAGCCTTCAAAAAATTCCATTAACACCAGTCAAGAGCAGATCGCTGTGTATTAACCACATAAAAGCATTTTCTGTCATTCTAATGCTATGCAAACACCCCATCCTGGGTGAAAATTGTCTCCGCACCCACTCGTGTCCTCCAGGACGTGTAATGGGAACGAATTGTGTCTTCTTATTTTTCCCTAATGTAAAGAAAGCCGTGCACGGCTCTCAAAGGAGAATGCTAGACGCAGTGAATACAAAGACGAGCTGATCCTTAAGGCTGTTCTGATACTTAATCTTAATGTTTGGCATCTGGAAGCTTATGATTTAGTCGCACTTGTTCGCTAGAGGACGCATGGACAGTAATAGCAGAATGACACAATCATTAATGAATTATTTTCTTTGTTGAATGTGTGCGTTACTGTAATGTGCTATAAATATTAAACATATACTAATCCACGGTTTGTTATGCAGTATGCAGGGTGAGGCAGTTATTTTACATTTTGAAGTACAGAATATTCACTTTGAATAGCAATTCAAAATGATGTGCTGTAGAAATATTAATTAACTTTTTACTGCTTAGTATGCAAGTAGAGACTGTTTATTTGAAGTCTCAATCAGTTGTTGCTAAAATTGCAGGATTACTACTCTTGAAGAGCAATTCATCATAAAATGTTATGAATTTTGATACTGACCAACATTTTATTCTTTAATATGTTAATAGTTAACCCTGTGGGGTCTGAGGGTGTTTTTGGGTCCTGTAGAAGTTTGACATGCCCTTACATTTGTGCTGTTTTTTAGTTTCTTTTTTTTTTTTTTATTATTTCTACAATAACATGTAAGCAGCATGCATGTACAAGTTTGTATTTTTTTTTTTTTTTAAATTTTTTACAATTTCAAGCATTTTTTAATTTAAAATGTCAAGCATTCACTTTGTATTGTAATATAATGTGCTATAAATACTGATAAATCAATTTTTTTTTTACTCTTTTATTTGAAATCTCAATCAGTTGTTGCTAAAATTACAGGAATACTACTCATGATAAACAATTCATCATAAAGTGTCATGATTTTGATACTGACCAGCATTTTACTATTGCATATGTTATTGGTGATAGTTAATTTCACATTTTAACACTTTGAATAACAATTTGACATTACTATATGAATACTGATAAATCAACTTTTTACTATTTAGTAAATACTGTGAGTAGAGACTGTTATTTGAAATCTCAGTCAGTTTTGCTTAAATTACAGAAATGCTATTCTTGAACAACAATTCATCGTAAAGTGTTGTCCATTTTGAATGTTGACCAATACTTTACTATTTACTGTGTACATAGCGACATTTACTTGAAAGTTCAAGCTTTTTTCACTGAAATTAAAGTAGAGAAGCACTAAATTTACTTAACAGTAAATGAAAGTGTTCTACACTGAAAAAAAAATGGTGAAGGATTTACTTTGAAACTCAGAAATTGGTAGTAAATTTCTCAAATAATTACAAAATCACAGCCAGTAACGCATTGAAATAAATGCAAAATTTTGAAGTATAAGGACAGAAATAGAAGACAGAAATAGTAATACTTACGGTAATACTTTAATTATATTGACTAATTTGACAAAAAAAAAAAAAAACATTTCTTACAGTGTATATGAATATTGATAACCAAACATGTTACACATTTCACTTTGAAGTTGCATTAAAAAAGTTTGTAAACTGACCCTTTTCGCAAAGAACCGCAGGTTACTTTTGGTATGAAACAAAGGTCTCAGCTTTCAAATTTTGTCATTTTTTTTTTTAAAGAAATTCAAACAATAAATACAGTTTTGTGGCTCTTTAATTTGTTGTGACAAATCGCTGTAGCGCCTCAGTTCAAGCGGCACGTGAACCGATCATCTTTTCATATTTACTTAAAGCGCAAAATAAACATGAATGAACATCAGAAAGTATCTTGTTTCAACCGCGAAAAGATGTCAGTACACACAATTTTTCAAGTTCAAGTCTGTTGACGTTAATCTGCTCTCTTGGTTTGTTTGTCAGACAAAATGGAAGATTCGGCGTTATGATTGGTCAGATCGCCTGTCAATCAAACTTCCTGTGACGGGTCAATTATAACTCAAATGAAAAGTACATGGATGAACAACATTTTACTCTTGATTATGTCAGTATCTCAGTCAGTTGTTGCTGAAATTAACAGTACAAAATGCTATATTACTCAACAACATTTTACTTATTAATACTATTAATATTAAAACAGAAGTTAAATTAAGATCTCTGTCCATTGTTGTTGAAATTAAACTTGCAGAGATCCTCGAACAGTTATTTCACGTTTCTTTGAACTGATCGCTGGAGAAGATGTAGGTTGTTATTCCTAATAAAGAGGAATCTTTAACCTTTTACTATTCATTTCCATAATCCATATTGACCTTCTATATAACATATAAGGATTCAAAATGTACATAGCCTGTTGTCTTCTAAAGAAGTTTCATAAATGAAACGTATAATAATTTGAGACACTATAAATTGATTCATAAAAGTAATATGAGAAGAAAAATACAATACTTTAATAAATTGCATTACAGTATTCAGTATAGCACACAAATTTGGGGCAACATAGTATATTTTTAAATAAAAATATTTTGGTAACACTTTACAATAAGGCTCAACTAGCAAGTAATATAAAAGCTAACAGGTAGTTTTACAGTATTTTTTAATGTTTATTGTTGATTTCTACATATAATTTTTACATATTATTTCATTTTACTATTTTTATTCGTTTAATGTTTTTTTTTATAATTTTTTTTTCATTAAGTCGAAAGTGTCAGCTGTCCTGATATTATAAAGAAGATAATGATACAAGGTTGTAAAATGTCATGTGGTGAAAAAAGGTAATGATATTTGTGAAAAAAAAAAATAAAATAAAAAATTATTATTAATAATAATGCAGTTATTAAAATGTGCACAGTAATGCATAGGAAAACATTTTGATTTTAGTTTTATTTTTTTAATTGAATTCCAGACATTTGACAAAAATGTAATCACATTTTTGGGTGTATTGTATTTTTAAATGGTATGTTTGTTTGTTTTAATATTTTTTTTTTTTATACAGATTTAAAAATTGGGATGGGAAGAATTTCAGAACACCAAGTTTTTACCTGTGAAAAACAGAAACTTGACCTTGGTCAAAACTTTTTGCACAAAATAATGTAATGATATTTATGAATTATTAAATCATCATATTTAATAAAAAAAATATACATTGGAAGATGTGTACAGTAACGTATCTAAGGAAAATGTGCTTACAATACAGGACATTTTTATAGTCATTAAATTTAAAATGTATTAAGTTTTAATGAAAATGTAAAAGTTTTTCAAAAATGCATGAAACCAACATGAATACTAAGATTTTAAAGTTTTTTAAAATATTTTTTTTCCCTTTAATAAATCAGGTTCGCATTAACTAATATTTACGAACTGCCTGCCTATTGAAACAGTGTGTTTATGGTACTTATGGAGGCGGCTCACTAGATTTAGGAACAGAGCACAAAGCCGAAAACCTTGTTAAATGACTTTTATACGCATTAGCACAGTACTTTTTTTCTGTGCTAATTATCTCGACTGTGACTGTAGTTTATTGGTATAACATACAGTGTTTTGTACAGATGTGAGTGCATCTCTTCCCACAGAAGCTTTTGTTCCGGTTTCAAACATTTCATCGCATGCACAGTGTGGTATGCATTTGTGTCGGCTTAAGCGCACCGCACCACTAATGGCTGCCACGGTTTGCATGTGAAACACTAAAGCCCTCGCTCCCACGCTTAGCGCACTTTTTGTGCGACGCTGGCTGTGCTCCTGTCTGAGGAAAAAGGTGAGATTGTTCTGCCGTGTGATAGCAGAACAAGGCTTGCTTCTGCCAAAATATTGAAAGGCTGTATGAAATTAACAGTAAACAGTGGAAAAGAAAATTTGGCTGTGATGTCTGAAGGCTTCGATGTGGGATTTATTTTCAAAATGCACTTGGCACTGATTGCATTAATATTTTAAAGGCTGCCTAATGTCTTTTAGCTGCGTTATTTGTGATATGAAGGGAAACTTTTGCCCATTAAAAAGTTTCATCTTTAGCAGATTTGTCAGTCTGAAAGCAGAGCTTAATGAAACTTTGTGTTAAGAGGTTTTATTATACAAAACAGAAAAAATACTGCATTTTTTTGTAAGGGCTGCACAATATAGTAGTACCATATTGGTTATCACTAATATTCCAGATTTCTAATAACAACAACGATAGTTCAATCATTTGATATCGGATATTTAATTGTGCACCAACTAAATAAAATGAACTCTGAGTGAATATGGAGCTAAAAAAAAAAGACAAAAATGGTCACAATAGTGAAATGTTGGCAAAATCTCACAGACAAAAAAATACACTAAGCCCAAACCCTTGAAGCCACTACAAAATCTGCATGTGGAAATCTTTTGCCCTCACAAAATGTGTGATTACCTGGATTCCTATTGAAATGACTGGATTTTGCCAGCAAAAATTCAACAATTAATGGTAAATGTGACCTTAGATTTAGTGAATGATATGAATTAGAAATTTGTTTTGAATGGAATTTTAGACACACCATTTTTAACATTTTATATTTTTTGTGTTGTATTTTATAGTTTTGAATTTTGTACATTTAAATTAAAGACATTTCATATTAAACAAAATTAAGTTCTTTTTCTTTTTGGTGTATTTTTATTGATTTGTATTTTTATATGGCAGATTAAATAAACTTTAATTTTTTTTAATTTAAATTTAATTTTTGAGATTTCAAAAATCCATCTTCAAGTTTTCAGAAATTCAGAACACCAAATTCAAACATTTGAAATTCAGAAATCATTCGAAAACTACTGTAGGCCAGACTTTAACCTGATAACCTCTGGAAGCTTTTGCCTGCAGAACACAGAAACTTGACCTTTGGCCTTGTTTTTATACGAGTCGAGAACAGTTTTGCCTCCATCTTCAGCAAGACATGTCTGTCTGACTGTCTTTCCACTGAACTGAAACACTTTTTGTAGTATATGCACACTGCAGCTGCTGAATTCACTGTCAGCACTGTGCTCACAGCTGGCACAATCTGCTAATTTATGTTGCCTTTTAAGCTTGGTGGGAAAATGATCAAAAATTGTAATATTAATCATCCAGAATTCTTCTCAGCTCCTGCCATTAAATGAAGCACAACCATTTTCCTTTTTAATTACTATGAACCATGAAACACAAAACCTGCACAGCTCTTATTTTGAACTCAAACATAGACTTAAAGAAACTCTGACATCTTAGACCCGATTTTATTAGCTGCTCCACTGTTGAGTGATGTGAGATATGGATCGTGTTGTTGTCTGATTATTTTATCAAACGAGTGACATGCCTGCTGACAACAGACAAGATGCCGCAGGCACTGATAAATTGTTTGAGATTGCAATTGTAGTACCTCCGTCGCACACAATGATGTGACTAATGCAACTGCAAACTCTTAATGCCTCGGGCGGATTTGACACCGGGAGCTTTAAATGAGCTTCCTTGCCTGACGCGGCCACCAACCTATTCAGAGTGCTCTGATTCTGGTGTCACGGCCTGTCTGAATATTTTATAAGTGGCGGGAAGCCTGGAGTGTAGCGGATTCAGAGGTGAACGACATGGCGACGATAAAGCAGTGTTTGTTTATGAACTTCAGATGAACCATCCTTAGTTGACTCATCACCTGCACAAAAATGTAAGTGCTGTTACAAAACTTACTTATTAGTAGTATAGTAATTAAGTTACACCAACGGACGTTGACAATTGTCATCTGCCGCTTTAATGCTTGAGCTCTTTAAAGGTGGATTCTGATTGGCTGTGGGTTGAGAAACCTATTTTGATTAGTTATTATCAGTCCAAAATTAAAGGGATAGTTCACCCAAAAATTTAAATTCTGTCATTAATTACCAGAACCGGAATTATCGGAACACAAATTAAGATATTTTTGATGAAATACGAGTGCTTTCTGTTCCTGCATAGACAGCAACGCAACTACCATGTTCAAGGCCCAGAAAGGTAAGTAAGAACATTGCTAAAATAGTCCATGGGACATCAGTGGTTCATCCGTAATTTTATGAAGTAAAGAAAACAAAAAATAAAGACTTTATTCAACAATTTCTTCATGCCTCATGGTACTCTCGTGAACGTGTGTCAAAGACTTACACTGAAGAGAAAAAAATTGTTGAATAAAGTTGTTATTTTTATTTTCTTTGCACACAAAAAAGTATTCTCATAGCTTAATAAAATTAACGTTGAACGACTGAAATCATATGGACTATTTTAATGATATCCTTACTACCTTTCTGTGCCTTGAATGTGGTAGTACCCTTGCTGTCTATGGAGGGTCAGAAAGCTCTTGGATTTCATCAAAAATATCTTAATTTGTGTTTCTGAAGATGAACAAAGGTCTTATGGGTTTGGAACAACATGAGGGTGAGTAATTAATGACAGAACATTCATTTTTGGGTGAACTATCCCTTTAAGTCCAGGGTAACTCAAGGGGGTGCTATAGGGTCTGTTGAAGAGTTCAAAGAAAAATAGTATAAACAAATGAAAAAACAAACAAAAAAACAATATGTTATAAGCAAAATCGGGTAACTAACCATAGAAATATAGTGTTTATAACTCTTATAGTGCCACCTATCATTCAAAATCCAAAAAAAGTTTCCATGCCTCTGTACCTAATTTACCTAATTTCTTTTTACCTAGTTTTGTAAAGTTCTGAGGCTTTGTTTAGAAATTACAGGCTTTTGGGTACACTTTAAAAATAATGGTAAATTGGAATTGTTGTCTTTATAAAATATTGCTACTTTTTTCACACAGTGTAGGCCTTCTATATGCTGTTGCCTTTATATTTTGGGAAGGGGACCAGTGTTGGGGGAAACACATCAGAAGTAACGTGAGTTACGTAATCTGATTACTTTTTTGAAGGAAATAGTAAAGTAACGCATTACTTTTAAATTAACAAGAAAATATCTGAGTTACTTTTTCAAATAAGTAACACAAGTTACTTGTTTTCCTATTTATTCACTGACACCTTTTCTGTCTCTGTGTTGAGAGAAATTGGGAGTAAATGCAGAAGCAAAGGCATTTTCATCAGCCAGAGGCTTATTAATTTCACACTTGGTGTGAAAGGGCCTTTACAGTCGCCAATAATATAACTTTTGTTTTATTCTGTTATTAAAAATAAATAAGCAAGCCCAACCAAGGTGACAAAAAGTAACGCAAAAGCAACATAATGCATTACTTTCCATAAAAAGTAACACAATTAGTTACTATTTTATGGAGTAACACAATACTGTAATGCTTTACTTTTAAAAGTAACTTTCCCCAACACTGAAGGGGACCATCATATTTGGGGCCTCGTGGCCTATAGTGTTCTTTCAAACCCCTGTGCATAGTGTGTTGGGAAAATTGTCGGAAATTTGAAATACAAATGGGCTGTTTGGCAGCAGTGTGCAGCAATTTAGTTCAGTGAGTAGCATTGTCTCCTCACAATCAAAAGGTCCCTGGTTCAAATTCAAGTCATCTAAGCCAGGTGGCCTTTCTATGTGACCTTTCCATGTTCTCCCCCTGGATGCTCCAGTTTCTCCCACGGCTAAACCAGGTGGCTTTTCCATGTTCTCCATATCTCGATGTAGGTTTCCTCTGGGTGCTCCGGTTTCTCCCACAATCCAAACACATGCAGCATAGGTGAATCTGGACCATCTGTCTAGGGTGTTTCCCTGCCTGCAAAAAGAACATCCATCCATTTTCAAAACCTTGTTCTACATAGGGTCGCAAAAATGCTGGAGCCTATACCAACATCTCAGGCCACATGCTCTCAGAAAAAAAGTTATAAAAGTTGTCACTGGGGATGTACCCTTTAAAAAGGTACATCTTTGTACCTCATTTACTCCTAAAGGGTGCAAATTAATACCTTGAAGGTACTGAGAGTGTATATATTAAAAAAGTACTACTCCAGTGACAGCTTTTGTACTTTTTTTCCTGAGAGTGTACAACTCGAGATGTTGAGATCCAGCATCCCCTCGACCCTACATACGACAAGGTTTGGAAAGCAGATGGATGTTTTTTCCAAGGGCAGCAGTGAGATTGTGAGGTTGCATCTTGTTTCCCCTAATAAGCCTCATTCTTAAGTCAGACATGACATCTTGAAGTATGCCCCATGAAGAAGCCCCGCCAGTTGACATTATCGCCGCACAGCATCTCAATTACATGATGATGACTGAATTGATAACAAAGGAAAACAGCCACCATTAAGGAAAGCACGACGTTGGCACTTATCCTTGAAAGGACACCCATTCGGCATAATCACTGGGTGTCTTTGGGTGAATTGGGCTTCATGATGGCTTCCTGAGCTGCTCTCGGGATGGGGCCACCACAGCTGTTCATTAAATGGACTGTAGTGGCAAGAGCGCCTATTTGGAGGGGTACTAAAGTGTTTAACTCAACCTGTGAAGTGCTAATGCTGTAATGGAGGGCTTCGAGACAAGATGGAGGGTTATTATAGCCACACTTTACGCAGTGCAGTGGCCTGATTCCATATCACTGCTCCTTGCTGCAAACACGATGTTGCTGGTGAGGAAATAAATTGACCTCAAGAGCAGATAGTTTGTTTCGGAGTAAGAGACAGCGAGCACGAATCTTCCATTAGTGTGACTTTTAGACTGTCTGAGATGTATTGAAGACCTGATCAGATCTTGACGACATGGCTTGTCACAATTTTCTTGCCGCATCTCTGAATGCGGAAACCGAATTACTATTGTGTACGTTTCGATGGATATGACACTATGGCTGTAGGTTTTCAAGTGCAGAATCGTGCGCTTTCTGAATTGCATTAGACCGAGTAAATAAGTCGGGACATGTTTGACATCACCTCGTGTTCCCGCAGGCACCTTGGGCAAGGTGACACTATCAGATATCATTTGAATCTAAACACGCTTTCCTCACTCCGCTGAGAAAAACACTGAATCTGTTTGTTGTTTTCTGGTCCCTCTGTATCTAATCTATGTGCGTCTTATAATGGAATAAGTTTCCGTTGCCGCCCCGGTGTTTTTATCCTTCCTTCCATGCTTTCTGACCTTCTCATGTCCTGTCTTTCTCTTTCTCTCTTTGTCGCTCTCTTCTGCTTTCATACTCAATTTCATTCGCAATATCCTATTATCTTCTTTTCTGTCATCCTTTTTTTCCCTATTCATTTTTCTTTTGTCTCCATTGTCACCTTTTCTTTTCTTTCGCCCCACCCCTTTGTGTCATTTTTCTTTTATCTAATTCCTCTTATCCTTTTCCTTTCCTGTCTTTGCTTACTTCATTTCCTCTTATGCAATTTCTTTCTTTTCCTATTTCTTTCATTTCCTTTCCACTTTCTTTTTATTTTTATGTCCTTTCCCTTTCATCCCTTCCCTCCTTCCATTTTATTTCCTCTTATCAAATTTCTTTCTTCCAATTGTTATCCTTTTGCATTCTCCTTTTTAACTTTACCTCTCCTTTCATCCCTTCATTTATTTTATCCAATTAATTTTCTTTCTCTTTACTTTTTCATCCCACTCATTCCTTCCTTTCCACTTCCTCTTAAAATATTTTTTTCCCAAATTCTTATTCAATTTTCCATTCCTTTCCTTCTATTTCTGTTCATTTCCTTTTATCCATTTCCTCCTTCCATTTCATGTTATCTTATCAAATTTTCCTTTCCTTTTCCTTCCCTTTCATCCCATCTCTTCTTTTATTTTCACTTATCCGATTTCTTTTTCTTATTCTTTTCCATTCTCCTTCTTTTCAACTTTATCTTTCCTTTCATCCCTTCCCTTCATTTATTTTATCCAATTAATTTCCTTTCTCTTTCCTTCTTCATCCCACTCATTCCTTCCTTTACATTTCCTCTTAAAATATTTTTTCCCAATTCTTATCCAATTTTCCTTTCCTTTCCTTTCCTTTCCTTTCCGGTTCATTTACTTTTATCCCTATTCCTTCTATTTCATGTTGTCTCATCCAATTATCCTTTCCTTTTCCTTCCCTTTCATCTGATCTCTTATTTTCATCTTATCCAATCTCTTTTCCTTTTCTCACTCTCACCATCATTCATTCTTCCTCCTCTTATTCTCTATCATTTTCTCTCTCTTTTGTCACTTCCTGGTCTTCTTTCTCTCAGGCGGTGTGTGTATTGCTCAATCTCTGAAGATCCCCAGAGAGCCCAGACTGGGAGAATTCGACAAGATCATCCTGCGGCTACTGGAGACACCCAACGCTCGAGCCATCGTCATGTTTGCGAATGAAGATGACATCAGGTGTCTTTATCAATAGATGTCTTTCCTTACTCCTATTCACTGATGTATATTTAATAAATAATAATGGAAATATTCTCCTAGTAATAAGCTGAAAAATGAATAGGCCTAAGGAGAGCTTTATGAATAATGTACACATTTGGTTAGCTTCTTTTTTTTTTGTATCTATATGGATAATTTTAACTGAGAAATAAGAAGAATGTTCTTACAGCTATTAACAGTGATTTGCTACTTGTCTTGCTAGTCAGTGGCAAATGGTGGAACGTTCTCATTCTAGAGGGCATTTAGTTGGTTGTACTGCAGTTGTACTGATGAGTCATCCATATATATTACCATTCAAAAGTTTGAGGTCAGTAAGTGATTTCTCAAGGATCATGAGTAATGGCTGCTGAAAATTTTGCTTTGCCATCACAGGAATAAATTACATTTTAAAATGTATTAAGATAAAAAAAAAAAATCAATTTAAATTGTATTATTTAATAATATTACTGTTTTACTGTATCAAATAAATGTGATTTACTTGATCAAATAAATGCAGCCTTGGTAAGCATAAGATACTTCTTATAAAAAAAAAAAAAAAAAAAAATTATATATATATATATATATATATATATATATATATATATTAAAATCTTACCAATCCCAAACTTTTGAACAGTAGTGTATTTGGTCCTTTTAATTGGGAAAGAAAATTTAAAATATGTGGAAACTTTTAGAAGTAGACTTGCATTTAGGTGGTCTAGAAGTTAATAAATGCATTGGAAATGCACTAAACCCCATAAAAAGTCCAATTTTTACTTCATAGGGTCTTTACGTCAGATATGCTGAAAAGCTACCAATTTTGGACAAACCACAGATAGTATTTAACTGGGACTTTCACAGAGTTAAATTGAAGATGATGCAGTTGAGCTGTAAGTATTGCTGTTAGGAGAAAACCTCAAGAACAGGTGAAGTCAGCTATTTCATATAATGTGCTGCCTAAGGCCTGGAGAACTCATTTTCACATAATACACTTTTCAGTAATTTCTGGCATGGAATTTCTTGTACCTGTAGCACAGGATCAAATCACGTCCCCATGTTCCTGAGAGCCGCTGCCCTTCTAAGCCTATTACATGATGTCCTTTGGATGCTTGCCTATTACGCTGATGACTTAAGACAAATGTCCAATTCTAAGTGTTCTAACAGAACACTGTTGACCTCAGAAAATTAGAACAAACAGGTCTGCTTGAAGGACGTATTTAGGTTCCTGGGTTTTATCCTCATTGGCTTACATGTGGATGCCTATTTTGTTTGCTCAACTTTCAGACGTATCTTGGACGCCGCAAAGCGCAACAACCAAACAGGTCACTTCCTGTGGGTGGGATCGGACAGCTGGGGCTCTAAAATATCTCCTGTCGTCCAGCAGGAAAGCGTGGCGGAAGGTGCTATTACCATCCTTCCAAAAAGAGCATCCATAGAAGGTAAAGGTTCTAGTAGATAAATTCTGATTGAATGTTTCTCTTGCAATTCCAATCTAATTCTTTTATATGTATTTTCAGCCTTTGACAGATACTTCAAAAGCCGCTCCTTGTCCAACAACCGACGGAACGTTTGGTTTGCAGAGTTCTGGGAGGAGAATTTCGGATGCAAGTTAGGGATGCACGGCAAGCGTCCTGGCAGCCCCAAGAAATGCACTGGTATGAGAAGGTTTTGCATTACTGTCTCTCAACCTGGTTTAGAAATTACACTCTTACTTTAAGAGTTCTGCTGTGCCTGGGAGGCAAAGCAGTCCATCATGGTGACATGGGATTGGACCTCTTTGAGGATTCAGTGTTTATCGTGTTTGAGAAGATCAATGGGGACATCAGGCACAAGAGATTCTGTTTAGACAGGAACTGGTAAATCCTTAAATAAACAGAAGAGCATTACTAACATGAGCACACACACATACTGTAGAAGGTCAAAATCTTTCTGTCTTTACAATCTGACAGTCCTTCTAAACTCTGATTGATTTACTCTAAGACTGGCTGGGTTGTTTAAGCGGAAGCTTAGCCTGTATTTAATCAGCTCTACATTTATGGCTGCTGTGATATGTATGCTTGCAAGAAAAAAAAAATCTTTAGTTTGGTTTCATATCATTTGTACTCCAACATAAGTCAACGTGATAGCATTTGCGACCCATTTTGCTTTAGTAATGTATCTATTTTGAATATTTAGAACATGCATATACGGGGATTTCGCACCAGAGGAAATTTTCATATTTCCTAGAACTTTTGGCATGTTCACACCGCAAGAACAAGGAATGCTTTAGTTCTAGAAACTCTGTTTGGGGGAACTAAATTAGCTCCTACTTCAGAGTAGGGTCTAAAACAGTTCTATACAGACTTAAGTGTTCGTTGATTGGCCAAACGCATATGAAATACCGGCTACCTGGTATTTTTAAAAAGCCATGTAAAAATATTTACTCCACCAACATGGAAAACAGCAATAACGGCATTTAGCTACCTGTTGTCTGCAGCGTTGTGTTCTTTTCTCAGCCTTGATGATGTGTAACACTGCCAGTTGTCACAGGAGATTTAGTCAGATTTTCATGCGCTTTCAATCGTGTAAATTGTGCGTTTACATTCCATCTCTGTTATCACAAAACCCACGACACGCAACAAAAACAGCTCTGATCACGATGTCCTCCATTCACCGGTTGTTGATGTTTGTAAATATCGCGAATAAAGACGTCGCTGTTGGCCGCTTCAGAGTTCCCACTGCTGGTGCGAATGCAACCAGGAAAATGACCCGAGGGAGAAATTGGTTCTCTAGAGCAGTGATTTTCAATCCTGTTCCTCGGGACCCACTGCTCTGCACATTTTGCATGTCTCCCTTATCTGACACACTCATTTGAGTTCAAGGAGCTCTTTCCTAATGAGCTGATGATCTGAATCAGGTGTGTAAATTAGGGAGACATGCAAAATATGCAGAGCTGTGGGTCCCCAGGAACAAGTTTGAAAACCACTGCTCTAGGGCCTCGTTCAGACTGTCAGCCCAAATCTGATTTTGTGCATATCCGGATGGAATCTGATTTGAATAACTGACGGTCCACACAGTGTATCGCAACTGTTCATATCTGATTTGTGTGTCCATAAGCGCTCTTTCGTTTTATGGAATGTGTGTTGGCTTATATGGAAATGCTGTTGCGATGTTATGTCTACGCTAAAAACAACAATAACAGCAATACAGATGTTGTCTTACGACATGACAACATGTTGCCGTCGCGCTGGATTATTCGTCTTGTGAGGCTGCGGCAGAAATGCAGGAAGCTGGAATTTGTGACTTTATTCCGTGCTGCCATCTCCGCTGGTTTCAACACTCAAAGAGGTGCGTATACTAGCAGTATATTGTCTTTTTCTGCTTGACTTGCAGTTCGCAACAACACAAGCTTGTTTCTGCAAAGACGTTTATTATTTTTTCTACAAAAACGTCTGACGTTTTTTATGTTTTGCATGGCGTGAGAACTGACCGGTCTGACTGAAATGGATTTCCAGAGAACTGATTTAAATAGGATTCTAAACCATATATGAATGTAGCTTGAAACGGATCTGCACAAATCGGATTTCATATAGTTTCATGTAGTTCGTTGTTGTTCATTCATCTAAATATGATCGGATTTCAATTGGATTTGCACAAAAAATGGATTTGGGCTGACAGTCTGAATGAGGCTTAGGAACCACCATGCTGACTAGTTCCTAGAACTATGCGGTGCGAAAGCCGCTATAGTTTACAACTTGTGGCTACACTGTTGAAACAGTATTTTAATGTTTTTAAAGGGACAGTTCACCCCAAAATGAAAAATTCTGTCATTATTTACTCTCAAGTTGTTGCAAACATGAGTGTCTTTCTTCTGGTGAGCACAAAAGAAGATACTTTGAAGAACATTGGTAACCAAACTGTTGCTGGTTGGAAATAAATACAATAGAAGTCAATGGCTACCAACAATTGTTCTGGTCACCAACATTCTTTAAAGTATCTTCTTTTGTATTTAACAGAAGAAAGAAACTCGTATACATGTAGGTTTGGAATAAGTGGAAGGTCAGTAAATGATTACAGAATTCTCATTTTTGGGTGAAATATCCCTGATTGGTACCATTCACTTCCTTTGTAAGTGGCAGAAATAGTATTCTACATGTTTTCTCAAGATGAAATTATTTGCAGAAGTTGATTGACCTTAATCTGTATTAGGCCTAGAATATTCCTTTAAAGTAGTAAAGAATAAATACATATAAATTCTTCAGTTTATCTCCATTTAAGCAGGTTCACCATGGCGACCGTTTTGCTCTTGTCTCCTCTTGTCACTTAATTCTACTTCTCTCATGTATGTACCTCTTGTGTACACCTACATAGAGCAGATGGATATTTGGGGTCATTTTATGAAAGCACAGTTATTGTTCTGGCACGGTGATTTGACATAATGAGAATAATTACATAGCTGTGGATGCGGCACATGGCTGTCTCTCTTGCTCTCTCGCTCTCTCTTTCTGAATGATCTGTAAGGAGATGCTCAGACTACGCTTCACTGCAGATGGATGCCTCTGTCAACAGCGCGCTGGCAGAAATGCTGATTACCATCATCTATTCCTTAAAGAAGTACGAAGAGGGAGAGCTATTAAGCCATGACAAAAAGATGCTCTTTTTGTCACATAACAAAAACAGACGCAGAGAGATCCCAGCTGTCAGGGGCCACGCAGCGCTGGGGCTGAGGAAATGCAGATTTGAATAGAAGCAATGAAGATGCCCGAAGACACGTACATAAGGATGAAAATACAGCATTACATTAGTTTCTACGTATTCAAATACTGCAAAACAATATGAAGTGGCATTAACAGTGGATTTAACTATCAAATGTAATGTTTGCAAGAGGAACAAAATATTCAGTGAGAAATAATGTAGGAAGGAACTCAACAAGTAACTCATACCGGACATTTTTTTGGCATGAATAATGCTTCACATAATTGTGTTTATTTATTTATGATGAATATCAAGAGACTCAAGGGTGCTCTTTTTAAAATTTTGGACTAGTAAGCAGCAACCCTAGCAACCATCTAGCAACTCCCTAGCAACCACCCAGAAAACCCTAGCAACCACATAGCAACTCCTTAGCAACCACCCAGAACACCCTAAAAACCACATAGCAACTCCTTAGCAACCACACAGAACACCCTAGCAACCACATAGAAATGTTGTTTGAGGCTCTTAAATTTGGCTAGTAAGCGACAACCCAGAACACCCTAGCAACCACATAGCAACTCCCTAGCAACCACCCATTACACCATAGCAACCACATAAAAATGTTGTTTGAGGGTCTTGAATTTGGCTAGTAAGCAACAACCCAGAACACCCTCGCAACCACATAGCAACTCCTTAGCAACCACCCAGAACACCCAAACAACCACATAGCAGCTCCTTAGCAACCACCAGAACACCCTAGCAACCACATAGAAATGTTATATGAGGCTCTTGATTTTGGCTAGTAAGTGATGACCCAGAACACCCTAGCAACCACATTTCAACACCTTAGCAACCACCCAGAACACCCTAGCAACCTCATAGAAATGTTGTTTGAGGCTCTTGACTTTGGCTAGAAAACAGGAACCCAGAACACCCTAGCAACCATCTAGTATCTCCCTAGCAACCACCCAGAACACCCTAGCAACCACATAGAAATGTTATATGAGGCTCTTGATTTTGGCTAGTAAGTGATGACCCAGAACACCCTAGCATCTACATAGCAACTCCTTAGCAACCACCCAGGGCACCCTAGCAACAACACAGAAAAGTTGTTTGAGGCTCTTGACTTTGGCAAAGAAAAAAAAAATCTCCTAGCAACTCCTTAGCAACCACACAGGACACCCTAACAACCACACAGAAATGTTCTTTGAGGCTCTTGAATTTGGCTAGTAAGTGACAACCCAGAACACCCTAGCAACCACCCAGATCACTCTAGCAACCTCCTTAGCAACCACATAGAAATGTTAGTTGAGGTTCTTAGGCTAATACACAACAACCCAGAACACTCTAGTAACCATCTAGCAAATGCCTTAGAACCACATGGCAACCACTCCAACATGCTGGAAACTCCTTTGTAACCACTTGGAACAACTTAGCAACCACTTAGAAACTCTCTATCAACGACTTTGAACGCCTTGGCAACCACATAGCATCCACATAGCAACACCCTAGTAACCACCCCAAACACACCCCCTAAAATCTCCTTAATAACCACTTAGCAACTGGCTAACAACTCCTTGGCCATATAGAAAACTGTATAGAATAGCTGTTTAAGAATCTTTAGAATAATGTGCACTAATGTAGTCAACTGGGTCCATTTTATTTGCATGTTATCTTTGAGATATGCATCTGCACCCTCCAGCAGTCTTTTTTTTTCTTTTCTTTTCTTTTTTTCTTTTTTTTTTTAGCTGAGAGGGGGTCAAAAGGGCCAATTCGAGTCACATGATGGTGATGCACCACTGATTCTGTTTCAGCACATCTCCCAGGCAGCCTCATAGACAAACAATTGTGAATCCAAGCACTCAACGCCATAGTGTTATATTTAGTAGAGCAGTGATGCTTTCCTGTCTGGGCTGTTAGCGGAGGTAGCAAGCCGTGAGAATGCATCAGTTCACTTTAGGGGATCTCTGTCACGGCATTCACTTAAGCTATATCCTGATTTAGACTTCATAAATTCTCCATGCAGTCAGTTCAGAAAGAAAATAGACTGTACTGGAAGAAGAAATCAAAGTGGACGTCTCTTTGATGCTCGTTGCAAATGCGGTAAATAGAGAAGCATGTTCAGTGTAGCAGTTAAATATGGTGTTTGAAGGGAAGATGGCTGTTCAATATAGTCTGATTGCATTTGTGTTGGATGTATAAATAATTGCCTAGAGGTTAGAGCATCGAGCCAAATCTCAGGACCAGAATATCATAGAGATATGCCTAGCTACACGCTAGCAAATGCATAGCAGTGTTCTAAAAACTCTAGCATGGAAAGCCCAGAAGTGCAGCGCTGCGTCGTGGCTAAGGACAACTACAACAGATAATGCACATCGGACATGTCGCTTTCAGTTCAAGGCAGCAGTCCAAAACAGTGAATGTAATTACCAAACAAGCAAATGTGCACTTCAAGAATAAACAAAGTGGTGTTGATGATTTTGAAGTTCAGTATTTGAAAAAAGGATGATCTATATCCATATCTATTATAGCTCTTTATATGAGGCACACTGACTTTACTAAAGCTACAGAAAGACAAATGTTTTGCTAAAAATGCACAGAATCTTACAGCCTAAGAAGAGTCAGTATTCACATTAACAATGATTTGGGACAAATATAATGGAATTTTAGTTTGACACTGCAACAGGATTTTGAACAGCATCCTGAGTCGCAGCTGGGTGCCACATCCTCATAGCAATATACTAAGAACACCTTAGCAACAAAATAAAATCAACTAGCAACTCCATAGCGACAAGAACACTCTATAACTGCATGGCAACAAACTAAAAAACACTCAGAACACCCTAGTAATTGCATAGCAACAAACTAAAAAAACACAGAACACCCTAGTGACTGCATGGCAACAAACTAAAACACTCAGAACGCCCTAGTAACTGCATAGCAACAAACTAAAACACTCAGAATGCCTAGTAACTACATGGCAACAGACTAAAGCACTCAGAACGCCCTAGTACCCGTATAGCAACAACCTAAAAAAACTCTTAGAACACCCTAGATGTTAGAAATAATAACAGTCTGCTTAATTTATAGTCACATCCATTGACTTGGACAAATTTAGCATTATATATCCAAAATGTCTTTGTCCTGAGAAGTACCCTAGTACCTGCATTGCAACAAACTAAAAAAAACACACAACACCTTAGCAACCGCATAGCAACAAACTAAAATCAGCTAACATTTCCAAATAACTTAGCAACACGCTGAAAAACCACCCAACACCTAGTCCCAGCCTCAGACGTCACGCCCACGGAACGTTGGCTAAACGTCTGATGCATATGGCACACAAAATGGAAACACTTCAGGACCCATAGGAAAGAAAACTCAAAAGTGAGATCTCTTTAACATCTCAAATATTTCTCCTAGACAGAAATGAGATTACTTTTAGATCAATTGGAGATTTTAGCTTGAGTCTCCTGCTTCTCAAACTTGTCTCCTGAGACAAAAACTCTAACACTCTCAAGATGGACTCCTTTAAAGCTTTAAAAGAGATCTCAACAACATCACACACTGTGCTCAGATATTTCTCCTTAGCTAAAGACTCTGGATCTCTCACATTTGTCTCCTTTAAAGCTTCAGAAGAGATCTCAACAACATCACACACTGTGCTCAGATATTTCTCCTTAGCTAGAGACTCCGGACCTCTCACATTTGTCTCCTTTAAAGCTTTAGAAGAGATCTCAACATCACCACACACTGTACTCAGATATTTCTCCTTAGCTAGAGACTCCGGACCTCTCACATTTGTCTCCTTTAAAGCTTTAGAAGAGATCTCAACATCACCACACACTGTACTTAGATATTTCTCCTTAGCTAAATAATCGGGGTGTCTCATATTTGTCTCCTTTAAAGCTTTAGAAGAGATCTCAACAACTTTACAAAGTGTGCACCAAGTCAAGTACTTGAAAGGCACTAAATAAAAGGGGGGAAATCATAAATTCAGAGTTAAAGGCTGTACTGAGAGATAAATTATGCAGAAATAAGAATAAAGTTACTTCTTATGGGACAATGTTTATGTACATAATTATGCACATAATTTGTTGTTGGAAATAGTAATGTACCGGATGCCTTAATCCAAACTTATTTACAGAAAATGTAACCCTGGAACTTTCTTTGCTGAAAGGCACATAAATGGCTTATGACTCAGTCTTGATTATTAATTGACCAATTTGATTATTAATACATATCATGTGGTAGAAATGTTTGAGCTCATATTGAGGCATTTGACTTGGTGCATACTTTGTAAAGTTATTGAGATGACTTCTGAAATTTAGAGGAGACAAATGTGAGAGCTCCCGAGTCTTTAGTGTAGGAGAAAATCTGAGCACAATGTGTGATGTCGTTGAGATCTTTTCTAAACTTTTGAGGAGACAAAAGTGAGAGATCCATAGTCTCTAGCTAAGGAGAAAAAAAACTGAGCATGTGTGATGTTGTTGAGATCATTTCTAAACTTTTGAGGAGAGAAATGTGAGAGATCCATAGTGTCTAGCTAAAGAGAAAAATCTGAGCACAGTGTGTAATGTTGTTGAGATCTCTTTTAAAGTTTTGAATCAGAATCATAAAGAGCGTTTATTGCAAAGTATGCTTGCGCATACAAGGAATTTGTTTTAGTGTCATAACCTTCCAGTTTACAGAGACAACAACAACACACAGACAATAAAAATAAGATGAGAATAAAAAATACACATATGTAAATGTAAATAAACAAAAATTTTAAAAAGAAAAATAATTTGAAACATAAATGATTGTATGTACAGTTGTGCTATAGATGATAGAATGGGATAGAATAGAAGGAGATGCAGGGATATACTAGGATGGAGGTGGTAGCAAATAAATATAAGGTTGTTGCACATTGTTCTTGCATAAGGTGGATTGCCTGGGGGAAGAAACTGTTCTTGTGCCTGGCTGTCCTGGTAATTGGGGCTCTGTAGCGCCAGCCAGATGGCAAAAGTTCAAAAAGGGGATGACTTGGATGTGAGGGATCCAGAGTGATTTTCTGAGCCCTTTTCCTCACTCTGGATGTATACAGTTCTTGAAGGGTGGGCAGGGGGGCACCGATAATCCGTTCAGCAGTCCGAACCGTTCTCTGTAGTCTTCTGATCCCTGATTTTGTAGCTGAGCCAAACCAGACAGTTATAGAAGTGCACAGGACAGACTCAATGACGGCTGAGTAGAACTGTTTCAGCAGCTCCTGTGGCAGGTTAAATTTTCTCAGCTGGCGAAGGAAGTACAACCTTTGTTGGGCTTTTTTTTTACAATGGAGTTGATATGAGTGTCCCAATTCAGGTCCTGAGAGATGATGGATCCCAGGAACTTGAATGTCTCCACTGCAGTCACAGTGCTGTTCATGATGGTGAGTGGGGGGAGTGCAGGGGGGGGTTTCTCCTGAAGTCCACGATCATCTCCACAGTTTTGAGCGTGCTAAGCTCCAGGTTGTTAAGACTGCACCAGACAGCCAGCTCTTTAACCTCCTGTCGGTAGGCAGACTCATCACCGTCCTGCATGAGGCCGATGAGTGTGGTGTCATCTGCAAACTTCAGGAGCTTGACAGAGGGGTCTTTAGAGGTGCAGTCGTTGGTGTACAAGGAGAAGAGCAGTGGGGAGAGAACGCATCCCTGAGGGGCACCAGTGTTGGTGGAGCGGCTGTTTGACATGAATTTCCCCAGTCTCACTAGCTGCTGCCTATCTGTCAGAAAGCTGGTGATCCACTGACAGATAGAGCTAGGGACAGAGAGCTGGGTTAGTTTGGTCTGGAGGAGTGTAGGGATGATGGTGTTGAAGGCCGAACTAAAGTCCACAATCAGGATCCTCACATAAGTCCCTGATTTGTCCAGGTGTTGCAGGATGTAATGCAGTCCCATGTTGACTGCATCATGCACAGACCTGTTTGCTCGGTAAGCAAACTGCAGGGGGTCCAGTAAGGGTCCTGTGATGTCCTTCAGATAAGCCAGAACCAGTTTTTCAAATGTTTTCATGACGACAGACGTTAGAGCCACAGGTCTATAGTCATTAAGTCCTGTTATCTTGGGTTTCTTTGGAACAGGGATGATTGTGGAGCATTTGAAGCAGGAAGGGACTTCACACAACTCCAGAGATCTATTGAAGATCTGTGTGAAGATCGGGGCCAGCTGGTCAGCACAGGTTTTCAGACAGACTGGTCTCACACTGTCTGGGCCTGGTGCCTTCCTTCTCTTATTCTTCCTGAAGACCTGGCGCACATCTTCTTCACTGATCTGAAGTACAGGAGTCGGGGAGAGGGGGGTTGCCAGAGGTGTTGACGGTTGTGTAGAGAGATGGTCAGGACAGGTGTGGGGTTTTCAAATCTACAATAAAACTCATTCGGGTCTTCAGTAAGTTGTTGATTCACCTCAGTGCTGGGGGATGGTGTCCTGTACTTGGTGATGGCTTTCAGGCTTTTCCACACTGAAGCGGAGTCATTGGAAATGAACTGATCTTCCAGCTTTTTAGCGTAGGTCCTTATAGCCACTCTAATCTACTTATTCAGTGTGTTCCTGGCCTGATTGTACAAGACTCTGTCCCCATTTCTGTAGGCGTCCTCTTTGGCCTGACAAAGGTGTCTGAATATTTGCTGTAAACCATGGCTTATCATCGTTGAATCTTACATAAGTCCTGGTGGGAATGCATATATCCTCACAGTAACTGATATATAAAGTTACAGTCTCTGTGAGCTCATCCATATTGGTGGCAGCAGCTCCAAAAACACTCCAATCAATAAGGTTGAGACAGGCTTATAAAACCCGCTCTGTCTCATTGGTCCATCTCTTTACAGTCTTTACTACAGGTTTAGCAGATTTAAGTTTTTGCCTATAGGTTGGTATAAGATGAACCAGGCAGTGATCAGAGAGCCCCAAAGCTGCCCGTGGAACAGAGTGGTATGCCTCCTTTATTGTGGTGTAACAATGGTCCAGTATATTACTTTCTCTGGTGGGACATGTAACATGCTATCTGTATTTTGGCAGTTCATGGGAGAGATTTGCTTGATTAAAGTCCCCGAGAATAAATAAAACAGAGTCCGGGTGCTGTAGTTCTGTCTCTGTGATCAGATCAGCGAGTTTCTGTAAAGCCTTGCTCACGTGCACTTGCGGAGGAATTTAAACACTTACGAGAATGAAGGAGCAAAACTCCCGCAGCGAGTAGAAAGGCTTACAGTTATTGAAAAGCACTTCTAGATCGGAGCAGCACATCTTCTTTAACACAGTTACATCTGGACACCACCACTTATTGATGTAAAAGCATGTCCCTCCGCCGCGCAATTTCCCTGTTGATTCTGCGTCGTGGTCCGCTCTGATCAGCTGAAAGCCCGGCAGATGAAGCACGCTGTCCGGAATGGCGTCATTCAGCTAGGTTTCTGTGAAACAGAGCAGCAGAGTGTGAGAAATCCTTATTTGTCCGAGAGAGCAGAAGGAGTTTGTCCATTTTGTTGGGTAGAGAGCGGAGATTCGCCAGATGGATGCTAGGCAGTGCTGTCCGAAATCCGCGCTGTCTGAGCTTCACGGGCGTGCCGGCTCGCTTCCTCCGTCTGCGCATCCTGAAGTGTCTGAACAGCACCGCTGGTCCGCCAAATACAATGTCCAGCAAAACATCAGAATAATCGAAAACTGGTAGGAGATTTTGTGGTGTGTTCTGCTGAATGTCCAGCAGTTCTTCTCTGGTAAAACTGTGTTTGAGAAACAAAAAACAGGAAAAACTAACAAAAACACTAAAACAACTGGATAGCGAACCACCATGGCTGCGGTGTGCAGCGCCATCTTGTATTAGCATTAGAGGAGACAAATGTGAGATATCCAGAGTCTCTAGCTAAGGAGAAAAATCTGAGCACAGTGTGTGATGTTGTTGAGATCTCTTCTAAACTTTTGAGGAGACAAATGTGAGAGATCCATAGTCTCTAGCTAAAGAGAAAAATCTGAGCACAGTGTGTAATGTTGTTGAGATCTCTTCTAAACGTTTGAGGAGACAAATGTGAGAGATCCATAGTCTCTACCTAAAGAGAAAAATCTGAGCACAGTGTGTAATGTTGTTGAGATCTCTTCTAAAGCTTTAAAGGAGACGATTTTGAGAGTGTTAGAGTTTTTGTCTCAGGAGACAAGTTTGAGAAGCAGGAAACTCAAGCAAAGTTTTCATTCAATCTTAAAGTAACCTCATTTCTGTCTAGGAGAAATATTTGAAATGTTAGAGAGATATACATATAAATATATTTTTTCTTTATTTTTCTTCCCTCTGGTTAGCATCAGTGTCATTTATTCACACCATTTCAATCAAAGACAACACATGCATTGTCATATCTGAAGTTGTTTTATGTAGACAGTGTTTTATTAGACAATGATTTAACAAGAGGAAACCATAACCTATATTTACATACATGCAAAAATGGACTGTACAAGACAAAATTTTAATGCTACTAAATAAAGCAAAAAAAAAAAAAAAAAAACAACAACAAGAAAAAAATAAATGTTTTTGATAAAAAGTGTTACATTTTTAAAAAAGATATTGCTCTTATACTAAACATCTTGCACTTTTAAGTCCTTTCTAGTGTGTTTGGAAAATGTAGTGTACTGTATATACAATGCTGGACACTGAAGATAAATTTAAACATTTAAACTAGTAACCTTTGATATTCTGAAATTTTTAATGCTATTGAAATATTTTTAGTATTTACAATATTAGAAAAAGTGTAATGTTTCTCCTACAATAAAACTGAAGAAATCTTAACACAAAGCTGATATCTCAATGAGACATATAAGAGAATCACCCAAGAATTTATGATTTCTTGCAAGAGATTACAGCAAGAAAATAAAGAGATCTCCCATGTTTCTCACACATTTCTCTCCTATTATCATTTTGGATTCCTTTCTTTCAGAATTTTCTCATGTCTCAGTTGTGTCTATTTTTATTACTCCTAAGGATTTTTAGGAGAAACATCTGAGACACTGTTGAGACTAAAATGAGAAATACATGAGAATCACAACTAAATCTCATGAGCTTAGAAAGAGCAACCACTGAGCAATAAAATATTCCTATATTGGAGTCTTGATAGAGATTGCAGAAAGACAATAAAGAGATATTCTGTTTCTTCCACGTACATTCTCAGTTTTGACTCTTTTTTTCTCAAATATTTCTCATGTCTCATTTGTGTCTACTTCTATTTCTCCTAAGGAATTTTAGGAGAAACATCTGAAATGCTGTTGATACTAAAATGAGAGATATATGAGAATCTCATCTAAGTCTTCTGAGCTTAGGAAAAGCAAGCAATGAGCAATAAATTTTTCCTATGGGGAGTTTCGAAGTCGTCGGATTGTTTGAATTATACAGGATTTCCGGGAGACGTGCATGTTGCGTTCTTTAACGTTCCGCTTGGAAACAAAGATGCCGTGATGCCAAACCCCCTCACGAAAGAAGAAAGCCGTCGTGTTTACAACTGTAACGACGAGTGCTTATCAGGATCAACTAAACACTGAATTTTCAAAAGTATGTGAAATATTTAAAGTTTGCGGCATAGAATCTTTAAAATACGTCCGAGAGTTTTACACACCGGTCTGTTATTGAGGCGACATTTCCACACCCTGAAACATGACGCTGAACGAAACGAACTGTGATTGGTTGTTTGACATGTCGGTCAAACGGCCACATGGGCGGGCCTTGGCCAATGAAAGCTACCATGGATTCCAGACCTTAGGCCGTCAGTCTGAAGGTCTGGCTACGTGAGACTACCCGACACCTAAGCAATCCCATAGCAACACAAACACTCAGAACACCCTAGTAACTGCATTGCAACAAACTAAAAAAAAACACAGAACACCTTAGCAACCGCATAGCAACAAACTAAAATCAACTAACATTTCCAAATAACTTAGCAACACGCTGAAAAACCACCCAACACCTAAGCAACCCCATAGCAACACAAACACTCAGAACACCCTACTAACTGCATGGCAACAAACTAAAAAACACAGAACACCTTATCAACCGCATAGCAACAAACTAAAATGAACTAACATTTCCAAATAACTTACCAGTAACTGCATGGCAACAAACTAAAATACTCAGAACCCCCCAGTAACTGCATGGCAACAAACTAAAACACTCAGAACGCCCCAGTAACTGCATAGCAACAAAGTAAAAAAACAAACAAACAAACAAAAAAAAAAAAAAACCACAGAACACCCCAGTAACTGCATGGCAACAAATTAAAACACTCAGAATGCCACAGTAACTGCACAGCAATAAACTAAAAAACACAACACCTCAGCAACCGCATAGCAACAAACTAAAATCAACTAACATTTCCAAATAACTTAGCAACACACTGAAAAACCCGACACCTAGTCTCCCACGGAACGTTGGCTAAACGTCTGATGCATATGACACACAAAAGTGGAAACACTTCAGGAGTTTCGAAGTCATCGTCGGACTGTTTGAATTATAAAGGATTTCCTGGAGACGTGCATGTCACGTTTTTTAACGTTCCGTCTGGAAACAAAGATGCCATAACGCCAAACCCCCTCACGAAAGAAGAAAGCTGTTGTGTTTACAACTGTGATGACGAGCGCTTATCAGGATCAACTAAACGCTGGATTTTCAAAAGTATGTGAAATATTTAAAGTTTGCGACATAGAATCTTTAAAATATGTCCGAGAGTTTTACACACCGGTCTGTTATTGTGGCGACATTTACACACCCTGAAACGTGATGCTGAACGAAATGAACTGTGATTGATTGTTTGACATGTCGGTCAAACGGCCTCATGGGCGGGCCTTGGCAAATGAAAGGTACCATGGATTCCAGACCTTAAGCTGTCAGTCTGAAGGTCTGGCTACGCGAGACTACCCGACACCTAAGCAAACCCATAGCAACACAAACACTCAGAACACCCTAGTAACTGTACTGCAACAAACTTGAAAATACACAACACCTTAGCAACCGCATAGCAACAAAATAAAATCAACTAACATTTCCAAATAACTTACCAGTAACTGCATGGCAACAAACTAAAACACCCAGAACGCCCTACTAACTGTATGGCAACAAACTAAAACACCCAGAACGCCCCAGTAACTGCATGGCAACAAACTAAAACACTCAGAACGCCCCAGTAACTGTATGGTAACAAACTAAAACACTCAGAACGCCCCAGTAACTGTACGGCAACAAACTAAAACACCCAGAACGCCCCAGTGACTGCTTGGCAACAAAGTAAAAAAATAAAAAACACAGAACACCCCAGTAACTGCATGGCAACAAATTAAAACACTCAGGACGCCCCAGTAACTGCATAGTAATAAACTTAAAAAAAAAAACAAACAAAAAAACAGAACGCCCCAGTAACTGCATAGCACCTAAGCAAACCCATAGCAACACAAACACTCAGAACACCCTAGTAACTGCACTGCAACAAACTTGAAAATACACAACACCTTAGCAACCGCATAGCAACAAAATAAAATCAACTAACATTTCCAAATACCTTACCAGTAACTGCATGGCAACAAACTAAAATACTCAGAAAGCCCTAGTAACTGTATGGCAACAAACTAAAACACCCAGAACGCCCTACTAACTGTATGGCAACAAAGTAAAACACCCAGAACGCCCCAGTAACTGCATGGCAACAAACTAAAACACTCAGAACGCCCCAGTAACTGCATGGCAACAAACTAAAACACTCAGAACGCCCCAGTAGCTGTATGGTAACAAACTAAAACACTCAGAACGCCCCAGTAACTGTACGGCAACAAACTAAAACACCCAGAACGCCCCAGTGACTGCTTGGCAACAAAGTTAAAAAAAAAAAAAAACACAGAACACCCCAGTAACTGCATGGCAACAAATTAAAACACTCAGGACGCCCCAGTAACTGCATAGTAATAAACTTAAAAAAAAAACAAAAAAAAAAACAGAACGCCCCAGTAACTGCATAGCAACAAACTAAAAAGCACAGAATGCCCCAGTAACTGCATGGCAACAAACTAAAACACTCAGAACGCCCCAGTAACTGCATGGGAACAAACTAAAACACTCAGAACGCTCTAGTAACTGTATGGCAACAAACTAAAACACACAGAACGCCCCAATAACTGCATGGCAACAAACTAAAACACTCAGAACACCCCACTAACTGCATAGCAACAAACTAAAAAACACAGAACGCCTCAGTAACTGCATGGCAACAAAGTAAAAAAAGACAGAACACCCCAGTCACTGCATGGCAACAAACTAAAACACTCAGAACGCCCCAGTAACTGCATAGCAACAAACTAAAACACCCAGAACGCCCCAATAACTGTATGGCAGCAAACTAAAATGCTCAGAACACCCCAGTAACTGCATGGCAACAAATTAAAACACTTAGAACGCCCCAGTAACTGCATAGTAGCAAACTAAAAAACACAGAACACCCCAGTAACTGCATGGCAACACAGTAAATAAAAAACACAGAACACCTCAGTAACTCCATAGCAACAAACTAAAAAACACAGAATGCCCCTAACTGCATGGCGACAAACTAAAAGACTCAGAACGTCCCAGTAACTGCATGGCAACAAACTAAAACACTCAGAATGCCCCAGTAACTGCATGGCAACAAGCTAAAACACTCAGAACGCCCTAGTAACTGCATGGCAACAAATTAAAACACTCAGAACGCCCCAGTAACTGCATGGCAACAAACTAAAACACTCAGAACGCCCCAGTAACTGCATGGCAACAAGCTAAAAAAACACAGAACGCCCCAGTAACTGCATAGCAACAAAGTTAAAAAAAAAAAAAAAAAATCACAGAACACCCCAGTAACTGCGTGGCAACAAATTAAAACACTCAGAATGCCCCAGTAACTGCATAGCAACAAACTAAAAAAAAAAAAAAAAACACAGAACGCCCCAGTAACTGCATAGCAACAAATTAAAAAACACAGAACGCCCCAGTAACTGCATAGCAACAAACTAAAAAACACAGAACACCCCAATAACTGCATAGCAACACAGTAAAAAAAAACAAACAAAAAAAAAACACAGAACACCCCAGTAACTGCATGGCAACAAACTAAAACACTCAAAACGCCCCAATAACTGCATAGCAACATACAGAGTTTGAAATTAACACCTGCCAACCTGCCAAATGCGGGTAAAAATCAGCTGTGGTGGGTAAACCTGTCAAATCACTAGCCAATTTGGCGGGTTACTTTTCGCACGTTATGTTCACTCATTAATTTCTTGGGGAAGTTTATGCAAGTTAAATCTGCACAGATTAGCGCAAATACTGAACTCGTGAGACATCATGACATTATCGACTATATTGCAAAAACCAAACAAAACCCACCTACAGAGTGCACGCATACAGAGTGCACGCGTGATGAAGTCTGGTTAGACTTAGTGCGTGTGCGCATTTAGACTGCGTTCTTTCACTAGGCTACATGATTCAGTCTATTAATATGCATTAAGAATGATCACATAATTCAAGATAAGGGGGCAGAAAATTTATATATTTATATCAATTCATATAGTTAATCAATATGACATTAAGAGTGCCGTTTTTTCTTTAAAAATCAGCATGATTACAAATGTGATATTGCTTTTATGCAACAGTTCAATAAACAAGTCAATATCAAGAAACTTACGTTTTAGACACCATGTTGTCTGTTTTTGCTCTATTTCGCCAACAAAAACATTCCAGACACATCCACAGCACTGTTTTGTGTCTCTGAGCAACATTTTCTGTGCAGCACTTTGGTCGGCTCTGTCATTATTAAATGTGCTATATAAATAAATTAAACTGAAACTGAAAACTGAAAATCTGAGCAACATGACGGTAATCGTTCCTGAATGAATTACCTGTTTAAATGATTCGTTCAGTCGCAATGACTCACTTAATAGTGACTTGCTGCCACCTACTGGTGGTTTTAATTTCACATTTAAAGTATCTTTTCAAAATTCAGTATTCAACATTTTATGGAGCTCCTAATAGGACATGGTGGTGGAAAAAATTGGGGTGGGAGAAAAAAATATTTTTCAAATATTTTGTGTTCTCTCGCAAAACTTTTGTGTTCCCTCGCAAAACTTTTTGCGTTCTCCTGCAAAGATATTTACGTTCCCTTGCAAAACTTTTGCGTTCTCTCGCAAAGATGTTTGCGTTCCCTCGCATAACCAGTTGAGTTCGGACAGACGCTTCCTGCTTGTAGTGGTTCATACAGCTCCGTGTGTTCACAATGCAGAGGTTCATAGAGTTTTATTTTGAACTTGGACTAAAGTATAAAGAAATACAGTCAGTGGTAGTTCAAGGCAAGGTTTTGGGACATTCTAAAACGCTTAATGTGGCTTAATGTTTTAAAACAGTGACATTGGAAGGCTGTCAATAATTACTGTAAACACTAATAGCATTATTAATAATAACCTTATTAATAATATTACTATTAATAAAGCAGAATAGCCCAGAATATGAATGCAATGCGCTGCACGTGTTTGGTATTTTAAAAACACTGATTTAATGCATTAAGCTATGCTTTTTCCTTATGTTTTCTATAGGAGGAAAATGCTTAACGCGTAATTAAACGGATTGCGTTCTTATTCTGGACTCATCTGCTTGTCTGTAAATAGGATGCTTTATTAATAATGTGTTTACTGAGTTTGGTCTTTTAAAAACACCGTCCGTTTTAATGCATTAAGCCACATTAAGAGTTTTAGAATGTCGAACGCGCAGTTTCACGTGTTTTCTCCCCCTTAGACAAAACATTATTAAAAATCTTAACGTGGCTTAATGGATTAGCACGTTGCTTTCCTGTACATAGTGTATATTTTTATTAAAATATAAAATTTGGGCTTTTTATTATATTAAGCCACATTAGCCCGCTTTTCTATGGCTTATCATGCAAGTCTGCTCATATTTGGGCTCATCTGCTTGCATGTACACATATGTTTTTAATACTTTTTATAGCATATTTGCTCTTTTTTTCCTCTTCATTAAGCCGCGTTAAGCGTTTTATGAACCACGGCAGCTTTATGAATTGCTGCAAGCTGTAAAGTAAGCGTTTGTCCGAGCTCAAATGGTTTTGCGAGGGAACACAAACATCTTTGCGAGAGAACGCAAAAGTTTTGCGAGGGAACGCAAAAGTTTTGCGAGGGAACGCAAACATCTTTGCGAGAGAACGCAAAAGTTTTGCGAGGGAACGCAAACATCTTTGCGATAGAACGCAAAAGTTTTGTGAGGGAACGCAAAGTTTCTCGAGGGAACGCAAAAGTTTTGCGAGAGAATGCAAAATATTTGAAAAATATTTTTTTCTCCCACCCCGATTTTTTCCCACCATCATGTCCTTTAAGGGGCTCCATAACATTTCATGTTTAAAATATCAAAACATTATTTATGCATCTGTAACTGCAGGTTAAAGCATTCCATGTCCCTCTGAGCTGAATTAACATGTGAAAATACATCTAAATGCCACTTCATTTGCAACTTCTGCAAAGATTAATTTTCTTGATACTGATTTAATTTGTTTAGTAACAGCCTAAATTTATTATTATTATAAATGAATGATTAAATGTAAGAATTTGACTCAAAAGATGATGCACACTTTTAGGAAAACTGAACACCCCAGTAACTGCATAGCAACAAACTAAAAAACACAGAACACCCCAGTAACTGCATAGCAACAAACTAAAGCATTCAGAACGCCCTAGTAACTGCATGGCAACAGACTAAAACACTCAGAACGCCCCAGTAACTGCATGGCAACAAACTAAAACACTCAGAATGCCCTAGTAACTGCATGGCAACAAACTAAAACACTCAGAACGCCCTAGTAACTGCATGGCAACAAACTAAAACACTCAGAACGCCCTAGTACCCGTATAGCAACAACCTAAAAAACTCTCAGAACACCCTAGATGTTAGAAATAATAACAGTCTGCTTAATTTATAGTCACATCCATTGACTTAGACAAAATTAGCACTATATATCCAAAATTTCTTTGTCCTGAGAAGTACATTTTGCTGACTACAGCATCTTCCAGACAGAACAAGTTAAGAAGAGAGTGATCTTTCGTTTATTCTGACTGTTCGTAAGACAAGTACTTCAGGCTAAATCCCACGGAAAGATGTCAGGCAAATGAAACTGGATTTACTAAATGTGGGGGCGAAGGGTTTGCTGGAGGACAGCGAATAAGCGAAATCTCTGGACTCAGCTTGCCTGCTGAAGAATGCGTATTTTGACTAGTAAGGAATTGAGTTTGAAAGAGGCCTGTGTGTGTAAGACTTATCTGTGGGATTGAGGTAGGCAGTGGCGGTCTGAATTGATTTTATGATCAGCCAGAGATTGAGGTTTGGTGGAGCCGGTGAGGCAGCTTTTATCAGAGCCGGTCTGCGCAGTAATCAAACAGCTGACTCTGCAACATGTGCAGTCAGCGTTCACCTGCATGTGTGAAGAGCAAAGAGAGCTCCTTGAATAATAAGATTAACCCTGTGAAAGTGCTGATGTCACACGGTTTACTTTCACATGTTGCAGTGTGTCTGTAATGTCTGTGGTTGTGGGATACATCTAATGTGTCCTACATGTTGCATCAGACCTAGCAGGGAAGCTAATGGAGTTTGAGTTTGTATTCCGTTACATTCGCTTTCTACGTGATGTGTGTGCTATAAATTGTGTGTGTGAATGTTTCTGGCTAGGATTTCTGTATACAGACCAATTGTTTGGGATTTGTCTTTTTAAAGGAACATCTTTGGCAATTTTTGAATTAAAATCAACATGAAATCGAATCAACCCTATTTAGTTTCTTAAAGGGATCATTAAAAATTTTGTCATTACTCACCCTCAATGTCTCTTGTTTTGGACACTGTGTTGACTTTCATTGTATTGTCAAAAATGACTAAATGATTAATCAAATTGAATTGATTTAAATTAATTTAATTGACAACACTACGCAGATATCACAAATATGTCTGCAAGATGTCTATTAAAGATCGCTTCATCTGGAAAGCATCTGCTGTGTACAAACATCTGATAAACATCTTTAAGATATCAGTTTTACATACATTGTAAATCTTGAACATCTTAAAGACATTTTCTAAATGTCTATTTAACGTCTAACAGGAAACGTCCTAGACACATATTGCCGATGAGCAAACACACACACACACAAAAAAAAAAAAACGTCAGATAGACGTCTCTGAGATGTATCTGTGATATCAGGGTAAGTAATTAATGTAAATGATGACAGAATTTTCATAAAGTGTACCTTTAGCAAATGTACTTTTTGTTATTGTGTTCTTAAATGTTTCTTCTCTGCTGATATCACCAAGGCTGCTTAAGTTTAAACTGATGGTAGTGGTATTATGGTTATGGAAGTATCATTATTTGTTTATGAAACAAAGATTTTTGAACAAATATTTTAAGAGAAGGAATCTTGAATCATTCTCGATTCATTCATTCTGAAACTTGTATGGTCCGTTTTTTTCTCGTTTTATTATTTGGATTCAATAGCTTGATTAAATTAATTCCCAGCAGTTAACAAAATAAAGAAAATACCTGTGTATATATATATATATATATATATATATATATACTTTATTGACATCTGTGTCAACAACACTTTATGATGCTTACATTTTCTTGAGTCTCTTAAAATTAATCGGTTCAGTAAATCATTCACTGATTCCTAGGATAAACATTAGACTCAAAACATTCATTCATTTCTAAGACATTAATAAAACACAAAAGTGACCTAAGATGTATCTTGAAGGAAGAGTGACTGAATAAATCTTTTTGACTGATTGATTCAAAAGATTTAAGATTCAAATGATTCAATGAGATGAATCAAAATCAATCATGTTTAAGGATGAGAGTAATCTTTCACAATTAACCTTACATTTTGGTATAGATAAACCCACTTTTCACAATCCAAACAATTCAAGATGGATAAAATGAAATATTGTTCTACATTTTAAGAAATGTCCTGTCCTGTTTTTTTTTTTTTTTTTTTTTTTTTTTTTTTTTTTTTCTGATTTGCGAAACTCAGTTCATGTTGACACTACCTGTAATGGATATTTCTGACCAAAATTCTAAATGGGATATTTAAATAAAGCAATAAGCCCCAAGAAGCTGTGGTTTACAGTGAATTTATAACAGCTAAGGGGCGTTGTTAGGCACGACGCGAAATGGTTACTTAAGGTATACGTAAGGTTTCACAAAATAAAACAGAGCAAATAAGTGTAATGAATGATATTAATAAAAACGGTATTCTTCCACCAAACAATGTAGTCCCTCAGAAGCAGTTGTGGTTGGAACCTATTGTTGGAACAAAGTGGTTACCAAGCAACACACAAAGTAAACAAAGGTGTAGGTTTGTAGTGTAATTTACAACGGCTTCGAACGTGGCTCAACCAATCAGAATTAAGAACCGGAACTATCTGTTTTATAAGAAATATTCAAAGTTATTGAAAACTTATTCAAGTTGTATTAAGATTCTTTGCTTAAAGTTCACAAATGTGATTTCACATTTAGACAATAAGTTGTAAATATCATCCATTGTCTATCGTCAGACAAGATACAAATCCGCATGAAAACGTGAACCTGCAGTGAAATCTGCATGGAGAAATCTCTTACCCTCATGCCAAATTCCCAATAATGTGGATTCCTATTGAAATGACTGGATTTCGCACATGACAATTCGCTTAACAATGGTAAATATGACCAAACCTTAAGAACCGGAACTCTCCCATGCTGTCAGTTTCCACAGACAAAAAAAACTTCTTTAACCCTTAAATGCATACCTCGGGTCTTTAGCGACCTGAGACATCATTCTCTACCCTCTCCCTCCTTCATTTTTTAAAGTTAGACATCAACTGTCTTAGTATTCCTCAATCTATTCATTATAAAAAATATAACAAGAAAAAAATAGTAAAATATAAAAGTGCCTGTTTTCTGATTAAATTTTTGTAAAAAGTGTATAGGGTCGCTAGAGACCCGAGGTATGTAAATATGTAAATATATTTTCCTGCGCAACTATATTTACACATCTGATGACTCGATATGTGCAATGCATCTTTTTTCCTCAAGGTGGCACTGTTTTATACACAATGATGACATGATTTTTCACTCATAATTACCGCAGGCATAAAACAAACGAATTTCATCAGCAAATACTGAACTGATTTGAATGGCTTTACTGCAGAGCAATTACTATACGCAATAAAATGTAAATGACACTGCCATTTGATTCTGGATGTGGTGAATAAGCTGCCAGTGATCAAAATATTGAATATGAAGTCATTGAAAATGATAGTTTTGAGAATATGGTTGAGATTGTGACTATGAGGCAGATGCTGAATGTACTGTGGATGTGTGTTCTGACGAAGACAGCGATGGTAAAATCATCTGCTCAAATTGAACTCTTTTAAGTTTCAATAGGTAACGAAATATGCTTTATTTTATTCTTCTCTAATTGTTCTTAAAATATCAAGAGAGTTTTTTGCTATTGCAGCAGTTAGAGATCCATCCGTGCTGAATATATATAGGTTCGGGTCGCTATCGACCTGAATATGTAATAATGATTGGCGAAACATTCATGTATTTTTTAAGGGTTAATGCATTTATGAACAGCATGTCACATAATACCCTGCACATTGAAAATAACCTAGAGTATTTCGCTAGTGCTCACATCGAGTTCAATAAAGTCTTATGAACTTCACAAACGCTCTTTTGTAGATCACTGCTCTCTCTGCAGACTTGGTGCAGCTGTTGCTTTATTGTAAATGGCAGGTGAGACTCCAGAGGGCATATAGGTGCAAAGAGTTTGTATTGTAGGAGCAGCTACACCCACATCTTTTCTTTTTCAGGTGCTCTGATGCTAATAACGCAGCAGTGGAACAAGTAGCCTGAGGCGATCAGCTGAATGGACCCTCACAGGGCCCTGAGTAGGCGCACGCTTACATATGCAGGGCCAGAACTCAAAGTTAATAGCACTCACATCCCCTCACCGAAACCCCTGCCACGAAATGGGCCACTTTTTATGACTAACTTATGTGCTGAGGTAGGAGTGATTATACAGGAGTGTCAACAAAACATTCACAGTATGTTCCTTTTCGGATGAAGTGGGAAACCTGTGCGAAGGAAAGTTCTGAAAATGGATTCAGAGGTCAATCAAAGTCACAAACTTTCGGGCCAAATGCTAATGCAAGACCTCCATGGGCGAAAAAGACTGCGTCTGATATTTGAAGGTGTCTGATGGCTGGGCATGAGGTGGGTGTCCTTGATACTAACATTGTTCTCCTGTTTGGAATAGCATGTAATTTGCTCGCACTGTCATTTAGGTTCATTCGCGAGCGTTTTTGTGTGTGTGTGTTCATGCGTTGCGAATGCTTCGCTGAGTTAAGAACCACTGTATGATAATTAGTGTTTAGTGCAAACTTCCACTCGAGCGAGGATAAGAGGACACCACGATCATTGTCAGACAATTCATTGGAGAGAACACTTTCGATAATGACTTTGAATTACCTGTGTGCTCTCGCCGTGAGTGGATGCTGTGACTTTCGGAAAACGAGGCCACGTGGAGATCCAAGTTAAAATACCCTTCTGTATCTCAATGGCCTTGCTGTGCCATGGCCAGATCAACTGTTTATCACTTCATGTCTCGCGAAAGAAGAAAATGGATTATCTCTGTTAATATCCATATTTAATAAATTTATAAATATTTATATATTTTTATATTTATGTATAATTCATAGATATAGTAAAGATAGAAAGCTTTGTTTCTGCAGGTTGATGGATGGATGGATAGATAGATAGATAGATAGATAGATAGATAGATAGATAGATAGATAGATAGATAGATAGATAGATAATTTTTATTTATATAGCGCCTTTCCAACACCCAAGGTCACTTTACAAGTCAGGCTTAAGGAACAGAAACAAATAAACATCAATACCAGAAGACAGAACATACCAAGATCTGAGCGTAATATACAGAGACCACTGACAAGGTTAGATTAGAGATACAGAGAGAGTGTAGATAAACGTCCATAACAGGGTACAATTCACAGACTATGAACTGAAGAGTAATACTCAGAGAAAAAAATGTGTTTTTAAGAGGTTTTTAAAGGAGAGAAGGGAGGATGCTTGACGAATGTTTTGGGGAAGAGCATTCCACAATCTGGGAGCAACAACACTGAAAGCCCTAGCTCCCATAGTCACCAGATGAAACTTAGGGGTGACTATAACAATCCCTCACTAGAAGATCTTAAGGAGCGGGCAGGTACTCATAGATAGATAGATAGATAGATAGATAGACAATGGATGGATGCATGGATGATAGATGGATAGATGGATGGATGATGGATGGATGGATGATAAATAGATGGATGGGCAGACAGAAGATAGATAGATAGATAGATAGATAGATAGATAGATAGATCTGTTATGCTCACCATGGCTGAAATACTATTACAAACTACAAATTGTTTTTGAATATATATGCATTGTAAGACATAAGTGGGGACATGAGAATGTACTGCTTAAAAGGAATGACCCATTAATATTGTCTTGTCTCACGCTGAGAGAAAACCGCTCTCAAGTAAATTCCCTGAAATGTTTGGGATTCGCATAAAAGCCCCTGGCGTAGGCAGCCTGTGTAATAACGCATTTTTCAGCCCTCTCTTGCACCTGCACCTCAGCCTTTCACTATGAAAAAGCATCTAAACGCAAAGTGTCTGTGTCGGGTCTGATCTCCACTCATGGTGCTCGTCACTTGCCTCGACTCTAATAGCTCCGAGCCCTTTATGCGCGAGCAAAATGGGTGTCCGCGGGAAGAATGAAAGCAAGCCAAAGACGCCTGTTAAGTGGAGGGTACTTGAAGACATTTCATAAAGTACACCTTTGTCCGTGTTTTCTTGGAAGTATCAAAATTGCATGCTTTTTGCCAAATGTCTCCTGTGAGTCATTGCAGAATTGAATGGCTAACTCCTCATTCTGTTCTTTTTCGCTCACAGCACGATGAGAGGAATGTGAACCATATTGTTGAAGTGTGCCGTCAAATCAAGTACTTTTGATTCTGAACGATGTAACCTGTGGAAGACATCCATATATGGACAGAATCTTTTTGAACCACTCTTGAGAGCGTGTTACCTTGACTATAAAGCATTTATGCTAATCCAGGCCCCACGCATTTCTGTAAAGCATGAAGGCTTTCATTATTTTGACAGACAAGATACAGTTTGTGAGTAAAAAAAACATCCTGTACTGTTATTAGTGATTTTCTTTGTAGCTAGATTAAAAATATAATAATTTATGTTACACATAGGGCAGCCTGATTTAAGACGGTACGTAGATTTATGTAGACTTGTAATAAATATTAGAATGTATATATCATATGTGACAAACCCCATAATATATTGCTCAGTGGTTGCTCTTTTATAACTCAGGAGACATAATCCTCATTTCATGATCCTCATTCAATTTTATTTCAGCACCAACTTCGTCCTCAATTCGTTTGGAGGACGGGTTGTAAAATGAATGTGGAAAGCATAGCTCAAAGAATTTGCTGAGAAAAGTTTGATTTCATATAGAGATCTTTGAAATTTGATTGCAGACTTTGGTGTCTTGTTAAATTGGAGAACAGTTTTGAGACATTATTGAGATCTTTGATTAAATTTAGTTGTTTTTTTTTTTTGTTTTTTTTCCAGAAGAAACATCTGAGAAGCAGGAGACTTGAGCAAAATTCTCCATTTGCTCTCCATTTAGGGCCAGATTTACTAACAGCTTGCAGCACCACAAACCGTTTTTTGGAGTTAAAACGGTACTGTCGGGATTTACTAAAGATGCGCAGTGAAAAATTAGCACTGAAAAGGCGTAGACACAGTTATTTTTGCGCCTGACCTTATTGAATATGGATTTGTAGGAGTTTCCCATTCAGACGCAATATTTAAGGGAGGAGATTATTAAAATGAATCACGCAACATGATTTACTAACGCTTGCGCCATTATTCAACGTCCAAACAAAAGCATGTCTTATAGCAGGTGGTAATTTGCGCTGCTCTTGGTAGATTGCGCTGGTCATTATGGAAATGATCTGGCTGCGTCTGTGTTCTTTAATCTGCGCATTGTCAGTAAATCACATGCAGAAATTTCCTCTCCCATCGGCGCTTTTATTGAATTGCGCTCTAACGCTAATTTGAACTGTTTAGTAAATATGGCCCTTAATCTCATTGGTGTCTAGGAGAATCAACTGAGACATCTTGTATAATAAGCTGCGTAGCAGCAGCTTGATGTTTCAATAATTAAGTTGGCATTCTCAGTTGTTTCATTTGAGTATCACCTTTGTCTCAGATGTTTCTCATAAAATTCATTAGGAGAAATGAGACGATATAGTATATAACTCAGATAATTTGGTTTTGGAAGAATTTGATGAGAAATGTTTGAACTCATTGAGACTCATTGATTTTTGATTGCAGATTTTGGTCTCTTGGCAAATCCAAGCACAATTAGAGATTTGGCCTTGGAAGAATTAGAAATGATTGAGTTCAAATTGAGATTTCTAACTTTTAATTGCAGATTTTTTTATCTTGTCAAATCTTAGCACAGTCTGAGACATTGTTGGGATCTCTAAAGGACACTAGATGAGATTATAAGAAGTGTAGAAGAAGCTCAATGGTTTAAATAATTTATGTTTGATTGGAGTATCACCCTCGTCTCAGATGTTTCTCCTAAAATTCCCAAGGAGAAAGAAAATAGACACAAATGAGACAAGAGTACAGGCTATAAAATTAACATGTACAGCATAGATCAGATTATTTGGCCTTGGAAGAATTACATAAGAAATATTTGAGGACATGTTGGGTTCGTTATGTTTAATTATAGTATCACCTTTTTCTCAGATGTTTCTCCTAAAATTCCCAAGGAGAAAGACACAAATGAGAAAAGAGGACAGTGTATTGTGTAGGATATAGCTCAGGTAATTTGGTCTTGAATGAATTTGAGATGCTTGAGATCATATTGAGATCAATGATTTCATGATTTTAAACTTCTTTTTTTCAGTTTGAGATGTTGTCTCTCCTCAGAAGAAACATCTGAGAAGCAGAAGACACGATTCTCTTGAAAAGTGATTTATTTAAAAGTTGTGTATCAGTAAGTTTAAATAATTGAGTTTGGGTGGTAATACTTAAAATTTAGGTTTGAATCAAAACCTTCATATCCCATCATGCCCTTGAGCAAGGCACAAGTGAGTACGATTAATCCAAAGGGCTGCGTCTGCAATAAAGGAACTGTGGATAAGAAGTTGCAAAATGACAGGTAAATACATAAAGTTCCCATTATGCAGCACAATCATTTCACGAAAGACTCTCATTGCAATGATTAATGTTTAAGATTATCACAATTTTTCTTGCGCCTGTGCAGAACTTCTGTCACCAGCTAGTTCATAAAAATTGCCAAAGGGTTTTCAGATGCAATTGAAGGATATATCGCAGCTTGGGATGTCAGCTACCCTCGCGCTAAAACTTCAAATGAATACATGATCATTAAAACGCTGCTGCTGCAAATTATAAGTGCCATTTGTATAGAGCGAGTTCTGATGATTTAATCTAGTCAGGTAGCCATCACAGCTGTCTTTAATAAATGTCTTTAAGCTTAGATTTCATTAAAACTCCAAGATTTAACATGTTACTTTTCCACCTCCCCTCATACCTTTTCGAGCCTGTCAAAAAGCGGGACAATATTACCATCCTATGCAAATGCGTGGCCTGATTTACATTCCTCTTTAATTGGAGAAAAAAAAAAGGTACATATGTGGGAAAAAGAATCATGCATCTGCAGAAGAAACTGCAGTTATTCTGCCGTTGAGACAACAACATAAGTAGCAGCTCATAAAACACATGCACATTTGTTGATGTTCACTTCAAATTGTCATTTTTAATAAGGAAAACGAGGATGTAATGAATGGAAGTGCTCCAGCTACGAGAAGCTTTAGTTCCACTTCCTCATTACCGTGAAATGTTCCATAGATTGACACTGACAGGATTCCCAAAAACCCTAAAAGTCAATTGGAATGTAAATTATGCGAATTCTGTCTTTAATGACGAAACACAGGGATAATCCAACATGAAGGCTTGAACATAAATCAAAGAAACACAGAGAATGTAACAAGTAGACCTGACAAACCAGAACTGAACAGACAGGAACTTAAGTACACAGGATGATAAACAAAACAGGTGCATAGAATCATTTTAACTAAACGAGGAATCATGAAACAATCAAACTAAACAAGAACATGAAAAAGAGCATATAAGGAAACTAAGGAAGAACTCCGGGCAAAACAAGACAGAAACGTGACGCATTCAAGCTGTGTTGTCTATAGCCCTATTCGGACGGTAATTGTTTCTCAGGGGGACGTAAGTGATTTTCACCATTTACAGGGGGTAGTTGGTTATTTTAATCCCGTCTGAATCCAGGATGTCGGTGTTTTTCTCTCACCACCCCTGTAAAAATCCCCGGCCAAATTAACTATTGTTTTTTGACAAACACCAAGGTCGTGTGGTAATTTAATTGCCATCTGAATCCACATCTCTGAGTTTACGAGAAGAAATCGATTCAAAATTCAGTGTTTAAACCCTTTTTGAGCACTCCCGAACACCATAAGGCAACGTTGTACTTCGGTGTAATTTGTATACATATTTATTTCTGAAATGCTGGAAAGTATTTAAAAGAACAATACTTCATAACTGCTCCAGCACAGCGACTGGGAGCAGAAAGAGAAGAAAAGCACGTAATGTTAAACATTCGAAATGGGTCTTTATTATGGCAGAAGCAGATATGCAATACAATTTTAAAATGTGCTATAAACAGATATATATTGCGTATAATTATATAAAACTATTGCGCGTCTATTTTCCTATTTTTAAACAGGAGATTTAAATAATTAAATTATTTAAATTATTAATTTATTAAAAATTTTTAAATAAATTATATGTTATAAAATATGCTTGGGATAATAAGAATACATTTTACATAAGTATTTTTAAATACATTTTACACAATAATAAGAAGAAATTTGTGAATAAAATTCTTTTTTTTTTTCTGAAATTCATTTTAGCAGGTTGGTTTGTGGGATCACAGAACTTGCTCCTCCGCAGTGAATAAATTGCCGTCTGAATCCATGAGTTTTATCACTGAGGGGATATGTAAATTTTATTTTTACAGACGTCCATATGAAAAACAATTACCGTCCGAATCGGGCTATAAATGACATTTTTTTCCTCCTTTCTATCACTTTTGCAGTTTAGGATTGATAGGAATGAGCAAAAAGCTTCCTGTTTATATTAGATTTTATATATATATATATATATATATAAGCATGCTATTTTTTAAGGATTTGATGAATAGTTCAAAAGAACAGCATTTGTTTAAAACTGTATTTTTTGTAGCATTATACGTGTCTTTACTGTCACCTTATAATACTAATTTTGTATTTTTATTCCAATTTTGTGTAAAAGCATTTTAACTTTTGGCAGTCAGACCAAATACTCAAGGAGACTTCTGGTTATTTACTAACACTTCATTCATCTAAATGCAAAATCAAGGTGCGCACATTGCATTATGGGATATCGCACAGTTACAAAATTAGCCTAGCAGATGTCAGTCAATTTCTGACATTTTGTCACTATCGTGACGCTTTGAAAGATGATGAACAACCGCAGCTATTAATGGAAATGTATTCGAAGCTGTCAGAAGCAAAAGTGGCCTCTGATGCTGTTCCTGTTTTTTTTTTGTTTTGTTTTTTTTTCATTAATCTCATGATGAAAGAAAATCTCAGTAATTAATTTGTCATTTATCTAATTTTCCCATCTAACCATGGCAGAGCTGTGTTCGCCTGCCGCAAAATGGTGATATGTGTTAGTCTCGTTCGGGGCAAATTGAATTAGGCCCCGTAAATGAAGTTTAATTAAGATGCTGGTTTTAATGATTGGGCTCTGTGTCCTCTACATTGCCACTCATCACTCATTTAGACAAAAGATCCTTCCCTCTCATGCCTCCAAACTTTCTCAGCCTTCAGATCTGGGACTGATTAGGAGACTAATGTGTGTTTGGACTGCGTTTTATGCACAGAATGGTTTGGCTTAACTGTATGCATCAAGATTTGCCACTCTGCCTTCCAAGAGGCCTCTTTTAAAATTATATGGGTTTAAAAAATGAATATTCAACTTCAGTATCACAGTGGATTTTTATAGTGTCGGCTGCCTGTGCAAAACTCACAATACTTGGATGTTGTGGGTAGTTGCAGAGGTGTGTCTAAAAAGTTTCAGAATACATTTCTGATGTGTGTGTGTGTGTATATATATATACTTGATTTATATATATATATGTCAAACTGTGAATTGGAACTGAACGCATTTATTTATTTATTTAAATATTTTAATGTTGTTATAAAAGTTTAACAAAACAGGATCTTTCAAGCATAGCACTGCCTTAAATCTCCTGGGGTCACATAGCCATGTTTGGCAGCCAAAGTTGGCTTCGTTTGCAGTCTAGAGCCTTATTTCAAGTTCATAGTCCAGTCTTTGCTTGAGATTAAGTGGTTTAGTTTGTGGCATTCACCGAAGATACTGTTTCCAAGATCACCTTAATGTAGCTGAACCTGGGTGACTCATTAAACCAACAAGATGAGTAAGTGCTCCCTCTGGTGAGATAAAAGCTTCCCATTCAGTTGAGTTGTAGACTTCGGTCCACTACCGAGACGCATTGTATTTCATTCTCTGTAAATGAGTCCCTATAAATTTCAGCCTGACAGGTTCAATGATTGAGCGCTTTACTTGGGCCTGTTAATTTGCTCTCCGCTACTGTCCATTTTTAAAGCTCTCCTTTGTTGCTTTATGCAGGATTTAACATAAATGGAGGTATCAACACTCCGCAATTAACTCCAGATATTATAGAGAGTCACGGCAGGGTCAGCTTTCAGATTATGCATGTGAGTGATACTGATAACATTGAGTTAAAACTAAGAAAAGAAAAATGTGCCCGTGTTCAAACTTAGGGTTTGGAGGAAAGTTATACAACAGTCTTTGCACTGGTTTCACACTCGTGTTGTTGTTGGTGTTGTTTGTTTTTGCCATTTTCTCTTGCTAACCTCAGTGGAAAGGTCACACCAGTCAGCGTTAATAAACTAATTTTCGCAGAACACGCCATGAATTCATCATCAGGCATTGAGGCATTGTGTGAATTAGTTTGGCATGCTTTGGAAAAAAGAAATTGCATTGGAAATCCTTTCAAAAGCTTTGCAAATAAATTAAACTTGCATATAAATGAATGCCTCCACCCAGAGTCAGGCAAGAACTTGCACCAAGCCTGTCACTTGGGCATTTTTAGGGAAATAAATGAAATGCAGGATCTCTGAACTCTTATAAGCCAGATATGAACACTTTTGCATTGGACTCATGTCTTCTTTGTTCTTTTTCACAGGATTGGAGAAGGTCGGCAGGGACTCCACTTATGAGCAAGAGGGAAAGGTGCAGTTTGTAATGGACGCGGTGTATGCCATGGCCCACGCGCTGCACCGCATGCATAGGGACCTCTGCTCGGGATATCCAGGCCTTTGTCCCCGCATGAGCAACATAGATGGCAAGGAGCTGCTGGGATACATCAGAAACGTCAGTTTTAATGGTGAGAAACATCCGCTATTCTAACATATTATTCTGCTACTCGGTTTAATTGGATTGTTGGAAAGCACACTTGAACCTCAACCCCAACTGTTTAATTAATTTGCATAATTTTTAAAAGCCACTTTTGTTTATAATCAGAAATATTTGTACTATAAATGCGAACAGCACCTGTTGTGTATTCAGAAAAGTTTGAATTTGCACAAGTTCTTAATCTTTACAATTATTTTTGATTTGATTTTGTATTGCTACTTAAAAATGTTGAAGTAAATTTAAAATATAAAAGAATAATAAGAAATGTAAAAACTAAAAACAGTTTTAAAAAACTCTATTAAAAATTTTGTTGAATTAGTTTTATTAATTTTCATAATTTATCAGAAATTTTAAACTTTGAAATTGCACAGCCCTTGATGCTTATACATAAATTAAAATTTTCTCTCTTTTTTAAGTTCTCAATTATTTACTTTATTTTATTTTAATTTACTTTAAATAACCATTTTTGTTGCTACTTAAAAATGTTAAAGTAAATCAAAATAAAATAACAAATTTAAAAATTAAAATTCATTAATATTGTTTTATTTTTCATATTTTTTTAAAAGCCACCTTTGCTCATCATAAAAACTGCACATGCAGGCATCGTGTATAAAAAGTAAATAAAATTTAAGAAATTGTTTTCATTATTTTGAATCAGTTCTTAATCATTTATGTTTAGGATTAGGAATGAACTGGTTAAATTTATTATATATATATATATATATATATATATATATATATATATATATATATATATATATATATATGTCTTTATCTACATATATATATATATATATATATATATATATATATATATAGGTGCCTATATGTCTTTATCTACCAATAAATAAATAAATAAATAAAAAATATACAATTTATAATATAAACATCAGAGGCAATGTCATGAAGCATGTCTTGTTTTCAGTTGGCTGTGGTTTCCGAGCATGTACTTAATTGTTTTGTGCGTGTGTGTTGCTATACACACGAAAAGGTACCTCTGGGAACTTTTTCGCAAGACGTAAAATACGTACCAATAAGTATATATCACTGCCGTTTCCAACAGAAATGAACACTAGTGGCGGTAAAGCATCGACCACATGTAATCGTTTTTGTACACAGTTATGATTACAGCTCCATATGTTTCGCTTTCTGGACGTAACAAGCTTGATCGGTAGCTCAGCCGACATGAAATTGGACTTAGGATTCGGAATCCTTGGTTACGAATCCCGTCAAAAACATGACTCATGCTGAAAGATGAGAGATTGACAAACAAACTAAAATGGCATGCTTGCGATTGTGTTTTTACATCACACATTTGCTTTTGTTTATACTATCGGGTAGGTTTAGGTGTAGTCCAGATGGTACGTTATTTTAAAATGTCGCAGAGCATTTGACTTATAGCGCCACTCAACGGACATTTCAAGTCAGAACTGCGGTGACACCTACAAAACCAACGTCACATAAAACGTACCATATGTACGTTCATCTGTTCCGGGGAAAAAACTGAACACTCTTTTAGCGCCACTCAGTGGACATTTCACATCAAATATGTCATGAAACATACTTAGTGGTACGTATTTCGCGTCTTGCGAAAATGTTCCCAGAGGTACGTTTTCGTCATGAGACCAGGTTGGTTTTCCATGTGGTGTTCATTCTTTTCTATAGAAATGACTAAATGAACCAGAATCATTCAGTTCCTTGTGATTCACTTCCCTACGGTCTCTACACGCTCCTCTTCCTCAGTTCTGCATTCTGTACTTCCTGTCTCCCTTACATGAACTCCTCACCTCAGCTCATCTACACACTCACACGTGTCTCTTTTTGAAGACGTTTTATGCTGCTACATTTTGTTTCTTCATGCACTGCATCAAAAATTCCTCAGCACAGGGTTCCCTTTTCTTGCTAAATCATTTCTGAGTGATCTTCTCCAAAACCACATCTCTCACATTTTAAGCGATTTCAGCTTTTCCCCTCTGTTTAACTTCTTTTTAGCCTTTTTCTTTTATGTAGATCAGAGGGATTTCTGCAGTAATGTAGATGGTGATGTGCCCACTTTCTCTGCTTTCTCTTACAGTCTTGCTCCTTGAACTTGTTAAAGCATTTGCGAAAATGTTATAATCTGATGTATGTGGAAAAACACAAAGTTTAACAGGATGTACCAGCATTCACAACCCATTTTAATGTAATATGACACATTTCTATGTGAAAAAGCATACTTGAGGAACAATGTTGGTGCGGGTCTTGATTTTATCCATTGTTTTTTTGATTGGATTGTGAAAAGTGTCTTTAGAACTGAATGTTTGACTCATTCCAGGCATGAAAGAATAAATTCAAATTCTTCAATTCCATTTGCTGCAAGAGATTAATGAGTCTCACTATAGATATATATTTTTTATTATTTTTATTTTTTTATTTTTTAATTTTTTGATGTGGTTCAGTCATGTGGTCAAACATTTATGCATACTACTCCATTCTGTTTCATGTACATTTCAGTGACTAGAAATGAGTAAATGAATAGCTTGGTTTGACCAGTTTCACATTTGCTTTTGGAACCAAATGCATTTATACATTTAATGAAGCTTTAAAGTCTTTGAAATAAAACACTCAGACATTTGACAAACTGTTTAGATGCAATTTCAACAAACTGGATATCTTTTTTCACTCTGCTAACTTGAGATTAAATGCTAATATCACCAGAAAAGATTAAAACTAGAACCAATTAATTCAGTTCACATCAATCAAATTACCAGTATTATTACTTTATTTATTTTATTTGTTTAGTTAACAGGGACATTGTACATTAATCAGTCAGTATTCCAAGATATTTGTATTGGGACACTACCTGCAGCCTCAGCCCTGACACATAAACATGTGTCATTAAAAGACTAAAACATTAAATAAATAAATAAATAAATATATATTTTGTTGTTTTGTGACAATTTTGTTACTTTAACTGAAATAATTTTGTGTGTGTGTGTATTATTTTCATTTAGTTAATATTTTTATATATAAAAATTTCTCTAAATATTCATATATTTTTTCAATAGTTATTTTAGTTCGTTGAAGTCTGTTATTTTAGTATTGAGATACTATAACACTATTGTAGGTTTTTTTGATATTTTGAATTCGTTTTTTTTTTAGTTTTAATAATTTGGGCAGAATATTTCATTAATATTAATATTTTATTATTTTATTTTATATGTATATTAGGGGTGTAACGGTTCACAAAATTCACGGTTCTGTTCGATTCGATACGACACAATGGTGTCACGGTTCGGTAAGTTTTCGATACGGGGGGCGGGGCAATTGGTTACGTCACAATGTTGGAAATATTTCTGTTTTAAAGCACACGTTTGCACCAGGGTTTGCACACGTGCAAACTTTACGCAAGATTTATGCTGGTGAACGTCTTAATCTCAGTCAATTCACTATAAGCAGAAAGTGAAAGTAAAAATGGAATGACGGAGTAATGAAGAAGCTTTCGGCATCTGACGCCGCATATTCTCTCAGAGACAAAGCTAGACGAATCTACTTCAACATATGCTGATAACGGGATAGCCTATAGATGTTTTAATTTATTTCCTTAATATTTCTCTTGTGGCCCGTACATAGTGAAAAAAAAAAAAAACAAAAAAAAAAAAAGAGAAGAAACGTATTTAGTGTTAAACAGGTTGTTTTTGAAAGTCGGTGCTTGAAATAAAAGCTTTTTATTTCATTGGTTTGTATTGATGTCTGCAGTGTTAATATTTTAATTATAGGACTATAATTCATTGTAGGTAACTGTAGCCTATAGCCTAATAGACCTGTTTTAAAAGACCTTTTTAAAAAACATTTTAATTGAGGAGCAAATAACATAATCTGATCCTCGCAGCATGTCAGTTATGTGGCAATTATTGCAGGGCAAATTAATTGTACTTTTAATTTAATAATAAAAGTAACTTAATATTAATAGGTCTAATAACAATAAGAATGTAACAGGCCTACATTAATTGGAAATGCCAAATCCTCTTAATATTGCCAATAATTGATGTTTTTGACAATATTTCTGGCTATCATCGATACAAGATCATCGGCTTTCGACGCACCCCAGCAAGGGGAGGTTATCGCGGGGTTCATTGCCTGTTACGTCGTTTGGGCTGCGTTGTTGAGCGCAGTGGCACTGATATTTCACACACTTTAAGCTCTTTTATTTTCCAAAGGTAATAGGATTAGTCCAATGAATTGTTCGGTTTGTAATGCGTACCAAACCATAAGCCTCGTACCGAACGGTTCAATACGAATACGCATATCGTTACACCCCTAATGTATATATTATTTTATGTATTTTTTTATTTCAGTATTCATTTTAGTTATTTTACTATTAAAGTTAATATTTAGTAAATAAATATAAAAAAAAATGCCTTGGCAAATAGCTGAAATAAAATAAGTTTAAGTTTTTTATTTTATTTCTGTTTATTTGTTAATATTAGTTTCATTTCAAGTAATAAAAATGTTTTTCATGGTTTTAGTTTTATGTAATGATAATAACTATTTTTCTAAATATTTATATATTTTTTCAATAGTTCTTTTAGTTTGTTGAAGTCTGTTATTTTAGTATCAAGATGCTGTTACACTATTGTAGGTTTTTTGATATTTTGAATTATTTTTGTTGTTGTTGTTGTTGTTGATTTTAGTTTTTTTTTTATAGTTTTAATAATTTTCGCAGAATATTTCATTAGCATATGTATAAATATATATATATATATATTAATTTTAATATTAATTTTATTTCGGTTTTCATTTTAGTTATTTTAGTATTAAAGTTAATATTCAGTAAAAAATAAAAAGTTTAAGTTTTTTTTATTTTATTTCTATTTATTTGTTAATATTTGTTTTATTTCAAGTAAAAAAAAAAAAAAAAAAAATTATGGTTTTAGTTTTACTTAACGATAATAACCCTGCAAATAACTTGATATAATTCCATCACATTCTGATTAATTCATCAAATTAATCTCATATCAATTTTTGCCAAGAAATTATAAAATAATTTAAAGATTCAGGAGGCTTGTGGGAGTTTATCTTTAATACATTATTAAAAACATTAATTGTGCTAAATTAATATTTTACATTGGCAGCCCTCATTAACACTGAAGACTGTGACTGAAGAAGAAAAAAAATGCAGGAAGGATTTCACAACTTTTAGGGTGAAACATGGCCAGTTTAGTCCTCAGAGTAATGAATGTAAAAGCGTGGCTTGAAGGGTTTTACGCCTCTGCACAAACAACTGCGTTAGGATGGACGTGACCGCGAGCGCATGCTAGTTTGGCCGTGCTCAGTCATGTGACGCTAAACTGTTGATGTTTACATTCAGACGGATTTGTGAGTCAAATGTAATGCAATGTGTAATGTTTAATTTGTTTGACAAAACGCATTTCAAATGCTGCTTTTGTGTTTTGCAAGCATTAACATTCAAAGCGCTGTATGTGTTCGTCTCGCATGCGTGAGTGTGTGTATTTGTGCATATATGAGCCATCATGTGTGTTCAGGATCATGTGATGCGCATCTGACATCTCTATTCTGTGTTTTCTTGCATGGAACGCTTGATCGAGGCAGTAAGGGATGTTTTTTTTCCCCCTGCAAACAGGAAGAGGATGATTTCTAATCAAGTCAATGATAAAAGCAGCAGATCTGGGGAGTCGAGCTTCAACCCCACAATCTTTATCCCAGAGCTATGACAGCTACTGTGACCAGCAGGCAATTGCCAAGTCAACTGCAATCAGATGCACTTCAGTGGCTTCATACATATGCTTATTTTTTAGATATGTGTGTTAGAGCAGAGCTACAAAATGAACATGTCTGTCAAGATCGCACCGAATGTCCTGTAGTTATTCTGCTGTACGTATGTGTTGTGTGTCTTGCACACTTGTGGTGTAGTGGCCAGCATATAAGCAGGTATAATTCTCTCTTTTTTTTCTTCTTCTTCTTCTTTTTTTTAGGTTTATTCTTAAAAAATTAGAAAATATATTTTACAATGATGTGAAATAAACTTCAATAAAAAGTTACCTTTATAATATAATTTAATATAATGATTTATTATATTATGAATCTTATTTAACGCTTTTATGTTTTGTTGTCCGTGTCTTTTATTTTATTTTATTTTATTTTATTTTGGTATTGTGTTATATCTCGTATATTTTATTTATTTATTTTTATTTTTTTGCTTTCAGTGTTTTATTTTTATTTTATTTGTTTTTTTCATTTATTTTATTTTCTGTTGTTTTTTTGTTTTCCATTGCTAGCTTTTGATTTCTATTGTTAACTTTTGTTTATTTTTCATGTTATTTTTTATTTTCTAAAAACTTTTTTATTGTCAATTTTTTTATTTTATATTATTTTTCATGCTAATGTTTTTATTTCTACTAACTTTTAATTTATATTTATTTTTATTCTAAATGTTTTATGTTTTCTTTATTTTATTTTGTAATTTAGTTTTATTTCATATTTTCTTTTTCTTTTCATTGTTTAATTTTGCTTACATTTCATAACATTTTATATTCTAATTTTATTAATTTAACTTTATTGTCAGTGTATTTTCCATTTATTACTTTTCCGTGTTTTGTATTTTCTAATGGTTTTATTTTATTTTATTTTATTTTATTTTATTTTATTTTATTTTATTTTATTTTATTTTATTTTATTTTATTTTATTTTATTTTATTTTATTTTATTTTATGCATACTGAAGGAAACCCAAGTCCTGTCTTATTAATGTATTCTTTATTTGTCCTTTTTTGTTTTGTGTTTTTTATTCATACTGAACAGAGCTCAAGCCACACCTTGGTAAAATATACCATATTTGTCTATTACCTTATTTTAATTAGTTTATATTTTATTACTTTTATTATTATTATTATTATTATTATTATTATTATTTTTGTTGTTGTTGTTGTTGTTGTTGCTGTCATCGTTGTTGATTTTATTTTATGCTTACTGAAGTGAAATCAAATCCCTTATATATTCTATAATATATATTCCCTATTTGTCCATGTCTTTTATTTTATTTTATTTTATTTTATTTTACTTTACTTTACTTTACTTTACTTTACTTTACTTTACTTTACTTTACTTTACTTTACTAAAGGGAAATCAAGTTTCGCCTTTGTAATTTGTTTCTCCATGTCTTTTTAGTTTATTTTCTATTTTAAATTTATCCATATTAATTTACATTGTTTTCCATATTATTTTATTTTATTTAAAATTATTTCCATACTGAAGGGATTTCAAGTCCTGCCCAACATTACAGATATTTTGCGAATACATGCTGTTTTTAAGGTATATAATTAACGAATGTACAGTAAGATAGCATTCAACATTTAGAAAGCAGAAGAACTCTGTCAAACTAGTCAGAATGTCTTAATAGCGAGCGATTGATTATAGAGCTGACCTGGAAAGATTTCATTGTGTTTTCATCTCTATTATCGATTTTCTCTTAGTTTCTCAGCAGTTAAGTGAAAACAGATTATTAAGTAGATGGATAATGGTTGAATAAATGGAGGACAGGGAAAGGACGTCGCGCGAGCCTGCTGTGAGCATGTTGGATGCTAATTGTCTTTATAAACAGTGGAAAAATCAATACAGAGAGATGAGTTCACTAAACAGTGGATTGTAGGTATCTACGGTTTTTCTTTAATATGTGATGCTTTATCTCAGTCTTGGAAAAGGGCATCAACTCTTCACGTCAGACAGCTGAATTAATTGAAGAATTAACCTTTTGACAAGGCATGGACTTCCTTCATTTGTCTGACATGAAGGTACTCTGCTGTCAAACTCTGGCATGAGATCAAGAATATAATCTTTGGCCTGAACACCGAGCTGGCATGTTTTTATGCTGCGTATGGAGTTGTAATGATTAACCTGCATTTAAGGTTGTATGGATATAGAGTTTAAGGCTTGTGAATTCTTACTCTTGTCTTTTTGCCTTGTCGGTTGTCTTGCATTATAAGCAGCAGCTGTATGAAACTAGATCTGATGTTAAAGGATTAAGTTATAAGAGGACAGATGTGATTGTACAGTATCAGGTCACTGTAAGGGCAGTGGTATGGAAATTGGTTTCTGCGTTTGGTTCAGTTTCTTGGTCCAAGCCCAAGTTTGATTGCACTCTGCTCCTGCTGCACCAGCAGCTCTCTTTTTACATTGTACTTGTGTATGTTTACATCACGGTACTGAAAAAAAAAAAAAAAAAAAAAAAAAAAAATATATATATATATATATATATATATATATATATATATATATATATATATATATATATATATATATATATATATACACACACACACACACACACACAGTTTATATAATGTTTTCCATTGTTACAAGTTTTGTAATTTTTTATTTTACATAATTTTAATGTTTCATTTTTATTAAATATAAAAAATATAGAAAATATATATAAATTATTAATATTTAAATTGAATAGTATTTTTTATTTTATTTTCCATTATTTAATTTTGTTTTCCATTGTTAATGTTTTAGTTTTCCCTTGCTAAATTTTGATTTCCATTGTTAACATATTTTATTTTATTACTAACATTTGTTTTATATTATTTTATTTTCCATATATTTTTTATATTATTTTTGAATTTTGTTGTATTTTATTTAATATATTTTGTTTTGTTTTATTTTTATTATTATTATTATTATTATTATTATTATTGCTTATTTTTTATTAGTTAATTTCTTTATTTTGATTACTGCTGTTAACATTTATTTAACTTTTGTTTTATGTTTATTTTTTAGTATTTTATTTTGAGTATGAGTCCTTTATTGTATTTTATTTTCAGTGTTTCATTTTTCCTATTTTATTTTCCATTTGGAACTTTTTCCATGTTTATGTATGTATGTCCTTTTTTTTTTTTTTTTTTTTTTTTTTTTGCATTTTTCAAAATTATAATAGGGCAGTATTTAGACAGGAAGCGAAGTGGGAGAGAGAGGGGGATGGGATCTGGAAAGGTCCGTGAGCCAGGACTCAAATTTGGGACACCCAAAGCACAATGGCGCTGTATTTCTGCATGCTGCCCACAAGGCTATAGGTGCCGACTTTTTGTTTTATTTTTTTTTTAAGTTTTATTTTTTCTTTATACTTTTTTCATTTTTTGTTTTGCTTCATATTTTATTTTTCATTGTTTAATTTAGTTTTTTCTGTTGATTTTTTTGTTTTATTTTTTTCTTTATCCTATTTATTTATTTTTTGTTTTATTTCATATTTTATTTTTCATTGTTTAATTTAGTTTTCTGTTGTTAATTTTTTTTAGTTTTTCATTGGTAACTTTTATTTTATTTTATTTCATTTCATTTGGGTCTAAAAGATCCAAGTCTCCTCATTGCTTTCTCTCTCAGCTCACTTCATCAGTTGTTCCTCTACATATTCGCCCTCCAGACTTCATGTGTCTAAATACCAAGACTCAGGTAGTTCAAATCATATTGGCACAAACCTCTCAAAAGACGGAGAAAACACTCTAATCCAATTCAGTGAACCAGCATAGGGCTCAGATGTCTTCACATCTGCCAAAAACGCAATGCTAGTGGTGAGTTTTTTTACAAATGTAGTGACACAGTTGGCCGCGGTCCACGCCTGGTGGACGGTATTGGAGATGCACCCTACAGAGATGATCTTTCATGCTCTCAATGCCCTCCTTAGAGCAAAAGCTGTCTTATTTACCATTTACTCGGGCTGCGTTTCAATGGCAAGAGCGTCTCGAGCATTCAACTTCTGTTGATTAGGTTAGCACTTCCCGTAAGAGAGCTGGCAAACACACCACTTGAGCATGAGCTCCATCAAATAGCTATTAGTATGAATCTCCCTCGAGTCCGTGAGGTTGTCGAAGGCGTTTCCCTCACAGGAAATTAAGACATAGCTGTTCAAAAGTATCCCATTTCTAACATATGGGAGTTGTGTTTGTGGCCCTCATAATCAAAGCTGGGACTCCAGGAGTTTAAGGAGCTGTCGATTCATCACATATGCAGTCATGATTCACATTTTTGATCTTCTGTGCCGAATGCTCATATGAACTCATTTGGTTTGCCTTTGTTCTTTTTAAGTGCGGCACACTTGAGCTGAATCATTGTTGATGCTGAATATTAGCCACGGTGTGTTATAATGAGATACATCTTCAGGCAGGAGTGATTCACTCCACTGCGGATGATATTTGCAATGCATGTACTGTGAAAAGTAATGCCGAGATCTAGTTGAAACTTGTGCCTACACGCCGCGCATAAATTACAGTAGGACGGCTCATTCGTTAAAGGCACGTTCCCTCTCCATCTTCGACTTTCCACAGGCCACTTTGAATTAGCACTGTCTAATTGCATGTTTTGAGAATGAGGTCTAACCTGTGATTAAACCGAGACTTGGCTTAATCAAAACATCTCGTCCACCCTTTAATCATTCCTTCTGTATTGTCACCGTCTTCGTACGAGGCATTGGGATTGCATGCGAGAGAGGCCGCAATCAAGTTGTTGATTGGAGAATGGTCAGTGTCCTGCATCAAGATGAAGAGGCTTACACAAACTTTATTCAGGATTCATATTTTACAGCAAAAACAGAAGCAATGCACAGATAATTTATTTGAGGGACAATGTGTGATCCGCCTTCTGTCTGTGGCTCCTTAAATCTCATATTGACACATTTAGTGTTGTTTTTCATCATTATCTTTTTCTAAATAACTCTTAAGTGTTACATTCATAACATATTTCTTGTTTTTTTGTTTTGTTGTGGTGTTTGTTTTGTTGAATTTTGTGTTTTATTGTACTATGTTTTGTTTTATTGTGTTTGTGGTGCTTTTGTTTTGCTCTTTGTTGTAGAGTGTTTTTTTTTGTGTTGTTTGTTTTTTTTTGGTGGTGTTTGTTTTGTGTTTTTGTTGTTGTGTCTGTTTTGTTGTGTGTTGTATTATGTTTTGCTTCTGTTTTGTTTGTTGTATGTGTTTTGTTGTGTTTTCTGTTTTATTTTGTTGTGTTTTGTTGTATTGTGTTTGCGGTGCTTGTTTTGTTGTGTTTTGTGCTCTATTGTGTTGTGTTTTTCTCTTTGTTTTGTTGTGGTGTGTTGTTTGCTTTTGTTTTGTGTTTTATTGTGTTGTGGTGGTATTACTTTTGTTGTGTTTTCCATTTTATTTTGTTTGAGTTGTGTGTTGTTGCATTGTGTTTTGCTTTTGTTTTGTTTGTTGTGTTTGGTTTTTTTGTTGTGTTTTCTGTTTTGTGTTGTTGCATTGTGTTTTGCTTTTTTTTGTTTGTTGTGTTTTCTGTTTTATTTTGTTGTATTGTTTTGCTTTTTTGTTTTTTCTTTTGTTGTTTTTATTGTGTTTGTGGTGCTTGTTTTGTTGTGTTATGCTCTTTGTTTTGTTGTGGTGTGTTTTCTGTGTTGTTCGCTTTTGGTTTGTGGTATTTGTTTTGTGTTTTGTTGTGTTTTGTTATATTGTGTTTTGCTTTTGTTGTGTTTTCCATTTAATTTTGTTGTGTGTTGTTGTATTGTGTTTTGCTTTTATTTTGTTTTGTTTGTTGGTTGGTGTTTTTTGTTTTTGTTGTTGTGTTTGTGTTTGTTTTTTTGTGTGTTTTCTTTTTTTTGTTGTTGTTTCTTGTTATGTTGTGATGTTTGTTTTGTTGTTTATTGTTGTGTTTTGCTTTTTTGTGGTCTTTGTTTTGTTGTGTTTTCTGTATTTTGTATTGTTTTGCTTTTGTTTTTTGTTGTGTTTTGTTTTTGTCTTCTGTTTTGTTCTGGTGTTTGTTTAGTTTCTTGATTAGTTTGTTCTTTGATTAGTTTTTTGATTAGAAAAACACATAGGTATTTATTACATTTTTCTTTTGGGCTGTACAAATGTTCAGTTTAGAGTACACTAAATTGTGAACATTGACCGTCACCATGCCACAGTCCCCAGAAATGTCACCTAAAGTATTTAGGGAGATCTTTTGTTGTCGACTTTATTTGATCCGTTATTTCACTTTATTTGTGAGCTCTAACCGTGTCAATGAATTGGCTCATTTGGAATCGCTGCCTGGCATGCAGTCACATCTTAAAAGATAATGTGTGTGCAGAGCGTACGACTCTGAATGAGTAATCTGATTATTTTGTTGCTCGAGGTGTGTCGTAGCAGCAAGCAGCATTTCCAGTGGAATCCTCCAGGCCCACTCCACGGCTGACTGTATGCAGGTGTTTTAATAATGCATGATTCCCCATCTCGAGAGACGCTCATTTGATACAAACTCTCCCTCCTCACGAGCTGCTCTGTATGCCGCTGAAATTGCTCATCTGAGACGACTCCTGTAGGCCCGAAAAAACTCACCAGGGCTTCATAATGCTGGAATGATTTTGTATAATAACAGATAACAAATGAAGAAGATCCTCTCATGCTTTGTTAGCAGTTCACTAAATTGTTTTGTTCAGAATATGACCCTGATTTAATTTTTAGCCTATCACTGATTGTAATTTATTCATCTTGTTGGTTGAATGGATCTGGAGCATTATGCGTATTTTGTTTATGCAGAAATCCTAATGTTTTTATGTCTCAAGTAATGTCTGATGTGTTTACTGATTTATCTCGCCCGAGATTATGTAGCTGAGGTTGTCTGATTCAGGATTGCACACAATGCAACAATCATAATGATGTTTCATCTCTTCGGACAGGAAGTGCCAAGACCCTTGTTGTGTTTAATGAAAACGGAGACGCCCCTGGACGATACGACATCTACCAGTATCAGATAACCAATAGGTCGGCTGAGTACAGAATCATCGGCCACTGGACGGATCAGCTGCATTTAAATGTAAGGAGTTCATCGACGTTCCTTTTCAAGTGTACTTAAATGTTATAGGCTGCCTGTAAAATAGTTATTTGCTTTGATAATGATGATTATGGTGTAGATGACTTTCATAATGATTATGGCAATTACACTGTACAATTAGTGGTGTTGAATTAACACCCGTAATTCAGAAGTCATTTTTGCTCCATAGATGTGAAATTAACTGTGTATGTGCTGGCACTGATGATGATTTATACTACTGTTTAAAAAGTTTGGGGTAGGTAGGAATTTTATTTGTAAGAACTTAATACTTTTATTGAGCAAAGATGCATTAAATTGATCACAAATGACATTTACAGTGTTAAAAAAAATTATAAAAATGTTGTTCTTTTGAACTTTATGCTCATCAAAGAATCCTAAAGAAACGTATCAGTTTCTGTAACTGTTTTTAACACTGCTAATAATAAGAAATGTTTCTTGAACCGCAAATCAGCATATTATAATGATTTCTGAAGGATCATGTGACACTGAAGACTGGAGTAAAGATGCTGAAAATTCAGCTTTGCTCACATTTTAAAAAATATTCAAATAGAAAACAATTATTTTAAATTGTAATATTATTTCACAATATTACTGTTTTTACTGTATTTTCGGTCAAATAAATGCAGCCTTTGTGAGCATATAAGAGAATTTGCAAAAACATTAAATAATCATGACAACCCCAAGTTTTTGAACAGTATTATATTATATTATATTATATTATATTTTTTACTTTAAAAAATGTTTTGATTTGATTTTGTTTTAATTTTCTCTGTCAAACATGTCATTCCAACCACTGTTGACAAATTTTTCATCTTTATCTTTTTAATAACTGTTAATTAATGTTGCCTTCATATTCCTTTGTTAAAATTATATTATTTTATTTTATTCCCATACAAATGAATCCCACAGAATCTGAAAATAACAAATGCTTTTTGACATTTACCAGAATAATTCTGACGTTGTTCTTCTTCAGATGAATGCCATGCAGTGGGCGAGCGGAGACTCATCCGTGCCAGCGTCTGTATGCAGCCTGCCCTGTCAGACGGGCGAGCGGAAGAAGGTTGTGAAGGGGGTACCGTGCTGCTGGCACTGTGAGCGCTGCGAGGGCTACCATTACCAGGCCAGCGAGTTCATGTGCCAGCTTTGCCCGTATGAGCAACGGCCAGATCAGAACCGCACCGGCTGCCAGCCAATCCCCATCATTAAGCTGGAGTGGCACTCGCCGTGGGCTGTAGTACCCGTCTCCATCGCCATCCTGGGAATCCTCGCCACGACCTTCGTGGTGGTGACGTTCGTGCGTTACAACGACACACCAATCGTACGGGCCTCCGGTAGGGAAATGAGTTTCGTGCTGCTAACGGGAATTTTCCTTTGCTACGTCACCACGTTCCCCATGATAGCAGCACCCGGATTGGCCGTCTGCTCCTTCCGCAGGATCTTCCTGGGTCTGGGCATGTGTTTCAGCTACGCCGCCTTGCTCACCAAAACCAACCGCATCCATCGGATCTTTGAGCAGGGCAAGCGGTCGGTCGCGGCGCCGCGGTTCATTAGCCCTGCCTCCCAGCTAGTCATCACCTTCAGCCTGATCTCAGTTCAGTTAATGGGCGTGTTTGTGTGGTTTGTGGCCGACCCGCCGCACACCATTGTGGATTACGGTGAGCAGCGCACACAGGACCCCGAGAACTCCCGCGGGGTGCTCAAGTGTGACATCTCGGACCTGTCACTCATCTGCTCGCTGGGCTATAGCATCCTTTTGATGGTCACGTGCACTGTTTACGCAATCAAGACCAGGGGAGTGCCGGAGACCTTCAATGAGGCCAAGCCCATTGGATTTACCATGTACACCACCTGCATCATCTGGCTGGCCTTCATACCCATCTTCTTTGGGACTGCACAATCTGCAGAGCGGGTGAGTCTAAAGTGTTAATTAAGGGATTTTTTTTCCTGAATAAGTGAATTTTTATTCACGGTAGCTTCCATGTAGAGATCATCTGCATCCTGTCGTGTCATGGTACCATAAAGTGTCAGTATAAAGTCCAAGATCACATATCATACACCTCTACAGACAAATGTTTCTTTTTCCCCCCATTACATAGCTGCGGACTTGCATTTGTGAGTTTTTGAAATTGGTCACCTGCATGCCTTTTACGCTACCATTTAAAAGCGTCTCTTTTTTTAGAGGTTCAAGCGTGTAGCACTGAAACCCTATTGTAATAGTTAGAATGTCCAAGGTTCAGCAATCTCCACGTAAAACTGATTGGGCAGACCTTTTGATTGGTTCTGATTGGTCGAAAAAACAAGGAATAGTTTGCAAAAAAGTAGGTTTTTCAAAAAAAAAAACAAAATACCCAAAAATTTCACTAAGGTGACAATCAAATCCGAGGCATACATTTTAAGACACTTGAACCTGCGACTAACGGTTTAGGAGTCATGAGCGATTTCGTATTTTTGAATGCTGTAGCGTCACCATCAGGCCAATTGGGATGAGCCTTGGTGACGTTGTAGACGGTGTGAGTACTACCATCTCTCCAAATTTAAAGTCTCTATGAGTTACGGTTTAGTTAGTGCAGAAAATTTCTCTGGAGTCTGATTAGTGAAAGTTATCAATACCAAGTTAAAGTTCCATTGTCCGTCGGAACGGGAAGTAAAAATGTTCAAAGTGGGTGGGGCCACTTTTACTAAAACGACTATAACTCTTGAATGGAATGAGATTTTTAACCAACTCGGAACACATATGAATGAGGTCACTCTTTGGTCAAATTACAAAAATTGAGGATTTTGACCACTTGGTGGTGCTATAACAGGGAAAAAAACATGAAAACGGCTGCAACTATGCATCCATTAGTCTGATTGGCATGCACTGTCTTTTTACAAGGTGCCACTAATATCTTTGAGGCCATTGGTGTATCTCAGAAAACATGGCCGCCATCAGCCAATCAATTTTGAGCACCTATTAGACGAGGTTAACGGAAGCCGATAAGAATGAAACCTAACTTGTGCTATCGTGTTTTACTCCTAGTATATCACAGGGTTTTTCACACATACACACTATATTCATATCATATGATTGCTGTAAATCAAACTGTTCATTAAATATTTGACATTATGTAAAAAATCTATTTTTTCGAACTCGTACTAGACGGTTTGGCCAGTTTTCACCAAACTTGATATGGACCACCTTCAGATGGTCCTAACAAAAAGTTATCAAAAGCTTTCTTATAGACCCAACAGTTCTCAATTAACGCACAAATTAATTTGACGAAGAGCTTGCCAAAGTGGACATGAGGCTATATCTCCTCAAAGCTTGATCATGCTCAGATCAAACTTGGAGTTTATGACAACCATGTCCTGAGGTTAACTGCACAGTTTTGAAACAGTGCCACCTAGTGGTCAGGAAATATGAAATGAAATATGTTAACTAATAAAACTATTAACTAATTAACATAGCAATGCTATGAACTTTACTACATTTTTCAGTAGTGTGAAAGTAGTTCAGCTTTTGAGTAATAAGCTGAGAAGCAGTAGTTGGGTTTCCATCCAAAGTTGCGAATGTAACTTGAAAAATTGGAATATCACATAAAACATTTGTGAATAAAGCACCATTTCCATCCAACAAGTCAAAGAGAACAAAATTGTCACTTCCTGATAAACTGGCACTAAATATCAAGAAAAGTAGGAGAAGCCATTGAGTATAATAATTTTCTTATGTAATAAATTGTACCTCAGAGCAAGCCGATGAAACACAATAAATGCAGTTACTGTGTTCGCAGGTGGATGCTGCTGTGTTGGAAAGGAGGCACGTAAGACATTTCTGGGAGGCAAATATACAGAAATACTTTGACAGATTTTGCTCGGGCATCGACCATAACAAAATTTCATATGCTGTGCAATGAGATCGGTCCGCTGGTTAGTCAGGTTACGGCATCTTATCGTGCAAAGTCACGACTCTTTTGATGCGTATGGAGGAATTTATTTGGCAAATACATTTCCATCTCCCATTATTTGCATTAACCCTCTGTCACCCAAGCCAAAAACCACCTCAAGCGAGAGTAAAAACTTTTTTGTGAATTAAGGGGTGAAATTTTGTGTTTTCAACACTCGTTTCTGATGCAGTAGTTCAAAATGTTGTTTTCAATCATATCACATTCAGTTGTGTTTGGTGGAGTCATTAGGTTATATTACACCTTCATATGAATCATCCCTCAATCAGTGCAGGTAAATCTGTATACAGCATTTTATGCTAGTATATTTTGCTATTGTCATTGCTATCATGATCTATCTTTGCATACCTCTCTCTTGTTGTTGTGCCGACATGATGAAGTGAACAGATGAGGATCATCTATAACATCTCCTCATTGGCAGCTCCATCAGTACACAGTCCTTGTTAGACTTTTAGGTCTTTGCATCAAAAACAAGCACTCATCTAAGATATGCTCATTATCAGATATATGGAGATGATCAAACATAACCTGGAGGAATAGTGCTGCTGTTAATGGGCCATAAATAGAGCACGCTGCCTCTGTCAGTTTGGGCCAGTGTGGGTCTTATAATGTTGATGACTTCAGTGGTGGTCTGCAGACTGTAGGCTGAACCCTCTGTTCTTTCTGCACCAGGATGTATTTCTGTCCAGTGCTCATTAGTGCTGCCAAGAGAAGCTAGGATTAAAAACGCAGTCTTCTCTGCATGTCTAATGTCTGTGACATGTGTTGAGATCTCCTACTGCAAAGATTTGCTGTCAGATATTGATGTCAAGTGTTATGTTAAAGGACAAATTGTGCAAAAACCGAGGATTGAAAGCAATGCTCATTAAGAATTCATCTCCAAGAGCTTGACAACATGATTTTCTCAAGATATAACAGCTAGAGATGGAGTTGAACTTGTTGACCTAACTGCTTACTGTTAGCATGGATGGTTCCTCTATGTATTTATATTTCTTATACGGATGGCGCTCTGGAATACCTGATTTTGTTTGGTCAATGGCTGCATTCTGCAGTTTTATTGAATGATGACCACTAAACTGTATAACTGACTGAGCATTCGGTTTTGCTACTTTTCATGTCTGCTATCACTTCATAGCCTCTTTTCCCTCGTATAACAAATATATTATGTTTGTTTCTTCATTTATTTGGTAAGTAGCCAGGTATTAAGTGGGATAATGTGCAGTCAGCTGGTCATTGTCATGAAATAGATCCTCTTCAGGGTGATAAAAGACACTTCTGCTTACCCTGTCATGTAATATGATGATCGCCCTTTATACTGTGTGAGAAATTGTAATATTATGCGAAATTAAATAACTGACATTTATGTTGTTATGGTACAAAAAGCATTAAATTATTAAAATATTATCTGGAAAATAATGACTTTATATTAATGTTTTTTTTTAAACAATTTAATACAAAATAATTGCATTAATTTTTCTACCCATTATTAATCTAAGATTTTTTTTTAATTAAATGTTTTTAATTATATCAGTTGAAATATATACACACACACACACATTCTTTATAGTTCCATATATTTACAGTTTACTATGATACTTCTAAAAAAATAAATTAAAAAAAATATTTAAAAAAGGCTTTTTTTTTTTGTTTGTTTTATTCTCAAATTTTCCACTAGCCCCAGTTTGAAACCCCTGCATTGGGCGAGAATCTTTCTCATCTCCACTATTGAACTTTCTCATCAAAGTGAATAAATCCCAAGTGATGGTGTCCTAAGCGGTTGCCTGTGTAGTGTAATGGTTTGACCGGCACTGCTCTTGGGTTTATTTTGCTATAATGACTGGCTAACTGTTTGTTACCCCTTACATATTTTGTTTGATCATATTTTCCAGGCCGAAAAGATATTTCCTAGCATTCTTTCATTTTGTGATTGTGTGTTTGTGTTTACAACATTTAGTAACTTTACAGCTTTAATAACCAGTATTTTTGACACCAATGCTATCTTCTAAATCTACTCCTGAGCAGAGAGATTTTTGAAGGCAACACACCTGTGAAAATCCTGACATGGTATCGAATCCAGTTGTGCATGAACAATTAGCTCATGGAGCGATTCAATGTAGTAATTAGCAAAAGGGATTTGAAGCACATTGACACTGATCGATTTTCTCACTTAAAATGTTCCCGGCATGTGACATGCATGAGGCTCATTACAATAGATTATCCCTTGGATAGTTTTCCTTGCAGACAAAATACCTGCCAATCAACTCAATGGTCTGTAATCTATTGTGCCGACCTATTGAAAATGACGAGAGGGGGTTAGCGGTTTCAAATTCACCTCAGTATGTCTTTTGCATGCAGCAAATGCTAAACCATTAGGTACTTGATTTTTCATCCTTGACACTAGAGATTGTACAATATGTCAGTAAGAAACTGAAGTTAATAGCTGGCTCAGAACATGTCATGGGTCAGACTTGAACCTGGGTTATCCACATAAGCACCAAGACTCAATGCATCTGGATAGCATGCACTAATCACCTCACCCTATTAACATTTAGATGGTTTCTTTAAAGGAATAGTTAACCCAAAATGAAAATTTTCTGATTATTTACTCACCACCAAGGCATCAAGATGTACATGACTTTCTTTCTTCAGCCAAAGAGGAATTAATATTTTGGAGGGAAACATTCTAGGATTTTTCTCCATCTAATGCAAGTGAACAGGGCTCAACATAGACCTTTTTTTGACAGTCCAAAATCTATATTTGTGCAGCATTAACATAATCCACACGATAATCAGATCTTAGCTGACAATTAAGATTCTTCTCTAGTGAAACAATCAGTCAGAAAAAAAAAAAAAAAAGTACAAATCATATAGGCCTACCTTTTAACTGCAAATGCTCGCTTTTGGGTGAGCAATTAATGACTAATTTATTTTTGGATGAACTATGCCTTTAAGGTGCAGTCACATCTGTTGTTGTTCAGTAATTCTTTGCGGTCGAAATGCAGGCAATTTCAGTTGGTATCCATGCGATCAGAAAAAATTTACCCATGCAAATTTCGCAACAGGTTCAAGATGACCAACAGAAAGCTGTTTGGTTTGAAAGTGACTTCTGTGTGAACTGTGCTTCATACATCACTACACTATTAACGATAGACAGTGGATCTTTTTGCCAGTGAAATTGTCCAAAATTTCGCTAATGTGTCCACTCCTTAACGTACAAAACCTTACATTAGATCTGCCAGCAATACAAGCTCAATTTTACATGTTGCGTTCTGGAAATATGTCCAAATGCCGTTCATAATCTAACACAAGTACACACTGCAAACAGTAAACCAAGCTTAGCCACATGGGGTGCTATATTGCAGCTTGTCTTCTTCACCAGCCAGGCTTCTCATAAATTTGTAACATAGCTACACAATGCAATGTGTTGGTCAAGCCTATGTGCCTTTGTTGGCATAAAGCATATTTTTGGCTATCAAATGTAAGGCCTTTGTCATCGTACTCGTTCAATTATACAGGTTTTTCATTGAGCTGAAGTGTCATTTTGCCTGATTTTACATGTTTTAGATTAGCAAATTATCAAGCTTTTTAACCTATATATAGTACAAAATGTCAAAATCTTCCTCTCAGCTTTTCCAGTGTTTAATTATCATCTGCTAGATAACATATCTCACTCAGATTAGCATAAGTGAGTTATGATAGGCTATTTTTACTCAGCGAGGTGGCTTCACATACACTAGGGATTAGCGGAACCGCAGAATTTAACATAAAAGCACTCTAGCATTCATTTTGAGAAACAAACACTATGAAAACAAACGTTGTGGTAAACAGCTGGCCCTCAGGGTGGTATTAAATGAAAAGTTACGTAAAAGAGGAAATTGTTTCCCTCAAATCAGACCGTTTTCTTCATTCCTCCGCATGACAAAAGAGTCCAAATGGAAAGAAATCCGCTGAGCGTATTTCCCGTTTCTCTTATCTCTCCCGGGCTTATTTCTTTCGCCCTCACTGATGTTAAAAAGATTATTGCAATGAGCAACCGCAATATGAGGACACAGATATGAGTATTTTATTGAGGCATGTCTCTCTTATTCACATCTCCTCACTCTGTTCTCATTAAAACTCAGAAGTTTCTTTACAGCGGCATGGCGTGTAATTTGAACATTGCGCCTCCTTGTTTTTGATTATTTTCTGCATTAACGGTCCTGTTTCTTCAGCATACTTGTGCATTTCCTCATTGAAGGCAGACGATTGTACATTAGCATTGGGATTGCTTGTGTTAAATGTCCTGGAGTGAGGGAAGGAACTATACCAATTGATTTTTCTGTCAGTTGAAAAGAGGGGAACAGATGAAAAGATGAGGAAAGGATGCCTGCCGGGGGTAATTAGAGTTAGATGAGTCATCTGCAGTTTTACGGACATTTTAAATGAGTTCCAGTTTATATATATATAGTTGGTTGTGTTTATTCGTTCACCGCTCGCATGCTGTGGCATTGATTTTTAAACCACTTAAGCTCCCCAAAGATCTTTAGTTAAATGGAGTTTACTTCTTCGTATGGCTTTTTGAGAGTGTTTTCTTTTTTTTACCCCTGCTGTTTTGGTGCTACTGACTGATGCTGTGAATTACAACAGGCACATAAAAATATAAAAACACACACACACACAACTGCTTTTCAGGTTACACTATAGGGGAATGCAGTATATTCTTAATGTATTTGTGATAATTTTGCTGCAGATATAAAATTAAGCAGCATTCATTGGATTTTAATGTTTTTCTGTGGAGATTTATACATTTGGCAGACGCTTTTATCCACAGCAACATACAAATGAGGAATGCTTGATAAAATAGTTTTTGGTGCAGTAACATGGGAAGTATGGCAAAGCAAACTTCTTGATTTGATAAGAAGAGAACAAACTAGTAGTCTAGATATGGAGGTGAGACATTGTAAGAAATCCCAAGAGACGGTATAAGAAAGAAATTTTTTTTTTCTCTTCCGAAAATGAACCATGGTTTTACTAAAAATAAAACCAAAAAAAAAACCAAAAAAAAAAAATGGTTATTATAGTTAAACCTTGCTACCCACAAATTAACCATGGTTTTGTTACACTATCCATTTTTAACCATAAGCTTTGTTTAAAACTGTGTTATACAAATGGTTATCAGCAGGCAAAAAAACTATACCCAGCAGGCACCAGACGTCTATGTAACGTCAGGTTGACGTTGGACATGACGTCGGACAGACGTTGCATTTTGGTTGAAAATGAAAATCGGGTTGACGTCAATATTTGACGTCAATTTGACGTTGACTTAACGTTGGATTTTGGTTGCACAACCTAAAAACAACTAAATCTCAACGTCAGCTGATGTCGGTATTGGACATCAATTTAACATTGACATTAGACGTTGAATTTACGTTGGGTCACCCGACGTAATTTGGTCACCCGACGTCGCAACCGAAATTTAACCAAATATCAACGTCTTATGACGTTGTGTGCCTGTTTTGTGCCTGCTGGGATAGTTACAACACTTTTACTATAATAAAACCATGGTTAATTTTTTAAGGGTAGAGTCAAGCCCAAGTTGGCAACACTGCTTGTTGGTTGGTTGGTCAGTCAGAAAAGAAATGGAAGAGATGGAACAACAACGAACTACTGGAGATAGCAAGAACAACAGATGCCTACACTGAAAAGACATTTTGTGAGGGGGTTGAAAGATAAACACAACATTTTTATCGCTTATAATAAGGCTATGCGATTGACTGTAGCATATGCTAAGCATTTGCATCAAAACTGAAGTATTCTTTGGGTTTAAGAAAGAGTAAACTAATCATAGGCACTATGTTAAGATAATAGGCCAAGCTGTTAGCTTGCAAATGGCTAGCTGAAAACACAAAGAAAGGGAAATGTTTAATTGAACCATTTTTAGCTTCTAGAATCTTCTCATTTTGTATCTGCCACGTTGTATGATGTGATATACAGTATATGGAGCCCCTAAAGGGACATGGTAATGAGAAAATAATGAGATGGAAGGAAAAATTATATTTCAGTGCGTTTGAGTTTTCTCTCACAAAACTTTTGCGTTCCTCTGAGAACCATTGGGTTTTCTTGTGAAATTATTGCGTTCTCTCCCAAAACATTTGCGTTCCCCCGAGATCCTTTGGGTTCTTTCGCAAAACATCTGTATTATCTCACAAACATTTCCATTGCCCCCAGAAACTTTGGGTTCCCCTTCTCAGGGAACTAAACATGTGTAACCCGAGACGTTCCCCTTTGAATGGGAACTCGCACTGCGTCCTCTTGTGGACACTATAGGGACGCAGTGTCTCGTTCCCTTTCTCAGGGAATCACGGTTTCATGCATAACCCAAGATGTTCCCTTGCAAAATGATTTTGGTTCCACTGTACCTTTGGGTTCTCTTGCAAAACTTTAGCGTTCCCTCCCGAGAAACTTTGCATTTCGTTCACAAACTTTTTGTGATGGAAATATTATGAGCTGAGAGGAGAAACTTTATTTCAATGCTTTTGTGAGGAAGTTTCTTGGGGGAATGCAATACTTTTGCAAGTGAACTCCAAAGCAGTGAAATATAATTTTTCCTCCAGTCTCATATTCTTTCCATCACCACGTCCCCTTAGGGTCTCCATTGATAACTGACAATTGACATGACATGAAAAAATATCAAAGTCTTCTTGAAAGCAAGTCATTTAGCAGCCATTTAGAACAACATCAGGCAGCTATTTCCCAAATAATCAGCTTCTTTGGCTTAAATCAGACTATATTTTACATGGATGACAATGCTGAAAAGGGCATCTTAAAACAACCTAAGCTACTTTGCTGGCCTTAGCTGGTTTTTGATGGTCTCACAGCTTGGCAAAGCTGGTCTAGCTGGTAGATAGTCTCCCAGCTGAAAAGTTGCAAAAACCTCTTTAAAACCAGCCATCAGTCTAACCTAGTTTTTTTCAGCAGAGGGTCCAGCTAAAATACATAACCATTCTCGAAGAAATGCTAAAGGCCATGCAACTCCTTTGCTTGTTTTAATTAAAATGCAGTACTTCCTTTGCCACAGCCGCTATAGTACATTCTCCAATTTCTTTTTCAGCGAGTGTCATTCCTTCTACTGTCTGGCAGTATGGAGACTCACACAAAACATTGGTAGCAGGGTCACAAGGTTAGACTTGAATTAAATTACAATTCAAAGGGAGATTCAGCGAGCATTGTGCGCAGTCAAATTTCCTTGACAGGAGGGCAGCGCTCTGTTGTTTTGGAGAGACAGTACAAGAAATCCTCTGCTGATGTGTTTACCTCTTGGCCCACGTCAGTACTAAGCAATACAGTTAATTTGATTTCAGTCTCATCTAAGCAGTAGTACGGAGTGACACCCTCCTGCGGTGCTCTAGATTCTCCTCCCCTGACCTAAAAACCTGGGCTCATTCATTCTCAGCACCTCATTTCTCTTAATATAAACCTGAAGAGCTTTATCATCTGCTTCACCCACAGCAAGCATATGTTATCATTTACTGCTCGTTAGCTTACTGATCACTTGCACCCAAGGTAAGGAAAGCAGTAATATATTTGTTAGCGAGGTTAGCCATTTATCAAACTCTCAGACGTGGGCAAGGATGAATCGACATTTTAAATTGACTTGCTCAGGGCGTGTGGTTGCATCCTAGATTCAAGTTTTGTGAATCTGCAAACGCTAGCATTATTGAAATCAGATTTGACTGGAGTGTGTCAAAATGGAGTCAGACCTGATCTTGAGGTGCATTTTAACTTAATAATCCACTGACATAATAATATTAGCAATAACTCATCACTTGTTATGTAACTATCTAGCTTACACTAGCATAGAACAAATCCCTAACCCAAATTTGGTGCACGACTCATCCTGCGCAAGTGCTTCAAACATGAACGATACATCATGCAGCTTGTTGAGGAGAGGTGTGCCAATGCTATTTAACAATTTATTTTAACCTGGTGGACAATAAAACAAAATGCAGAAACTCCCATAGACTTATACTGAAGGAAGCTCTTAATCCAGTTCTAGAAACCAGCAACTGGGTTCATGAAGAAGGTATTCTAAAAATTAATTCCAATAAGTTAGTAAGAATGTTCATAAGTGCAATCCTTGAAGAATTCTTAAGTTCTGAGAATGGCTTGGCAGGGGTTCGACACTCTGCATCACATTTTTAGGATGATTTTTAATAAGATTCTTTTTAAGAATATCAATTCTTCTTAGGTTTTGCTTTAAGAACAAGCCTAGAACAAGAACAAGATCATAAAAGAATATTATTAAGAAGCATTTTTTGGAATACAAAATATTTTTCACTTTTTTCTTAAGGAAGAAAATAGCAAGAATTGCAAGTTAAGTTTAATAATGTTTAATAAATCCAGCCCCAGGACCCGAGGGTTGGCTCTTTTGACTACAACTAACCATGTAGCACTAAAAACAGCCATCTAATACTAAAACGAGCTGCCTTATGACCACCCAGAACAACCATATACAGTAGCAATGAGCAAATAGTAGTGAAGTAGTGACAAATGTGGACAAGCACCACTCATGTTTTCTTCAGAAAAATGTAAAAATCTACTTGCTGTGGCCATAGTTACATGAGTGAAAGAAGAAAGTCACATCAGAGGTGAAAAAAGTTATTTCAATGAAAGATTAAGAAACCAAGTGTAGCTGTAGCTCAGGGACCTTCATAATGTGTTACATTAGAACTTTTGTTGCCTATTGGGCGGCGCTGTTTTGTCAACCATACTGTAGCCATTGATATCACGCTCTTCTTTTCCCTCCAGATGTACATTCAGACGGCCACACTGACCGTCTCTCTGAGCCTGAGTGCGTCCGTGTCTCTGGGGATGCTCTACATGCCCAAAGTCTACATCATTATCCTGCACCCGGAACAGAACGTGCCCAAACGCAAGCGCAGCTTCAAGGCTATTGTCACCGCTGCCACCATGACAAACAAGCTCAGCCAGCTGGCCAGTGAACGGCCCAATGGAGAGGTGAAAACCGAGCTCTGTGAGAGTGTGGACAATAGTAGTAAGTACTGACGTTTTTTCTATCAAGCACAGTTTGTTAATGTTAATGTGACACGTGGGTCAATGACACGATGCTGCCTTTTTTCTTAATTTATTTAAAATGCAATTCATGTATTTTAATTTTTCTATTAAAATTAATTTTGAGATTTTTCGGGCGGCATAAAGTCAAAAAATTCAAGGTTATAAAACTCTCTTGATATCATCAAGATGTAAAAAGCCTCATTAAAAGAAAGAAATTCTTGAAAAGAAAACCTTAGTAGTTTGGCTTAATATTTTATTACCAGTGGTTCTCAACCTCCAGGCCCTCCACTGTCCACAAGATGTTGGAAGATTCAACAATGCTGGTTTATGTAAATTCAATTTCAAGATTCCAGACATTTTCAGAGCCAAATGTTCTTCAAGGTTTCCACTTTTTTTAACCAATGAATTTACATGACTTTCATCGTTCATGATTGACTGGATAAGGAATCCTAAATAATAAAAAAAAATAATTTAATAAAAAAATATATATCACTCATAATTTCTACCTAGTAAAATATTTAAGAGCTTGGCATAACTAGAGAAATGTATGTTCATTATAAAATACCCATGGAGTTTTAAGATTTTATAAATTTATATGACATGTCCAGGACTGTGGGAACCCTGATTATTCAAAGAAGAATTAAAATATCGATTATTTTAATCCCCCCCCCCCCCCACCCCCCCAATCTTACTCTAAATCATTTTAAGCCATCTTGAGGCCCCCAGTTGAGAACCACTGTCTCAGATATATATACATATATACATTTATTTGTATAAATTAAATATTTGTTTAATTTAATTAGATTTTTTCATATATTTATGTACTTACTAATGTACTAAAGGTGCACTTCCCTAAAAAAAAATATATTTACAATTAATAATTCAACATATTTGTAAAAATGCTTATTTAATAATACTATTTTAAAATGTTATTTACCAAAAAAAAAAAAAAAAATGTGTGTACACACTTGTATTCAAGCTCTAAAAATATGTTATTACTTAGAGTATTACACTATATGACATTTTTAGAGCCATTTAAACAAAAAATATTGTTAAAAATGATATAGTAGTTTTTTAAAACCAACATAAATACAAGTTTAATTTTAGACTAAACATTTTATTTTTATTATTCTTTTCTCTTACATGTCATTGACCCACATATATTGCATTCATATATTTAACAAAGTAAACATATAGTATAATTTTTACCAGAAATGTCATTTTTGGGTGAACTACTCCTTTAATGGTGGCTAAGATGTGCATAATCTTTGTTCTAATGAACTGATAACTCTGATCGTTCAACAATGTTTGCATTGCTTACTCTCTTTGGTATTTATCTTGTCGTCTGAACCTTTTTATTGTGAGGAAATGGAGCAGATAAGGATGCATTCACTAGAGTATCATCGCTAATTCATTATTTATGCCGCCTGCATTGTCTACCGCTAACACTAAATGGAACATTTAGGCTTGATTCACATCTCGCATAAAATGATGTCTGAGGGAGTCTGAATTACTGACTGCAAGCAGACTGTATTTCAGCAGCCAGTGTGGTGTTACCTTTTACATGAGAGATCAGATCATTAACCAGGGCAAGGGCAGCATGTGCAGGTCCACAGCACTGTGTAAAAGTTAATGCAAATGTTCAGACCCTCACTAATGTGCCGTGACCCTTCTGCTAAAGGGCTCTAACACTGGGCCAGTTTGTAATGAGAGTCAAATGTGGCATGTAATGAATAAGCAGAAAATGCCATTTGGAGGACAAACACGTTTTGGTGTTTTTCAGTATGTTTAAATTGTGTACTGTAAATGCTGCATTACTTTGTGCATTTAAGCAACATTAAATATGCTAATAAGTGTTGTGAGTTAGTTCTGTACAGGTATTAGTCATTAGTAGCATTGTGGACCAATTAATAGACAATTCTTAAAATGTTAAAGTCACATTAATCACATTTCGCAAGCAAAAAAGGTCATTGTCTATTAACTTTCAAACTAAGCAGCTTTCTGTTGGTCAGCACGACAAATCCATGTGACCTGCTTGAACCTGTTGCGAAATCTGCATGGAAGAAAACTTTCACCCTGACAAGAAATTCCCAGTTGTATGGATTCCTATTAAAATGACTGAATTTCACTTGTGAAAATTCGCTGAACAACCGTAATTGTGACTGAACCTTTAAGGGATAGCTCACCCAAAAATAAAAATTCTGTCATCATTCATTCACCCTGAAGTTGTTGTTTGAATTTCTTTCTTCTGTTGAACACAAAATATTTTGACGAATGTGGGTAACCAAACAGTTGATAGTAGCCACTGACTTCCATAGTATGGAAAAAATACTATGGAAGTCAATGGCTACCGTCAGCTGTTTGGTTTGGAACAACTTCAGGGTAAATAAATGATGAGAGAATTTTCATTTTTGGGTGAACTATCCTTTTGAGAGATTATTGGCGTAGTTTAGGAATATTTCACCCAGAAATGAATAATTTAATGAAACTGATGTTGTTCAAAAATCCTGAACATTCTTTCTTGTGTGAAACACAAAGGTGAAATTTTGAATAATGTACTCTTGTTTTATGCCGTCTGATTGAATGCACCATACAAAATTGTGCGATAACTAATTTAATGCAATACAAACTAATAATTCAGACCACTTTTATGAACTGGTCCAAACAATGCATTGAAAACGTCTCGGGTTACTTGCATAACCCATGTTCTCTGAGTAGGGAACGAGACACTGCGTTGCTATGATGCAATGGGAACACCATCTGGGTGTGCCGTTTGTCTGAAGCCCATATAGAATCACGCCAATTCATTGGCTGATGGCGCGGGCGCCGCCCCAACGCTCTTACGTCGCCATCCTTATACTGGCGAACGCGCAATCTGCTCCTCAGATTTCTCTGCCGAAAAAGGCCACTTGTCGGCAGTGCGAGGAGCTTGGCAGCAGACACAACGTCTCGTTCCCTACTCAGAGAACATTGGTTACACAAGTGACACAAGACGTTCTCTTTCATAGGTTCACTCGAAGCTGCATAGCTCTGACGCAATGGGACCGATATACCAAACACACCAAGCTAAAGCGCTGCCGTATCTGGCCCGATGATGAACCAGATAGCATCTACAGGTGATTCAAATGGACAAGACCCGGGAACCAGGAGCCACGTCAAGATCCAAATTATAAAACCAGATAAAAGTGAATGGAGAGGAACATCCTGCCGCTACACAAATATCCTCTAGGGCGACTACTCTAAAAAGGAGCTTGAGAGGAAGCCACATTTCTGGTAGAGTGTGCCCAAACGCTGAGAGGTGAAGAAAGACCGCGCACCTCATAAGCCAGTGAAATAGCTTCCCTCATCCCGTGAGAAATTCTGTGCTTCGATGCGGCAAGCCCACAGCAGCCAGAAGATTTTCTCCAATGGCTAGAGAGCTTCACATAGAGTTTCAAAGCTCAGACAGGACAGAGCATGTGAAGTCTCTCATCCTCGCCTGAAGCAAAAGGAAGAGTGAAGGGTGACCACCTGAGAGTGAAATGATGTGGACAAAACCTTGTTTTGGAACATAACCTGGCCTGGGTTGTAAAGTTACTTTAACCAGACCAGAGGCAAAGTCCATACACCTCTCGCTATCAAATCCCCAACTTGGCTTCCATTAAGCCCTCCAGGACGACCGAAAAGTCCCAAGAAGGAGCTCCAAGGGGCATGATGGTCTCAGCCACCTAACTCCATGCATAAACGCGGAGACCAACCAATGTCTCCCCAAGGGGACGTCATCCACTCTCTCTGAGCGGCAATGGCCACAACATAAACTCTCAGGGAAATAGCAGCCGCTCATGCCGCAAGCTTCTCTTGCAGGAGCTCCAGCACTGGACCTATAGGGCAGCTGACTGGGTCCACCACATGGGCTAAACACCGTGACTCAAAAAATGGCCACAACATAAACTCTCAGGGAAATAGCAGCCGCTCATGCCGCAAGCTTCTCTTGCAGGAACTCCAGCACTGGACCTATAGGGCAGCTGACTGGGTCCACCGCATGGGCTAAACACCGTGACTCAAAAACTTTCCACTTGGAGGAATACAGATTCCCTGTGGAGAAGGCTCTGGCACTAGCAATAGTCTCCTGAACATCTGCAGGAAGACTAGAAATCAAAGCTGGTGGCCTTTGAAGGGCCATACCCACAGCTTACAGATCTCAGGTTGAGGCGTGCCAGATCTTGCCCTGAAGCTGAGATAGCAGATCTTCTCTGATCGGAATCTCCCACGGAGGGCAATCCAGAAGAGAAATCAGCTCCGAGAACTACTTCTGGGACGGCCAGAACTGGGCTACGAGCAGGAAACAGACCCCGCTCTCCTTCACCCTGCACAGGACTGCCAGAATCAGCTTGTTACAGGCGGAAATGCATACAGTCTCCGGTTCAGCCATGGGTGAGCGAGTCTCAGGGAGAGGAGCCTACCTTGGGCCCAGAGGAGAAGATGGCATGCGTGTCTGTCCAGGGTGCGCAACCGTGAACCTCCTTGATGGTTTATATGATAAACTACCACCATACTATCCATCCTGACAATCACGTGACACCCCCTGTAGTGAGGGGAGAAAGTGTATCAGTTGCCAGAGAGTCAGCTCACCGCTCCAGGCTGTTTATGTGCCAAGAGAGGAACTCTCCCGTTCAAACGCTGGTCTGTCCTCGAAGGCCGCATCCCAGCCTGTCAAACAAGCATCCGTCGTAACCATTTGGCAATGGTAACAGTGCTTATGCTGACCCCTCTCAGAAGAAAGAGGGGGTCCCACCATATTGAAAGGGCGCAGAAGCAACTGTGCGACACCTTTAATAAGCGAAAGGCTGGTCCTGTCGAGCCGATCCCTAAATGTTTCAACAACCAAAGGAACGGCCCCATTTGAAGCAGCCCCAGGGGCAACACCGTGGAGGCTGTGGCCAAGCAACAAGTGCTTGCAGAAACATGATTGCCTAGCTTGAAACAGGCCAAGCATGTTTTGAGTCTGGAAGTCCGGGCAGGAGTCAAACGGGCCTTCATCTGAATGGAATCCATGTGAACCCCATGATGCAGATTGCTGAAGAAGGTTCAGCTTTCTCCACGCAGGCCTCGAATTTAGGCCGCTCAGAAAGCACTCGTTGACTTTAGACGGCTGGGATTCGCGGGGCTCGTGGGGCTAATCAATAGAAAGCTTCTCTGAGGCGCGCACCAGCACGTCTACAAGCTCAGAGTAGACCGCGGAAGGCCGCACTTCCTGGCCACGCACGCGGGCTCGGGCGAGAGAGGGAGAGAAAGGGCGAGGCCTGTCTGCTCACTCTCCATCGCCTCGAGCTCCACATCCGAACCCCAGGCCACGGATTCATGGAGGGCCTAGGCCACTTCCAGAGCGCGACGGGGAAAGACGGATGACTCCCTCTCAAAAACCACGAGTCTAGTGTTTTGAGACAAAGATGAACAGAATTTACATTTAGAAGTGCCATAAACCACATACACATGTGCGAAAAACCCAAACATAAAGTTAACATGCTTACCGTGTGGGTCGTCGCTCGCAATGAAGCAAGTACACAGCAGCTGGCGGCTGGCAGCGATGAAAATCCATGCACTTCACCGCAAGGAGAACAGTGTTCCACTATCGCAGTCGTCGAAGTGCAAATGAAGAAAGCTCAACGAAAAACAGTCCGAATATCGGGCCAGAAAAACCGCAACAGAAGGGCTAATATGGCCACTTCGTGAAGGCAGAGAAATCTGAGGAGCAGATGCCGCGTTCGCCAGTGTAAGGATGGCGACGTAAGAGCGTCAGGGCGGCGCCCACACCATCAGCCAATGAATTGCCGTAATTCTATCCGGGCTTCAGACAATCAGCACACCCAGAAGGTGTTCCTATTGCTTCATAGCTACGCAGCGTCGAGTGAACCTATGAAAGAGAACAATGATTTGTCCATGAAATTTTAGTCTGTTTGCCGCAAAAAGCTATTAAAAGACTTGGAATATGTACGAGTCATATGAACCATTTTTCCATTTTTTATGCTTTCTTTTTTTTTATCATTTTTGGGCCTGATAGCCACAATTTTGATTAACTTTTTAATAATATTGTAAAGAGGTGCTGAGATATTCTACAAAAACCCACCTTTTGAAGAAAGAAATTCATATGGATTTGTAACAACATGAGGGTGAATGATGGCAGAAGTTATAGGTGCATATTTTCTGTTTTCAAAAATTGAGTGAATAATGTCTGAAATAAGTGTTCGTTTTGATTTTATTTCATTCCCATTAATCCTTTTTACAATGACTTCTTTAGAATGACATGTCATAGCCCAGACCTTTTCTGCAAAAAGGCACAAGATAAAGACGTGACTAAAGAATGTTATTACTTTCTCAATTGTTCCTTCCTACTTTTAAATGAAAGCAAGAGAAAAATCATTTTCAATCCATGAAATTAAGTGAGAATTTCATTCTGATGGTCACTCAGAATCAAACCAAATTAACTATACCACAATTCTCTCATCTCTTGCAGTGATTTTATGTTTTCTCCTTTCCGATACACAGCTGTCTTCTTTAACTTGCTATTTGCTTTTTCAGCACCGTCCACAAAAACAACCTACGTCAGCTACACCAATCATGCCATATGAGTGAACATCCTGAAAATTTTTGGCATGGATCTGGCTGGCTCCGACAAAACAGAATCCAATGACTGAAATCCAAGCATGAGACATCAGTGTTGTTTGTGGACAAGAGGATGGACTCTTGGACTTTTTTTTCCTGGATATTTTATAAGAAAGCCTAGGCGGCCATCCAAAAAAAAGGAGACAAAAGCTGCCATTTACGTAGGCAGCCGATAAACTGGGACACGGGCAAAAGGGTAAGAGGAAAAAAATATTACGTTTAAAGAAACAACAACTATTGGAGTCGACCATGTTACATGTTATTCTAATTGTAAGTATTTTGTGGTTGTGAAAATTTTTCATTCTTGTCCCACACTGTCAGACCTGCATTGGAAAATGCGTTTGTCTCTTGTATTGGCTACTCTGGTCTATAACCTCGGGTTGTGAGTGTGCAAATGCCATGGTTGAAGCATGCCAATTCAATTTTTTATACAAATAATTTATTTATAATAAAGGAATGTTTTTGAAATGTGGAGGGTTCTTGGGTGTTTGGACATTTATATTTTTGGGGGATGAAAAGTGTAATATGTTATTCACAGTATACTAATTAAGGTTCAAAATAAAAATTAAGGTTCAAAAGGGGGTTTCGATAGCGATGCGACAGAAGAACCATTTTTGGGTAACCAAAGAACAGTGAAAAGTTCTTTTCTTAGTGTGAAGAACATTTTAAAAAGTTAGAGAACCTTTTTCCGATACAAAGAATCTTTTGAACAATGGAAAGATTCCATGGATGCTAAAAGTTCTTCATGGAACCATCAATGGCAGTAAAGAACCTTTATTTTTAAGAGTGTAGTGCTGTAACTAGTGATTATTTTATATTTGGTAATCTATTGATTAACTGTCAATTATTATATTAATAATTTAAAAACTAAATTAAGTTTTAGTCAACATTATTGTGCTTAATTTAACTGATTTTATCAATTCATTTCCAATAGATATTAGAAACATCAAAAAAAAAAAAAAAAAAAAAAAAAAAAAAAGCTTCTAAAATCTCATTTGCAGATGTGCATATTCAAATTTGGCACATCTTTATGTAATGTAAACGACAAAACGGCATTGATTTGTATGTATAATTGCACTTTTTTTTGTCTATTTTTTACTATGACGTATAGCTTCAGTAGACTTGGAATGTTGTGTGTTTCACAGTGTTTTTTTATTTTTTTATTATCTATTATTTAGGCTATATAGTATCTGGTCATTGCTTTCACTGTAAAAGAGTAGTGTGGACATTCTACAAAATATTTTTTTTATTTTCTAGAAAGTAAGCCATACATATTTGGAACGATATGAGGGCTGTAAATGGTAACAGAATTATAATAGTTTTACAAACAGTATGATTAATTCACTAAAAATAAGCATGTAATAGACTGATAAATGTGTGTCATACATGTATTTTCTGTTCAGGTGAGTCTAGACATTTCCAGGTGAGTCTAGCATATAAAAATGGCAAGCTAGCAAGTTGGTATAATTTATGAGCTGAATCTGAGCAGGTGTACTGTGTTCCAAATATAGCAAACGTCCATTTTTTTTCCAGGGCAATACAAAATGTGTTATTTATTGCCATGCCGTAAAGCCTTCCTTGAATCTTAAAGCCTATTTTATTATGTAAGCAGCTCAAGACTGTCCAATTTTCCTTATCCTAGGAGAAGAGGAGTAAGTGTTGCACACAGCATTTTAAAAAGCCTTTACTGTCCATATAATTTCTTACACTTCCATCAAAATAACCTTTCACGTCCACTATGCCTCGCTCAATGCATTTCCAAACATAAATGCAACTCATTTATGCACTGACTTCGCAGCAGTTTCTACAAAGGATGTTTCAGATCCAGTCGGATGCAGTTAATTGGCTCTCTGACAGACACAAGATTCCAGCAACTAAACTACTTCCTTGTAACTATGTCTACTAAACCCAATTATCTCTCCTTAGAGCTTTTTCTCACTAATTACTGCCTCTCAGTTGCTATTTAAGACTCATGAGATATGGGGAAAAAAAGCATTGATAACCAAAATAAACAGGCCGTTAAATATTTCTGGCACTTCAGATGTTTCCACAGTGCACAGCTTGGTGGATGGCATCCTTCCCTTTGACAAACACAGTGCGACTGGCTGGAGTACAAGAGTAAAATGGAGAAAATTGACCACATGTTGACGGTGATCAATATTTGTACTGTGAAGAGAGACGGCGACAGACAACTTACACCTGTGGGAGGAACATCAATACAGCACTAAAAATAGCAACTAAAATGGTTTATGAAGAATTCAAACAGCATTTTGAGCATTTAACAGCTTTTATTTACTACAGTGTTGAGTATAAATCCCACTTATAATATAAAGCAGAAGTTTTCAAATGGAGTATGATATGTGAAGCAGTTCCCCTTCTAGGGAACTTGCACTGCACCCTCTAGTGGACACTATGGTGTCTTGTTCCCTCTCAGGGAGCCATGGTTACATGCGTAACCCGAGATATTCCCCTTCAAGGGAACTCACACTGCATCCTCTACTGGACACTATAGGGGCTTTCGCACCGAAGGAACTTTTCATAGTTCCTAGAACTATTGGCGGAAGAACCCTCTTTTTGGTGTGTTCGCACCACAGGAACTAGGAACGTGTTTAGTTTTAGGAACTCCGTTTGGGGGAAGTAAATTAGCTCCTACTTCAGAGTAGGGTCTAAAACAGTTCTATAGAACTTGCCAGTGGTGTAAGTGTACACTGATTGGCCAAAGCATACAAAACATGGGCTACCCGACATTTTTAAAAAGCAATGTAAGAATATTTACTCCATGAACATGGAAAACAGCGATAACGGCATTTAGCTGCCTGTTGTCTGCAGCGTTATGTTCTTTTCTCAGCCTCAGTGATATGTAACACTGCAAGCTGTCATAGGAGATTTAGTCAGATTTTCATGCTCTTTCAATCACGTAAATTGTGCGTTTACATTCCATCTCTGTTATTACGAAAACCAACGACACACAACAAAAACAGCTCCAATCACGGCGCTCTCCATTCACCGGTTGTGGATGTTTGTAAATGCCATGAGTAAAGACGTCGCTGTAGGCCGCTTCAGAGTTCCTGCTGCCGGTGTGAATGCAACCAGGAAAATGGGGCGAGGGAGAAATTGGTTCTCTGGGAACCACCATGCTGGCTAGTTCCTAGAACTAATCAGTGCGAAAGTGCATTACGCTGATGGCATTCCCCATAGTGTCCACTAGAGGACACGGTGTCTCGTTCCCTCTCGGGGAACCAAGGTTACATGCGTAACCTGAGATGTTTACATCTATTTTAATTTAACTCTATTTCCATTTATTTATTTTGCTATCCCAGTTATTAAGGTATTGTGTTATTACATTCTTTTAAAGTTGTAAATAAAACAAAGATTATTGGAGTAAGAAAACACTGCTTCAGTTCTTCTGCTTCAAAAGTTTACATTTAATTCAATGTGTTACTTTTTTCTTTGTAACTGTTTGTTAAATTTATTAGCAATTTTCAAAAAAGAAATCTAAATTCCAAAAAAGTGAAAATTGTTTCTACCCCAAATTTGTCTTTAGTGTAGTTGCATTTAATTCTTTGAATTTTGCTGCCTATGACCCTGTAAGAACACACCTATGTTCATTCATCCATTCTTATTTATTTTATTCATTCATTCATTCATTCATTCATTCATTCATTTATTCATTCATATTTATTTGTTTGTTTGTTTCACAACCCACCCAGGTGAGAATGACTGCAATAAGGTAAGTATCATTTTTCAAGTTATAATCAATAAACACTAAAAAAAAAAGATTTTCAAAGTTGTAAATAATATATTATTGGAGTACATTGTACAAGAAAATACTATTTCAGTTTTTCTACTTCCAAATTTTTACATTTAATTCAACGTTACTTGCTGTTTCTTTGTAATTATTTGAGAAATTTACTAGCAGTTTCTAAGTGAAAATTGTTTCCGCATTTAATTTTTTTGACTTTGCTGCTGATGACCCAATAAAAACAGAACTGCTATCCATTTTTTAAAATTAATCCATTCATTGATTCATTGATTCATTCATCACAGCCCACCAGTTGAAAACGTCTGCGATACAGAAAGTATTAATCATTTTTCATGTTATAATCACTTATGGGGAATGTGTCTTATGGGACTTATAGGATAAATGAAAATAACAGAATAGCAGAAGCCCTGCCCTCATCTCAGAAATGTAACCTGCTGTCATTAAGTCTATTTTTTTAACTATGCCAACCCTAATTGATTTGCATGCGATGCGGGAGGCTAATTGATCACAGAATCGAATTCTTTCATGCCTGAGAGTGAAGCGCGAGGGAAAATCTGGGTAAAGCTGTTTTTTTTTTTTTTTTTATCTGCAGACTTTCTATGGGATCAATTTGCCTGGCATTGACCTAGACACAGAAGTCCCAGAAGGCCTTTACTTTCTGCACCAACTGTAAGGGCTTTGCTCTGGTAAGGATATCTCATTTGTACAACTTTTCCTTTCTTCCCAAGCAACCTTTCCTTTTAATTTATTCAGATCTATACTCTAAACAAGGATGTGCTTTATTCAGCATTAATGAGCTGCTGCTGCTGTGCTTTTTTAGGCTCATAATTACATTAAGTATAGACATTATAGACAACTTGCTGTTTCAATTTGCCACTTACAGAGCATTCTGGCTCCATTTTATGAAATAGTGCAGACAACAAACAAACAAAACATGTAGTTATGCATCATCAATATTTGGATTGAGTGGCCATCAGCTCAGAAAGAAGACATTTTTCATATTTTTCTATTAAAAAGGCACTCTTTACAACTGTCTGTAGTAGCAGAACTAATGATCTTTGAAAAGACTTGAAATCACATTGTTAAATTTATCAATAGATTCTATCACAAAAGGCAAAATGTATTATATTAGGGATGCTTTTGTATGAATTTAGTGGTTGCAAAGAGAACAGATTGTACTAGGAACAGTGTAAAGAAAGAGAGCAACAGTAGGGCTCCACATTTATAAAAATCACACAAATTGTCCTCATAGATTTTTTTTTTTTAACACTACTATACAGTATAAACCTTTGAAAACAGACCTACTGTGAGCTCTGAGATTTAGTGTTAGGTGTGTCGATTTTAGTTCAAGAAAATTGTTTATAAGAGAAGTCTCTGTTTAAATTAATGTAGAATTTCCAACATGGAAACAAAATTGCAAATAAAGCATTGAAAATGACTTAATCAAGTGTCCCTAAACTGTAAAAAGTATCCTGTTAAAATTTACAGTAAAAACTGGTAGCTGTGGTTGACAGAAATTCACTGTAAAATTACACTTACAATGTTTCAGATATTACGAGATGGAACATTGGTGCCTGTATATTTTACAGCATATAACTGTAGATTTCATTAAGTGATGTAACATTAATATACTGTACCAAAGTTCTTGAAAAACAGAAATAAAAATAGAAAGCCACATGATGAATCAAAGTTCATCTTAAGTGTTGCCACAAAACAGTTCACATGGACACAAACAAAGATGAACATTAGGGTAACACACAACACTAAAATAATGCAATCAACTTGAAAATATACCACAAAACAAGTTGTCACAAAAACTTTGAGGAATGTCCTTTTACTGTTTTTCACAGCAAATTACTGTATAATTAGTATTACAAAATACAGTAATTTATAGTTTTTACTCGCAAAAATTTACCATGTAAGTTTTTACTGTACTTTTATTTTGCATGTTTTTACCATAATTATATCTAAATTTTTTGTTATATACATAAAATATTTTTTATACTTAATAAATACTTATTTTAAAATTACCTGATAAGTAATGCTTCATGGGATACATAGTTAATTCAGTCATAAAAGACATCACTACTTTACTTCATATCAAAGCTTTTAATTTTGGTTGGTTTGGGTCTTGGATAATTTATTTATTTTATTTTGTTATTTTTTTTTAAACTATGTAAAAAAAAATTTAAATGACTTTGGAGAAAAAGACAGGGAAAAATACTTCCGGAGCCAAGGCTGCTGAGTGGGTGGCCACACTTGAGCTCTGATGTTAATCTTTCAATGCAATACTGCTCAACCTTTGCTGTACAGGCTCCCATCAAAACAAAATTGAGAGGGTGCATTTATCTTTATTTCAAAATAACCTTTCCTGTTGTGGTTACATGACCCTGAATATCTTTCTGAAGTTTCCGAACCAAATCTCTTACATCACATCACCTTCACAGACTCCATTAGCGGACTTTGCATTGAATTTTAAATGCGTCAGCACGTCTCTTTAGGGTCAGATCTACCGATTTTAGGGTCAGATTTCACCAAAGTTTACAGATATTTCTGTAATTACAGTTTAGCAAAACTAAACCTTTTGAAAACAAAAACAATAGAATCAGGAGGTTTGAGCATCTCTGCAGAATCTGATACATAAAACTTTAATTCTAACCTTGAGAGCCATTCTTCATTCAGGAATAGCTGTGGGTCTTTCATTTAAGCAGAACCACTTAAGCTCTGTAACTTTTGAATAGTTGTGATTTTTACTAAAATATTTTTGAAAAAGGGTTATTCATGACTTAAAGAAATATGCTCTTGTGATGCTCAGGAACATAAGTTTATTAATTATTTAGACAACGGCAAGATAATTTACAGAATGGAACCTTGACAGGATGGAAGTAAATACCTAAAGTTTGACATTACATGCATGACGGTGTCAGTTTGATGTTCAATTTGATATTTTTAACCAACTTTATATTTATATTTATGTATATGCTTTATATATGTGCTTTATTTGAATATTTTCAATTTTATGCTTGCTTTGGTGGTGGAGAATGTGGGCACTAATACATATAAGCATGCACATTTTTGTCCTATTGTGATATGCATGTTTATGCAGGATGCAGATTTAACAATATGTTATAGATGTGATATTTTTATCGCTTAGGTGGATTTTTTTGAGAAAACAACTAATAGAACAAAACATCACAGAATTCAATTTTGTAATTTCAATCAAATTTGTATTTATGTTTTGACTGTTGGTTTTCCACCAAAATGATGTCACTTTCTGTAGGATGATATCACTGACAATCTTTTTTTTTTTTTTCAGAATATTACTAAAGAATGACAGATGGAAAGTAATATGGTGGACAGGAAAATTCAATGATATTATAATTATTACAAAGAATTTGACTATTTTCAATTTCGCAGGAAAAAAAAATGAAGAAACAACAGAAATTTTTCTTAATAAATTGCTAGTTTTACATTTTAGAACTTTGCCCAAACGTGAACACAATCTATAAAATATCTGAAAAATTAAGATTACACCTCAGAGAACAAAAACTACTTGATACTCTTTTTCATGAGCTCAAATCTGAAATGAACGTTTCTGCCTTGGATGGACAGAACTTTTGTTAATTTTGTATGTAATAATGCTGCAAGTGTACTTACTTCTGTCGCATCGTTCAGAACACTGTGTTTGATGTTTGAAGTACCAAACATGCCCTGAAGTAGTCATAAATATATTATTGCGAAAATGATTACTTTTATGCTCCCTTGGGAAAACACTTTTAGTCTTCTAAAGTTTGCTAACAGTTTTTGAGGTTGGTTAGTTCTACAGACATGCCTTCAGTCCATAATTCGTAATGAGCTAAAGGTTACAGGGCGAACTGCTATGGTATAATGTGGGGAGATGGTGTGTACGTAGTGTAGTTTTATGTAGAAAAGACAATGTTAGTACACATGTCAGCAAGCTTCCACTTTACAACATAAATTAAACTCTTGAGTGCACGCAATCCTATTAGTGTAAGTGCACACAATGAATTTTACAACTGAATAACATTCACTGTGATTGACTTTAAATGCTTCCTAGGAAAAAAAAACATTTTCTGTCTGTTCATGAATGCATTATGCTTTCTTTGGTGGTGGAGAATGCGGGCACTAATACATATAAGCATGCAAGTTTTTGTCATTTATAACATGCGATATGCATGTTTATGCAGGATCTAAGTTTAACAATATATTGGAGACACGATGGTGTGTATAAAAAAAGTGAAATGTCAGCAACATCTCCGCCCCCCATCCCCCCCCCCCCATCCCCATGACTGTCTCGCAACAGCCTGACACATGTCTTCTACAGGCAACGGTTTCTTGTCACCATCCAGCCGTGTGATACAATACTCAGAGACAGATAGCTCCTTTGAGGTTTTTGTGGCCTTAGAGAATTGCACCAGACATATGGCGGCCCAATCCTGCTTGTCTTTTCTGGATACTTAGTACACTAGAGGTCCTGCCATCTATTAAGAATCCGCTTAACTCATATATACAATAGATTTTGTGCTGTGCATGCTTATAAATATGTGTGTGAGTGTATCTTCACTATAATGTGGCATCCTAGGTGCAAAAATGTTTAGACGTTTAATTTTGGGTGGCACTGCATGAATTCTTTGCAGATAAGGCAAAATGACACAATGCATTATGATGAGCTCAGTGAAGTATCCAAGATGGCAGACAGAATTTTGAAAAAATATTGATTATACTTATATTTCATTTAATGATAAAAAGTATCAATAAAATGCATCAATTAAAAGTTTTTAAATAAGTAAAAGTTTTATTGTATCATTTGCACTTATTAGAGTGTCTCATAGTTAAAGGGATAGTTCACCCAAAAATGAAAACTCTGTCATTAATTACTCACCCTCATGTCGTTCCAAACCCATAAGACATTCGTTCATCTTCGGAACACAAATTAAGATATTTTGGATTAAATGTGAGAGCTCTCTGACCCTCCATAGACAGCAACGCAACTGAAATGTTCCCAGACCCAGAAACATAGCAAGGACATCGGTAAAATAGTCCATGTGACATCAGGGGTTCAACCGTAATTTCACGAAACTACGAGAATACTTTTTGTGTGCAAAGAAAACAACGACTTTATTCAAAAATTCTTCTCCTCCTCATCCCGTCTGCAGTGGCGTGCCGCCATTGTGGAAAGAGTATCACAGCGTATGTGCTTGCTTCCGCTTCAAACGACGCATGCACGTGCTGACGCAAGTGCGTGTTGAACGTAAGCAGCAGCACCATTCGCATCCATTGTTTACATGAAGCGGAAGCAACCGTATGCATCGTGATACTCTTTAAAATATTTTAATTTGTGATCTGAAGATGAACAAAAGGTCTTACGGGTTTGGAACTACACGAGGGTGAGTAATTAATGACAGTATTTTCATTTTTGGGTGAACTATCCCTTTAACTTAGCAACATGCTAAGCTAAACTCCATAGGTATTAACTGTGTATTGGCAGGTGAGTAGGATGATGCCTTAGAAGGTAGACAGTGCTAACGTGAGCTAGCATTTCCAGTTGTGTTTCCAAAGGGGGTTTTGAATGAAAGTGACCCAATGATAGGCTGTCATTTTTTTTCCATTGTGAGCTGTATATCATCATTATGCTCAGGGGATGTGGTCTACACTTTCACCTGGGCCATACATTTTTGTACTTTCCCAAGAATTCATTCCTGTCAAGGCCTGAAGATACTAATTGGACCATAAGTCACTGATCTAGGGCACAGAGTGTCATGCACCTCATATGGTCTCATTGTAAACTGAGCTGTAGAAGCTGTAGATGTAGTTTTTGTTGTTCCAATGACCTCAAATGCTTCTGTGAATGATTGCTGTAATGTTTTCTCAGATCTGAATGGAATTATACATTTTTGAGTAATATGGAACACAAAAAAGATTTTCAGTGAAAACTGATATAATATTGAGAAGTAGTGACAGCAAAAGGAAACAATGTAGGTGTGGTTTTATCCATAGTTTTTTTGTTGTTGTTGTTGTTGGGTGTTTTTTTTTTTTTTTTTTTTTTTTGGTTGGATTTTGAGATGTGGGAATTGCACTCAGAAATTGAGGCAGATGAATATGAGCTTGCCGTCAACAGTGTTGGGAAGGTTGCTTTGGAAATGTAATAGTTTACAGATTACAAGTTAACCCATCTAAAATGTAACAAGTAGTGTAACTATTTCAATTACTTTATTAACCTGTTAACCTGTACCTCCCATTTTGAGACGCAGCTGAAAATGACCTACCTAACTTAAAATTGTAACAGTTCCTGACTTCAGTGTGCTACACACACAATTTTGGTGTCTTTGGAAAGAAGACCCTTTGGGCTTTACTATCCATCATCCAGAGTTGATAATGCTCAAAAAAGATAAAAAGTTATACAGTCAGGTCCATAAATATTGGGACATCGACACAATTCTAACATTTTTGGCTCTATACACCACCACAATGGATTTCAAATGAAACGAACAAGATGTGCTTTAACTGCAGACTGTCAGCTTTAATTTGAGCGTATTTACATCCAAATCAGGTGAACGGTGTAGGAATTACAACACTTTGCATATGTGCCTCCCACTTGTTAAGGGACCAAAAGTAATGGGACAGAATAATAATCATAAATCAAACTTTCACTTTTTAATACTTGGTTGCAAATCCTTTGCAGTCAATTACAGCCTGAAGTCTGGAATGCATAGACATCACCAGACGCTGGGTTTCATCCCTGGTGATGCTCTGCCAGGCCTCTACTGCAACCGTCTTCAGTTCCTGCTTGTTCTTGGGGCATTTTCCTTTCAGTTTTGTCTTCAGCAAGTGAAATGCATGCTCAATCGGATTCAGGTCAGGTGATTGACTTGGCCATTGCATAACAATCCACTTCTTCCCCTTCAAAAACTCTTTGGTTGCTTTTGCAGTATGCTTTGGGTCATTGTCCATCTGCACTGTGAAGCGCCGTCCAATGAGTTCTGAAGCATTTGGCTGAATATGAGCAGATAATATTGCCCGAAACACTTCAGAATTCATCCTGCTGCTTTTGCCAGCAGTCACATCATCAATAAATACAAGAGAACCAGTTCCACTGGTAGCCATACATGCCCACCACCACCATGCTTCACTGATGAGGTGGTATGCTTAGGATCATGAGCAGTTCCTTTCCTTCTCCATACTCTTCTCTTCCCATCACTCTGGTACAAGTTGATCTTGGTCTCATCTGTCCATAGGATGTTGTTCCAGAACTGTGAAGTCGTTTGGCAAACTCTAATCTAGCCTTCCTGTTTTTGAGGCTCACCAATGGTTTACATCTTGTGGTGAACCCTCTGCATTCACTCTGGTGAAGTCTTCTGTTGATTGTTAGCTTTGACACACATACACCTGCCTCCTGGAGAGTGTTCTTGATCTGGCCAACTGTTGTGAAGGGTGTTTTCTTCACCAGGGAAAGAATTCTTCGGTCATCCACCACAGTTGTTTTCCGTGGTCTTCCGGGTCTTTTGGTGTTGCTGAGCTCAACGGTGCGTTCCTTCATTTTAAGAATGTTCCAAACAGTTGTTTTGGCCACGCCTAATGTTTTTGCTATCTCTCTGATGGGTTTGTTTTGTTTTTTCAGCCTAATGATGGCTTGCTTCACTGATAGTGACAGCTCTTGGATCTCATCTTGACAGTTGACAGCAACAGATTCCAAATGCAAATAGCACACTTGAAATGAACTCTGGACCTTTTATCTGCTCATTGTAATTGGGATAATGAGGGAATAACACACACCTGGCCATGGAACAGCTGAGAAGCCAATTGTCCCATTACTTTTGGTCCCTTAACAAGTGGGAGGCACATATGCAAAGTGTTGTAATTCCTACACCATTCACCTGGATGTAAATACCCTCAAATTAAAGCTGACAGTCTGCAGTTAAAGCACATCTTGTTCGTTTCATTTGAAATCCATTGTGGTGGTGTATAGAGCCAAAAATGTTAGAATTGTGTTGATGTCCCAATATTTATGGACCTGACTGTAGATACTGAAGTGCCTTGAAAAAAAAAAAAATGTACCACACTGAATTTTTTTTTTTTATTATTTCATATAAAAATACATGAAATCAGTCCTGGAGCAATCCAGAAAAGTAATGGGTTGATATACCATCTAATGGGGAGGGGGGGTGGGCGCTCTGGAGGCCTCCAGGAACAGGGACACCGAGACAGGACAGACGGCCTCCAGGGTGGCGCTCATGGCGGGTCAGGGAGTTCAGGAGGCCATAGCGGTGCAGGGAGCTCAGGAGGCCATGGCGGATCAGGGGACTCAGGAGGTCATGGCGGATCAAGGGACTCAGGAGGCCATGGCGGATCAAGGGACTCAGGAGGCTATGGTGGTGCAGGGAGCACAGGAGGCCATGGCGGATCAGGGGACTCAGGAGGCCATGGCGGATCAAGGGACTCAGGAGGCCATGGTGGTGCAGGGAGCTCAGGAGGCCATGGCGGTGCAGGGAGCTCAGGAGGCCGTGGCGGATCAGGGGACTCAGGAGGCCGTGGCGGTGCAGGGAGCTCAGGAGGCCATGGCGGTGCAGGGAGCTCAGGAGACCATGGCGGTGCAGGGAGCTCAGGAGGCCATGGCGGATCAGGGGACTCAGGAGGCCATGGCGGATCAAGGGACTCAGGAGGCCATGGCGGTTCAGGGGATTCAGGAGGCCATGGCGGATCCACCTCAGAGGCCGTGGCCCATCCTGGGCTTCACTCAGGAATTGGAGCCCTCTCTAGGCTTAACACAGGAACTGGAGCCTTCACTGGGCTTAACACTGGAACTGGAGACTTCTCAGGATTATCCACTGGAACTGGATCCCTCTCAGGCCTAGGCTCGGAATCTGAGGTCCTAATTAGACCGGACATGAGACCCACAGCCCTCCCTGGGCTGAACGTGGTGACCGGGGCCTTTTCAGTGATGCACTCAGGAACCGCTTCTATAGAGGCATCCAGAGAAGCAAGCGGCTTGGGAATGGCCTCCATGGCCATGACAAAAGAAGCAGCCTGCTTCTGAGGGACCCCCACAGACAAGACAAGACTGACTAGAATTAGTTCCGGTGGACATGCCAAGTCTTCAGGGGACATGACTTGACTTAGGACAGGGGCTAGAGGCATCTCCGGAGCGAATTTTCGAGGAGCGGGCACTAGAGGGCGCTCAAAAAGGTGCTTACATGGAGCTGGCACAGGAGGGCAGTTGGGAGGAGCAGGCACAGCTAAGCGCTTCCGTGGAGCTGGCACTGGAGGACACTCTGGAGGAGCTGCGACCGGCGGGCTTGACTTCGGGCTTGCCATAGGAACCGCCGGCGGGCTTGAGGGAACCGCGGACGGCGGCGGGCTGGAGGGAACCACGGATGGCGGCCTTGACTTCACCACAGATGGCGGCCCTTGAGTGGGCCGCGAACAGCAGCCTTGAGTGAGTCGCGAACGGCGGCAGGCTTGGCAGCCGAACCAGACTATAGTCTGACCAGCGGGCTGGGACCAACTGCAGACGGCTAGCAGTGACGGACTTGAGTGAGTGGCTGTTTCCATGCCGCGGAGTGAGGGAAAAACCAAGTACAAAACAAAAAACTTTTCAAAAACGAAAACAAAAACACGGGGAAAGGGAGCGCCACTTACTTTTTGTAGGTCTGTACCTCCCATTTTGGTCTTTAATAATATCCAACACAGGTTACAGACGGGGAAGACAAACACGACAGATGTGAAATGACATTCAATACCGGACAGGAAACACAGGGCTGAAACACACTATAAATACACAATGTAAACTAGATAATTAAACAAACACAGCTGAAACATAATTAACTAGTAATGAGACAATGACAGGAACAGGAAACAAACCAAATATGGGCATACAAGAGGAAGGGAAACACAAGACAATCCATATTACAACCTTATTGTTTCGTTGGACTAAAAGTGCTCTATGGGATATTGTTCAGTGGACCCTTAGCTTTCTAACTAAACCGGGATTTACAGCTGTGGATGCGTTTATGACTCGTTATTACGATGAATCTGGTTTGTACTGCGTTTTTATTTTGCATGTTTTGATGTGTACTGCTTATACAAATTTAGCAAATACGTTCCTTATAAGCTTTCCATTGAAAAACAGCGATCTATCGTAGATGCTTGAGGCTTAGACCTTTAGATTTATATATAGTTTGTCAAGATTAATTTTGTCCCGTTTCATTTAATCTATTTGTAAACATTGACACGTGCAAACAAAGAGCGTTCAGTGTGCTGGAGTACAGGTGGGGGTTAACAGGTTAAAGTTATGTAACTGATTACATTTGATTACTTTCTGATTATTTTTCAAAATTTCTAATGCTTACAACTGTTAATCATTTTCAAACATGTAAACCAGGCAGGTTTAACCTTACAGTTATTCAACACTGATTACTGTCACTTTCGAAATCCTTCACTTGAATTAAGATTTAATTTTAAAGCACAGCCACCACAAAATCAAACTTACTTTGAGATCATTCTAAGGTTAAATACAGATTTAAAATCATAAGAAGAAATAGTTTAGTAGCTATGATACTGTTTTTGAAATCAAATCGTTGCATAGCTATGACAGGAAACACTGGCATCTAACAATGGCTTGGAAAAAAAAAACAGTGAATCTTAAAAAATAAAGCATATACATAAACCCAAATAGGAAATAAAATAGTTAGTAAATAAGCATATGTCCTATTCTGTGTATAAATCAATTAAATCTGTATGTGGGTGTGTGTGGAAAAAAAAAAAAAATCAGATGCAACCCCCTTTGTAATTGTTAACATTTTCGTAAGTAACTGTAATTTAATTACACATTTTTTTCTCAGTAACTGATTACAATTACATTTATTTTGTAATTAAATTACGTAATTTAGTAACATGTAACTAGTTACTTCCCAACACTGACGGTCAATTGTGAGAGTTTAGGTGAACTAAATGATTGGAGACATCCCGTGGTCACCATTCACTTTCACCATTCACTATGGAAAAGAGCAGCGTGAACATTCCACTAAACATCTCCATTTGTCTTCCACAAAAATAAAGTCATACCGGTTTGGAATGACATGGCAATGAGTAAATGACAGAATTTTCATTTTGGTCAAATTATTATGTCCCTATACATTTTTCCTCCAACTGAGTTATGGGTAAATGAATACAAATAGATGTATATGCATACACATCTACAAGATGCAAACAATACACTGAGAAACACGCAGGCTGTATTGTCATCCCCGATTGAGTTAGGACTACAATTATCCCTATGTAGTCCCTGTAGACTGACAGTAAAGGCGGCCTGGAGTGAACTGTCTATGCTTGAATTAATGATTCTCAATGCGGTGTCATGGCTAGATATCAGTTTTTCAGCTTTATCTTAAAGTCCTAAAGAAATGTCCTTTGAAATTCTGGCTCACTTTGGAATGCTGATGTGTTATGACTTTAAAAAACTTTTAAACTTTAGTTTTGGAGTTTTAGAGGGTGCCAAATAATGCAGGGTTTATCAGTTTCCCAACATGCACACGCACTCACTTATCTCAAATAGCCATGACAAAATGAACCTTGCAGTTTTTAGAATCTGAATTGCCACACGGCACAGATTCAAGGCCAGAGTTATTTGTTTCCACAATTTCCCAACATCGCCATAGAGCAGGCACCATGTTGTCCCCTTGGGGCAACCTAGGGTTAAGTGGCTTGCACAAGCACACGACGGTGATAGGTTATGTATCCCCCCCTAATGGGACTGAAATGTTCAACCTTTTGTTCACCCACTAGGCTATACTATTTGTTCCATGAAAATCGTTGATTTTCTCATTTAAAGCTGCACAAACACAAAGGTAGATTTTTAGGCTATAATTATAGATTTCCTGCTGTTTTCTTTCTTAGTAATATACACAGGGAGTAAACTTGGCTTTGGGTATTTCCATGCAAATTAAGTATGGATAAATACAGTATATAAAAGGATAAATTTATTCTTACAAGTTCAAGAATGATTGCTCCCTCAAATCCATGAGTAATGAGCCATGTCAAGAAAATAGCCACCTAGTGTGCTATTGAAATTGTAATTTCAGTCATTTTTGGACAGTTCTAATTGTTATGTTACTGTTGCTGTTTGTTTTGACTTGGAAATGAGCAAATGGGTCATTCCTACAGTTTGGTGGATTTTATGGCCCAGTGAGACAACACTGCATATTTTACATAAAATGTTAATCAACATTAATGCCACATGAATGAATATATGTGAATATATGTATCCAGTTAGCACAAAATTAAAAAAAATTGACAGACAAATTCCCATGTTCTCAGTCCCATGTTCCCAATGTTTCTCAACTTCACTTTGAAATATACATAATTCCAAATTAGCCTTTTGAATATTATTAAATACATAATATATTGTGATACATATATATATTTTTAATTAAATTAGTTTCATTAAAGTAGTTTGTCTCTCAAATTCCAGTTACATTGGTGCTACTTGCCTTTTAAAATCTTAAGCATATGCCCTAAATCGCATGGCTTGCTAGATGTTACATCATTTTCTTAGAATGAAAGCAACTCCAAGAACAAAGTATCAGTCGTAAACTTATCTCTTTTGCTCATTTTTAGAAGACTTGCCTAATAGCGTAAAACATAACACGTTCAGCCTGTTTCATAAATTTATACTGGACATGAAAATCCTGGTTTATTTCTTTTTTTATACATCAGATTTTATACATCTATTAAAAGTCCTCCTAAATATTAATCCTCCGTTTGCATGTTGTTCTTCCCTAGTAATAGGCTTCATTAGCTTAAAACACCAACCCTGTTATGGTCCACCCCGTTACACACTGCAGTGTAAAAATGTCATGTAACAGGGTGGACAAATTTCCTCACGACATGTGAAATATTCGATCATACTATCGTGAGCTTGACCAGTGTGTGCTCTACATACTGTATTATTATTATGTACATTTTTTAAATAAATATATATCCATATCAATACATAAACTATTTAAGCAGTAAAATATGATTTCAAATAATTTTTGCATAAATTATTCATAAGATAATAATGTATTAAAACCAAACTATTTTTTGTAGTTTTTCAATCTTTGTTTCTGAGTGGAGAAAGTCATCTTTTATGTATATGTGGCCAGCATGTCACCTCAAACCACAAGAGCTATTTATACCTGAAGTGACACTGGAAGAAGCGTTTTTCTCTCTCAATAATACAAGCCTTTCTGCATCATTAAACATTTCTTTTTCTTTTTTGATAACATGTAGGGTTGCTATTTTGTCTCCTGTGTTTAACCCCAGGGATATCCGCAGACTCCACCTGTCGGTGCACCTATTGTGAAGAACACAAATGGCCTGAGTGCTGTCGAAATAACACAAGGCATTCAGTCAGCATCTATGGATTTCTTTTACATGTGCAAATGATGCAAAACAACACTGGGCTTGCCTATGATGGCATGCTATTCAGTATTTGACACTGTTTGGAATTTCTGATTCATTACTCCTAGCCTAATCTATTGAATGTTTGTGACTTGAGATGCCAGGTTGTCGAGATTCTTGGTGGCCTGTCAATTTCAGTGATGAAAAATGTCTATCAAATGGGAATTGCTATTGATGTAAATCCTTCAGCCTGTGTAACAGAGTAAGCATCTGTTTGTAATTTTCAATTCTCGAAATGTAAAAACCAATTTTCCAATCTGACAGTTTAGAGGTTTTATCAATTTTGTTGGCATGAAGAAAATCCCTTGATGTCCTACAAATGCTAATTTAGAATCAAAATAAATCAAACATAGCGTGCCGAACAGGTGGCGTGGTCGTACTTCATTGGCGTTTGCAGTGCGTTTAACTTAAGCAACTTCGTTGAGAAAACTTCCAAATAAGGCCTTACTCATGAGAAAAAAATAGTAATAAAATGTGACTTGCTTCATCATTTTACAACAAATTTTGAGTTTTAAGCAATGAATGAAAAAAGAAAGTCTCAGCTTTGTTGTTTTCAAAAAAAAAAAGAGAAAAGAAAACATTTAAATGGTGGCTGTACTAAAACAATATATATGCATAATATTAACAATATATTTACAGTTTTAGCAAAATTCTATTCATTAACCCAAATGCCTAGAGTATCATATTTGATATGCAAATTTCTGAGGCCTCTAAATTATCAACATGATCAAAACTGCTGAAAAACCTGTTGTACTACATGCTTTCTGTAGTCTGATTATTATGGAGCTCCATAATAATATGAGTATGAGCTCCATATTATTCTATATCATATTATATGTGTAACGGGGCAAACAAGACGTGAGACGTGCGGATCCATGTGCAAAGCTTTTATATACAGTGACGTGGTCAGAACACAGGCAGGGTCAAACAACAGCAAACAGGTATGGCATGGGCAAGACACAGAGTAATCCTAGGACAAGCGTGGGTCGACGATCGGCGAACAGTATCCAACAGGGTAAGGCAGAGAGATAATCCAGGTACGAGAGCAAAAGTCCAGGCAGGGCATAAACAGAGTCCGAACAGTGGGACAAGGGTAAATACAGGGAACACAGACTAGAAAACACCAAACAGGTTCCGTATCGCAGCTAACACTAGGGGAGTGATAAACGCAGGACAACACTGGAACTGAACAGAAACACAGAATGGCACGGTAAGGCAGCTAGCGCTAGAGGAGAGCTATATGCAGATCAATACTCGGCAACTAGATCAGGATCTGAGAGTGCTTTATGTAGGGTATGTAATAGCTCTTAGGTGAGCGTGTGATTGGTGACAGCTATGTGATCAGTACAATCAGCTGTGAGTGTGTGTGTGGTCAGTGCAATGGATGATGGGTATTGTAGTTCGTGGGTGACATGCAACAGTAGTGCAAGAGTCAATGTGGTGGAAGGGCGACCTCTGATGGTGAATGGACAGAAGACCATGAACCGGATTCGTGACAATATGAGACATGAGTAAATATGATACTTAATTATATTTTTAAGATTTTATGTAAAGGTTTAACAAACTGTTCCATTAAAAAAAAAAAAAAAAAAAAAAAAATAGACTAGTTTCTTGGATCTGTAATAGTAGCAAACAGTGTTGTGGAAAGTTACTTTTAAATGTAATGCATTACAATATTATGTTACTCCCTAAAAAACTAACTAATTGCATTACTTAGTTACTTTTTATGGAAAGTAATCCATTGTTACTTTTGCGTTACTTTTTCTCATCTGGCCTGAGCTTGCTTGTTTGTTTTTAATATAAAAAGATCTATTTTTGACAAATGTAAAACCCTTTCACACCAAAAGTGAAATGAATCAGCCTCAGGCTGAAGGAAATGTAAATTCAGGTCTATACATTAGAGAGCGTATAGCTCAAACAAACCTTTCAGCTGTGTTGCCATTCTGGATTGCATGAAAAATAAGACACAGGAAAAGAAAGTTCAATACTCTACAGCAATAAAAAAAAGAAAAAGAAACACAAATGTTATGTTTATCTAAAGTCATTTTTGCTGCTTAGTATGGTTAAATTGAATCATTGATGGTCAGCAGCAAAGACATTGGTTAATAAAATGGGATTAAAACATGTTTAATCTTTGCAGGTTTGCATCATATTTTGTGTTTGCATTTCCCTATTTTTATTTCTTTTGAGGAATCCTGAATCTGTTTTTGTGCATGTGAGATGAGTAAATGCATGTTGACATTTAGTCTAGAACTACAGAAACCATAATTTTTACAAAGTGCACAAAACACCTCTACACTTACTCCCGATTTCTCTCAACATGGGAACAGGAGATCTGTCAGTCAATAAATGGAAAAACAAAGTAACTGTCGTTACTTATTTGAAAAAGCAACTCAGATATTTTCTTGTACATTATAAAGTAATGCATTACTTTACTAGTTTCTCGAAAAAAGAAATCTGTTTACGTAACTCGCATTACTTGTGATCCATGACCCCCGACACTGGTAGCAATGAAGAGATGATCAATTTATGCACACTTCACTCTGACATTTGAACTAAAGCAGCTAGCAATCCTTCACACCAGACTCAAATAGCATTAAAATATTTATTGTTTGAAATTCATAATAAACTTGACATAATAGTGAGTGCACTACAAGTGTAGTGGCTGATGCAACCTTTCCAGAGAGCTGAGACCGTGACATCCACAAGCTGCTGACCAGGCCTTCATCGATTCTGACAGGTCTGTGAGGAAAATGCTATCTCAAGATCACGCCAGGGGGATAGCTAGATAGTTTATTGATTAAGATGACCTTGGTCACAACCTGCATGTGTTTTTACAAAACAAGCCACGGCTATATCGATCCGATCGGCGCTGAGGAGTTTCCTCTCAGAGATTTCCAAAAGATAGCTAGTCCATGAAAAGAAAGTGCAAACAACAGGCTTGAAGTTAATTACTTTCTGCAAGGTAATAATTGAGACAATGCCTGAAATAACCAAACCATGTGCTGAATGAAGATAACGGTGTGCATTCAGAACAGCCTGTTTGTGCCCAGGGATTATTTTTTTAATTGGAAGAATGGACTAGTACTAAAGTGACAAGACACTCGGTTGACCTTTAATAATATTCACTAATTTAGTCTGTTACTAAAGGTCAAACACTATGAACATTCCTGTTCACTAGAATCACTGCATGTGCAATGTGATCTCATGAATAATCAAAAATATTTGTATATAACATATGTATGCGAATGTATGAAAGTGTATGATAGAACAAACATTTTCATATGGTTGAAAACATACTGAAGCATACTGTACATACTGACAGCATCTAAAACTTAGTTAAGAATTTTACATATGAACAAATTCAGATACAGTACAAATGGATATTATAAATATTGAACACATAGAATTAAAAAGATTGATTCTGTATTTAATCAATGACATTAAAAACATTCAATGATATTTATCATATTTAAAAGACATTTATCTATAACAGTATGTTCATGTGTATATGAGGTATTGAAAGATGATTGAAGATTTTGTGCAGAATGTCAGGAGTCATTTGAGGCATAAAGAGACAGCTGAGAGCGAAAACATCATTTAGACACTCACCTGGATCTGGAACACCTGAAGAGACTCCAAACTCTGCTGTTGAGCAAAACTGTCAAAGACGAGATGTATAAACAAACCACTTCAGGGAACTGAGTGTCCCATGTGAGAGAGTCCCATAGTGTTCTGTTCTTCAAAGTGTGAGCCTGCAATCAGTATCACTTTATAATCACGACATGAGAGGGAAAACAATCGGTTAACTTACATTTTATACAAAAAATGCCAATTACTTTGTCCATTTTTTAATAACCAATCATATTACTATAGACACCCAATTCGACTGCTCCAGGCACATAGACATGTCCGCCATCTTGGAACGGTCTACTTGACGTCACCATACTTTAGGTTCGCACAGAGCTGTTGGGTTAGCAGACCAACGGCTGTGCAGGATTGTGGCATCTTTCGAATATTCAGTGATTACTATGGTCAGGGCTGGACTGGGACAAAAAATTGGCCCTGGCATTTTTTTGTCCAGGCGGCCCACCACCACCACTTATATATATATATATATATATATATATATATATATATATATATATATATATATATATGATAAACGCTACCAGTCAAAATTTTTTGAACAGTAAGATTTTTAATGTTTTTTTTTTTTAAGTCTCTTCTGCTCACCAAGCCTGCATTTTTGATCCAAAATACAGCAAAAGCAGTAATATTGTGAAATATTTGTACTATTTAAAATAACTCTTTTCTATTTGAATATATTTTAAAATGTAATTTATTCCTGTGATTTCAAAGCTGAATTTGATGAGTGAAAAAGTGATGAGTTTTTGGCTCAAGATCTGCATTTAAAGTCACACCAGAGGTGTTCAGCTTGGATTAGGACTTGGCTTTCTGCAGACCAGTCAAGATCTTCCACACTGACTAAATCAATCATTTCTTTTTGAACCTGGCCTTATACACAGAGGCATTGTCATGTTAGAATAGAAAAGAGTCCTGTCCAAACTGTTGCTTTAAAATTAGAAGCACACAATTCCCTAGAATATCATTATATGCTTAAACATTAAGATTTGTACTCATGGAAATTACTAAAGTAGTCAAACCTGTTCGTTAGAAGGGGGTGACCCAATACTTTTGGCAATATAGTGTATCTGTGTCACAATACAGCCTTGACGTCATTGAATTTCAGTCAGAGTTGTGCGACACTCAATCGCCGTTTACGGATACCATAGGAATGAATGGGAAGTGCCGTAAACTGAATCCCACCTGTCGCAAAAAGTCAGTGACTTCTCTTATAAAACAGCATTTTTTCGTGGTAAGCTAAAAATAGTTCAATGCAAAAGTATTCTTTAGTGTAAAAAATGTTGTAGATTAGAAGACAGGCTGTCGATTCAATAAATGATGAGCTATTTCCTCTAAAAAGCTGTTTATTCAGCATAGTGAAGCCTCTCCTCCATTGACATCCATTAAAAAAAAAAAAACGGCCTCTGGTCTCCTTTCCCACGTACTGCCAAACCGGAAGCGTTAGCTTTAGCCGTTATGCTTTTTCGGCTAATGGTTGTAGGCTTTCCTTCTAGTGGCTTTGGCCAGGTCAGCAGTCTGAGGCTGGAAGTGGGCGGAGTCAGTTGCGGAAGATTTTTTTTTTTTTTTTTTTTACAATATCAGAAATATACAGATAAACATTAAAACAAGAACATGTGGTAATTAAATAAGTAGAAAAAATAAAACAAATAAATCATACAATTATACAGTCATTTTTTAAGAATTTTTTTTTTTATAAGATTGGATGTTTTTAAGTCTTTTCTATTAGAGGAGATTATTTGAAATGATGAGTGAAGTAAAAGTAAATCAGAAGTGAATATTTTAAAATTAGGTTTAAAGTTAAGCATCATGCTTTGTGAATATGGAATTTTCCCATCATACAAATAACGTCCAAGGCATCCTCTAGCTCCCTATTGTCAGAAACCACAGAATAAAAGAGAACCTTAACTGCAGAATGTTGTCAGTTTAGAAGATGGCCGAGGATGGTGAAGTTAATGCAAAATAAACATCATGACGGGCAACGTGGTAAAAAACTAAGAAGCTAAAGTTAAAAGTCATGCCATAAGAAGAGAACGCAGTTAGAAGTTAATGAAAACTACATTATCATGGCGGAGGTTATCTGTGGTATGAAAAAATACTATAGTAATTAACAGTAAATGCTGTAGTGTTTTTTGAACCTACTATAGTTTTGAATACTATAGTAAACTACTTGAATTAATTTGTTGTGGTAATTCTATAGTTGCTGTGGTAATATAACAAATATAGTAATATAAACAAATTACTTTACCCAATACTGTACTGAGTTTTCTAGAACTATAGGGTATATTATACTACAATACACTACAGTTTACTGTAATAAAAACTAAAGTATACTACAGTATTTATTACAGTTTATCAGTTCACTGTAGTTAATACTACAGTATGCTGTAGCATTCATTAACAAAGTGTTGTAAATATTATAATATAATACACTTTACTATAGTATGGTTCAAAAACACTATAGTATTTTTTTTCATGTGGGGTGTATTTAATTGTTGGATTAACGCATAACATTATACAAAACGTGTCAGGGAGTCTCGTTCACCAGTCACCAGCTCTGGACTCCATGTCCCAGAATCCTCCCCGGCTCACACCTGTTCTGAGTCACAGTCACCACAGTCATCAGCTCTCAGTACACACCACTCATCAAGCACACTATATCCTTGCACTCCTTCCGCATTGTCTTTGTCTGGTCTCGAACATTGAGTACGTTTACATGGACAACAATACTCTGATTTTAATACAATTAAGACAATACTCTGATTAAGAGTGTAACAAAGTATTTGAGTACCTTATTCCGGCTAAAGTCATAATCGAAGTAAACACAAATCGAATTAAGACGTGGAGTATTCCTATTTTAGTCGCATTACTGAAGTGCAGTACAGACATGTAAACACCTTAAACTATTACCGTCGTGTAGGACTTTTCGCTGCATTTTGCGACAGGATACACACACGGCAGTGATCAACCGTTTGACGGCAAATAAAAGAGCTTCAACACCGCCGTCGTCTGTATGCACGTACAAATAATTAACTGCACTTGAAGCTTTCATGAAATTAAAAATGAAACACCCAAAACTGTATATGGCATCATCACGAAGACGAACTATATGTTTATACGTGAAATTCTGGAGGGGACGTCGGATGGCGTCGCGTGGTGACGTAATGATGTGTGCCATTAATTGATCTATGTACTATAACATGTAAAACATGAACATGAAAGGATTATTCTAAAAGCAACTCGTGTAAACACCTTAATCATAATATTGTCTTATTCAGAATAAGGTAAATAATCAGATTACTGATGTCCATGTAAACGTAGTCACTGTATGTGAACTTACCTGACCCTTACCTGAATTGTCTACCTGTTAGTTGCTCCTGTGTTCCAATCCTAGTTCTCCACCGTTCCTGTGCTCCACCGTCTCCACACTACATCGCTCCATTTGGATTTCCTGGAAAAGGACAGATCACTCTCAGATAAGACTCAAGAAACCTTACCATTTCCCGATTACTCACTTGGATTCACTGCCTTACTTGCTTTCCCCTGTCTGTGTTTAATAAACCTGCTGTTGTGTTCACTTACCTTCGTGTCCCCATATACATCTGTGACAACATGGCTGTCAGCTTTTTGTAAATGGGCATTGTAACGAAGGCACTTTAACGTCTTTTGTAGTTTTACAATTGGATTATAATGTTATCTCTTTGTTGGGTTGCATATTCATGGTTTGTGGTTATTGTTATTGGTGTTATTTTAGTGCATTTGTGACATTTTTCCAACTATGAGAAATCTTTAATATTTTTTTCCCATCTATAGAACCATATAACGATTCGGAGAGGTGCAGCGGTACCTCCTTTAGAGCAATGCACAATATGCTGCAAAAATTTTCACTGCCCTTTTTGTGTTAGCAGTATTTTTAAACCGACAAGACGTGACGAATTGAATACACATTTAAAAACACTTCAAAAAGGCCGTTGTCCATGGAGGTATGAACATCGTGAGTTATGTTAATATACAATGGCAAAATATTTAATAGTAGTCCCTTTGAATTAGTTGCTTTTTAGCATGATCTGATCATAAAATGTCAGTTCGTCTTGGTCAAAAGTTTAATAGACAAACAATTAACCTAACAAAACAAATAGTTAGACTATATATTTGTGTAGTTATCTTTTGAGAGAATCGTATATAGACATTTCATGTTGAGCATATCCCATTAAACAGTCACACACAAAACAGGGATAAGTTTGAGTAGGATTGGAGTTACCTTGTGCAGCACTCTGGACATACAGGAATTGAGTGTTTACTATTTTATTTATTTATTTATTTATTTTATCTCTTTATAATTTAGATTTCACTTTGCACAGATGTGGATTGGGCTGGAGACCAACACTATGTTTCCACTGTGTCTACTGTACAGCTACAGTTTTAAGGAGGGATGCTTTTCAGAATCATTTAGATGTTTGTAAATGGAAGCAGCATTGCACATCATGCAAAATACCACCAACCACCAGTGCACCAGTTTTCTTGATTTTGGTTTTATTTATTTGTTTTATTTTCTTTGATTTGTATGTTTATTTACTTATTTAGGTACAGCTAGTGTGTAATGGTATTTTTAAGGAGGATAAATGTTCTATGTAAATCATTTTTCTGTTTTGTTCAGCCTGATGTTGAATAGTTTTGTCTGTTCTATGGAAAAAATGGTCAGTTATGAAACGGTCAAAAAAAACAAAAAAAAAAAAAACAAAAAAAAACGAAAACTTTCCATTAAATCAAATGTTCAAACGCCCCAGTATTTTTTTTCTTTTTTTTTTTCCCAATACACTGTTCAATAATATTGTTAATTGTATGACAAAACAAATGGATAATAAACTGTAGTTTTAACTTTAAAAAAAAACTTAACATTTGTCTATAATAGTATGTTGTCTTTAACTCAGCATAATTCATATCTTTTATGTACACAAATATATATATACACACACACACATACACATCTTTTTGATCAAATCGCTTTAATAAAATTCTTGATAACCTGGTTTTAAGCTTTAAAACTGTCACGTTAAACTAAAAACACAGAAGTAACGGAAGACAACACATACTCCGCCCACTTCCACTTGCTCCACCCACTTGTGGCCTCAGACTGCTGTCCTGGCTCTGCTGTTCTCACGCTGCTGTGATGTAATGGTTCGGCAGTTCTGCAGTGAGGGGAAAGGAAAATATAATCATTTTACCGATTTGGATCTCTTAATCTCATTCAGCAAAATGAACAAACATAAAAATAAAAAACAATGCATATTAATTAACATGAGGTCCATCACGCAATAAATGCACCACATTGAACCATACAGGCCAATTTTCGTCTCTCAAGTAATTTCATTCATGTTAGTTAAATGATTGTTTTCCCCCTGTAGTCAAATTATGCGAACATTTCCACATACTGCATGTCCATTTTTGATAACATTCGTAATTAGGACATTATTATCTTGCCAAAGATAAATTATGTGAAACAGAGTTTTACCATTCGACAGAGTCTGGTCCGAATGTTTCATTCTTTTGTCATGTGACAGCTGTTTTAGTCTCTTTACAGGATACAAAAGAAATCAACCATTCATTCATGAATGAAATGGTTTGCGCATGCGCGGTTACGACAAAATGGAAGAAAAACTCAGTAAAACAGCTGGCTATTGCCGATTAATAATGTAGAATACGTAGGCAAATGCAAAAGAAATTCCATGTGCTGTTGGACTAAATAGCAGGACTCTTGGTCGATCAAATTTAAGGACCAATATAAATGTCCTAAATTGCTGGTATATATTTGACATATGAAATTTTGTTTGCTGTCAGATTTTCTCTAGTCTTGATGTTTCCTCTTGTCAATAAGGAGTAACTACAGGCATAAAGACCAGGCAATACCATTATTATCTAGGCTCACATTGGCCCATCTATTTTGAAATTGGCATGGTTTCCTAGTCAACATTATTCTAGACTCCAGATCAAAGTACATCACATGAAAGCACTAATTACAGCTGAGGTCACCATGAAATACAGCATGAATTAAGCAGTGTTAATTCCCCTCATACACTGGGGGGAAAAATTGGTCTTGAAACTATTTTTATTCATAAATTGCTAAATTTCACAAACAAGTTACAAATAACACATTGAATTAAATGTGAAATTTGGAAGTAGAAAAACAAATCGAATTTTATTGTAAAACACTCCAATGATCATTGTTTAGTACTTTGAAAAATACTTTTTAAAATAAGTATTATATTATTACATTAAGACTTACACGTTTTTGCACTCAAAGGACATCTGCTGAATTTAAAAAAAATATATATATTATTATTGTTATTATTATTACAAGTAAATAATAAAAAATATAAAATAAATCTTTTTCCATTTTTAAATAAATTCCTTTTTTACAAAAATGTTTGTTTATGCATTGCAGTATATGGCTTTATTTGTGCAATGTAACTGTTATTCAGCAATATTTCAAAGCATTCCCTCAAGAGTCCCTTTCAAGACTCACTTTCTTTGCATTTTGGTTTCAGGCTCTACCTTGTGCTCTGAGAAATGCAGAAAAGAACAGTCTCTTCCTTTAGCTATATACAACCCAATGCACATAGACGTTTTGGGGGGAACAGAATAGTTGTCCCTTGAGTCTACTGGAAACAGAGTGAGGTGATATGAATAACAAAGCAGCAGAGCTATCTTTTTATCTCCCGCTGTGCGACGTACAGACCAGGGAGATCAGGATTATATCATAGCTGTGGGCCATCGCTGCTGAGTTTGCACAATCCTGTAATAAGTTTGTTTTAGTCTACTATTACCAGCTACCTCCTTAAAGTCATGAGCTCAGTTCCAGAACCTAATGAGCTGCCTCTGTAGGCAGCATTTTGACACAACGGCTGTTTCAAAAGGTGGGCAACTTAATTATGCTGCCTCCTAAGATACCTTATCAGCCACATTTAAGGCAGCTCACATATATTCTTTGTGGAGAAGGTAATCGCAGAATGCACTGTGATGAACTCTGGCTATCGGTTCAGAATGGAAAAGTAGCTTAATAATCAGAATACTGTATACTTATTGAATACTGTATAGTATAAACTGTATATTTTTTTAATACAAGTGAAAAAGTATATAGGCATTCAGTGAGATTATCCAGGTATCATTTTGGAAATTAAAATTATTATTTTTAATTTTTTTAATACATTTTTTTGACAGTCCAATCAAATAACGAACCAACGAAGATATGTTAAAAATCATGGTTTATAATATTTTATTTATTCATCATACCAGAAAATGAAAATATATTGCCTATATATTTATATTTCATATACCATTCAAAACATTGGGGCCAGTACGGTTTTCTAATAAGAATTATATAATTTTGTTTGTTTTTAAAGAATTATTAAATTATTTTATAGTTTTATTCAGCAAGGACACATTAATTTGATCAAATGTGACTATAAAGACATTTATTACACTGAACATCATCATGCTGCAACATGCTCAGGATCTCGTCACGGTATCTCTGTGCAATCAAAATGCCATCAATAAAATGCACCTGTGTTCGTTGTCCATAACATACGCCTGCCCATACCATAACCCCACCGCCACCATGGGCCACTCGATCCACAACGTTGACATCAGCAAACCGCTCACCCACACGACGCCATACACGCTGTCTGCCATCTGCCCTGTACAGTGAAAACCGGGATTCATCCATGAAGAGAACACCTATCCAAAGTGCCAGACACCATCGAATGTGAGCATTTGCCCACTCAAGTCGGTTACGACGACAAACTGCAGTCAGGTCGAGACCCCGATGAGGACGACGAGCATGCAGATGAGACGGTTTCTGACAGTTTGTGCAGAAATTCTTTGGTTATACAAACCGATTGTTGCAGCAGCTGTCTGGGTGGCTGGTCTCAGACGATCTTGGAGGTGAAGATGCTGGATGTGGAGGTCCTGGGCTGGTGTGGTTACACGTAGTCTGTGGTTGTGAGGCCGGTTGGATGTACTGCCAAATTCTCTGAAACGCCTTTGGAGACGGCTTATGATAGAGAAATGAACATTCAATTCATGGGCAACAGCTCTGTTGGACATTCCTGCAGTCAGCATGCCAATTGCATGCTCCCTCAAAACTTGCGACATCTGTGGCATTGTGTTGTGTGATAAAACTGCACATTTTAGAGTGGCCTTTTATTGTGGCCAGCCTAAGGCACACCTGTGCAATAATCATGCTGTCTAATCAGCATCTTGATATGCCACACCTCGGCAAAGGAGAAGTGCTCACTAACACAGATTTGTGAATAATATTTGAGAGAAATAGGCCTTTTGTGTACATAGAAAAAGTCTTAGATCTTAGAGTTCAGCTCATGAAAAATGGGGGCAAAAACAAAAGTGTTGCATTTATAATTTTGTTCAGTGTATATTACAAAAGATTTTTTTAAACAAATTTTTATTTTAAATACATGCTGTTTGTTTGAACTTTCCATTCATCAAAGAATCCTTAATTGTATCACAAAAATATTAATCAGCAAAAACGGTTTTAATATTGATAATAAAAATAAGAACCATTATTAAAAATCTAACTAATAATAATTCATAATAACTGAGCAGCAAATCAGCATTTTAAAATTATTTCTGAAGGATCATGTGACACTGAAGACTTAGCTTTAATTTGAAAATTTAAATTCATGGTAAAGCTAAATTTGAAAATTTAGCTTTACCATAACAGAAATAAATTACATTTTAAAATATATTAAAATAAAAATCTGTTATTTGTAATTGTAATAATATTTTGCCACTTTACTGTTTTTATTGTATTTTTGATTAAATAAATGCAGCTTTGGTAAGCATGAGAGACCACTTTCAAGAACATTAAATCTTAATTATTCCAAACTTTTGACTGCTAGCTGATAATGGGAAAAAAAAAAAAAAAACTATTATACCCAAATTCGCTGTTTTTATACATCAATAGTACAGTCTACTCTGTTCTTTACTTGATAGTGAACTTGACTGGGTCCACTTTTCTTGTTTAGTCCCACTGACAGCATACTTCTCGATTGCCTTACCTCTATTTTCAGTCAGTCGAGTTTCTTTTAATCAAAGCACAAGTCTTACTATGTTTGGGGAGGTTTTGAACTGAAGGAGGTTGGACATAAAAGCACCCTGCTGGAGGATGAAATGAAGACTCAGCCTTTGAAGACCCTATAGATGTAATGACCAATACCAGCTCCCTGCTAGGATAAGATCAGCAGAGGTAGAAATATTTGCATGTTCATTTATTTATTTTTTTTAACTTAGTGACATATTCGCTTCAGCTTCACACCTGAGGTGTTTGTATCTCGCTTTGATGTGTATAAACACACTATTGATCCATAAATGGAAAAGCAGGATACATGGATATGCATTCTAGGTTATGCATAAGAAGCTGATGCAGCAAGTGGACCTGGTTTATAGTAGAACTAGGTCATTTTTCACTTTCTTCTGCTTTCGAAATCTTTTGTATGGCTTCAGTTTAGCTTTGTTTTTAATTTTGGGAGATCAGGACCTCTTTTGTTGGAGACTCACACATTTTCAGTTGGAATTATTTTCATGGCAGATGCTGGGTTTGTACGTGGTCCATTGCTATGATGATTATTTCAAGAGGTTGCATAAGACACAAAGCCAAGAAGTGCCAATGAGAACTGAATGCCAATTATCATGTAGTGAAAAGACAAATAAATTTGGTGGTCGGTTGGAGCCTTTGTACTTTTCCCCCACAATTTAATCAAGGTGTATTTTTAAAGAGATGGTTTGGATTGTTTTTTAATGGTTAATGGGAAAAGATGTTCTTTGCAGACAGATGGTGTAGTTATGAGCAGCAGGGACTAACAGGGTTATGCTAACTCCTCAGACCTTGAGGAGGTTGTGATTTATATTTTGTTCGTACACGTAAAGACAAAAGCAGGTGTGCACTGAGGGCCTGCAACAGTAAACACAAAGGCCTTGTTGTGTCTGGAGCACAGACTCTTTTACAATTTTTAAGGTTGCACAACAAATATTCTGAGCCAACTTTGTGCTTGCAGTCAGTGCACACATTACCAAACCTTCAGGGGCTTTAGTATTTGAAAGTTGGTTTTCGAAAATCCAAGTTGGTACATAGAATTTGTTTTTGAATTTGCAACATGCAGCCAAAAAGTGCAGTAGACTGGTCATGAAGTTATTTGGACACAATAAGGTGAGAATGTCTAATTGGGATTCAATTCCAAATTAAAGAGCTCATGAAATCAGAATTGGAGATTTTTGGTTTTTAGTGCATGTCTGTTAAAAAGGATAGTTCTTTAGAAAATAAAAATTCTGTTGTCATTAATTCAGACTCGTCCTTTCAAACCTGACTTTCTTCTGTCAAACACAAAATAGGATGTTTTGAAAAATGTATTTTTTTTTTTCATCCCTTCAGTTTGTTTTGGACCCCATTGACTTTCATTTTATGGACAAAAACAGTTAAAACATTCTTTAAAATATCTTCTTTTGTGGTCAGCAAAAGAAAAAAAGTCATGACAACAAGGAAAAGTTAACAGAATTTAAATTTGGGGGTAAACTTTCTTTTTAACCCTCATGTTGTGTTGAAGACATTTTGACTCAGAGCAGATTTTCTGCTTAATGATATCTTTGGACTTAAACTTTTTGACTTTGATCACAGAGGGTAAAACAACCATTTTTGAACTTTTAGTGGATTTTTTTCCAGTCTTGTTACAACTGTGGTGTTCCCAGTGAAAAATGACCAGCAAACAAAAATTGCTTAGAAATTTCTTGTTATGCAATATTATTACCAAATATTGGATTCAGTCTTTTTTATCAGCTTGTTGTTTGTTTGTTTTTTTAGCACAGGTTTTGTATTTCCTTTTGGAAACTTATTTATCATATGCCTCATTGATCTGAGCTCATGCACTTCAAAACTATCCACAAATAATGCTTTTATTCACTCAAAAAACAAAGGTGCACAAGTTGAGATCAATGAGGCCTACGACCAATCAATTCCAAAACGTAATACAAAACCCATGCTAATTGAAAGAAAACAAGTTGTCAAAAAACTTGAATCCAAGATTTGGTGATAATATAGCATAATTTAAGATTTACAATTTTACAGTTTTATAAAAGGCCAGTCATTTTTGACCAGGAACACCAAATTAGGTAAAGGATTTTCAGCACAGCACAAGGGTTAAATTTGATTATATAATAGCAGACCTTTCCTAAACAAGCTACTGTACATGGTTTGAGGTATCAGACATGTCAATGGAGTGGGCAAAAATGTAATACTTTAAAGTAAGAGATTTGCTCAAATCCCCAATCCCAAGTGTGCTTGCCTTAGCAAAAACCACTAATGAGCAAAGTAAGTGTACTTACTGGCAGACAGTTCATGCTGCACTACATAAATACCTAAAATGAAAGATCATGACATACGAATGTGGCATGATAAGACCATCTTGTCCTTATGTTCCTAATTAACGCATTAAATAAAACAGCATCTCACTAAATGCATCTGTCACCATCCAATCACTAGTGATTACACAAAGCCAAGTTCAGATAAGCACAAAGCAACAATTCGAAACATTTCCCTTGAGGTGTTCTTATCAGCGGAGAACTGATTGCTGATCTATACTGCTGTATGGTGTATTAGTGCATACTGACATTGATGAAACTGAACAGCACATGTGGATGTTAGGCGTTATTTGCCAAAAGCTGTGCATGAGATAAACAACAGATGGCCACGTTTGTATGCAGTCGCGCCTCGCTTGTTTTATTTACCATTGAACACACCCCCGATCATCAGGCTTTGCTTCCATGAAGTATTTATTCTCTCCTGAACGGTGAAGATGCATAACAAATTGTCCTCTAAAGACAGGGAGTTGGCATGTGGCGGCTCGAATGACACCTTGTTTATCTGTGTGCGTTGAGAGTGTGAAGCTCAGTTCTTGGTAGAGGGACAGAACTGCTCTGATAAGCTGTTGAGGATGAAAGCGATCAGATGGTGCAGGTTTGGGACAGCTATCAAAGATTGCATGGAATGGCTTGACAAGCCAGGTTTTTACTGTGTTGATATATTTCCTATTGAAACAAGGTTTTGGAATGCGATATATTGATGCGCTGATGTGCCTCTGAGTGCCAAAATATTTTTGGTTTGTTTTACTGGAAAAGAAAGAGAGTAAGTTGGTTTCTGAACTAAAATAACCATATAAATTCATTAAAATAAGTGAATGTTAAGTCGATAAAATGGATAAAAATACAACCATGAAATTACCCTTACAAAAATTAACCATGGTTTTACTAGAGTAAAAGTGTAGTAACCATATGTTTTTTTTTGGCGTATTGATTACCATTTGTATAAGCACAATTTTACTACAAATACCATGGTTAAACTATGGTTAGTGTAGCAAAACGGGGGGGGGGTTATTTGTGGAAAAACCATGGTTAATTTTCATAAGGGTACAATGATGGTGGGATTCAATATATATCTAAAGAAGAGAATATAACTTTTATTTGGGCTCTTTTGACTTGGGCTAGTTAGTAACCACCTAGCATAAGACCATAGCAACTACACAGCAATGCACTAAAAACTGCTGTGAACACATTAGCAACCTCACAGTAACGTACTAAAATCTACATTATAAAACAGATAGTTCCGGTCCTTGATTCTGATTGGTTGAGCTGCGTTCGAAGCTGTTGTAAATTAATCTACAAACACCTTGTGTGTTGTTCGCAACCACTTTGTTGCAACTACAACTGTTTCTGAGGAACTATATTGTTTGGCGGAAGAATAATGTTTTTATTAATATCATTACATTTTATTTGCTTTGTTTTATTTTGTGAAACCTTGCTACATATATGGAATAACCATTTTATAAAAGCAATAAGCCTCCGCTTCACATCGGGCCTAACAATGCCCCTTAGCTGTTATAAATTCACTGTAAACCATGGCTTCTTGGGGCTTATTGCTCTAATAAACATATTAGCAACCTCATAACACACTAAAATCTACTCCGAACATGTTATCACCCTTATAGCAAAGAGCTATCTACACTAAACACATTAGCAACATCATTGTAACATGCTAAAATCTATTCCAAATTAGCAACCCTTACAAAAAATAACTGCAGTACATTGAAGTACAACTGGAGAGTTGCAGTATAATGGAGTATATGACTGCAGTTCATTAAAGTTCAACAGCAGTAAAACTGCAGAACATTGAAGTGCAATGAAGTAGATTTGCAGTATAATGAAGTACAGATACAATATAACTGCAGTTCAGTGATACACTCAAATGTATCTGAAGATTTCAGATGCAAAAACGTCTAAGCCTGATTAAATTTATTTTATTTATTTTTTTATGAGCATTTTTTAAATAAAGCTCCTATGATTAGGTTCAGTAAATTCACTTTAATAGCAATGAGGTTCTTTTCATTGCCATTAAAGTCTTCTTGTATAGGCCCTGTACAGCAGTATTGTGCAACATGTAGCAAGTGCTGTGGTTACAGACTTGGCAAATGTTTATTTATTTATTATTATTATTATTATTATTATTATTATTATTTGTAACGTAGACTTCCTATAAAATATTCATACAAAAATATTTTTTGTACAAAAAAAAATATTTGCCTATGGAATATTTCACCCGCATAGATTAATAGCCCGCACGTGAGATCTTCCGTCCTGACAACGAGTCTCGCGAGCAGCTGGTTACTTGTAAAGGTAAATCAGCTTCATTTCCGTAGTGTCTACTGCAGGATAGATATAAAAGTATAAAATACGTTTTGGTTTGACAACATCGTTCATATGTGAACTATCACAATTAAAGCTCAAAGACATAACAACATTACACCCCGAGACCATTCACAAGTGTGACAAAAGAGAAGAAACGCTTTCCGGAAGAAGTTCATCAGGCGAGCAGGAGGTGAGTATAATGTCTAATGTCCTCATATATCTTTAGTTATAATTTTAGAGAGATGTAAAGAGACTTCACGGATATATCTTATTCAACCCGCTGAGATGAGAGGAAAATGAGAGGAAAGCCGCTTCAGTACTGATCTGTGTCGCCCGCGGGTCTGTGCACGAGGAGCTTATGATACACAGAACACACAGAACTCAAGTCTGATAGAGAGACAAAACCACTGGTTTAATGCTGTTTCACTACACTTTTACTATAATAAAACAAATCATAATTATATTATAAAATCTTAAAATCTAATCTAATAAAACATCAACATCTCAATCCAACCAATGACAACCCTGTGTATAGATGCATTTAATTATGCAGTGGCTCAGCAATTTGTTATAAGCAGATCTGTAGAAATTAGTGTCATTGTCCAGCTCAGTTTAGTTCTCATTCCAATAGCATCAGTACATCATTTATAATAATGGAATGAACAAAATTGCACTGGACAAACTGTGTATTTGTTTGTTTGTTTCTAGGAGAGCATCAACCCCTAATTGACATGAGGAAAAAATCATTGAAAAGTGTTCAGAGCACAATGTACCCCTCTTTGCAACAGAGGAAGCATTAGGAAAGAGGAGAAGAGAGAAAGTGAAAAGGCACTCAACAGATGTTGGTGAGACTTTATTTCTGGAAATGCATTAAAGGTCACTCACATTCTAGTTAGCCACAAATGTAAACCTGATTTTAGATAGTGTTTAAATGATGCAGCCTGAATCATAATCACACCATGTTCATTTGTTGGCCAGAGGAGAACTGATCCCTAAACTAAACATACTTTCTCCCAAGGTTTTTTTTTCCTCTATTCTGTCACCTGATGGAGTTTGGGTTCCTTGCCACTGTCGACTTTTGGCTTGCTTATTTGGGGAAACATAATATTCAGCAATATTATTGATCTGACTCCACTGACACTATTGGATGAGGACTGAACTGAGCTAGATGATGACACTACTGTTTTCTGCACAAGTGCTATGTAGATGCATTGGAATTATTTTATTTTTGATGATTTTTATATAGTTATTGAAATAACTGAGTCAATACTGATTTCAATTGAACTTTTTACTGTTCAGAGCTGCTTCAGAGCAGAAGTGAATTCTATTTGCATCATTATTTTTCTTTTTATCACTGTAAAGCAGCTTTGAAACAATCTGTATTGCACTATATAAATATATATATAAAGTATAAGCGCTATATAAATAATGGTGACTTGACTTAAATTGGTTCAGATCTTCTAAAAAAGTGCATGAAACAGGCAACCTAAAAACAGTTTATTAATGATAACTGTATTTGCCTTTGTTTTATGTTAAATTTCTTAGTAATATCTGACGGTATTTAGTATTGCTATACACAAAAAAGAATAAATCGGGATTTTTATTATTTTTTTTTCACAGCACTTTACACCAGCATTTATGTTCAGTAGTGTGATATTAATGTGTGGAAATGGACATTTTATCAGCGTGTGATTGCTATTTTCAGGAAAATGCACTGGTAACAACTAAAAAAGAAGACCAAAAATATAATTCAACAGAAGATGATGGCTGTGGTGAAACAAGCACTCAAATAATGGTGAGCAATAATCTGCTTTATTTATTTAATCTTTTATTAACTATTATCTTTATAGTTTAGAATACATAATAACTTCTATTGTATTTCAGGAACTAAGACCTGTGGGAGTGCTGGAGAAATCAAGTGTACCAAGTCCTCTGTCTCCTCAGCCATGTAAGAGATCCTCAGACATGAAGAGATTGAGGAGTTAAATGAAATCAAAGAGCTAAAAGAAGATTTACAATATTAGTGCCAATTCAGTATGAAAACAGAGAGAGAGCTGAGGTAGTGGAAAGGTAATGAAATGTAGTTATATCAGCAATTATTCTCAATGCTTAACATCAGCTCTCATCAGTTTGCTTGAGGACTCTTTGATTCTCTCTGATTGACTGGAAGGTGTGCATTAAAACAGTGAATGCATAGATCATTACAATGTTCAATCACCATTCTAAATTAACGTGCAGCTTTTACTGTAGTACACGTATACAGTCAGAACGCTAGATCTAATGACCTGTAACCAAAGAAACTAATGAAAATTAACTTAGTTTTACCCTTCCAGTCAAATTGTACTCCACAAACATTAAGGGGTTAGTTCACCCAAAAAACAAAAATTCTGTCATTAATTACTCACCCTCATGTCATTCCAAACCCGTAATACCTTTGTTCATCTTCAAAACACAAATTAAGATATTTTTGATGAAATACGAGAACATTCTGACCCCTCTATTGGCAGCAATGCAACTTACACATTTAAGTTCCAGAACAGTAGGAAAGACATTGTGAAAGTAATCCATGTGACTCCAGTGGTTTAACCACAATTTTGTCTTCTGTCGCATGAACACAACACTCGTGCGTTGTGTTGTTCTCGTAAATGCTCATTACAGATCAATATTTTTGTAAATAAGTGGTAAATGTTTTTTTGTTTTTTTTGACGCAAACACTCATGTCGCTTCATAAAATTGAGTAACTGGAGTCACATGAATTACTTTAACGATGTCTTTCCTACCATTCTGGAACTTTAATGTGTAAGTTGCATTACTGACTATGCAGGGTCAGAAACGTCTCTGATTTCTTTAAAAATATCCTTGTTTGTGTTTCAAAGAGGAATCTTACGGGTGTAAAACCACACAAGGTTGACTAATTAATTACATAATTTTCATTTTTGAGTTAGCTATCTCTTTGAGGGCAACTTTAACTTAACTTTTTAACCTAGCTTTAACAGGTGTGTATTACACAATTTTAATCGACTTCAATGGAGGCAACCCGTTTCATGTCAGGTTCTTCTTTGCCTCCACCTCATGCATTAAAATCATGTAATGCACACCTAGCCATGGATTATCCCCTATGTGTAGAGGCTTATAGGTTACACACAGTATTAAATGAAGGGGGCACAATAACTGTGGAACATGTATTCTATATACTGTATTCTAATAGTATATTTACAAACATTTTTAAATTATATATATTTTTTTTCAATTATTATTGTTTTTTTTTTTTTTTAATTTAAGGTTAGACTTTTGAACAAAAAAACAAAATGATAAAGAGGGCAAATAATGTGGAGGTACAGTATTTAAACATGATTGTGTCTGTGCTTTTTTCCAGAAATGCATGTTTTTGTGCAAGGGGTAGTTGCATGGACTATCAGTGGAGGGACAGAAAGCTCTGACATTTCATCATAAAGATCTTCATTTGTGTTCTGAAGATGAACAAAAGACTTGCGAGTTTGAAACGACATGAGGGTGAGTAATTGATGACAGAATTTTCATTTTTGGGTGAGCCAACATTTTAACTTCTTTTACCTGGAGTGTTCAAAGACATTGTTAATGCTGACCAATATGCCGTAAGAAATGAACTGGGAGTAGTATGATTACTTTTCACAAACACTTGGTGACATCACAATTCAAGATTTATTTTAAGCATACTAAATATGCCTGTAGTGAAAAGTGTTACTGAAACTTGAGAATTTCTGATAGTTTTTGTTTGTTTGTTTTTCCAGACTACATCCAAAATAGTGTTTCCACGTCTGAGATAAAGGCAGTCATTAGAACAAAGCAGAATGATGAGGATAAGCTCTTCAAAAAATGAACCCTGCCCGAATAGTGAGGGAAGAAATGTGCATGATTGCGTGATGTGTAACTAAACACTAAATACGTTTAGTTTACAGTAACTCTCGGCCTGTTATTTTAAGTTTAAAGAAAAGTAAAAGCATTTATTGTTGCATTGCTGTTTGAGACATTCACTGTTGTTTCGTACCTTAATTCATTATATTGCAGATGTGTGCAAATAAAATGTTATTCTGAATATTCTGGTTGCATTTCAGTGTTACTGTACAGCATTTTATTAGTATTGCACTTCGGTAGTATTGAATTGTACTTCAGTTGTATTACTGTAGTACTACTGCAGTTTTATTGCAGTATAATTGTAGTACTACTTCAGCTGTATTGCAGTAATACTCCAGTTCTATTGCAGTTGTTTGTTAGTAATACTGTAGTTGTATTTCAATAGTACTTCAGGTGTATTGCAGTAAAACGGCAATAATGCAGTTTTTTCGTGTCCAAAAGACTGCATTTTTCTACATGTAACAAAAACTGCAGTATTACTTTTTTAAAAACTGCAGTAATTTTTTGTAAGGGAACCTCATAGCAAAGAGCTAGAATCTACGCTAACACATTAGCAACCTCATAGTAACACGTTAAAATCTGCTCCAAACATGTTAGCAACCTCATAGCAAAGAGCTCTACATTAAACACATTAGCAACATCACAGTAATACGTTAAAATCTACTCCAAACATGTTAGCAACCTCATAGCAAAGAGTTCAAATCTGCATTAAACACATTAGCAACCTCATAGTAATACGCTAAAATCTACTCTGAACTTGTTAGCAACCTCACTGAACACGTTAGCAATGTCACAGCAGTGTGTTAAAAATCAAACACAACATCTTATAGCAACATGCTAAAATCTACATAGAACACATTAGCAAACTCAAAGTAATATGCTAAAATCTACTCTGAACATGTTAACAACCTCATAGCAAAGAGCTACTGCAAAATCTACACTAAACAGTAAACATATTAGCAACCTCATAGTAACACATTAAAATCTACTGTTAGCAACCTCATTGAACACATTAGCAATATCACAGCAATGTTAAAAATCAACACTGAACACACCACCTCTTAGCAACATGCTAAAATCTAAACACATTAGCAACCTCCTAGTAACATACTAAAATCTAAACACATTAGCAAACTCATAGTAACATGTTAAAAATCTACATTGAACACGTTAGCTACCTCATAGCCACATACTAAAATTTACATTCAACACTAGTCATCACATATATAGCTACATGTTAAAATCTACACTGAACACCTCATAACAACATGCTAAAATCTACACTGAACACATTAGCGATCTCCCTGATAGCACACAAACATCTCAGAGACATCTATTTGATGTGCGTTTACATCTGGAAGACGTATTTTTTTAGAGTTTGCTCATCGGCAATACGGCTCTAGGACATTTCCTGTTAGACGTCAAATAGACATTTAGAAAATGTTTATGATTTAGAATGTATGTAAAACTGCAGATGAAGCGATCTTTAATAGACATCTTGCAGACATAGCCTACATGGGATAGCAATGTTTTAAAAATCTACATTGAACATGTTAGTAAAATGCTAAAATCTACATTGAACACATTAGCAACCTCATAGCAACGTGACATAATCTACATTGAACACAGAGACCTCATAGCAACGTGATAAAATCTACACTGAACACATTAGCAACCTCATAGCAACGTGTTAAAATGAACTCTGAACATGTTAGCAATCTCATAACAATGTGCTAAAATCCACCCTGTACATGTTAGCAAAAAATACTGTTTTGTTTATCTCTTAAAACTGTTTCTTCACTGGTAATTAGAGCTGGTCAAAAACCGCAGTTACATTTTTCATTCTTGTCATGTTTGTGATCGCAGGAGGGTCTCAGGAACAGCATCAGGCTGGATAATCTTTCAAAACCGTGCTCACTTTCTGCCAGATGAGGGTAACGAGGCCCAAAACAGTGGCAGAGAGGGAGACAAATTGGACAAACAGCTGGGCTTCAAGAGAGCAGGATGTGTGTGTTGAGGAGAGGACAGCTGGGGAGGTACGCATGAAACTGGCAGCAGGGAATGTCTAAACTAGATTGGAGTGATAATTTCTTCCCTCTTGCCACAACATCCTGAATTCACACAGGAAACAAACACCAATATTTCTGTATAAATAGCAATTTATGTCATTTGAAATTATTTCTGTACACCCAGACAAACATATTGGGCACAGAAGAACATTTTATTGCTCATTTATATCTCAGTAGACATAATGGAGATCTTGATTGTTTAATTTAGCCTTTCTCAGATGTTCCTCCTTCTTGATTATGAAAAAGACACAAATGAGAGGATATTGGAAAGAACATTGGATGTTGTTTTTTATAAACGTCTCATTTGAACAACAGCTCGGCTAGGGCAGGAAATCCTCACTCAGCAACTATTCCAACCAATCACAAGGTCCAATCAGCATTTGACCAATCAGATTTGAGTAGTAATTGAACTTCAAATTCCTGCTTAAGATAAATGAAAGTTGCTTTACTCTCTCATGCTTTTTCAAACCCTCTTGCTTATTAAGTAGAAATTCTGCAGGTTCATGTAAAGCACTAAATTACATTTTAAAATTCTAAAACAGTGAATCTGTCCTGCCATTTTTAGGATGTCCCACAGAGCATGAGGACTCATTAACCAGACTGTGAGGAATTCTTGAGGTGCAAGCTGTAGACGTCTCATATTGGCCACTGAGAGTCCTATAAGCGAGTAAGTATATTATGTTAAAAGTGGTTTATGGAGTAAAGAGAGGAAAACTGTTTATATGAAGAGCGCTTATCTCCAAGGAGCAAGAGAGCTACTCATGTGAGAAGCACGAGAATGTGTCTTTCTCTCCTTTTCCCTCCGTTTTCTAAAAATGATCCTTCTAACCTTCATGGAATTTGAACGCTAGCCAGCATAATTTAATCAATTTGCATCTATAATGGTGGAAAGCGGCTTTGATCTTATTGCGGGCAAGTTATGAGGCACTCAGAGTTATTGTTGCTTGACTGAAGAATCCTGGTCTAGACACCTAATATTAATGATATCAAGGCTTTAAAAAAAAAAAAAAAAACTTGTTTCCCACCTGTTCATGATTAGCCCTCTGATGCATGAATTATTAAATCACAAAGTAATATTTTTTTACATGTTTGTTTTTACTCTTAAACAAGTGAAAAATCATGACAATTTATTTATTTATTTTTTTTTTTTTTGTCAATATATTATATTTTGAGGGAGTTACATATAAAAAGTGAATCAAAGGTATAAAAAGTGAATCAATAGAAGTAAATATGTGGTCTTAAAAAACACGTTTTTAAAAGATTTACTACGTGAAAATGGTTTGAATACACATAAGAGCATTCAATAACAACAAGCTATGTCATGACAGCACAGAAAAGTGAAGTGTAACAAAGAAAACGTAAGAGTATATGGGGTGTATGGGGCAGTGTGGGGGGAGGGTGGTGGTGGTGGACTATTCATACACATGTGAGCACAAATACAAACACACACAAGCACGCACACCCTCCCACCACACACTCAAACACAATCATACACACGTATATCTGCACTCATACAGTATACATGTACACATGCCTACAGTTTTATGACCTAATAAATAAATATAGACTGTAAGCATTGAAATAAAAGATAAAATCTGAAGACTATTTAACATTTCTGTTCAATAAAACCATTCAAGTGTAAATTATATCATAATTTTAATAAAACATACAAAAGGCACAACCTATTTATAGGCCCATAGGCAGAATTATACCCTTTGGTGCATGACGTCCACTGCAGTGGACAGATATATTTTCTGTCACAGAAAAAAATATACAAGAAAAATTTTGCTAAAATCTGGATGAATCTATTTCTGACATCCTATTTAACTGAAAAATATTTTTTGTACCTGTCTGGTTTTCTAAGAATAAAAGTATTTAACACTTATTTCCAAGGTACATGGTACATCCCCTTTTCCCGCCGCCATTTTGAATATATTATGCAATATCTCAAAACAAAACAAAAAAATAGATAAAAAGACAACAATTAAATGGAATCGTAGACAACACTTTGGGGGTTCGCCAGTTGGTGGTTGGGACATGATGCTACATCTTAAATGGTTCAAAATGGCTTCCAAATATCTGTCCACTGTAGTGACCACAATGCGTCAAAGGGTAAAAATAACTGCTTTGAAGAATTTACATTGTGTTGCTCTTTCTCTCTTCTTTTTAGGAGCCAAGCACAGAAGGTTTCGTTACTATTGTTTTGTTATTACAACTGGATGAATCTTCAGTAGATCCTTCAGTTCATTCCTAAGACGGCTGGTTAAAAGTTATTAAAAGCCTTTTGATATTATAAATTGTTTGCATGTACAGCATTAATAATGTAATTGATCTGAGGCTGTAACTTTGCAACAACTGGGTGTATTGACACAAAACTTCCTTTATTATTGCAATGCCTTGCCCAATACCCTATCAATTCAGTCATAGCACCGCCTATTGGTTAGAAGTTATACTGTGACTATTCAATCATTTTTCCTTAACTCATTTTTTAATGGATGCCATTCTAAAGCAAAGTGTAAAGGCACAATTTCTTTCTTATGGTTTAGCGTGGTCTTCAGAGTGAAACCCCTTTTAACCCTGCAGTCTAAAATCTACAATTTTGTGACGCAGTGAAAAAACAATTCCAATAAAGAGTTTGAATTTGAGTTTTGATAGTAAAATACTCAAGTATTGGGACTGTTTTACATAACATTCCGTATGGTTTATGGTTGATTTTCAACACATTCATTGTCAACTTCTGAGAATGTTCTTGGAAGCAGCACCACACTGCTCAAAATGTTCAGTGTGAATACTGTAACCCGTTATGTAGGCCTAAAATTACACAGCAAATGCAGAATGTGTGAGATGATGATGTGTCTTTTCTTTTCATTGAAAGACTTGGACAGATTTTATCATCAATGCAGCACAAGTATTAGATTCACTCATACAGAACTTACTCACTTATATGTATTGTATATTCCGTACACAACTCTCCATGGTGTTTCCGAATGCTAATGAATCCTAATATTTGTTTGAAACTGTTGCCCAGTTTTGATTGGGTGAACATCATTCTAATATGACACATCATTCATCTTTATAGCTTTGCTGATGCATCAGGCTTCCAAAATGTTTCAAAGAATTATGTTAAGAGCTTCAGTTCAGATAAATCTGGCACAAACTTTTTTCTTGTACAACTGATGACTTTTGCATTTTAAGACTGAGTATTAATTTTGTCATCTTTTTGCAGACCTTGGCCTTGAAGTAACTTTGTGTGCTTCTCTATCTGTCATTCAAACCTGTGTAACCTTTTATCACAAAGCACTCAGAAGAATTGGAAGAGAAATGAAGATCCATGGACCTTTCAAGCCCTTGAGCGCTATGGACTACAGATGATCTTTACATTAAAAAGGGGCTTGAATGAGCTCATGTATTTCAATACCAGAGAGGAAGAGAGACAGAATGGCAGATGAGATAAAGAGGTCAATTCTCGCCTAAGGTAAGACAAATGGAAGCTGTTTTAAAGTTTGGTGTGTTCTTATACGACAATCGCTCTGAAATGGATTTTTAGAGCACTGTGTATTTCTTCAACCAGCAATGGATTTCCAAAAAAAAAAAAAAAAAAAACAACAACAACAACACAATTTCTAGGGAATGTAAATTCAGTGAATCATGTGCCATCCTGATGTTACATCATTTCTGAAACATATGTTTGAGTGTAAAAGATGTTCCCAAATTCAGAAACTGTTAATTATTAATATGTGGTCCATAACCAGAGAGAAATGTGATTTTCATTCTGTTGTGTGATACTGAGTCTGTCTGGATGCTCTCAGAGCTTCAGTTCCCCATGAAGAGATCACCTCAGGCAACCCCAAAACCAAGAGGAACATTGCTTTGAATGAAAAGAAGATGTGAGGTATAACATCAGTCTTGGCCTTTTTTTCCCCCTAAATGTGAAGTTTGTAATTTCTGTGGCAGTAAAGGCACCAGCTGTTTTCAAACAGGTTTCCTAAACTCCCCCATCTGCTGTTGGTCAAACAAACAGATAGTCCCGCCCCCAAACACACGCCATTGGTTGAGCTAGTGTTGCTATGCTGAGCTAGACGGAATTCTCAAACAAGAGAAAAATGTTTTGAAAACACCACAGAGACACACTCTGAGCCTAAATATGTCTATTTCCCTACTATATAGTAGGCAAAAAAAAAAAAAAAAAAACAGTATATAAAAATGGTAGTCTGTACAAATTCATAGTATTCATAAAACAGTAGGTAAAAAGAACCTGGATGACCTACTGTACTACTTTTGCCAAAATTCAGAAGTGCACATCCAATGGATAATTTAATCTCCCATGAGGCCTTGGGAGAGCTGTGAATGGCAGTGAAGCAATGCAGCTGATGCTGTAAGTCACATAACAATGACAACATTGCAGATATACAATACACACTATACAGAACACATTAACTGTCACAAAGTAAGTTCTTCATCAACTGTAGTACCTACTCAGACAGTATATGCAATTTCGCAGCTACAGCGTTTACACTTCTTGAGGAAATCAACTTACAGTTATCTTAGCATATTACAGTAGGAAAGGGAAAAGCATTTTCACTTAAAAAAAGACAGATGAGAGCTAATGTTAATTAGTGCCGCTTGTTTGTTGTCGTTTTCGCATCAGTCTTCGCATTAACCAGAATCACACACCAAACTTCATACGTTTTGATTCAAATAAATGACTTCTTGTCTGTGCTTTGTGTTAGATCTAACCGTGCACTGGTACAGATATCCCACGCTTGTCTGACTTGTACTGCACCAAGAACCATTGTGAGCATGAGGAGAATATATTTGCATGAAATTAAACAATTGGAGGACAGATCAAAACATATTACACTGCTAGTGGTTAGTGTGAGGTAATTACTTTCAAGAGGGTGGGAGGGGGATGAGGGGCAGATGATTATGCTTTTAATTTGAATGAGACTGATTAAGTTTCCATAACTTAAATAAAATGGCTTGTTTAGTCATCTGTGCAAAGAGAACGTATCAGTCACTGTCATCCCATTTGGTATTCACACCTCACAGTAATAATTACAGATGCTGTACTTTACACAATCACATAACCCTTAGCTTTTGGTGCTTAAAGACAACATGAAACCACTTTCACGACCAAGGATGTCAATAATATTTGAAGAAAGAAAGTCATGCCTGTGGTGACATTTCTGCAAAGTTATATTATGCTGTTTCTTTTCAGTTTTAGATGAAACAGATGAACGTGAATCTGGCCATGTTTTATCATGTTGGTTATTGAATGTATCGTGTGAGTTTGGAAATGGAATGTCCAGTGAGTGGCACTAAAATATTAATGCTCTATTGTGTTTGAAAAAAAAAAAAACATCTTAGCTACAGTATTAACAAAAGCATTTACTATTGTATTGCTTGGTACCTGGTGTGCTACGCCTTGTTTGCAAGCCATTTTACCTCAGGAATTTGACATGTTTCTGAGTGAAACAGGGTATTCAACAGAAAAAGGAGGGCAGACTTTATCCACTGGAATTTATTGCAGGGTGTAGCAACTCATGATGTAATAACTCCACATAATGTATTACATTATGTGGAGTTCTTACATTATGAGTTGCTACACAGGTTTTCAACAATTTCATGCCAAGGACCGCCAAATACGATGATCCTCTTGTGAGGGACCTCCATATAACAGGTGGTTTGTAGTGTCAGATTGTGAAGACAGATCATGGAAATTCATAATCGGATCAAGAATGTATATACGGTTGATCTGATTTCACATTGACTTTAAGTAATGAGAAACAAGAAGGTACACAAAAATGGACCATGGTGAAGCCATTTAGACCTTGTTTGGGTTGTATTAGGTATAATGCAGACCTCACATTCATGATTATCATAGTCAAATAATCTTATCGGTAATGATGTCTTCAACATATTGTGATAAAACAGTTTTATAGACACTGAATGTCATTATAACCCGACAACATATCACATGGAAAGCGCAAGTTAATTTTCCTCGCAAAGTGTGAAATAATGAACTAGTCAGAGATCTTATGTCCCTCAGAGTGATGCTTCATATTGTGTCTGTCTAATGGGCTCTTGTTGCTGTGGAAACAACATTCTTTTTATCTGGATGAATGGAGTTCCATTATATACGTCCCCTTGGTTAGTAAGTCCACCAACACCAAGAAAGAGGTTTTACAAAAAATAACAATAATAACAAAAGAGAAATATGAAAAAAGGAATTGCAAGGTTGAATTCTTTTCTGCCTCACTAGCTAAGGCCAATGAAATATGTCAAAACAGGACTATAAAACAAGAGCTACAAAGTGAAAAAGACAAGGACAAAGAAAACGAGAAAAACAAGAACCTATTGAGCCATTAACGTCAAACTAAATATAAAGCTCTATATCTGTCCATTTTTCAGAATCACTTTGGCGTGGGAGCAAAGGTGAGTGAACACGTGGCCGGGGGCGTTCTGTGAAACAGCTTTCATTTCTTAAATGAAAGGATAAATGAGTATTTCCTTTCATTTTGTTCAGTGTGCACTCATTTGAAGTTTCTCAAATCTCTGATGACTCACAAGGGTGAACGGCAGTAAATCATTATCTGCTGCATGGGGTCATTTTATTGTTTAAATGTTTCCACTACAAGTTTGAGCAAAAGAAATATAGCTTGTGACTCATACATACAATAAGAAAATTATAATGTACAGTCAACTGGCAGACTGTACATTGGCCCGCTTATTACATTGCTACACAGCAGTTGCATTTGTATGAAATGAGAGAGTGCAAGTCAACAGTTATACAAGAGATATGAAAGTACTTCAGCTTCAGTTAAGGCTGGAATTACACAACTTTTGCACAGATTTTCAGACTTCGGAGTTTAACAGTTTTCACTGAAAATCACGTTAGTGTATGATGGGCACAGACTGAGATTTTTTTAACTTCACACTATGATTCCATCCAGTCAAACGATGTTAAACATGCTTGATACTTTGAGCCACTTTTAGAACACATTGTTTTCATTTGTCATGCCATGCATGAGTTTGTTGTTTTCGGAATGACTGAAGTGCGTGATCCTCATTTCCCAGGGAACAAGGAATGTTCTCAGAAATAAACATTCATCCAATAACGTTAGTAAAACATTTTTCTGAAGCAATTTAGTAGGATGTTCATCCAAGTAACATTCCCATAATGTTTGCAAAATTATAAAATGAAACATTCCCTTCATGTTGTAACATTCACATAAGAAAAACATTCCTTTAAACATTTAAAAAACATTTAGAACATTTCTGTCATGACAGCTCTCAGAGATTTTAACAATGTACGTGGCAATGTTAATGTGTTTGGCCTTGGCGAAATAAATCTACCCTTCTGCAACAGTGCAAGTACTAAGGCTTGCTACTACCAGTACAACCATAGACATGCTGCTATGAACATGTAGGAAATACTGCTGCTGCACATGTAACATATATAAAATAACCCCATATATAACATACATGAAATTACTCTGTAGCAGATCTATACAGGTGGAGCTGGGGAGGATGGAGGGTTTCTAAAGCGTGCTGCAACTGCTACAGCAAGCACTAGCCAAGTATTTGAATGCTGAGCAGCAAGCTCATTGGCTGCTGATGGAAAATTGTGCCATGTGAATGTGATTATATCAGATTTAGTTAGAACTTATCGGTCTGTGCCATCTAGAGACTCATGACAGAACTTTTCATAACTAATGGGGACATTAGCAAAACGTTCTTAGAGCATATTTTTGTTAGCTGAGTTAGAGTTGTTCTTTCTAACCATTTACTAAGTCGCAAATGTTTGATGCCTAGTGTTTTAAAATCTATAAAGTTGTGTAGTGCATTCCACCTTTTATGAGCAGACGGCACGATAGACCAGTACCAGTGCTCCCTATATGCAGAGTACGCAGTTTGCGTACGGCACCAACTCCCAGGGGAGGCACCATCCCAGTTGTTAAAAAAAAAAAAAAAATCATATTAATTATAAAAATATATTAAAAAATTAATATTAAATATATTATATTTTTTATATATAAAATATATTAAATTAATTAAAAATATATATATTATATTCAATATTTATATATGTATATTAATATATACATACTTAGCATAGGCAGAATAACGTGACGCGCCATTCCCGCATCTGTGCCCGCGTTCACTCTCATCTCATATTTGCGGCTGAATACAAATGATCATAACTGATGGACAACTAGGCTATATCAGGGAAAATACATCAGCAGTCCACCACAGAGAAATAAAAAATAAAGCCCAAGATGAAACCTGTGCATCACTTTCAGGTAACTTAAGTTCATAATCCTGTTAAACTTTTTTGACTGTTAACGTTAGTAACGTATTTTAATGTCAGTAATAATTTCACCACCACCAACAATGCATCTGACTTAATATTATAGTTTACATGACTTAAAATGTATTATATAAAAACAATGAGGCAATAATGATTGGTTAATTCATAATTCACAAGGAGCACGGAACCAGAATTCGTCAAAACGAGAGTCTTTAATATCCAACACGGAATGTAGGAAACACAGAATGACGTTTAGAACTGACAAACACTAACTGAATGGACCAGACCTTAAATACACAGATAATTAAGGGACTAATGATTAGAGCATCTGAACCAAATGACATAATGAACTAAACGAGGACAGGAACAGACCAAATAAGGCAAAACAGGAACTACATGGGGACAAAACATGACACAGACAGGTCCATAATCCTGACAATAATCATATGGTTTCATTGAACAATATTGTTAAAATACACAATGTAATACAAAATAAACAATTTAATTTGCATTATTACAAATTTCAATTCTCTGTATGTATGTGCTGTACATGTGGTGGAATTGACAATAAAGCTGACTTTGACTTTGACTTGACTTGAAATGCCTGCAAAGGGCGCCAAAGGCCTGATAATTGATGTTGTTATACAGGATGATCAAATCCTTGTTTAATATTGACCAAACATTTAATTCAAATATCCACTTAATTTAAAATTTTTGGCCACCTTTTTGCGATAAAAATGCTACAGCTTCTTTAATTTCTTCAACAAAAACATGTGGACATCACAACCCTTACAAAAATTAACCATGGTTTTATCGTAGTAAAACTGCTTAATTTTATTTTCTGTGATTTCTGCTGTAAAATCAATCAGACAACTGTATCAATAAAATCATAGCCATAGGTAACTGCCTAGAGCTACAATTGTAGTTTATAAATAATACAATTTAATTACAATTTATTTATTTACTTTTATATTTTATTAAAGTTCTATTTTGACCCCTTTATATTAGATGTTTTTTTTGTGTGTGTGTTTTGAAGGAGGGGGCACAACAATACTATTGTGCTTAGGGCACCCATTTGACAGGCAGCGGACCTGCGATAGACCAATCACAAACAAGTATTCCAGAGCGTTGCCTAACAACAAACAAAAAGTAATGCGGTACTGCCATGCATCAATTGAACCTGATGGAATATGTATGCTTCAGTGAAAGATTTAACAGCTGTTAAGGGATGTTTCAACAAGAAATTATAACAAGCATATTAAAACAATTTTGAGTGGTGTCTTTTGACAATATTGACTGTAAATTTGAATCTAAATCCCAGTACTGTTATTATCTTGTTGTACAAGTTGATTTGCATTTCCTGAAGGAAATGAAAGCGCTTGTAAATCAATAAAGTTACGGTAAGTGTAGGTTTTTATGCTTTGGTTCTACGTAAATGAAGTGCTGCTATGGTATGGTTATAGCGTCAGTTCCCCTTTCAGTCGGTCACTTTCAGTCGGAAGTGGTGTATCACTACTGCTCTCTACTTCGGTGTTGCAGAGAGAACGAGCGAGTGCGGGCGTTACGGCAACAGCAGCAGTGGTCACGGTCTCGCAGCTTCAACAAAGATCGTGCAGACAGCCACACCAGAAGTGTGCGGTGGCCAGCTCCCCTACGTGCTTCAGCACTAAAAGAGCAATTTCTCTAAAAGAGCAACACAGGTGATCGCGTCTTTTTAAAGATGTCTTATCACTCGTGCGTGGATGGTTCATATTCTTCTTGTGGGGACATGACCATCTCGGAGTTGCATAAAAGACTCTTCTATGTCAAACATGGCGGAGTCCCTCTGCCTCTGCCGCGATCCAGCGTTCGTCCCGGCACCCGAGTTGGCGCTGCGTCCGGTGGAGTCAGAGGTGATTTGAGGATCATGGTGAGGGCTTCCCCAAGTGGAGCTCCTCACACCTCAAGCACTCTGCAGCCGGTTGAGCTGCCGTTGGAGCGGGCTAGGCTCTCTGCAGGACAGAGGGCACCACTCGTTTCCTTCGGTGCCCCCTCTGATGACCAGATGTCGATTGCTGCATCGGAGGGCGAGCCCTCTCTCTCCGGGGATGACAACTCGGATGCGTTGCCCCTTTCGGGTGTGGTAGCGTTGTCCGAGCCAGATCCAGAGATGACAGCTATGCTTTCCCGGGCCGCCGAGAATGTCGGGCTCGTGTGGAATCCTCCACCGCGTCCCGATCCTTCGAGGCTGGACGAATGGTTTCTCAGTGGGGGTCACACTGGTTCTCAGCAGCCCCCTCCGGTGCCATTCTTCCCGGAGGTGCATGAGAAGCTCACTAGATCATGGAGGGCATCTTTCACTGCCCAAAACAAATCTTGTGGCTCCTCCGCCCTCACCACCCTCGATGGTGGGGCCGGTTTGGGGTACGCGGGCATCCCCTCGGTTGAGCGGTCTGTGGCCATGCAACTGTGTCCAACAGCCGCTTCCACTCTGCAGGGTGACCCGTGTCTCCCCTCACGGGCCTGTAAGTATTCGTCACGCCTAACTGGCAGTGCTTACAGAGCTTGTGGGGAGGCGGCTTCTGCTCTCCACGCCATGGCGTGACTGCAGGTCCACCAGGCCAAAGCCCTGAAAGACCTGCACGAAGGTGGTCACAACTTGGCGGTTCTACGTGAACTGCGTGCTGCGACAGACCTTGCGCTTCGAGCGACAAAGGTGACTGCATGGTCTCTGGGTCATGCGATGTCCACGCTAGTGGTCCAGGAGCGCCATCTCTGGCTGTGTCTGGCTGACATGAAGGAGCAGGAGAAGGTACAGTTCCTGAATGCTCCCATGTCGCAGACCGGCCTTTTCAACGACGCTGCCGAGAGCTTTGCCCAGCAGTTCTCGGCAGCACAGAAGCAGACTGAGGCGATCAAACACATCATGCGCTGGGGGAAACCTGCTGCTTCCACACCGGTTGCAGCCCCTCAGCCTGCTCGTCGCCGTGGGTGCCCCTCTGCGGCCGCCCCTGCTCCTGTGCAGCCGCAGCAGCCTTCCACCAGGCAGTGTCGTGGAGCCGGTCGCAGGCAGGACGCCCAGCCTGTCCAGGTCCCTGCCAAACCTGGAGGCAAGCGCAAGAGGCCCTGAGATGGAGGAGACTGCTCGTCGGGAGATGGTGACTGCACCACTCTCTCCCCCGGAGGAGGGCCGGGTGGAGAATCTTTTGTTTCATTTTGTTTGTGTTCCACCGCTGGCCCAGCAGCCAGCGGTGGAACCAGCAGCCAGCAGTACACAAAACATCAATAAAGGAGCGGTTTCCTCAATCTCTGGGTCTCAAGAGGAGGAGAGAGGTGAACCGTGCATCACGGGATCGCTTCTCCCCTCCTCTCTTGCCAGCAGGAAGCGGGTGGTTGCCCAAGAGCACCCCTCCTGCCCGTTCGTGGAACCAGGTAAGGGCGGTAGCACTCAAGTCCCCGCTTCAAGTCATCACACGCTGGGCTGTCACAAGCCTCAAGCCAGGTTCCTGTGTTTCCTCCCACACGAGGAGGAATCAGGTGAGTGTTACACTGCACACCCAGACCCCGCACCCTGCTGTCACAGGCTCCGGGCCGGGTCCCTGTGTTCCACCTCCCTACCCCACCACGGGTACGTCGGTGACCCCGTTGGTCCCGCTGGCACGGTCTCTCGGAGCCTGGCTAGCGCTCCCCGTTCCGTCTTGGTGGCTCCTACGGACCATCAGACTCGGCTACACGATTCAGTTCGCCCGGCGTCCCCCCAAGTTCAGGGGCATCCGGTTCACTTCAGTCAAGGCCGTTGATGCCCCTGTTTTGCGTGTGGAAATCGCAGTCCTGCTGGCGAAGGATGTGATAGAACCGGTCCCTCCAGCCGATATGAGGTTGTGGTTTTACAGCCCTTACTTCATTGTCCCCAAGAAAAGCGGTGGGTTACGACCGATCTTGGATCTGCGAGTTTTGAACCGTGCACTTCACAAGATGCCGTTAAAGATGTTGATGCAGAAATGCATTTTTGGGTGCGTCCGTCCCCTAGATTGGTCTACTTTCATGTCTCGACACAGGCCATTCCTGCAATTCGCGTTCGAGAGTCGCGCATATCAGTACAAGGTCCTGCCCTTCGGGCTGTCCCTTTCGCCTCACGTCTTCACCAAAGTCGCGGAGGCGGCCCTTGTCCCCCTGAGAGAACGGGGTGTGCGTATCCTCAACTACCTCAACGACTGGCTCAAACTTGCACAGTCTCGAGAGCAGTTGTGTGCACACAGGGACCTGGTGCCCAGGCACCTCAGCCAGTTGGGTCTTTGGGTCAACTGGGAAAAGAGCAAACTCGTGCCAACGCAGAGGATCTCTTTTCTCGGCATGGAGTTGGATTCAGTCAGCCAGACAGCACACCTCACCCAGGAATGTGCTCAGTCGGTGCTGAACTGCCTCAAGACTTTATCAGGCAGGACGGCGGTCCCACTGAAACTCTTTCAGAGGCTCCTGGGGCATATGGCTGCAGCTGCGGCGATAGTTCCGCTCAGTCTGCTCCACATTAGACCGCTTCAGCAATGGCTCCAAGGCCGAATCCCGAGGTGGGTGTGGAAACGCGATACTCACCGGGTTCAGATTACACCGGCCTGCCGCAAGACCTTCAGCCCGACCAGACCGATCCCTCATTCCTTCGGGCAGGAGCGCCCCTGGAGCAGGTATCCAGGCATGCTGTGATATTCACGGATGCCTCGACCACCGACTGGGGAGCCACGTACAATGGGCATGCAGTGTCAGGGGTATGGACGGGTCCCCAACTGCATTGGCATATCAATTGCCTCGAGTTGCTGGCAGTACACCTTGCCTTGAGCCACCTCAGAGGACGCCTTTGGGGCAAGGACGTTCTGGTCCATACGGACATTACTGCGACCGTTGCGTATATCAACCGGCAAGGCAATTTACGCTCCCGTCGCATGTCACAACTCACCCGCCACCTCCTCCTCTGGAGTCAGAAGCATCTGAGGTCCCTTCGTGCCATCCACATCCCAGGAGTGTTCAATCAGGCAGCAGTGGAGTGGAGACTCCATCCCCAGGCGGTCCAGCTGATTTGGAGTCGGTTCGGAGTTGCTCAGGTAGACCTGTTTGCATCTCCGGAAACCACCCAGTGCCAGTGGTTCTACTCCCTATCCAAGGCAACGCTCGGCACGGATGCACTGGCACACAGCTGGCCCCAGGGCCTGCACAAATATGCATCCCCCCCAGTGAGCCTGCTAGCACAGACACTGTGCAAGATCAGGGAGGACGAGGAGCAGGTCCTGTTAGTGGCTCCATATTGGCCCAACAGGACCTGGTTCCCGGAACTCATGCTCGTCGCGACAGCCCCTTCCTGGCCGATTCCTCTGAGGAAGGATCTGCTTTCTCAGAGACGGGGCACCCTCTGGCACCCACGTCCAGACTTGTGGAAACTCCATGTGTGGTCCCTGGACGGGACGCGGAGGTTCTAGGTGACCTGCCCCAGGAGGTAGCTCTCACTATCGCTTCAGCACGAGCACCGTCCACAAGACGGGCCTATGCGCTGAAGTGGAACCTGCTCGTTGAATGGTGTTCCTCTCACCATGAGGACCCCTGGAGATGTTCGATCAGAGCTGTGCTTTCCTTTTTGCAACAAGAGTTGCCGCGTAGGCTGTCCCCCTCCACCCTTAAGGTGTACATTGCTGCTATTTCCGCCCACCACGACCCCATGGAGGGGAGGTCGGTGGGGAAGCACGATCTGGTCGTCAGGTTTCTTAGGGGGGCAAGGAGGTTAAATCCTCCTAGCTCTCCCCCCCTACCCTCTTGGGATTTGGCATTGGTGCTAAGAGCCCTAACAAACTGCCTCCTTTGAGCCATTGCAGTCAGTCAAGTTGAAGTTTCTCTCTATGAAAACCCTACTCCTGACTGTGTTGGCCTCGATCAAGAGGGTGGGGGACCTGGAGGCATTTTCGGTCGACGAGTCATTTTGGCCGGTTGACTCCAGAATTTGGGCCTTGAATTTGGGCCGGTTGACTCCAGTGCAACACTGAGGCCCCGGCCCGGCTATGTGCCCAAGGTTCCTACCACTCCCTTCAGGGACCAGGTAGTGAACCTGCAAGCACTGCCCCTGGATGAAGCAGACCCAGCCCTAGCTTTGCTCTGTCCTGTACACGCACTGCGACAGTACGTGGATAGAACTCAGAGCTTCAGGACCTCAGAACAGCTCTTTGTCTGTTACGGAGGACAGCAGAAGGGGAAGGCTGTCTCCAAGCAGAGGATGGCCCACTGGATAGTGGATGCCATCACCATGGCCTACGAAGCACAAGGTGTGCCCTGCTCGCTCAGGCTGCGTGCTCACTCCACTAGGTGTGTCGCATCGTCATGGGCGCTGGCTCGTGGTGCCTCGCTAGCAGACATCTGTAGAGCTGCGGGTTAGGCGACTCCCAACACGTTCGCTAGTTTTTATAGCCTATGTGTCGAACCGGTTTCCTCCTGTGTTCTCCCCTCAAATGGGTAGTGGCACTGAGAGGCCCGGGTCAGAGTCGGCTTGCGGCGTTCTTATGCCTAATTCTCCAGAGAGTTCCTTAACCAGGCAAACCCTGTCGAGTCCTCCAGCACTCCGGCGTCCGGACGTGGCGGAGCGTCCGATGCCAGGCCTTTCAGCCAATGAATTCTTGAAATCTGGTGTGAAGCTAGTGCCCATATGAGAGACCCTGCTGGGATCCCATATGTGTATTCCACTGTATGCTTATTAGAGCCGTGTTTCCCCTGGCAGACCATGTTCTGCCGTCTCTAATGATGCAGCCTAAGCCATCTCAGAGACTTCCATGTGCAATAGGGCCCTACGGGGTTACTTCACATGTCTAAATGTCACTTAACCCCCTCTGGGAGGAGGTGACTCCACAGTGTGCCTCTTCCAAGCGGAAGGGCACGCTTCCCAGTGTTATCCTAGTCCTACTGTTTGGGTTGCACAAGGAACAACAGTAGTTGACCTTCTCTGTGTACATTTAGTCATTTTGCAGACGCTTTTATCCAAAGCGACTTACAATTGGGGAATACATAAAGCGATTCGTCTTGAAGAGGCAATCAGACAGAGGAAGTGCTCGTAACAACAAGTCTCAGGCATTGTTCAAATAAGTACAAGCTAGAAAGGAAAGGAATAAATAAAGAGAAAGAAAGTTTTTTTTTTTTTTTTTTTTAAAGTTTAGGGTGAAGTCAAGTAGTGCTGAAAGAGATGAGTTTTCAGTTGTTGCTTGAAGATTGATAGGGATCCAGCATTCCAGATAGGGGTGGGAAGATCATTCCACCAGCCAGGAATGGTGAATGAGAATGTTCTGGAGAGTGATTTTGAGCCTCTCTGTGATGGTACCACGAGGCGTCACTCACTAGCAGATCTCAGACTTCTGGAGGGGGTGTAGATTCGTAATAGTGAGTGGAAGTAGGCGGGTGCTGAGCCTGTGGTTGTTCTATATGCAAGCATCAGTGCCTTGAACTTGATCCGAGCTGCAACTGGTAGCCAGTGCAAGGAGATAAAGAGAGGTGTAACATGGGCTCTTTTGGGCTCATTGAAGACCAGACGTGCCGCTGCATTCTGAATCATTTGTAGAGGTTTGATTGTGTTTGATGGAAGTCCAGCCAGAAGAGCATTGCAGTAGTCCAGCCTAGAAATGACAAGGGCCTGGACAAGAAGTTGTGCACCATGCTCTGTCAGAAAGGGCCTGATCTTTCTGATGTTGTGTAGTGCAAACCTGCAAGATCGAGCAGTCTTTGCAATGTGCTCTTTGAAGGTCAACTGGTCATCAAAGATTACACCAAGATTTCTGACCGAAGTTGATGGGGCAATTGTTGATGAACCTAACTGAATCGTGAAGTCATGCTGTAGGGTTGGAGTAGCAGGGAAGACAAGAAGCTCAGTCTTTGCCAGGTTGAGCTGTAGGTGATGTTCTTTCATCCATGCCGAGATGTCCGCCAGGCAGCCTGAGATCCGTGCAGCTACTGTTGGATCATCTGGTTGAAAAGAGAGATAGAGCTGTGTGTCATCAGCGTAGCAATGGTAGGAGAAGCCATGTGCCTGTATGATGGGACCCAGTGATGTCGTGTATGTGGAGAAGAGGAGGGGTCCAAGAATCGATCCCTGAGGAACCCCAGTGACCAGTTGATGTGCTTTGGATACCTCCCCTCCCCAGGCCACCCTGAAAGACCTACCAGTGAGATAGGATTCAAACCAGCGAAGTGGAATCCCAGTGATGCCCAGAGATGAGAGGGTAGACAGGAGGATCTGATGATTAACAGTGTCAAACGCAGCAGATAGATCCAGCAGAATGAGGACTGATGATTTGGAGTCTGCTTTTGCAATTCGCAGGGCTTCAGTGACTGAGAGTAGCGCAGTCTCAGTTGAATGGCCACTCCTGAAACTTGACTGTTTAGCATCCAGTTTGTTGTTCTGTGAAAGAAACATTGAGACCTGGTTGAAGACAACTCGTTCGAGTGTTTTCGCTATGAATGGAAGGAGAGAGACAGGTCTGTAGTTTTCAATAAGAGAAGTGTTTAATGTAGGTTTCTTGAGCAGTGGGGTTACCCGAGCCTGCTTGAACGCAGTGGGGAAAATGCCTGTGAGGAGAGATGTGTTGATGATGTGTGTGAGTGCTGGTAAGAGTGTGGGAGAGATTGCTTGGAGAAGGTGTGATGGGATTGGGTCTAGAGGACCTGTTGTAGGATGGCTGGAGAGGAGAAGTTTGGATACCTCTGCCTCAGTGAGTGGACAGAAGGAGAAGATGGGAGTTTTAGCAGTGGATGTGGTTGGTTGGAGGTCGTGTGTGTGTGGAGGAGAGAACTGACTCTATTGATTGTTCTAGTTTTGCCTGTAAAAAAAAGTGGCAAAGTCATCAGCTGTTATAGAAGTGGTGGGAGGTGGTGGAGGGGGACAGAGGAGAGAATTAAATGTTCTGAAGAGATTACGCATGTCTGGAGCGCTGTTGATCTTGTCGTGGAAATGTGAGGATTAGGCAGTGTGGACTTCAGCAGAGAAAGATGAGAGCAAAGACTGATACCTACTCAGGTCCGACGGATCGTTTGATTTGCACCATTTTCTCTCTGCCGCTCTGAGTTTGGTCCGATGTTCACGAAGAACATCGGATAACCAGGGGTTAGAAGGGGCAACCCGTGCTGGGCTGGAGGAGAGAGGACAAATGTCGTCAAGACAAGAGGTTAAGGTCTGGCATAGAGTGTCAGTAGCTGCATTCACATCCAGAGATGAGAAATGGGTAGGTGAGGGAAGAGAGGAGGATACTACAGAGGAAAGATGTGAGGGAGAAAGGGAGCGTAGGTTTCGTCTAAAAGTAACCGGTAAGGGGGTTGATGGCACACGGGTATCAAAAAGTAATGTAAATGAAATGAAGAAATGGTCAGAGATATGTAGTGGTTGCACCAGAATGTTATCTGCAGTGCAATTGTGTGTGTAAATTAAATCAAGTTGGTTGCCTGATTTGTGCGTGTAGAGCCCGGTCCTATCGTCTGCCTTATAGGAAGGATCAGGAGGCCTACACAGGGCACTGGAAGGGGCAGCTCCTGTGGTGCTTTGGTAGGGATCCCAATTTCGTCAGTCATCCGATGTGACTCGTAGTGACCGACTGAAAGGGACACGTCTCGGTTACGTATGTAACCCTCGTTCCCTGAGGGAGGGAACGGAGATGTCACGTCCCATCGCCACAGTCGCTGTACCACCGCTGAGCTGCCGGGTCACCGGCTCAGCTCCTCAGCGAAAGCATGAATTAATGCGGTGCACCTGCTGCCTCTTATACTCATGCTGTGATTGCATCCAGCTGCCGCTAGTAATCGCATGCCAATGTCCATTGGCTCGTTTAGTTACACTCGAAGTGGATTGGCCAGATCCCAATTTCGTCGGTCATCCGACGTGACGTCTCCATTCCCTCCTTCAGGGAACGAGGGTTACATATGTAACCTAAACGTTTTAAGCCAACAATTCCTGGAAGGCTAATTTCACTGGAGAATGCAATATTATGGATAGAGGACTATTTTTTTTTTTTTTTTCTGGAAGCAACAATATGAAGTTAGAAATGCTATTAATGATGGATGGATTACAAACGTGCAACTTTTCACTTCAGAAGACATTAATTGATTGACTGGAGTCATGTGGATTACTTGTGGATTATTGTGATGTTCTTATCAGCTGTTTGGACTCTCATTCTGATGGTACCCATTCACTACAGAGGATCCACTAGTAAGCAAGTGATGTAATGCTAAATTTCTCCAAATCTGCTGTGATGAAGAAACAAACTCATCTACATTTTGGATGGCCTGAGGGTGAGTTAATGTTCAGCCAATTATTATTTTGGGGTGAACTCTTACTTTAAGAGGCTCGGACTAATTGCACAAATATGTTTAGTATTTGAGGCTTAGGATTTTAAACAAACTCTAAACAGGAATATCAATCAATACATTACTGACTTGTAAGTGCTGTAAAGTTAAAGGTCTTGACAGCTTTGTTTAAACATATGTTTAAAAATACCTTGACTTATTGATTATAGTGTTCTTGGAAAACCAGGTTATGATGTGAAGGGCATAACAGTTAGCTATGCATTGTTGCAGGGTCAATGTGATGAGTTGTCCTCTGCAGGCTTAAGTAACATCAATAATTCAGTTGAATGGGGTGAAGAGTTATACATTTTGCAGTGGTTAAACTTTTAGCTTGAATAAAATATGAATGAAACTGTATTTTACGGGTTGGCTTATAAAGGATTTTTGGAAATCTCCTGAGTGCCTCTAAGGAAGGGGAAGCCTATCAATTACACTTATGATGAAAGGACTGGGGAATCATCAGGGACCATGAAAAGACTGGAATATATATTTCTGTAGCCTGTAGAACTTCATCTACAGTGCATCATCATTAACATAAATTATATAATGCTTAACATGTAACAGCTGTTGTGCTCGTTGGGAAGCTCATGAGGTTTTAGTCTGGCTTGCATCCAGATTCTTTGTCATTGTATATTAAATATTTATTGTACATTATAATGTTTCACATTTTTAAACATTTTGAAACCGACTTTACCACCAGGTTTACATTAGATTTCAAATCCCAGAATGTCATTGTGGTTATATTTAGTATATATAAGTTTTGACAGACAAAACACATGTGGGTATTTTGGATTTTTTTAAAAAAACTACTTTTGTAAGCTAGTCCTAGGTTTTTCACCCGATCGGAACCAAACCAGCGCAGAAAGACTTTCTGGAGAGTGAATATCAATAATTATCAAAAAAAAGTTGAAGTTCATAAGGGCAGAGCCGTTTTTATTAAAACGCTTATAACTGTTCAATGGAAAGCGATATTTTCAACAAACTCAGACCATTTAACCATGTAAAAGCTCAAACTGAGGTCACAGTGAAAAAAAACATTGATTTTGGCCACTTGGTGGTGCTATAACAGGGAAAAAAACATAAAAACGGCTATAACTACGCATCCGTTAAGTCCGATTGACTTGAAAGTTGGTATGCCGTGTCTTTGTCCAAAGGGCCATAAGTGTCTATGAGGACATTTGCGTATCTTGAAAAACATGGCCGTCTTCGGCCAATGAATTTTGAGCACCAATCGGAATGAAACTCGGTGGTTAAAAGCTTATAAATCCTGAACAAAACCTCAAAAAGTCCCGAAACTAGGTGAGCACATGTGACAGATGATTCTAAACAAGCATGTAAAGTTTTATGGAGATCGGTCTGTCGGACCGTAGGCTATAACAGCCATAAATGTTAATAATGTTATATTTCTATGGTAAATTAACTGCAATAGCCAAAAATGCTTGTTTTAAATATTGATTTAGCTGGTTACAGGCATGTTAAATAATACACAATGTCTTTTTCCTTGTGCGCTTGAACTCCATAATCACTGCTTCCAGCTAAATTTATTATTACTGTTATTATTTGGAACAGTAGCTTGTAGAAAAATGTTCATATGTTATATATACATTTATCGTTATTGTTTTATGAACTCTGTCAGCTTGAATGTTCATTTCAAATAATTAATTCGTTAAACATAGTATATGTCACGCGTGCCTACTGTGCTGGAGCGAGGAGACGTAGGAGATTTCTAAAGATATAGTCTTTATTCATCCAAAATAAAGCAGCGCTTTGAACAGGCAGGAACACACACGTAGCACAGGGGAGAGACAAACAATACCGGACGCTGGAGACATGGAAACACAGGGCTTAAGAACACTATGTAATTAATAAAACACAGCTGAAGACTAATGAACTAATAATCACACTAAACGACGACATGAACAGGAAAACCCAAATAAGGACATAAACACTGGGACACAGGGAGCATGTGGGGAGCGAAACACACACTCAGAATGTCCAGACTCCTGACAGTATAATTATTGCTGATGCAAATTATGTTAACAATCAAAATAAAGTATAATAATAATAATAAAATATCAAATTACTGAAAAAGAATGTTTGATAAAAACTTAATGAATCAAATGAAGCAAACTCAATCCACATAGAACTAATGTGTACAAAAATTAAAAAATAAATAAAAATAAAAAAACACATTAGTGCATTGGATGATGGACTGTTTCCAGTTTCTTTCTAGCCCTGATTATGATATAAAGCTCTGGTCACACACAGTGTGAACTCATTATTCTATAACTGGAGGGAAGTCTTCTTGGTAAATAAAAGTGAATGTTTTTGAACACTATTTTCTTTCTCTGTTCACTAACTTTGTTTACTTGTTAACTATGTTCCAAGGCTGTGTGTGGCCTCCTGGTCGGGAATGAAGTATTTCTGAATTATGAGGGGATGTCTTCATGTAATAATTTCAGTAATTATCACAATCAAACATGTTCTCGTTCTGCTCTCTTGTTACCGCATTGTACTTGAGATAATGATGAATTTAATTATGCCCTGCGTAATTGTATGTAATTATCAAAGAATTGAACATACGAACTGGCAGACTTCATTCCATCAGTGCCATCAAACTAGTTCTTCCAACTTTTTCAACCACGTTTGTGTTTTGATCTCAAGTGTGGCTGATTAAACACCCTCAAACTTCATTGTTTAACTAAAGTGCACCACATTTTATTGTTAATTAGTAGCTGCAAATTAGCATATATGATGTGGAAGCAGGTCAAATGGCTGCCATAATAAACATATTGTTTACTATTCCCGCTTACATCTATGTAGCAGTGTTGATTTTTTCTCTCTCCATTATTAACTTCACGATTTTTCATATGTTCAGAAGTCATCCAGACTACATCTTATTTCGTGAAGCTAAATGGTTCCCAAATATATTGTAAGTTACACAAATTATATGTTTTATAAAAATAGCTGTGGGTTATAAAAACAGCTGAGGGTAATAATTCCCTGGTTGATGTGTCTAAAGATACTGCAGCTGCACAAAAGCCTAGTCTGCATGAAATGGGTCATTATCACACCTTCCTTCCAAAATGGCTCTGATGCAGCAGATAATAACACATTGTTTCCAATAAATTTGACAAACTAAATAAATATTACAAATTCAACTCAGTGCTTTCACTGCGCCATGAAAAAGGAAGTCCTAATTAGTGCCATTGGAACAAACCATGAGCAGAACATGTCATTTCATAGTTAATTATGGTGTCACAGGGACTTGGAGTTCCACTGTGAAGCCCATTTTAATGCATTGGGGACAAGTGGACAACATATTTTAAATGACTTTCTACAGTGAAACACAAAAGGTTGTGTGTGTGTGTGTGTGTGTGTGTTGGGTGGATATCATATAGCAAGGTCCCGCAAAGATAGCTGTAAAAATGTGTGTGTGTCAGTGTTATTTTATTTGTACTGATATACTATCATAGTTTTTGTTAATATTTTGAATTAGTTTTAAAATTTTTATGCTTCCACTTTACTTTTAGTTAAAGTTTTAGTATTTTTGTTGTTTTTGTCATTTGTATTATTTTTTTAAAAATGTTTATATAGTTTTATTAATTTCTGTTTATTAGTTTTAGTTCATTTTGTTTTAGTTTTATTTTTGTCTATATAATGTTATTATTTTTTTATTTATTAGTTTTTGTTTTGTTTTGTTTTGTTTTAGTTATTTTGTACTTTAAGTTCAAAAATTAGAAATGTTGCCTGAAATAAAAAAAATAAAAAAAGTTTTTAAATACTTTACTTCATTTCAGTTAACTTTCATTTTATTTCAAGAAATGTTTTTATGTTCTTAGTTTTGGTTTTGTCTATATAGTTTTTATAAATATTTATTTATACGTTTTAGTTTATTAAGTTTAATTTAGTATTCAAGTTCAAAAATTAGAAATGTTGCCTGAAATAATATAAATTTAAGTTTTTTAAATATTTTAGTTTATTTCAGTTAACTTTTATTTTACTTCAATAAATGTTTTTATGGTCTTAGTTTTGGTTTTGTCTGTATAGTTTTTATTAATTTTTTATTTACTAGTTTTAGTTTATTTAGTTTTAGTTTCGTATTCAATGATGCCTCAAATAAAATAAATGTAGCTTTTTTAAAATATTTTATATTATTTCAGTTAACTTTCATTTTGTTTCAAGAAATATTTTTATTGTCTTAGTTTTGGTTTTGTCTATAGTTTTTTATGAATTTTTATTTACTAGTTTTAGTTTATTTAGTTTTAGTTTAGTATTAAAGTTCAAAAATGAGAAATGTTGCCTGAAATAAAATAAATTTAAGTCGTTAAATATTTTACTTTATTTCATTCCACTTTTATTTTATTTCAAGAAATGTTTTTATGGTCCTTGTTTTGTTTTGTTTTTTTTTTCAATATATCTTTTAGTAATTTATATTTATTAGTTTTAGTTTAGTTTTAGTTATTTTAGCACTTCAAGTTCAAACATTAGAAATGTTGTCTGAAATAAAATAAGTGGATTTTTTTAAAATATATATTTTATATTACTTTAAATGTATTTTTAAAGCAAATATTTTTTTCTTCCATGCTCTTAGTTTTAGTTAACTATAACAACCTTGCATATTTAATGATGAATTTTCTTTTTGGGGTGAACTATCCCTTTAAAATTTAGGCAAGTCACTTGTCTCCAGCATGTCTACCCAATCTGCCCTGGGAATCCTCCATGTTGGACAGCTTGGAAGTCAGAGATTGATCTGAACAGTATAGTGGTTACAGATTTATGGCTCAAATATCAGTCAGTGATTTAAAAGCTTGAAAGGTTGATAGGAGATTCCATTTTGTTTTTTATTTAATCTATACACACCTCAAATATTTGTGGTGTTTTTGTTACTTTTCTATCATAGAGACTTCAGCCAGTAAACATAACACCCTATAGCATTGTGGGGGCAAGTTTTGCACAATCTTTCACATTCCCTCCTTTAATATGTCTTTCATGAAATGATTTTCATAAAACAAGAGCTCAGATCAATAATCCATGGTTTCTCCATAAATGGCCTTTACTAATGCCAGTAGTAAACATATTTCATATTTGCCACATACATACGCACACATGAGCCCAGCGCTGACGGATGCCTGGTTCTCCACAGGCTCATTATGACCCTGTCCAGTTACTTCCCATAAAACATGTGGCATTTCATCAGGAAAGTGCTGGAAGCAAAGCCTCTGTCCAGGGTCTGCTTATAATAGGTCTCCAAAGCTTTGGTGTTGATGCTGTGAGGAACCCCAAGACATGCCGTGCGGTCATGGGATGACCCCAAAATGACAAACTCTTCATTTGTATTGTTTTCGAGTAGGACCCGAGGTCTGTCAGGTATACTAATGTAGAGGCAAGCCTTTATGTTGCCTCATTTTGCATGCTCACCAGAGAGAGAATAACTCCTTAGGCTAATTGCTGTAACTGAAGGAAGTGAAAGAAATTTCAACTCCTATATCACATTTATGTCAGACTCCACAAACCCTCACTCACGGGTTGACTCTTTTCCTGAAAATGGCCCCTCGACATCCAGTAATAAACATTCACCTGACAATTTATATTGAATCAGAAGTGAAAAGAAGTTGCTGGGGAATTTCTTGTCAACTGCATCAAGCGTTTTTAGATGGATTCATCTTCATTCTGTACATTGTTGAGAACAGAATGCCCTGTTTGCAACAAAACCAGACGAGGTGACATGCTGACATCTGTCTCTGTCTTTCCGCCGCATTTTGATGCTTCTGCTCTAGCTTCTACACGTTTAAATGGGACAAACAGGGTTTTGTTCAGACAGAAGCCATTTTTATGTACTGTGCCGCTTTTTAATAGTTTTTCTATGTAAACATGCACTAGATGGATGTCTGTGGTCATTCAGCACAATGCATATGAGTACAGCAATTTTAACGTGGTGTAAAGTTTGAAAAAGTTCTGAATTATGGATGTGCATCTCCATAACTGAGGCCAATGCGATACGCATCTCGATGCATAGCCAGCGATACAATACATTAAAGATACCTATGAAGCAGCTACCGATGCGATGCAATATGATTCACGCCTATTACGATGCAGTGCGATCTGATTTCGATTCGATTCAACACAATGTGATTCAATGCAATACAATGCAATGAAAAAAATATGATGCTATGCGATGTCCACTGGGTGGTGCTACTGGCGTTTTTTTCCCCAGAACAGATGAACGTACATATGGTACGTTTTATGTGACGTTGTTTTTGTAGGTGTCACCGCAGTTCTGATTGAAATGTCCATTGAGTGGCGCTATAAGTCTAATGCTCTGTGACGTTTTAAAATAACGTACCATCTGGACTTTTGGTTGTACCTAGGATAGCAAAGTCCACTAAAGGAGGTAGGCTTTTTCACATTTGGCTCCCAAACTCTGGAATAGCCTTGCTGATAACATCTGGGGTTCAGACACACTCTCTCTGTTTAAATCTAGATTAAAGACACATCACTTTAGCCAAGCATTCTTCTAATGCATCTCATAATCTTGTACTGCAGTTATATCTGATCAAACGCACATTATTCTTTAGCTTAGGCTGAACAAATCGTTTTTGCTTGGATAGAACAGCAACTACGCTAATTATGTCTCTATTTGTTTCTCTGTTTCTGCCACGGGATGTAACTAGGAATTACACAAGCTTCAGTCTGGATCCAAGCCTTAAATGATCTGAGATGACCAAACACCTGAGAAGAGATGATGCCAACCCTCAGACAACATACAGAATTAACTAATTTTGCCATATGTTAAATAAATTATGTTTCTGCAATATATAAATATTGTAGAAACTTCATTTCCTGTAAAGCTGCTTTGCAACGATTTGTATCGTGAAAAGCGCTATACAAATAAACTTGAATTGAATTGAATTGAATCTGCACTAACCTACCCAATAGTATGAACAAAAGCGAATGTGATGTAAAAACGCAATTGCAAGCATGCCATTTTAGCTTGTTTTTCAATCTCTCATCTTTCAGCTCTTTCATTGTGAGTTATGTTTTTGAGATATTTGATATTTGTACCCAAGGACCCACATCCTAAGTCCAGTTCCATGCCTGCTTAGCTACTGAGCAAGCTTGTTACGTCCAGAAAGCGAAACATATGGAGTTGTAATCATAACTGTGTACGAAAACGATTATAAGTGCTCGTGGTGAATCTTACCATCCCTATTCTGTATACAAATGTGTTTCCGTCATGGGATAAAAAATTAAAAAGGTAATTGTGACTTTTTGTCTCACAATTCTGATTTGTTTAATTTATTAAAAAATCGAAAGAAAACAGACTGCTGGGAGAATTCTGCATCTCCTAATTGGCCCACTTGCAGCCTCACAATTGGCCGTGTTATCTAGGGGTGTGAATCGGCACTGGTTTCACGATTCAATTCGATTACGATTTTTATGTCAACGATTCGATTCAATTCGATATCAGATGCATCACAATGCATCACGATTATATCAAATTTATTTTGTGCATTTTTATTAAATGATATAAGCAGGTTACTTTTTAAAATAATTATGTTAGTTAATTAATTAATTAATATAGAATTAATTAATTATTGTTATGAATTATAAGTAAATATAGCTTCAAAACACACAAGCAAATATAAAGTAATAAAGGGGGGGAAAGACAATTACAAGTGATAAACAAAAAGCACTTTCAGTATCTGGGAGTGCTTTAAGTATCAAAAGTTTACAGATAATCATAGTTATGGGTTTTTCTTTTTTTCCTGGCATTATTGTCATTTGCAAGGGCGTAGGTTTGCTTTTGACATTGGTGGGGACATAAACCCAAGTGCCCCCCGCCCGCCCGCTACAATATTTTTCGCTTTTTTGATAGACCTTGGACCACAGTTTCATGTCACCTAAAGTCTTTATTTATAGCTTATGTTTGCACATATTCATAACACTTTTTTTTTTTTTTTTTGTTAGTATGTTTAACAGACAATAATTCAACAATTTTTATTTTGTGAACCAACAACATCAGCATCAGAGTTCTGGCTGTCTTTATCACCCATCACTTTATTTTTATGTTAATCAAATTGGACCCAAGGTGATTCTGAAAGAATACTCTGCTGTTGCTGTAGTAACGAACACAACTTTCATGAGCATCTGATTGACAGATAAACCGCACGCTCTTATTTCAGTGTTGATTTTTTTTATTTTTTTTTTTTATTTTGTGGATTATTTCAGCTAACAGTTTGATTTGTACATTCAGTTGAACAACTTTAAGTTAAAGTTAAAGACTGTCCGCGGCGGACTGTTGTTCCAAATCCTGCTGCACCACAGAGTGCCACTTACATATTTTTTTTTTTTTTTTTTTTTTACCATAAAATCACATTAAATTTGTCCCAAATTATTGTTAATGTTCATAATGACTTTATCCTAGGCTGGAAGATTGTGTATCTTTCCGCACAACCTTTTTCTGTCCATATGCTTTATAGGAGATAATAATAGCCATATTGCGCTTTCTCTTTCAGTTTGCTCTGTTTTGTCAAACACCGTACTTCAAACTCATCTATGCAACTTTGTTAATTCCTGAAGTGAACTTCTATAACTGTTTTGGACTGCTGTCTTGAATTGGGTATAATACCTGTGAGTTGTTCTAAACGCGGCTGCGCGTCCGGTGTGCGACTACGTTCCGCCCATGTATTAAATGCGCATCCTTGAAATCGCGCAGTTATCTATTTACTTCTTAGGTAATATCAATGGTATGATGTTTCAGATGAGTCCGAAATTACAAAAACATATACATATATTTAATTGTTTGATCAATATTATTGCTAGGGACAGTTTGGCAGTCGGTGGATATTGGTAGGGACACGTCCCTGGCGTCCCTCCCCCTAATTCTACGCCCCATTTGATTATTACTGATGAGATCATAGACACTGGCAGCTTTAATAGACTGCATTCACACTAATGCACAGATCTGTTTCCACATATCAGATGTTTCGTCCTGTTCTGAAAACATAACTGACTGTGTTTACATCAATTTCGTATCATAAAAGTAAATGCAAGTGCACGCCGCGAGCTTCAGGACAAACAAACACAAAGCGCACGTGAAAGTCTGTCAGTACGTGAGTTTTGTGCATCTAATAGTACTGCATTCCAAACGGCAGAAATGAAAGCGTAGCTATCTAAAGTAAAAGACTAAAATAACAGCAAGTGGAAGCACTGTCGAGCAATGCGCACGCATCTCACAGCGCATATTCTGTGCAATGAAGCCCGCCGCGTTTATCTCTAGCGCACACACGTGCCATATGCGGGAAAAAGCGAAGCTCAGATTTTAAAACAGCGAGTGCATTTTAATTACTCGCGTGACAAGCACGTATGCGAATGAGGTAATATGCTATAATCGATTATGGTCTATTACTGCATCGATGCAGAATCATCCACGTTCGCATCGCGATGCATCGATGTAACGATTAATTTCGACACCCCTAGTGTTATCTTCAAGACTTTCTGACCTGGAAAAGTTTGTTGAGGAGGGACAAATAAAAATGTGATACACATAAGATACAGTCATATCATATCCCCAGTGTTTCAGCTCGGGGAGAGTGAGAATGTGGGTACTACAATATATAAGTGTGAAATGAGCCAAACCTGTCTTCACTTGTTTGTCACAAAATTTTATGTCTAAACACAGCACAAAGTTCTGACAGACACACTTAGCACATGCCTAGTTTGTTTAGCACTTTTAATGATCTAGACACATCAACCAAGTCAGGGGCCTGTGTTGCCATGCATTAATCTACCATTACTTGAATAATATGAGCTGAGCACTACTGAAAATAGTGTAATTATCTAATTATAGTGTTCTTTGTGGTTTACTTATTCAATATTTTAGTTTTTATTACAAATAAATGTCTAGAAATTATGCTCTGTCATTTTAAGATTCATTTTGCTCTAAAACTGTAATGTCAAGAAGGTTTGAGATTAAAGCCCCCTAAACCTGAGTTTTCAACCCTGCTCCTGGGGATCCACTGTTTATTTCCAACCCTCTTCAGCACACCTGACCTGTGACTTGTCAAGTGATCTTAAAGACCTTGATTAGCTGGTTCAGAGGTGTTTGATTGGGGTTGTAGCTAAACTCTGCAGGACAGTGGGTCACCAGGAGCAGGGTTGAAGACCTATGACCTAAAACAAGAAGTCTATAGTTACTGAAAAGTCTTAAAGGAACAATTCACCCCAAAATAAACATTTGCTGAAAATTTACTCACCTTAAGGCCATCCAAGATGTAGATGAGCTTGTTTCTTCATCAGATTTGGAGAAATTTAGCATTACATCACTTGCTCGCCATTGGATCCTCTGCAATGAATGGGTGCCGTCAGAATGAGAGTCCAAACAGCTGATAAAAACATCACAACAAACCATTAATTGACATAAATTCACAAGATGTTAATTGATGGACTGGACTGGAGTGGTATGAATTACTTGTGGATTATTATGTTTTTTTGTTGTTGTTGTTGTTGTTGTTTTTATCAGTGTTTGGACTCTCATTCTGACGCCACCCATTCACTGGCAATTTTCATTTTTGAGTGTACTGTTCCTCTAAACAATGAATAAGAATAACTTGTACTTTTACAAATAGTGAGAAACATTCATAATATGAGCACTAAACACTTCAATGATACATTACTATCAACTAAATACAGTACTTTTCATCTGTTCCGGGGAAAAAAACCAAACACTCTTTTAGCACCACTCAGTGGACATTTCACATGGAATATGTTACAAAACGTACGTGGCGGCATGTATTTCACGTCTTGCAAAAAAGTTCCCATAGGTACATTTTCGTCATGAGATCAGGTTGTTCAATTTACAAACACATCTGATGAAAAATCGGATTAGTGCTCTGGAAAAGTGTCTGATTTACACATTATTTGTGACTCATTAATGGCAGCCCTTTGTGTCCAAAATCTAACAGGATCATGATCTTGAGTCAGTCAAGCAGGAAGCCAAGAATCTTCTAACATGTACTTACATAATCTTAATTTAGTATTGAGCAGGCAGACATCCTGGAGGAAGATCTTTGAGAATCTTGGCTCACTCATACAGGTATCCTGTCATAGGATCCTGTGGGATATAGAGGAACCTGAATCGGTATCAAGCAGGTGGGACGCTGGAGGGCAGGCGCTTCCTGGCTGACATTTTATAGGATTTCACAGTATCTTTGAGTTTCAATGCATCCATGCCAGGAAAGTAACCAGAGGCAACATCATAGAGCAGGTTTAGCACAGGACTCAATTCTCCACGGTGATGTGCCAACAAATGCACTGAAACATGGTTAAATATGGAGAGTCCTCCGAACAGATGAGCCTCTGATAAATTACATAAATAATCATAAACAGAAGCAATATTACACGTCAGTGCAAGTAATGAGCCATATGAATCATGAAGAATTGATGCTACTTTACTGTAAGGTGAGTAGATTTCTGAAATGTAAACCAGGGACATTTCCTAGTTCAGTCTTTAAAAATCTCACTTGTTAATATCTATGAATAAAAAAATTAGGAAAATACATTTGTAAATATTTTTTATTTTTATTTTTATTTTTTTAATTGAATTGTTGTGGATTCCATATATTGTTTTTATAATTAATAACTGCTGTTTGCTTGTCAGACTGATTCTAATTGATTTTATTACACAAAATCACACAAAATCATAGTAGTACATACTAAAACTGTAAATGGTAACCACTGCAAAAAGCAGATCAAAACTAAATTAGGCTATAAAAATTATGACTTTACATAAAAATACAAAAATAAAGCAAAATCTATCTAAAAAGGTATTTAACAAATGTGTTTTTTTTTTCTAATTGCACTCTTAAAAAAATCTGTAAAAATAGGGCACAATGTACTGTATAATTTGAAAGAATTTTTCTGTATTAATTTATTTATTTTTTATTTTTTTACAGGTATTTTACCAGTATTTTGAATTTTACACTGCATTGTGTTGTGTTTTAGGGTTAACAGAAATGTCTGTAAAATTAATGGATAATGTTCTGTGTAATAAGCTGCCAGTACTTTTTCTGTTATTTTACAAATTTATTTTTTACAGTGTGTATTTAATATTTTCATTTTCACAAACTGAATATACAACAGTAATTACAATTACAGTAATTTTTAAACTTTTTAAATGTTATTTTTACAGGTATGTTTGTACTTTTGGAAATGGATCTTTATTATGTCTAAATTATCTTATTATTTTGCATTTTAGGTTCATTTTGAGCACAGCTTATATTGATAAAAGAATAATTGTTGAAAGAATAATAGTTTAGTTGATTAATTTGTACTTTCACCCTTTAATGTTATTGGTATCTGTAGTTTCTGTTTCTAAGCTTTTAAGTTTCCATTACATGTATTTATTTATTGATTCATTCATCATGAACATGGTCACATTCTTTGTTAATTTCGTAATTTTGTAAAATTGTTTGCTATTTTGTATATTAACTTTTCCTTTTTATAAAGTTTATAGTAAACAAAAAGCTGTATATTTTAAATATATATTGTGGAATAATTTTTGCCTTCGTATTTCATACTTTAGTAAAAGTATTCCGTTTCAATACATACCTTTATCTGAAGGCAAATATTTACGTATAAAGAGTTTACTATTGCTCTCAAGCGGTGTGATTTCCGCGGGTTTTTAATACGTCAACTAGTGACGCAATATCCGGTACAGTAAGCGCCCATTCAAACCTTCAGGTAGCTGAAGCAGCGTGCGGTGAGTTTGACATGTCAGATGAATGCAATATTTCTCAGCTGTCGAATATAAAATATCAAGATGCACGAATGCAAATATATATGTGGAATGAATATGCTAGACAGCTTGCACTGAGTAACTTAAGCAGGAAGTTAGCTAGAACAGCTAACTTTGTTGTTTACCTCAGTTGTGCAGGTGTTTACACTGTTTTGCTGGCTCTGCAGAGATGAATGTGGCTGCATTTGATTGGCATTAAGAAATGCATAACATTTACTAACTGTAATGAAACATATATTTATAATACATAAGGTGCGTTAAATACTCCCGCAGTCTCAGGAGTCTTAAAGTCCGTGTAAAGTCAATATTAATTGTGTGTTCTGTTTGTCACATCACAGAAAAAATGTTCTTAACCACCAAGCCAAATTTGAATGCTAAAAAAAACGCCAAGTAAATAAGATAAGGTATCAAAATCTTGAAAAAAAAAAATAAGCAGTATTCTCTGCTCTCAAATGCTGGGGGCGTGTCCACTGGCGGCGCTGAAACCACGCCCACTCGCGGGAAAGCTGCCGTCTCTCTCAACGGTCATATGATGCGATTTCAAGTTTTCCTTTCTCTTTGGAGTGTTACAAGCTGTCTGTGCATAGATAGAGAAGATCCCTGAAGTTGCAAAGACTTAAGTCTCAAACCCAAAGAGATATTCTTTATAAAAGTCCAGACTTGTCCACGCCCCCCTAAAACGGCTCATTCAAACACACCTCTACATATCTAGGTCAAGGTGTGGGAAGATTTGCATAACACCGCCCAAAGGTACACGCAATGAAAGAAGGCCTAACTTTTATTCTCACTGTAGTATTGTTGCTGCCGCCGGAGCCATGTCCTGGAGACACTGTGTTTCGTTGTGAAAGCGAAACTACTTTGTTTGGCCTTCCAAATGAAGTACACAACTAGAAATCAGTGGTTAAGTTATATTTACAACACTGTTCCAGATTAGTACAGCAAATATTCGAGTGTGTGCAGCGCATTTTACAGAGGACTATTTCCGGATCCTGGGAGAGAGTAGCCTACAATGTGAACACTATGAATGGCGGTGAACAGCAATTCCAACGCAAGGACAGTCTGGTGCTTCTGACTCACAGCCTGTAAGTACGTTTTGATATTTAAAGAATTTACTACTGACTATTCAAACGCGAGTATTAAGCAGTGTAGTGTAGTGCTTGTTTGCATTTCTACGATCACAAATGTTTATGTTTACACGGCGCAACGCGTAAAAAGACAGTATGAGTCATTATAATCAGTATTATGTCCTCACTGAATGCAACAAATGCATCGTTTATAGCGGGTTTTATTGTTTTAGTCTCTTTGCGCAGGGACCATAGACTGTAAAAAGTCGGGACACGTCATCACAATACGGTAAGGGGCGTAACATTTCCGTCTCACGCTTGAGGTATTCGGCCAATCACAAGGCACTGGATAGCTGGCCAATCAGAGCACACCTCGCTTCTTGTAAAAATCAGCGCGTTTCAGAAAGGCAGAGCATAGAGGAGCAACAATAATGTACAGTATGTGGAAAATAATGTATTTTTTGAACATCAAACCGCGTAAACATTGCATTACACCAAATACACAAAATAATGTTCTTTTTAGCAACATCATATGACCCCTTTAATAAGGAGACCGAGCTGTTTTGTAAATGATGGCAACCAGGTATTATGCACTTACGTGATGAAGGCATAGCTAGCTAGCAAACTGTAGGCTGTAGTAACTAACGGTAACGACAGTAACTCACGATTTAGCCGTAAACCACTGATGCTAATGCGCTCTAGTTATTAGGTGTGTTCGACTTGAAGCAGCGCTGCAGAACGATCAGTGTATGGCATCAAAGTACCACGAGAACGATTCGAAAGCATCAGGAGCGTCTGCTCTCTGTAGCTCTCACTGTACTTTGATGTCACACACCGATCGGTCTGCAGCTGTAGACACCTCTTATAGTGTTGGGAGGGCCGTGCTCGGTGGCTCGATTGCGTCATCGAGTCATGATTTAGCCCCACCCAAAAAAAATCCTGATCACGAAAATGGTGAAAAACTGTTTAACGGTCTAACTCCACAATGAAGTAGGGCTGCAACAACTAATCGATAAAATCAGTTATTATCAATAATGAAAATCATGGACAACCATTCTCATTGATTAGTGGGGTCTGCCCACAGTGCACGTCCAACTTCAGCCGGTCATTTCTATGGCCAATATGCATCTAAAAATAGTGGAGGAAACAGAATGAAATGCTGCGGGAGAAGTACGTGATCCAAGCTGCACAAAACATGAAAATTCTTTATTTTAAGCTTTAAGTTAATGCATTAGCGTAATGGCTTGCCCTGTCAGGTGCTTCGACAGATGCGTGTGGGTCCTCAGCGCAAAAACGTTCAGTTTACGGTCATATCCTTATCTGTAAATGTCACAAATTCACGTGAGCATTTCCATTTTTGCATAAAGTTCCGTCCTGAAAGTCTGTGTTAAGTTTAAATCTTTACTGAATGAGCGCCTGCGCGGCGGCCGCGTGAACGCGCGTCAGAGAGGGATTAATATTCAGTGCAAAAACATTCATTGTGTTGAAATAATTGTTGTTGATCGTTAAATTAAGGTTTACAAGTAAACATGTAGAGCACTTATTTTATGAGAGTAGGAACTGTAAAGGGATAGCTGCGTATAGTTGTCTGAATATAAATATCAGACACTTCATAGCTGCTTTTTTTCAGGATAAAGAAATTACAGTAAACGTGACTGTGATCAAAAAGTTGGTTAACACTGAGTTTGTGTTTTTATTCGTCTTTATTATTTTTATTATTATCTTAATTTTTGATGAAGAGATTTAAACTATAGGCCTATAACAAATAATGTAAGCTTTGTGACACTGCTGCTCTAAACTAACAGTATTGGTGTTTACTAAAATAATTTTTTAGCTATCTGTATTGGTTATTCCTCCAATATACTTAAGGTCTTTAGTAACAGTAGGCTATTTCTAATGCTATAATAGAATTATTTCTGTTATCTATGAAAGAAAGATCTATGAAAGATTTTTTTCAGATACCCGATTACAGTCAAAAAGTACCTAAACAATGCCAGCAAGAATGCATGCTGTTATGAAAGGCAGGAGGCTATTTTTTTTTTATTATGTGAATAAATATTTAGTTGTTTCAGTTTGTTATTTGCCCAGTAAATGACACAAAATTTTTTAGATTTAAACAATTCTTTGACAGATTCCTAAAATATTTGTGTTTTCTCTTTATTATGACAGGTGGTCTAATAAATTAAGCACTGTATGTTTTCATAGCATTCAGTTGGCACGTTTGTTTGAAGGATATTGGGCAGAATGTGGAAGTGTTTTTGGCAATAAAATAAAAAAGAAGAAAATTTAGCTTTTTTAAACCTGATTAATCGATTAATCGGGAAAATAATAATAATAATCGGCCAACTAATCGATTATCAAAATAATCGTTAGTTGCAGCCCTACAATGAAGTACTACATAGTTCACAGTCTTTGTAACATGTTTCAGCACAGTGTTAATTTCGTCAACGAAGACGATGATGAAAAATATTCGTTAACGAACATTTTTTTCTGTGACTAAGACGTGAATTCGACGAGTTAAAAATAATATCTGATGATAAAAACTATGACGAAATGTATGCCGCGTCTTCGTTAACAAGAATAGAATGTTATTTGAGGACTTCCGGATATTCAAAATACATACTATAGGCTAAGTTAACTGCCTTGTCTTTCAAAATGTGCGTCCCTGTCATTGGATTGCGATCGGATAAGGGGCGTTCGCATATCTAGTCTCAGTATGGCAGCCGCAGTGGATGGACAGGCTACCAAAACGCGAACTAGCGATCTGAAACAATGGCCTCAGGTTAGAGATAGGGTGACCTGACGTCCCGTTTTTCCTGGGAGTCACAATTCTTTGTCGATTAACTTAACGTTAGTGAAGGCGGGAGAGGCGGAATCGCGCTGATAGAAGTGCTCTCTCTGGCGCACGCTCCACGTCTTCAGTTCTCATGAAGCGCACGATCAGTTCTCTGTGCTCAAATACACACACAGCAGTCCAAATGTCCATCGTGTAGAGTATCTCACATAAATACAGTCAGTTATGGCTTAAGTGAACGTGGGTGAAAACTGAATGTGTGCCAGTATTACATGCATGCCTTCTGTCTTAAAGGGACAGCATTCCTAATTAAATACCTATCTGTGTCATTAATGTTAACCAACAAAAGATGTTAAATAAATGTAAACATGTTAAGTAAACTTACTGTATCTTAAAAATTAGTTTAATTTGTATCTCAACCCAAAAATGAAAATTGTCATCATTTATTCCAGTTTTTCCAAATTCAATCCTTGATTCAAATTTAATAAAAACAATAATAATTCCTTACATTTATATAGCGCTTTTCTGGGCACTCAAAGTCTTTACATTATGAGGGGGGATCTCCTCATTTCTCATGAGCTTAATTGATTTAGTCTAAAGAGAGAAGAATTAATGACTATTTTTCTTAGAAGACTAAATATAAAATAGCTACCTAAATAAATGTTGGTAGCTGCAGTTTGACTAAAATAATGACTAAAAGTTGACAAAAATGTAATGACTTTTCGTCGACTAAAACTAGACTAAAACTATGAAAGACTCAAATGACTAAAATATGACTATTAAGCATTTTCGTCTCAAGACTAAGACTAAGACTAAATCAAAAATGCCTATCAAAATTAACACTGTTCAGCAATGCATTTCTAACATTTATAATGTGTTTACAGACAATTCTCAGAATTGACTTTACACGGACTTTAATATGAAGACTTCATACTTTAATCGGAGACACAGTTAAATGATAAGTGTTTACTGACTAAATTAAATGTGAGTGATATTATTTCAATTTGATGGCTTGTGTAATACCGCTGCCATTGACATTAATGGTAGCCGCTGTTCTGCATAAATGTCAATGTATAAACTCAATTACATAAAGGCCAACAGTCATTGCAGCTAAACAACCTTAGCCTCGCCACGGATTCCGAGGAAATAAAGTGGACCCTATCTCTCTCTCTCTCTCTCATTGTCATTATCGTTTTGCATCTGTGGTGAATGTGCCTGAGGAGCTGTTTCCTGTAACATTAGCTGTTGTGATGTTGGCATTACTACTGAAGCGTTTTGTTAACAGGAGCTCATAGGGTCAACATTACCATGCTCCTGAAGCGCGTTGCTGTTTTTTCACTCGAATATATCCATTTAAACACAGCAGGGGGCCGTAAATGTGTGGAAGGTTTGTTTGTCCAGGCTAGAGATATTATAGTTGTGTATAGCAGGGCTCATATCTTTGGGCATTTTTACATAAGCACCATAGGCTTGCAAGTCTACAACCAATTTTTAAGTATCACAAATAAAATGTTTGTCATTTGGCAGTCTATAAAGGACAATGAATAGATGAATGAATAAATAAGTTAAAAAAAGAAAAGCAAAAAGAATCAGGGCATATTAGCCAGTCAGAGAAATGGAAGGCACGTGTCGATCATTTTAGGCATTTTTTTTTTATTGAACATTACAATACATTTTAACAAAAAGTCCATATACACAAGACAGAATAGCAATCTAAATCTGCATTTAAGAAAGAAAAAATAATAATAAAAACATACATATACACAACTAAACAATAGTTCAAATTATCTTCCTTAGGACAAAATCAAGGACTACAGCGGGGGAACTATACAAGAAAAAATTCCTCCATGAAATCTAACAGAATGTCTTTTTTTTTTTTTTGTTATTAATTTGCATTAGAGACTTTTTCAAAGCTTCCATTTCTAATAAAAATAAATGACATTTTGGTATGGATTTCACAGGTTTTTTTTAATGAATGTAATATTTGCCTTGCAAAATATTAAAATTAATGACACTCAGTCATTTTGCTTTTGTGTGAATATGTGCAAATAAGATCTTTAAAGATAGCATGTAATTAACATTTCTTTGAACAAATAAAAAGGCACTAACATCATACCAAAATCTAAAAGACAAATCACAGTTATATGTCTTCCTCATGTTCGTTAAAGAAAATGCAACTATGGTCAATATCCATGAATTTAGAAAGAGCTACTTTACATGGGTAAATTTTGTGAAGTATTTTGAAATGTTCCTCTTTAACTTTGTTAAAAATACAAAATTTGTAAGGATTCGACCAGGCTGCTTTCCAATTAATATCAGAAGCTTTTGCATTCCAAAAGAATTTTCCTCTAGGGGAGATATTATGTTTTGGCAGAAAAAATTGTAATAAAATATTTTTATTATTACAAGGGGAAGTAAATATTTCAATACCCTCAACTAATAATTAACTCTGGAAGTATCCTTTCATTGCTTCCAAAAGTTAGATGACTAGGCTATTTAATAAGTGTATAAACCTATTTGGAATAGCTTTAACAACTTGCTGAAATTCTTTAAAGGGCATGGGAAGTTGTAAAAATGCATAAAGTCTTCATAAGACAGAAAGCTTTCACTATCATAGAACAGATTCATAACAAAATATATTTATTTCAAACCACTTGTGCAAAATAACAATTTATTCCTAGAGGTAATGACACAATTCCATAAAAGCATTTTATGTGGAGAAAAGTTATGATGGAAACAAATTTTCCAAGACAACAATGCTTGCTGGTGAAATTTAGATAATTTAATTGGTATATTTTCTGGAAGAAAACTACCATTTTAGGTATTCTGGTTTGCTGACATTGGGTTGAGTGCCGTCTGGAGGGTGGGCTTTAAACTTTAAAAACACTAAATCATATAATAGCTCTGTAATATTTCTTTTGATTTTAGATCTCATAGATTCGAAATAGATTCTCTTAAATTGTATATATAAAATATATAAATCTGCATGTACTTGCATGTTATTTTTAAATATTTTAATTTTATTCAGTTGTTATTTAAATATTAACATTTTTGTGATGATGCAAACTTGAGTAGTGTGAAAGAATTATTTGTATTTTTTTCTAGGTTTTTCGTAGCCTATATCTTAACTGTGCATTACAATACTGTAATGCCTAAATTCACTTGCAGAAGCATTTAAGACTATGAATTTTGTTTGCTTTTTTTGCATTTTAATATTGTCTATTTTTATTAAAATAATTCAGCTTATTGGTATCATAACAGTGTCTAGTCTTTATTTTATCCTCAAACATTTGATAATAAAATAATCACTTGATTTACCATGGATTGTCAGGTTAGGCATCATATCTTTGAAAGATCTTCACATTTCATTTGAAGTATTTAGTTTTCATTTGAAATATTTAGTAGCAAGTTAACTAGTTATCCACATATATTGCATTATTGTGAAATAATCTGTACTTAATACTAGGGCTGGTCCGAATACCATTTTTTGAGCTTCGAAGCTTCGGTAGTATCAACACCGAATATTCGAAGCTTCGGAGGGAGCGGGCTGAACATATTCTTCTCTCTAATAAAGTCAGGAATCTCTGTGTGTCTGTCAGTCTGTTTGCATTTTTATTATGTCGAGAACCGTTCATCCAATCGACTTCATGCGTGGCTGGTATGTTGCTGCGGACCCAAGGGAGTGCAATGTTGCATTTTGGTGCAATATGGAAACGGGACACGTTCAGAATTAATAAACTTTTAATAAACTGAACAGCGCGAGCCGGAAGCGACGCGCCTCACGCGGGCTTATATGCTCCGAGAACGGACACTGCACTAGTGATACAAAGCACAAAGGTCTGTTAAGAGCAATACTTTTAATAAGGTAGCCCAGTGCTTAATTTGTAAATTGCGAGGTACGTCCCGGAATAAAGCGGGGTAACTGATCCAGCATTGTGATTAGAGGATCTTTAGTGATTGAAAGCGTGCATCAGTTGCTTTTATAGGGTTCGTACAAACCTGGAAAAGCTATTAAATTTTAAAACAGCAATTTCCAGGCCTGGAAAAGTTTTGTAAAAGTCATGGAATTTTGTTTCACAAATCTCTGTATAATAGAGTTATATTTAATCAGGTCCTGAATTTGTGTGTATATCACATAGTCTTACTCATTCCCGCAGCTTTCAAGTTTATAACGAGGGAAATTCCTGCAAACATTTATTGAATATAGCATGTAGGTTAGATTAGTAAATAAATCCACACAAAATATCAGATTAAATCAGTCATTTAAAAACAGCGTGAGTGATTCAGCTGTACCGCGTCTTCTCTCTTTCACTCTCTCAAAGCGCATCTCGTCTGCACTACAAGAGCTACTGCACGCTGATCCAAGACTTTCTCTGGCATCTCGGAACAGTTGACAGAAAGAAAACGCATGCATTGCATTCGGTCTTGTGATAGCAGAGGGTCCGTTCACGTGTCGCGTCTTTTGTTCGCTTAAGTTCGTTATTTCAAATGTAAAAGTGCAGCAAGCGCGCTCATAATAGAAGATTTTTCATTAAATATATGCATGCTATAGGTCAGCACGAACGTCTTTCATTGGGAAACTGTCTGTTGCTGGTGCAGATGTTCAGCCAGACGGACAAGTTGAAAACCGTTTCGCGGGGGATGCCAGGTGTTCGAGAGAAAAAAGAGAAGAAAAAAAGGGATATTCGAATCTCAAAATTGAAAATCGAATGCCAACCCACCAAACGAATATTCGAATAATCGAATATTCTGGCCCAGCCCTACTTAATACCTACTGAACATTTTTTATGCAGAGTTTCCTGTTCACTACTTTCCTGTTCACTATTTTATGCAGTTTCTTGTTCACTATTGTGTTTTTTTTTTTTTTTAAATTTTCTCCACATATGAATATCAGATAAATGCATCCCTAAACAGAAAGTAGCAACAAAATGAACTACGGTTTGTTGCTGGTCAGATGGCTCTGCCTGACTAAGTGGGTGTTTTTTGGCCAGACTTCACTAGAAATCACTAGAACTCAATAGATTCAGTAAATGATCTTCCAAAAAAAAAAAAAAAAAAAAAAGATGCAATCTTGTTTCTGTTGTCCAGAAAGCATGTTCAGATTATTCAGGATGCAACTGGTTGTGTGTTACTGTGATGTTTGTGGTAATAAAATGGTGTATTTATTTTGAATCCTAGAGTGAGTGTTTCGAGATCCTTATTTTGAAAAAGGGAGGGAAAAAAACGTGATATCTAGGCTAATTAATTCTTGTTTGGAGTTGAGAATCCCTTCAGGAATTAATTAGACACACCATGATTTTTCTTTCTTTTCCTGAATTCTGTGCTTTTAACAGTAAAGCCTAATTCACTTTGTGCAGGCTTAGTTCCTTTCCGTTCCACTTCGGAGGTTTCAATTTCCTTTTTGGAGTGCCTGAGAGAAATGCGTAGGAATATTCATAAGCGCTAACAACATCACTATGGTTCATCCTGATGCCCTAATGATGTCTTCCATAAGTCGTCTGAGGGCGAATAGCGCAACTGGATCAAAATGTGAAAGAAATATATCCGCAGTGCCAAGGCGTCTAAATAAGGTTTTTTCAGGGACAGTTTAAAAGCGGGAATGAGAACATCAGTTCGGTCACCATTGACTGTCACACTTCTTTAATTCTGAATGAAGGTGAGGAGACAGATGACAGTGTTAATTTCAACACTTTTAAACAACTCCAAGATTCATTCAGTGTGTTTTCATTGAAGTGTAAACTGTAAATTGCTTGGTTTGTCGGCTTTTCGTTGCGATGAGAGGTCGTGTCAGAGGTGGACTTTCCATTCACCCGTGGTTTTCATTTTGAGTGTATTTAAAAAAATACTCTTCAAGGTCAGTGAAGATGGAGACACTCTTACCCATAAGCCCACTCAGTTTAGCACACTCTCGCCCAGGGGCCTCAGACTCAAATTACCTGGAGGCCACTAGTCAGGAGGTGTTCTCAACAGATTCATCCAAAGCGAGTCCAGAATTACTGTGTTTTGCCAGGAGAGTTGAGGCTTAGCCGACAGATTTGGGGTCCATTGGTTCCACTTCCAGCTTACTTTGCTGCTCTTTATGTGCTGTTTAGCGGTGCAAAAATTTGTTCTGACATTTCTGGTTCTGATCGTAGGACACTGTGTGCATTGTGAAATCAGAAAATGGGTCACTGTCCAATAAGCTGTGATTTATTCGGTTGATTCATAATTACCAAAAATTCGAAATACATAAATGTAATTGGAAATACCCTTGTGAAGAAAAGTGTGCTTAATTGTATTGAATGTGCATACTTCAAATGTTAAAAGTGTATTTAAAAAAAAAATGTTGCAGATGTAATATTAATGAAAAAGGCCACTTAAGTGTACTTAAAGTACACTTGAAAAGACACTTTTAAAAAGTGCACTTTGTAATAATGTGAAAATAAAAGTTATACTTCAAAGTACATTTTAAAGCATTGTTTTAATAATGCTTTAAAGAAGGACACTTATTTTGATGTTTACTAACATAATAAACAATAATGTACTTGATTATAATTTTAAGTGTGTTATTCAGTATAAGATTAAGTTAATGTATTTTAAATGTGTTAAATTGCAACTTCGTCGTTATAAATGTGTAATTATAAATGTACTGAAATTCATGTTATACAAGTTTCAATTGACACTGAAATTAAAAACGACTTTAAAGTATATTTTAGTTTACCATAAATGCTTGTCATTGCATTTGACAGTACACTTTAACTCCATTTCAATATGTATCAAAGAATACTTCAAAATGACCATGGCACTCTTGTAAATTAAAAAGTCTTTATTATCAAATGGCTACATCCAAGAAATCTAAAAACTCTCCAACGCGTTTTGGCACATGTCGCCTTCAGGGAGAGCAAACAACAAGCTTAGCTTATTTCAATATGTATTTGAAACTACATATAAAGTTGTACTTACATCCTACTTAAGTGATTCAAAAATGCTCAAAAATTTAGTTAGTTACTCTTTCTATAAATAAAAAAAAAAAAAATGTATTTAATTGCAGATGTAAAATAACAGACAAAAAATTCTAGTAACATTAAAGAGACAGTTCACCCAAAAATTTAAATTATGCATTGTGGTACTGTTATGAATGGTGGCGGACTGACCCAGAAGAGAAGAAATCGTTGAATAAAGTTATTTTTGTTTTCTTTGTGCACAAAAAGTATTCTCGTAGCTTTAGAAAATTAAGGTTGAACCACTGATGTCACATGGGCTATTTTAATGATGTCCTTACTACCTCTCATGGCCTTGAACATGTCAGTTGCGTTGCTGTCTATGGAGGGTCAGAAAGCTCTTGGATTTAATCAAAAATATCTTAATTTGTGTTCTGAAGATGAACGAAGGTCTTATGGGTTTGGAACGACATGAGGGTGAGTAATTAATGACAGAATTTTCATTTAATGTTAGGTAATAACAGGCAATAACAAGTATATTATTTTAAAGTATACTGTTTATTTAATAGGTACTCTTTTTAAAAGTGTGCTAAAGTGTACTTCTTTTTTTCACAAGGGTAGTTCTGCACTATAGTCAAATGTTGACAAATATTGACAAAAAAATGCATCAGGGTTTACATTCAACATGTGAATGTGCATGTATTATTGATCTGTTAAAAACATAATTTCACTCAAGCTAACACAAGCAGACTTTAAATGTAGGGTAGGTGATTTCGGAGAGTCTATCAATAGCAAGCTAGCTTTGAATGCATAAGATCAAACCCTCCCTGCAAATCACTCTCCAAAGCCACGCCTCCTCCAAAACTCATGAACGCACAGGCAGAGCAGAGTCTAACCAGTGACACGATGAGAGACGGCATTGATGGAAGGTTGAATGCAACACTGTCAGATTACCTCATGTTTCATTCACCAGTGAAAAAACATTACAATACAAAGCACATAATATTACAATAATAATGCCTTCCATTCTCACTCGCTCTGCAATAGCATATACTCTAAGTGCTGATAACGTATCATGTCTGCGCGAAAACAGGGTGCGCAGAGGGTCAGCAAATACATACGCTAAACTGCAGGTAGGCCAGCCTATCGTAGCCCTCGGACCGAGGAATATGATTGGGTGAACTTTTTATGGTTCTACGCCTTCCACAGATGATATAAAAACATTAGACCACTTAACTTTGTGATTGCTATCGGGATGTGAAGAGACTTTTAACCAGCATAACAAAATATGTTTTTTAACCAAATAACCTACCCTGCCTTTAAGTAAACTGTTAAATAATCATAAAAATCTTATCAAAAAAAATTTCCTGAACCAAAAATACTTTTTACACCTATAGTTGTGTTTTAAGATTCGATTCATCAGAGATTAAAGTGATGTGCATCCAGCAGATGTTGTTTACGAGGGGTCGAGACTCAAGACTCGAGACTCTATAGTGCTTGAGAGCTGCAAAGGCCAGAAGGTCTATAAAAGATCAAGACCCACAATGGAGCATCTCTCCCAGATGTTCAGCTCCATTGAATGAAACTCCACTTCATCAGGATGGGCTGTTGTACACGTTCATGTTTGAATGGAGCCACTTGAGATGTTTTTCATTTCAGGTTTGCTTCCTTTGATTGAAGGCGAGCTACACTGGTAGTCTTTTCAGAATTAATTAGTGTAATTTGTGATCCACAACATTTTCTCAAGATGAGTTTTGGTACATGTTTATCACGGGCACATGCATGTCCATGCAATTCTTCATTCTCAGTTAGTCAACCATATGAAGCATCTATCTTTGTGGCTCAGTGCCATATAGGATTAATTATTTCTGAGATGTTGACTGTGGTACCGTATATAGCTTTAATCTTGCTATCAATGCATCTAAGTTATGACACATTTTTTCTTTTGCACATTCAATTTTTGTTCTTACTGTTTCAGGCTATTATCAAAAGGACATGCCTGTACAAAAAGTCAATGATGCAACTGACCTAGATGCCAAGGTCCCTTCTCATCTCCAACACACATCTATAACAAGCCTCACAACGACCTCTGACTCCTCACACAGATGTATCAAGGTATGGTGTCACTCTTTCACTGGTTTCTGCTCTAACAACCACATGCCTCCATAACAGACATCAGACTTCCTCTGAACTTTATACTCTGAATTACAATAAAAGAGTTGGGGCTAGATTTACTAAACAAGGCAAATTAGCATTAGAGCGCAATTCCATAAAAGCGCCGATGGGAGGGGAAAATTCTGCATGTGATTTACTGACAATGCGCACATTACAGAACACAGATGCGGCCAGATCATTTCCATAATGACCAGCACAATCTACCAAGAGCAGCGTAAATTACTGCCTGCGTTAAGACATGCTTTTTTGGGGTGTTAAATATTGGCGCAAATACCAGTAATTTGACGAGCGCAAATGTTAGTAAATTGGGTTGCGTGATTCATTTTAATACTTTCCTCCCATAAATTTTGCGTCTGAAAGGGAAACTCCAACAAATGCATATTCAATAAGGTCAGGCGCAAAAATAACTGTGTCCACGCCTTTTCAGCGCTAATTCTTCACGTCTTTAGTAAATCCTGACAGTACTATTTTTTAACGCCAAAAGTTGTTTACGCTGGCACAAGCTTTTAGTAAATCTGGCCCTTAGTATAATTTATTTCATGCTCCTACAATTTTATTATTAAAAAAAAGACATACTTTTATTTAGGGCTGCAACAAACGATTATTTTGATAATTGATTAATCTAACAATTATTAGAACGATTAATGGACTAATCGTCGATTATTTCACTGATTAATCAGTAGACTTTGACTGATTATTCAGCTTTTGCAATTAGTTAAAATATTAAGTTATACATATTCTAATATGTATAATAAGGTTCATGTTTACAATAAGGTTCATTAGTTAACATTAGTTAATATGAACTAAGAATGAACAATACTTCTACAGCATTTATTAATCTTAATTTCAGCATTTACTAATGCATTTATAAAAATCACAAGTAACATTTGCACTGTGAACTAACATGAACAAATAATGAGCAACTGTATTTTTATTAACCAACATTAACAAAGATTAATACATAAATGTATTAAATGTATTGTTCATTGTTCATTCATGTTAATTAATACATTAACTAATGTTAACAAATGATAACTTATTGTAAAATGTTACCAATTGATTATACAATTAGATGTATTTGGCACACAAAATGAGATGACAGACAGAGACACTCTCTCACCATTTAATTAGCTATATGAAAAAGTAACTGAATGACACATTCTGCCTAACATCTCCTTTTGTAAGTCATATGGATAAGAAACAAAATAAAGGTAAGCGATAAGACGCGTTGGATAAACTATTTTATTCACAACATAATGTCTTAATACCTTATAGGGTAATGATGACCAAAACAGTCCTGAGCTAGATCAAGCTTTAATCTCTGTAAATTAAACTGTCACTTTAATGAAATATATATATTTTTTTTTTTCCCATTAATAAAAATATTATTTACGCGCAATATATATTTACATATTCACCCAAACGCCGCTCAGCAACTTCAGGTTCGTTCGGCTGCATTTTTCTCTGAAGTAGTGATGGGTCGTTCTTGAACGATTCGTTCATTTTGACTTTAATGTGACTCGGGAAGAACGAGTCATCTCGGGGAGTGATTCATTCAGTCGTGCATGCGCAACATCTTATAGGTTCTGCACTGGAATTAGTTCACCTGTTTCGAGTCTTCGGGTTTTTGAGTCATTCGATCATCACCTGACAGCCCCATAAGCTTTAACCAATGCAGTCTGAGCCGGAAAGAGACTTAATAACCAACTCTATTTTACCTTTGTTACCACATTCAGTGTTATGGAAAAAAAACATCATGGCAGAATTTCCCACATTTATGAACTGTAAGAAATAAAAAGCTACAATTTGAGACCAGAAACGCATCAAGTAACTGTAAGTGTAAATAATAATTATAATTATAATGATGATGATGATGATAATAACAATGCACCTGTTTGTAAGGAAGGTTGTAAATTAACTAATTTCTCTATCCAATGCTGTGACGTCATGTGACAAAAGAATGAACGACTCGAAAGACTCGAGAGATGAACTAATCAATTCTCTTTCTGGCTCAGACTGCATTGGTTAAAGTATATGGGGCTGTCACATGATGAACGAAGGACTCAAACCCGAAGACTTGTCAAATAAGAGGTGAGGTGAGCTAATCATAGACTGAAGACCCAAGTAAACCATGAATTAATCTTTTCTGTTTTTTATAGCATTAAAGTTTTGTATTGTTTGTAGTGTGATCAACGTTTGCATAAGTAGCAGATGTGTTAGGGAAGTAACACGTAACATTTTAATTATATTTTGCTAAAATGAACGAAATGACTCGAAAAAAGATTAGTTCATTTTGCTGAACAAGACTCAAAGGTCCGAGTCGGTAAAATGATCCAAACTTCCCATCTCTACTCTGAAGCGCTGCAAAGACTATAGAAATACAAAGACAGTTCACTCCTATACTTATGAATGGGAGAAAGTGCAACGTGCAATATGGCAGGATAGTCCCGCCTTCTAAATGAAAGAGCCAATTGTTGATTGGTAAAGTCATTGCATCACTGCAGAGGCTGTTAGAAGCTCCGGTTCCCATTGAAACCTGGGGCTGGACCAGCAGCTGCGCGTGCGCAGTCATAAGTGCGTTGGAGCTACGCATGCACATTGACTGGTCTAGCCTGAAAAAATAAGCTTTTTAAACGCTATTTGAGCATAAGAAACAACGTTCATGGGGCAGTTCATTTCAGATTTTATTGCTGATTTGAAATATGTAATTTAATCGCAAGTTCAGTGAGCTGTTTTTGAGATTTCAGGATTCCCCCATTCATTTAGATAGGACTTGGTCTTGTTTGAGCAGAAATGCTTAGAGCAGAGATCAGAGGTGAGTTTCCCCATTTGAATTTTAATTCAAAGACAAAGATCATGAACGAACCTGCAACGTATCAAGCTGATCTGTTTTGTCAGCAGCAACACTCAATCCGTCTGGCATTCACACCTCGCATTCCTGTTTAAAGCAGCTCTGCCGCTTTGGGTTTGAAAAGATTTGTATAGAAAAATGACTGCATGGATTTTCTCTATTAAAATGTTAACTAATATACGGCCACTGAATTTAGTGCTGTGATGCATTTAGAGAAAAGAGGCGCAATATGGGGCCAATTTGATTGCCTGGAGAGGCTTGTTCAAAGCATGCTTCAGACTCGCTCGTGTCTGTGATTTTTAGCTCTCAGCCCTGCAGATTTTGAGTCCTGAAATGAAAGCTGTAGCCAGTCTCACTCTGTCCTTGCTGTTTTCTTTCTCTCTTTCTCAGAGGAGGACTCCCTTCAGAGAAGCGCTGAACATACATCAATCAATGTCATTTTCTTTGGCACATTGGCCAAGGACTTCTCCCAGTCTGCCAGACAAGGGGTAGAATTCTATAAAGCCTTCAAATATTCATTTGAGTATTGGGGAAATATATGTAGATGTACATATTTTTCAAGGCTTTAGGCTGTAAAAAAGATGGAGGAGGAGGTCTGGGTGATAAAGCTATAGCAAATCTTGATGTTTTCATCTCAGTGTTTGTGTATTTGCTTTATAATGGCTCACTTGTGCTCCCCCCCCCCACCCCCATAAATAATGAGGCATATTTTCATGCTGTTTTACACAAAATTGACATTTATATGCACCAAAATAACTGTTTATATGCAGTAAATGTCAGTATTTATCAACAAATACAGTGCCTTGCGAAAGTATTCAAACCCCTTCATTTTTTTCACTTTTTGTTCAGCCTGGGCTTGAACCCAATCAAATATTTCTGGAGAAACCTGAAAATGTGCATCTGCCCCCATCCAACCTGACAGAGCTTGAGAGGTGAAGAGGTGAGGTGAAGAATGACAGACAATTGCCAAATGCTGATGTGCAAAGCTTGTCGCATCATACCCAAAAATACTTGAGGCTGTAAAGGTGCTTCAGCTAAGTACTGAGTTAAGGGTTTGAATACTTATGCAATGTACTTATTTTTTTTAGTTTTTATACATTTACAAATTTGTGAAAGTTCTGTTTTTGCTTTGCCATTATGGTGTATGGAGTGTAGATTGATGTGGAAAAAAAACAGTAATTTAAAGCAGTTTAACATAAGGCTGCAACATAACAAAATGTGAAAAAATGAAGGGGTTTGAATGTTTTCGCAAGGCACTCTATTTTGACTAAAACATTTTAATACAGTACATGACAAATGCCAAAAAAAAAGAATCAGAAAATAAGCGTTTTGATTCTGCACTTCCTCTGTCCTAATGTGTAATGATGCTTAGTATTCAAATAAAAATCATTATGATTAGCAAAATCATCATGAATATATAAAAATGTTTTAATTCAAGATGCAAAAATAGAGCCCGACCGATATGGGTTTTTTTGGGGGCCGATACCGATATTAGGGCATAAAAAAGGCACTTTAAAGCACTGCACGTTATAACCAATAACATACGATTCTGTTGAGCTTATGAATGCAAGGGCCAATCAGAGGCGTTCAGATGAGTCATCGCTGAAACATGCTGTTTCGTCACCTCGTGCGCTGGCTGACTGAATTCTAATTCTCTCATCAGAAACAACAAAGCGAAGAAGTACAAATGTAAGTAAGATATTCATTTCACAGTGTAAACATCTTTAGAGATTATGATGACAGTTTTTGAGAGTGCTTGAACTCGCTGGACTGAAGTGAAAATGTTCTTTAATATTGTAAACGTTCTTTGCTCTCTTCTTGTACACTGAAAAAGTTATAGGCTAATTAGTAACTTACAATGTTTTTATTAAATACACATTAAGTACAAAGTCAGTCATATTAAAAGTATTTTATGGCATGACACCCATATCTGGTACTTAAGTAAAAAGATGGGCTTTTATGTGTAGTTAATAGATTACAGTATTACTGTAGGCTGCTTTGCCCATCATCCATTATAGATCAACTAAAATAATCTATAAAGGTGGTAAATGCATTTACTTACACATATTTGAGAATCGAGATGTTTCATGATATATTTTAGGGATATATCGAATATAAAAATAAATAAATAAATAAAACCCCTGCTGAAAAAAAAACTATAAATAAATAAATAAAACCCCTGCTGAAAAAAAAAAACAATAGACACCATTACAAAATTAGTAATGTTTTTACTGGTTATAATGGGACTTGTATTGGTTTTACTGGAAACTGTAATGGACCCTGTTGGTCTCTACTGGTAATTGGTTGCCTTCTATTGGTGGCTTGTTAAAACCAATAAATCCTAATGGAATATGTCCTAAAACACACTACAGAAAACCATTTTTTAATGGTTAAATGTTGATGGTTTGTAATGGTATTTGTAGTGTAAACCATTAAAATTTTCTATGATGGTTTTATTATTGTTGTTGTTGTTGTTGTTGTTTTTTCAGTAGGGACATAAGCCTATATCAGTTATACAGTGGTATTGTGGCTGATGTGTGTTACATGACAAGCATGAGAACCCTCGTGCCCCCTCAAAAATAATGAGTGCATGATGCCCCTGACACTACAATACAAAATTATTTGTTAAATAAATGAAACATGAGGAAATATTTAATTTAGTTGAAATTGTAGATTACTCCCAAAGATTGCAGCGATACATGACATGGTAAAAAATGACTGAATGAATAATACTTAAAGTAGGTTAAGATGAATTTAAAAATTGTGCCCCCTAAAAGCACAAGTGGCCCCTGTCTGGCCCCCCCAGTTACTGTGGTCTAGAACCGCCCCTGGGAAGGAAGGATATCGTCATCAGTGCTCACATGTCAAAATTACTTAATTTGACTCCTGTAAAGAGATCGTCAGACATAAAGGCCCTGAGAAGTTTATATGATGAATGTGAAATTCAAATTCGGAGTTTGGAATCTCTGGGTGTTCCATATGACACTTATGGCAGTCTATTGTGTCCAGTGTTATTCCAATTGATGCCAGAGGACATTGCTTTAGCCTATACTCGTCAGTTGGACTGTGATGGTAATGGAAAGTGCCTGAGCTTATTCAGTTTCTACAAAAGGAAGTGCAAAGTAGAGAGAGAGCACTGCAACTTACTAAATCAGAAGGCTCAAAAAAGGACAGGCCATTAACCAATAGATCTTTCACCAATTCTGAAATGACTCATGAACCAAGGCTCAAGAAATGGACAATGTCTTCTGCATCTGCCCTGCACACAGCTAGTCATGTTCCCAAAGGTTGTGTATATTGTGAGAATCTGAATCATAAGCCTGAAAATTGCTCTGAATACTCAGCGTCAGCTCGAAGAGACAAGCTGAAAAAAATGGGAAAATGTTTTGCTTGTTTAGGACCCAAACACATAGCAAAATTCTGTAGGGTAAAGGGAATTTCCTGGGATAAGTGTGGACGTAAGCATCATTTGTCCATCTGTGAGCAAAATGACAAGCAGTCTGATGTTAACCATGACAGTGCTGAAGATAGTAACACTAGCTCTGAAGCTGTAGTGTCATCGGTGTCAAGCTCTACGAAACCAAGGGCTGATGGGCAAACTACTGTACTGCTTCAGACAGTTAAAGCGTGGATAGAGAGTCCGGCAGGAAGAAAATTAGTACGTTGGTTGTTGGATGGAGGCAGTCAAAGAAGTTTTGTGAGAGTCTAGTGAAGGCACTAGAATTACCAGTGCTAAATAGAGAGAAGCTGAATCTTCACACTTTCGGAGCTGAGTGTCCTGTAATTGCGGAACATAACATTGTGAAGTTGACGCTTGAAAGTGTATGGAATATGAATCAAAGAATAGAAATCACAGCAATTGGAACTCCTCAAGTCTGTACTGCTGTCATGAAAGTTCCTGGAGAACGTGTAAAAGAACCTTGAAGCTAAGGGTCTGCAACTTGCAGATTTTCTCTCGGAGGACACTAATGATTCTGAGCTTTCAGTGTTAATAGGAGCAGACTATTACTGGCAAGTGGTGTCAGGAAAAGTGGAGAGATTAACAGAATCTCTTGTAGCCCTGGAAAGTATTTTTGGATGGGCGGTACGAGGACCAATTCCCATGTCTAGTGTAACAGACACAACATGCATGCAAATTTGTTTAGAAGAAGATGTACAGATCTCAAAGCAGTTGTGTGCCTTTTGGGAAGTAGAGTCTTTGGGCATACTGAACAAGACAGCTGAATGTCCAGAAGAAATGGAAGCTGTACAACACTTTAACCAGACAGTAACCTTTAAGAATGGATGTTATCAGGTTGAGTTACCATGGAAACCAGATAAACCAGAACTACCAAACAACTTCAGGGTGGCTAAGAAAAGGTTTGAAAGGTTGCAGAAAAGACTAAAAGCAGACGTAACATGTTTCACAGAATACAGAGAGGTAATACAAGACTATTTACGGCAAGGCATTTGTGAAGATGTTCCAGTAACTGACTTGAAAGCAGAAAAAACAGATACTGTTGAATACTATTTGCCACACCATGCTGTGCTTAGAGAAGACAAAACAACAACTAAACTAAGGGTAGTATTTGATGTATCCTCACGCGAGGAGGGTTGGCCATCACTAAACGACTGCTTGCTCGCTGGACCAAACTTGAATCCTGATTTGCTAGATGTGCTTATCAAATTACGATTGCACAAAATTGCATTCACTGCTGACATCACCAAAGCGTTCTTGCAGATTGCTCTAGCAGAAAAGGAAAAGGATGCTGTCAGGTTTCTGTGGCTACATGGTACTCCATCTGATGACACTAAAAATGAGTTGTGCATTATGCGAATGTGTAGAGTGGTTTTTGGAGTTTCCCCAAGCCTGTTCCTATTAGCCGCAACTATTAGACACCACATTCAACAAAAGGAGTCAGAACAGCCTAAGGCAGTGGAAGCCTTAAGAGAATCGCTTTACGTGGATGATTTTATAGTAAGTTCTCGAGATGTGAACGAAGCTTACACTATTTCCACATCTGCCAGAGACATCCTACTAGATGCAGGAATGAAACTATGTAAATGGGTGACAAACTCATCAGAACTGAGAGCAAGATGGGCAGGAATTGAAATGGCGCAAAACCTGGTATCGAATAGCAGTGGAAATTTGCTAAAAGTATTAGGTTTAGTATGGAGACCAGAAAGTGATGACTTTGTATTTGATTTCAAGCAACTATTAAGTGTTTTAGAGGGGAAGGGCAACACAAAGAGAAATATGTTGCAAACATCGTCCTGCATTTTTGATCCTATTGGGTTCTTGACTCCCTTCACTATTAGAGTGAAATGTCTTCTTCAGGAAATGTGGGAAAGGGGACTTAGTTGGGATCACCAGTTACCTCCAGATTTAACAAGAGTGTGGAACCAGTGGTGTTCTGAAGTGCCCCAGCTTCACTTGATAGCTATACCAAGGTGATATGAAATTGAGATCCAACCTAACATTGAAACACACAAATTGCATGTGTTTTGTGATGCTAGTGAAAAGGCATACAGTGCAGTTGCATACTTGCAAGGAAAAAATGAAAATGGAGAAACTGTAACCAGTTTTGTAGCATTAAAAGCAAGGATTGCTCCTTTGAAGAAGCTCACTTTACTGTGTTTAGAGCTAATGGGAGCTTTAATTGGAGCTAGAATAGGACATAGTCTGCTTCGTCCCTTGAAGATGGAAAAGCATCAAATTCAAATGTGGACAGATTCAGTAATTGTCTTACATTGGATTCAGAGCTCTGCACAAAAATGGAAACCATTTGTAGCTAATAGAGTGGCTGAGATTCAGAATCTCACAAATCCAGAATCGTGGTCACATTGTAATGGAAAAAAACACTCTAAAATTAAGGATTTGAAACCGTTCTTAGATGAGGATGGACTCATTAGTGTAGGAGGATGGTTGCAACAGTCTGAATTCAGTTTCCGAGAACGGCACCCCATGGGTGCTCCCCACAAAGCAAAGATACTCTGAATTGCTAGTTAAAAGTTGTCATGAAACAGTGATGCATTCAGGAGTAAGAAACACACTGGTTCAGGTGAGACAGAAATATTGGATTTTACGTGGTCGACAGCTTGTGAAACAAATTGTAGGACACTGTCATGTTTGTAAAAGATTAACCGCAAAACCAGCTCAACAAACTATTGCGCCTCTGCCAAGAGAGAGAGTTACTGAAGCGCCACCCTTTGAAATTGCTGGCGTGGATTTTGCTGGTCCCTTATACATCAAATCAAATGAAACCTCAAAAAAGGCATACATTGCACTTTTTACATGTACTGTTACTCGGGCAGTGCATTTAGAATTAGTGTCAGATCAGACCACAGAGAAATTCTCCTCGCTCTGAAAAGATTTATAGCAAGAAGAGGTCTGTGCAAAGTAATATACTCAGACAACGCAAAAACATCCAAAAGGGCAGACCAAGATTTGAAAGAACTGTGGAAGTCCTTTAAAATCTCTGAGCTTACGGATTTCTTTTCTTCAAGGTTTATTACTTTGAAATTTATTGTGGAGCATGCTGCTTGGTGGGGAGGCTTTTGGGAGAGACTTGTTAGATCAGTAAAGAATTGTCTGAAAAAGATCCTGGGGAAAGCCTCACTAAACTTTGAAGAGATGATTACTATATTGACAGAAGTGGAAGCAGTTTTGAATTCTAGACCACTTTCATACATACACAGTGACGCAGATGAGCCCCAACCATTAACACCTTCACATTTCTTGATAGGAAAAAGACTAACCTCTCTGCCACCCAAAACTGTGGTCTCAGAGTATACTTCCTCAAATCTAACCAAAGATCATACTGTTCGCCGATGGAAATACAGACAGAGACTCCTGACGACCTTTTGGAACCATTGGTGTAAGGACTATTTGCTGGACTTAAAGTCAACGCATAAAGGTGATTTCATAAAAGTTACTGTGTTGAAGGAAGGTGATGTTGTCCTAATTGGAGAAGACAAGGTACCTCGTCAAACTTGGAAAATGGGAACAATTGAAAAACTGAATTCAGGACGTGATGGCCTGTTTATAATTTTAGCTTTGTCACGTCCTCCTGTCACTGCTTTTCTTTTTTCTATGCTGAAGTAAACGAGTTTTCAACATGACCTCCGTGTAAGCGTTTCATTTCCACGGACTTTCACTAACAGCTTTTATGGAATTGTGCTCTAACGATAATTTGCCCTGTTTAGTAAATCTGGCCCAAAGACTCAAAAAAGACTAAAAAGTGCAAAATCATAACGAATATACATCTGTGTCAAATTTCAGTTAACTACATTTTAAATTAGTCACAATTTTTTTTTTTTTTTTTTTTTTTTTAGGCGTTTGCGACTGTTATATTCATGATCTTGTTTTTCTCTCTCTCTTCCCCAATCAGCAAAATCTCTAATCAACAACTAATCAGCAAAATCCCATAATAATCAATTATGAAAGTAATCAACAATGAATTTGATTATCGGTTAATCACTTCTGCACACTATACACTAACATTTGTAGTGCACAAGAAAAGTTGTCCAAAACATAAGAATAAAAAAACAAAAGAACATTTTGTTTAATAAAAAAAAATTAAAAATAAAATAAAAATAAAGAAAATTATAATTCTTTTTTTTTTATCAGATTGATTAGTAACTCAAAGAAATAATCAAAAGATTAATCTGATGTCTTTTTATTTATTTATTTATTAATCTGAAATAATTAATAGTTATATTAATAGTAATAAGTCCCTCATTGTGGTTAAAATTCAAATCTTTTTCAAGCATGATGTGGCAAATCACATCTCATCCATTTTAATAGGAGATTTGTCTTAACAAGTGGGAACTGTGACAAATGATGCATGACAAGACATTTAGTCAGTTTTCTTTTTTCTTCTTTTGCAATGTTATATTGAGTAGTCTTGCCCACAGCAAAATATTCTAAAATCTTGAAATCTTGTCATGCTGCATCTAATTAATATACAAAATAAGTCTATAGGTTCATATCCCACAAGAAAAACCAGATTAAAAGGTAATTTATGGTTAAAAATATAAAACATTCTCTTAAATACTGTAGAGAAAGTCAGTATATGTTTGTTTCTAGAAGTAGATTAGTTTTACAGTATCAAAGAGGTGATATAAAGAATCCAAGTACATGAAAGCCCTGTCATATCTATGCGGCAAATATTTCTGTCTGAATTCACTGACTTTGAAAACAGGTCATCTGATGTAACCTCATTTATGTGAAGATGGTTTGAGAGGGTGCAAAGCACTGCAGTTGCATAGCCGGTATTTTTCCGCTTTTCTCCTCCAGCAGCACAATGGTCACAGCTCAGATCAGCTCCCCACTGACAGACAATGGCTTCAAGAGAGAAAATCGGCCTTGAGAGACGTGCCTTCAGTCAAAACTCAGCCGTTTACTCCCCAAGGATCCTCCTTTGTGTCACCCGCAAAATTATCTGTTGCTTACTGGAAAAAAAGAATGTGGCTTGTCATCACTCATATTTCCAGGAATGGTCTAAACTACGGTTCTGAATCTTCCTGTTCAAAGATGGAGGTCGAACGTGGTGATCTGCAGTTGTTGTAGTCGTCATGTGCAACAGCAGTCGTTTCATTGTACAACAGCAACAAAAAAAGTTATTTTTGAAGGGCGGCGTATAAAACAACTTTTTTGACAAACAACCTGTACTTTTCTGTGTTGTTGCCAGGAGCTTTTTGGAAGATGGATTATAAAACTGTCATTTGGCATGGGTAACAGCGATTCTTAAAACAATGGCACAAGATAAAGCTTTGAATTGATGAGCTATCATGGTACTTGGCAGCTTCTATATAACAGAGCTAAACATTATCAGTCTAATCTTTGGATATCTGTGAGCAAGGATTAAACTCTTCGATACGTTCTGTAAGTCAGATGCTGAAGTCTAAAAATAATCACAAGTTTGAAGTTGTTCCTAAATATTAAGGAATGAGATGCCATTTGATTGGTTAGTTCTTTCATCTCAAGGTCATTGTTAATGGTGTTTGCCAAGGCAAGAATTGCTATTACTCATATTAGGGTTGAGGAATTGAATAAACTCTTTTGTGCTACACACATGAATGATACCTCAAATCATGTGGCTTGTTGTGGTGCTGTTTTGTTCTTAAAGAAGTGAATTTATGATCGCCTGGGTGGTGATAAAACAGGCTTAGAAAACCTCATATACTTGATCTAGGGACAATAATAAGGAAATAGTACTGTAAATAATAATAATTAAATTGTTGAACCTTTAGACCAAATATGTAAAAAGAAAAAAGAAACGTATTTTCCTTGTTTTTTATGTATCAAATTCGATATATCAGGCTTTTCTAGTAACTGTTTTTGTATTTACAATCTCAGAAGAATTTTTGTTTTAATTCTTTTCTGAATTAATTAAAAATGAAACCTTTTAATATTATAGTAGCCGAAAACAGTCTCAATGCGAACGGAAGCAGGTTATTAATAATAACATGCTTTTAATATACACGCACACAGTATATGAATGAGTTTTTTTTATAATAAAAATGACACAGCAGTCTGCATATATTACATTTACATTTAATCATTTAATCATTTCTTACAAATGTGGAGAACAATAGAAGCAATCAGACCAACGAGAGAGCAGCAGTAAACAAGTTCCATGACAAGTCTCAGTTAGTCTAGCACAGTACACGTAGCTAGGGTTTTTTTTTTTTTTTTTTTAAATTGTAGATGTAAATAGAACAGAATAGGTAAGTGCTAGTATTAGTTGGTCAGGTGCTGGGGAAAAAGGTGTGTCTTTATATGTTGGAAAATGGCTAAAGACTGGCTAAAAAGCTGTTAGAATTGAGACCGGGAGGTCATTCCAGCAGCTGGACACAGTCCAGGAGAAGGTCCGTGAGAGTGATTTGGTACCTCTTTGGGATGGCACCACAAGGTGTCATTCACTTGCAGAACACAAGCTTCTGGAGGGCGCATAAGTTTGAACTAGCTTTTTAGGTATATTGCGAATTTAGGTATATTGGTGCAGCAACAGTTGTTGTCTTGTAGGCAAACACCAGCATATATAAAAAATGCATATATAAAAAATACATGTAAAAATGTCAGTGCCTACTCTTACAAAATGTGTTTTAGTAAAATATTTACATTTTTAATTAATAAAACATTAATTAATTTAGCAAGCTGCTTATATTAAAACAAGCATATATATATATAATTTCCTACTCTTATTAAATATATCAAATATTTCAAATTATAATTAATTTAATTTATTAATTAAATTATTTACTGAACATTTTTATTATGTTTGGTACAACTCATCATGAAATGCATTACAACAATTGTTATTATATTTTTAGGATGTTGTCCTTTTGGCAGACTTCACCATCAAAAAGTCTCCATCTTTTCTCAGAGACAAACTACATCCTTGTCAGCTAGAGATGGATGGCAATGATGCCTGTGTCTATGTGAGTGTCATCTGTTTGCATTTTAAAACCCTCACCATTGTCTTCTTGAACTTTACTGAAAACTATATTTCTTACTCTAATATCTATTTTTTTTTTCTAATATTTATTTTTTTCAATTGTGTTTGAAAGGTATGTCCCTCAGCCACCCCCTCCCATGGTCCCTCCAGTTCAGAGGTGCTGTATGCATTTCTTTAAATGATAAATCTCTCCCACTTTGTCCTAATACCATATATCCAGCTTATCCCTCAGAGATCAAGGAGATTCTTTATCTAAATTGGCTTCTGTCTGCTGACTTTTGTCGACTTGTCTCTGTCTGGTTGTGTGATTGGTTGTTCCTTCACACGAGTACAACGTCCTTTTTAATTTGCAAACTTCTTTTAAATTTGCTTGAGCCAGATCAAGTGCTTCAACACTACATTGCCTCCAGACACATGCAGTCTAGACTAAATGAAGATGAAGTCAGGGAAACAAGCTCAGTGTTCATTTTAATGCATGCATTGGATTTGTTGACATTAAAAGAATGTTCTCGCTTCAACGCAATTTAAGCTCTATGCCATGCATTTTTTACGTAATGTCTACAGAAAATAATGTTGTAATAAGGTATTGTTTGTCGTTAAAGCTTAACTTGTATTAAAGCCAGAACATTTCTTTAATGGCAATATTCCTCAATTTCTTTGAAGGCCAAATACACTTATGTTCCCCTAAACAATTTGAAGCCCAAGACAGTGGTGAACGTCTATGGCGTGGTGACCTTCTTCAAACAGCCTTTCCCCTCTAAAGGCTCAGGTCAGTGAATTTCCTTCATCTCAGCAAGGCTGTAATAGGCTCTTCCATTGTTATTTGAGCCCTCTGGAGAGTGAGGCCAGAGAAAAGATGACTTTCTAAACGACTTTCAGGGCCACTTTCGAACTAGACGTCAAAACAAAGAAAAAAAAACTCTAATGGATATCAGAATAGTTGAACTTTTCTCTCAGAGTATGTCATGACAGAGACTTCTTCGAGGCAAGTTTGTACATTATTCTTTGCACTTTAGTGAACGAATAACATTTCAGAGGCAACCAAAACAAAACTGCAACCTTGGCTCATACTGCTGACCATGAACAATGAGGTTCTGCAGTGTTAGCATTAGACTATTTATACTATAAAGTCATAGAATGCATCTCAAGAAAAGCTGAGACAAATAAATTATTGCCAAACCACTCTCTCATGGTGCATAACTGTACTAACTTCATGCCATTTTCTTCATGTAAATACTCTTTAGTTCATTGATCATGGCTTGGATCATGATATGTAATGTGTGTATGTACCAAAAATCAATCTCTGACAAACTCAATTGGTTTATTGAAGTATCAGTGTTTTGATAAGTGGATAGAATGTAAACACCAGTTCAGTGTAATCAGTGGAGGGAATTGTGCATCATGTCCAAAAGGTAACCAATAGATCCTGGATCAATGCTCAGTGAGACTGCAACTCCTATATATATATTGACATGTAGATATTCTCAGTCTTGACATGCTAAACATGTCTTAGGCAAAAGCAGAAAGAACTCATATAAATGATGTCTGTGCAGGCAAAGTTATCATCAAATTAAACAAAAATGCAAATTGTGGTAAATTGTTTTCATTCGTTTCATGGATTCAGAACACCCTGAAAGTGATTATAAAAGGTTGATCCATAAGTGTGGCTACTTCTGTCTTCAGCAGTACAAGCAGTACTTTAAGACTTGTTTATATTTGGTCACTTCGCATAGTCACAAGCATATCACTCATTCTGGAGTTTATTTTAGTCAGCACCTCCTCATTTTTCACTAGATTACTGCTCTACACTAAAGATCACTGATCAATCAGATGTTAAAGTGGGCTGCAACATCTTCTCTAAAAAACTGGAGGATCACCCAGTCATCTTCAGAGTCGGGGACATTATCCGACTTCACAGATTCAAGGTAAGGAGATATGACCCGTTTATTCATTCTTTGGAATATTGAAAGTGTGCCCAAATCATGTATTTGCTTTAAAGGGGTCATATGACGTTGCTAAAAAAACATTATTTTGTGTATTTGGTGTAAGGCAATGTGTTTATGCGGTTTAAGGTTCAAAAAACACATTTTCCACATACTGTACATTATTGTTGCTCCTCTATGTCCCGCCTTTCTGAAACGCACCGATTTTTTTAAGCTCATCTTATTGAGAAGCGAGGTGTGCTCTGATTGGCCAGCTATCCAGTGCGTTGTGATTGGCCGAATACTTCAAGCGTGAGACGGAAATGTTACGCCCCTTACCGTATTGTGGTGCAGTGTCCTGACGCGACGACACAAAAACAATAAAACCCATTATAAACGAGGCATTTGTTGCATCCAGTGGGGACATAATTACTGATTATAATGACTTATACTGTCTTTTTACATTTTTGCATTGCATCGCGCCGTGTAAACATTACCATGTCTGCATTTGTGATCGGAGAAACGACAAACAACAAGCACTACTCTACACAGCAAAACTCGCGTTTGAATAGTCAGTGGCAAATTCTTTAAATAAGAAAACGTAATTACAGGCTGTGAGTCAGAAGCGCCGGACTGTCCTTGCAAAGTTGGAATTCCCCCACTTTATAAAAACAGCCTTTGAGCATAGCTAGCAGGCTACTCCCAGGTTCAGGAAATAGTCCTCCGTTAAAATACGCTGCACACACTCTAATATTTGCGTTGTACTGTTCTGGAACAGTGTTGTAAATACAACTTAACCACTGATTTCTAGTTGCGTCCTCTTTTGGAAGCCCAAACAAAGTAGTTTCGCTTTCACAACGAAACACAGCGTCTCCAGGACATGGCGCCGGCGGCAGCAACAATACTACAGCGAGAATAAAAATCATGCCCCCTTTCTTTGCGTAAACATTTGGGCGGTGTTTTGCAAATTTCCCCACACAGTGATGTAGACATGTAGGGGCGTGTTTGAATGAGCCATTTTAGGTGGGCGTGGTCGAGTCTTAACTTTTATAAAGAATATCTCTTTGGTTTTGAGACTTTAGTCTTTACAACTTCAGGGATCTTATCTATGCACAAACAGTTTGTAACACTCCGAAGAGAAAGGAAAACTTGAAATCGCATCATATGACCCCTTTAAAGGGATAGTTTATCCAAAATGAAAATTCTGTCATTAATTACTCACCCTCATGTCGTTCCAAACACTTAAGACCTTTGTTCATCTTCGGAACACAAATGAAGATATTTTTTATGAAATCTGAGAGCTTTCTGACCCTGCATAGACAGCAACGCAACTGTCACGTTCAGGGCCCAGAAAGGTAGTGAGGACATTGTTAAAATAGTCCATGTGACATCAGTGGTTCAACCATAATGTTATGAAGCTACAAGAATACTTTTTATGTGAAAAGAAAACAAAAACAATGACTTTATTCAACAATTTCTTCTCTTTCATGTCAGTCTTCGCTGCACGTTCACAAGAGTATCACGGTGCATGTGTGTGGTGCTGCTGACACTGGATCCGGCATTCTGACGTACAACCTGAATGTTCTGCGTCTTGTTTACATGCAGAGGAATGCGTTGCAGTACTCTCGTGAATGCGCGTCGAAGACTGACACGGAAGAGAAGAAATAGTTGAATAAAGGTATTATTTTTGTTTTCTTTGCGCCCAAAAAGTATTGTCATAGCTTCATAAAATTACGGCTGAAGCACTGATGTCACATTGACTATTTTAACTATGTCCTTACTACCTTTCTGGGCCTTGAACGTGTCAGTTGCATTGCTGTCTATGCAGAGTCAGAAAGCTCTCGGATTTCATCAAAAATACCTTAATTTGTGTTCCGAAGATGACCGAAGGTCTTACAAGTTTGGAATGACATGATGGCGAGTAATTAATGACAGAATTTTCATTTGTGGGTGATATATCCCTTTAAAAGGTTAGTTCACCCCAAAATTAAAATTATGTCATTAATTACTCACCCTCATGTCGTTCCAAACCTGTAAGACCTTCGTTCATCTTCGGAACACAAATTAAGATATTTTTTATTAAATCAGAGAGCTATCTGACCCTCCATAGACAGCAACGCAACTGTAATGTTCCCAGGTCCAGAAACGTAGTAAATCGGTAAAACAGGTCCATGTGACATCAGTGGCTCAACTTCAGTTTTGCGGTGCTACGAGAATACTTTTTTTTGCGCAAAGAAAACAAAAATAGCATAATTTCCTCAACCATTCTTCTCCCCCGAGTTACGTCTTCCGCCATTTTAGAGAGTATCACAATACATACGCATGCTTTCCCCTAAGCGTAAACAACCCTTATTACGCAGATTATATGTTCATGCGCGCTTTCCCCGCCGAACGTAAATAACGCTGATTACGTCAAATACGTTCTTGGTTACTCTCCAAAATGGCGGAAGACGTAACTCAGGGGAGAAGAATTGTTGAGTAAATTGTTATTTTTGTTTTCTTTGTGCAAAAAAAGTACTCTCGTAGCGTCGCAAAACTGAAGCTGAGCCACTGATGTCACATGGACTGTTTTACTGATGTATTTACTAAGTTTCTGGGCCTGGGAACATTACAGTTGCGTTGCTGTCTATGGAGGGTCAGATAGCTCTCCAATTTAATCAAAAATATCTTAATTTGTGTTCCGAAGAAGAACGAAGGTCTTACGGGTTTGGAACGACATGAGGGTGAGTAATTAATGACATAATTTGCATTTTGGAGTGAACTAATCCTTTAAGCAGTGATGTCCGATTCTGTTGGACAGTTTTGGAGGGCCACCTTCCTGCAAAGTTTAGCCATATTTAAACACACCTGACCAGTAGAAACTTCCAGGCAGGTGTGTTTGAGCAGAATGGAGCCAAACTTTGCAGGAATGTGGCCCTCTAGGAGCAAAAATTGACACGCTTGACTTAAACTAATTAAGCAGTTCCACCCGACACATTTCCAGAAAGCACTCATATATCGGCAAAATGTTTATGAAAGAGGCCCTGGAAAACCTGCCATTCTATGTTAAGTATCTTATTAATGTAAAACAGAGAAAAGAGCAGATTCACACAGCCAAAATGTACATTAAAACTGATGTTGATTTGTGGTGACAAAACAAAATCCGTGAGAGTTGGTGGAATTGGAGCAAGTTGAATGTATCTATGCAAATGAGTGTGTGATAAACACCAATGGGAGTGAAGATAGGGGTCATGTGATCCGCCTCCTGATGGGATTGGATTCTGTAGTTGAGTAGGAACGCTAGTGAGCAACAACACAGCAACTTTCGAACCTACAATGACTAAAGAGCTGTCAGCGTGAACACACCTTAAATTTGAAACATTGCAAACACGTTGGTCAAATATAGTTCTAACACTGAAATAAATGTGGTTTCTGGAGCGTCACCAATTTCAAGACATTCTAACTTTAAGGCTCTAATTGGCTAAGTGTGTCTTTTCCCCATGTCCTCCCAGACTGAAATGTTCAGGGACTCCATGTCGCTCTTGAACACCTATGGTTGGTCTACAGTCACATTCGATGGAGCAATTGACAGCCCAATAGTCCCTCGTACATCCAGCAAATCATTTCACTTTGGAGAATCCGATAAATGTACAGTACAGGAGCTTTGCCAATGGGCTGCCAACCAGTCTTGGATATCCAATGACCTCACAGTCTCTCTGTCCTCGGTACATCCCGGGATGTACTTTGATTTGACCTGCCAGTTGCTGGCCAAGGCCGTTATGGACAGTCGTTGTATCCTACTGAAGGTGCTATTTTAACTTGAATCTGAATCTTCAAAATCATTGAATCTCAAATCCAGTTTGTACAACTAATGGTTACCCAATGTGATTAGGTGTGGGACGGAACCAAGTGTCAACATCCCTTACTGAACGTTGCAGTTGCGTCTGACGCATTAGAAGGAGAATCCACTGTTGCTAAAGACAGGATGAACCTGACAGCCAACATTCTGGTCTACGACAATCACTTGGAGGTGGCTCGAGACTTAAAGGTGAGTTTTGCCGTTGACCTTACAGTGGTTCTATATCAGAGATGTCCAATCCTACTTGTAACAGTCACAGTCACAGTCCTGCAAGAGTTTGGCTTCAACCTTAACTAAACACACCTGAACCAGCTAATCAGTACTAGACACTTTCAGAGCAGTTGTGCTGGCCGTAACCTTTGCAGAAGGGTCATCCAGGAACAGGGTTGGACAACTTTGTTATATAGATATGCAAGATTATGTCACCCGCTTGTTGGAAAACATGCTGTTTATAAGAACAAATTTCAAAGTTTCATTGAGAAACAACTTGGGCGCATTTCCTGCAAAAAAAAGCCTGTCCTACAGAAGCAGTAATCTCATTTGATCAGCCTACAACCACCACCATGAGTGTCCTTTGTGATGCTGTTACTATTAATGCCTGTTAGAACAATCCAGCACAGGAGACCCACGCACCCATTCCAGCACCTTTAATGATGAATTAGGTGTCAGGTAAGACTCTTGTGGGCACATCTTCTCATGGCTTATTTGAGAGGCATTCACTCCTCTTCAGTCTATTGATTGCGTTTGCTGCTTTCACTTGAATCCTGCCCTCCCTGTTTCCATTGCAAAAACCCATCAAAATGTCCTCTCCAATTGATTGTCTTATAACGACTTTTGAAACATATAATCTCCAGAACTAGTGGCAACATTTCTGTCTTCTGCCGTCATCCTTTCTATGAATATTTAAACAGGAGCAGGGCTTTTATGCTACTTTTTGAAGCCCCCAGATTCGTTCTTTTCTTTTTTGTTAATGTATAGTTGTTCCCATGACAGTTGAGTGGCCAAAAAAAAAAAAAAAAAAAACTTCTTTGACACCTTCAATACACGATTAAAAGCACAATGAATCATTTTTATTATTGAACAACTACAGTACGTATTCGGTTCATTATTTCAATAGTTTGAAGAGGACGCTGATGTATGAGTGTTAGTTTTTGTTTTAAGCAGTAAGCCGTTTTGTTTGGCTCTCAGCATAATGGTTCTTTTGAATATGTACTGTGTGAATTATGCACAAAGGTGGGTAGAGTGAACCGAACCGAGTGTTCAAAAGAGGAAATGGCAAGTTACTGACTATTGAAGTTCTTGAGTTTCTATGCAGCTATGTCCCCTTCTGAATTCTTTCATTGTGTTTCTGTAATTAGGATACATATGAAATTGATCTAATTTCGGAGAATTGTGATCTTTCAAGATCTTGAGTACTTCATACGGTTCTCCTGTACGTGCTGCATCCCCTATACTGTGTCAGTGCAAAACAACAAGCCTGTCTATCACCTTCTGGCCATGATGTTGTTAAAACATCTCTTCAGCCACAAACTATCAGTTAGATTGACAGAAAGAAAGATATCCCAATACATCAGCTGCTCTTACCTACAGATAAAGAGACCGGTCTTTGCAGACAGTTGGAGGATTCATGGTGAGATGTATTTACGCCTGTGCCATCTCTTATTTATAATTTTATCACGAACTAGAGCTTTGCACGGATGAATGTTATTTCATAGTGACATTATCTGAGAGAGTATCAAACTTTTGACACTGTGTATCACTGCTTTTATGATGTAAATCTAGAGTTCATTTTACCTTTTATTTGCCTACATTAGAAGAGTGACAAGTTAATATATATATTTAGTTTGTTGATATTATCCTCATTCAGCTCAGCAATGCACAAGTCCAGTAGTTTGAGGCTTTCTTTGTTATGAACTTTGGATTTTTGGTTTCTGAGAGTTCTAAAATGACCTTGTCCCAATTGTCACCTTCAAGTCTTGGGGTCCTCCTTCGAATCCACACTTTGGTGGCATAATTTTGCATTGACTGATGGGCAGTAGTCTGCTGTCCAAGCTTTTAGCAGTGCAGACTTTGCAAAAAAAGGCTAAAGAGGGAAACTCTATGATCTCATGTACTTCATGGAAATGTGACGGTAAGGCCAAATCAGTAGCCGCTTTTTCACTGTTGGGCCAGTGCGAGCCAGAGCTAACAATGAGCCTGGCGGGGCCTATAGCCTTGCACTGCAAGTCGTGAGGCCATAATCAAGCTGCGTTTCAACTGTCGGACCAGCGCTACTCTAAACTTGCCCTTAAAGAGATAGTTCACCCAAAAATTAAAATTACCCCATGATTTACTCACCATCAAGCCATCCTAGGTGTATATGACTTTCTTCTTTCAGACGAATGCAATCAGAGTTATATTAGAAAATGTGTGTTGAGATTTTGAAGTCCAATAAAGTGCATCCATCCATTATAAAAAGTGCTCAACACTGCTCCGGTGGGTTAATAAAGGCCTTCAGAAGCGAATCGACGAGTTTGTGTAAGAAAAATATCCATATTTAAAACTTTATAAACTATAATCTCAAGCTTCCGCTAACTGTCGTACATGCATTCACGAGAGAGTGGCGTTCCAGCGGATGATGTAGGACATAGGCGAATGCGGTGATGAACGTGGAAGTACAGTGGAGAGAGCAAAACAAAACACCAGTTGGGAATTAAAATTACAAAACGAGGATTTTCAAGAAAAAAAAGTCTGAGGATTTCGATATAAGCCAAGAGGAGACTGGTTTTCCTTTGCTGTAAACAAAACTTGGTTCTCGTAAGACTACCAGAGCATACACTACGCCTAAGTCCTACGTCATCCGCTGGAACACCACTCTCTCATGAATGCACATACAACAGTTAGCCAGAGCCAGGGCATATTTTTAATATAACTCAGATTATATTCGTCCTAAAAAAGAAAATCATACACACTTAGGATGTCTTGAGGGTGAGTAAATCATGGGGTAATTTTCAATTTTGAGTGAACTATACCTTTAACACGCCTCCCTAAAGAAAAAGTCACATAATCCCACATTTCACCAGGAAGGAGAAAATTAATGAAAACTAACTATATCGCAAAACGAACTTAACAGAAACGGAAGTTTGGTCCTTACATAAAGACTGAAAAAAGACTTTAGCATCAATATTTTACATACCATTGTTTAACAATAAAAAATTTGTAATTTATTCATTTGTGTCGGCCATGCACATCAGTGATGCTAAATCAAACTGATATTTATCATTATTTCACATAAAAAGAGAACACACATACTTGTTTAGTCACAGCTGCACCATTTATTAGTGATGACAGGAATACACAAAGCAACTCCATTAGGGCTTTTAAGTCCAAATGCATACACATGTAGCACAATAGAAAATGACTGATAAACTCTCAAATGTTTGTCAAATTTCTTTTGAAAGAATTAGCATTTATATTTTCCACAATGTAATTTGAGGATGTTTGAGTGCAGTTTCCCATCTCGCTATACAGTTATCCTTTCAGCCAAAGCAACAGAGGGAGCTGAAGAGAATACTGAGGTTATGAGTTAAATGGCATATATGAAATTTATGACAAGCAGATGCAGAAGTCCGTGGTCAACAAAGACAGGGGGAAGAAACAGAACAAACCTGAAACCAAATAAATACATGATTATAATCATATATGATTTGTTTAAGTTGTTCAAGTGATCTTTGGTTTTTACAGTGATCCGAATTCCCATTGGGTCGCAATCGTAAGTTATTTAAAACACTTGCAGGTGTCTGAAAGTGAGTTTTGCTATTAAAATTGTTTAAATGTCTTAAATATTGATGTTAGCTGGTAGCTTGTTATAAAAACTATGGAAATGAGCAGCGGTCCCAACCGTCTCCCAATGTTCACGACCACACCTCAAGCCCCAGTTGGGCTGCTTTGGACCAAGGCATTCAGCGGGCCAAAAAGCCCTGGTCGTTGGCTCAGAGGAAGCCCCAACGAGGCCCGATCAAGTCCCGGAAGTGACAGTGGAAACGCAACTGGCCCTGGCTCGCACTAGCATGCTCACTTTTGGCTAGACAGTGGAAAAGTGGCTAATGAGTTGTTTTACATAGTGCTTATACGGCCACTAGAATGGCGTCATCATGGAGCGTCACCATGTTACATTGCGGTCAGTCTTTGCTGTTTGGGCACTTTGCTCGAAAGCATAATGACAAGACGGTTCAGCCCTTGTGGGGTTTAAAACCAATTCGCACCACACCGACAGACACAGACCAACTCCAACAGTCACCAGATTACATTACATCACACTTAGACATTCCAAGACCCGACAAATACCAATTCAACATGTTCAATAAACTCTGACCACTGGCAGCAGATGCCAACAGGGGTAACACACTGATCCGACAAAACCAGACAAACGTGTCTGTCGGTGCGGTGTGAATGTGCAACATTTGCCAGACTAGATCTTTACCCAGTAGAGCACCCCAGTCTAGCAGAGCCAGACTTTTGGACATTTGGCCTCCACTTTTCAGTTTGTTCTTGCTAAGAACCGCTGGCTTTGACATGTCTGAACAACATGCAAAGCATCCAACAGGTGGTTTCAAATTGGAAATTGGGAGACAGTGCATTAGTAGGGTGTTCAATAATCAAAGTATCAGTAAAATGCACCGATAACAAAAATGTTGAAGGAAATTACTGTTTTTATATATGGTAACGTAATACCCAGTGATCAGAAATGCAATTTATCCACTAAAGATTGCATTGAGTCAGAATATTTCCCCACCATTATCAATATCCTGGCCCGTATCGTCTCTAATATTGTGTGAAATTGCTTGAGCTCGGTGTTGAGGAGGGAGAAAAGGCGAATAAAGCCAGCCATTAGGATTAAGTGGTCTGAGAGAGATAGCTTTATGAGAGAGGAGAGAGAAGGCCAAATCAATACAGCTGTCACGGTGGACAAGGGCCTTCATTGTGGGGGTCTGCACGCATACACTTTTTTGACTTCGACTTACATCATATATCACTCACCCTATAGGTCTAGTGTGGCACACATTGAAGGAGACATATATTATTCTGTTTTATTACAAATCAGCAGGGAAGTTTCACTTTAATAACAATAAATTTGTGCTATTTTGACTTCATTTTGTTCATCATTCTTTGTGGCATCAAGTTTAAAGGCCTATTTTAGTCAGTGTTAGTGTTGCTGTTGTGGGTTTTCGTTGGGGGGGTTCCTCTATGTTCTCAAATCTCTGAGAACATAGAGGAAACACCAGCTTTTTCACCTCTTGGTTTTCCCTGTCTGTCTTGTGAAATTGTCTCTGTTGCATGGTTTTTGTGCCATTTTGCATCATCTGAGTCCCAGGCCAGTTGCCAAATGCACTTGTGTCATCTCGCTTATAAACTGGGGAATGGATGCCTCATGCAATAATAATAATAGAGATTAAAGTAGTGCCAGACGCTGCATGTGTACAATATGGAGGGCAAGAATCACTTTTACTTCAGGATTTTTAAACTCCCTAATCCTAAGTATTAAAATTCAGGGCATAACTCGTCTCAAACCATTTGAGCTACAGCAAGTATGATACCTCTAATCGTTTAGCTTGTTGAGGAGAGGTGAGGTATTACATTTCTAAGAATGATAAAAAAGTTGAATAAATTAAACTGAAGAAGGGACCTGAGCCATGGGACTAGAATATCATAAGCTAACATATGGCGCTTTTCCATTGCATGGTACGGCACGGTACGGTTCAGTACGTCTCACTTTTGGGTGGTTTTCCACTGGGTACAGTACCTGGTACCTGGTACTTTTTTTAGTACCACCTTGGCCAAGGTTCCAAGCGAACTGTACCGTTACCAAAACGTGATGTGTAAACTCTGCTGATCACTGATTGGCTGGAGAAAATCATCACTGCCTGCGTCATTGAACTTGCGGCACGAGACACAACAGACCCGCTAGATTTAAATCAGCACAGCCAGTGAAGGATCGAACGCTACTGTTTTGAATGAGTGCACCTTTCTTTTAACAACCAAACAATGGCTGTTTCGTTGTCTGTTGAGGAAGTACAGACGTTCCTCTCGTTGATAGCCGAGGAGCGGATCCAGCGAGAGCTTGATGGAGCGATGCGGAATGAAAACGTTTTTCAGGAGTCACGGCAGTAGAGGCGGTGCAACTATAAGGACACGTGAATAATCCTGCCCACTCTAAAGCGGTAGTAAACTGCAGTGGAAACACAAACCGAGCCGAACCAAGCCGTGCCGTTCTGAACCGTGCCGAGCCGAGTCGTACCACGCAGTGGAAAAGAGCCAATAGGGGTTGGCGACATGACTAAAATCTTATATCATATGAGGAATTTTATTTCACGGTAACAATATATATATATCATGATATGCTTTAAAAAAAGGTGTTAATGATAGCAAAATTTTGGATACCATAGAAATTTCGTAATTGTCAATATCACAAAAAACTATTACTAGCCTAAATTTAAAAAAAAATAAAAAAATAAAAAACAAGTAAACAGTCAGCAATTAAAGAAGAATTTAAAAAAAAAAAAACTAATTAGAAGCAATATGAAAAAAACTGCAATAGAACAAATAAATAATAAATGCTACATTGTATAAAGTAATCAAATCTTTAAAAACACTGCATATTTGTCAATGCATATGTGTAAATTAAACATATATTTCTTATTAAAGTTACAAAAGTGATTTAGTCAAGAGCAGTGAGAGATTTTCTCTCTTCTGTTGTTTGATTAACATGAATAACAGACAGCAGGAATATTAGACTGCTGTCACTTTAAGAGCTTCCAGGTCCAATATACTGTTACAGGTGTTTTCCTTCTCAGCTGTTTGCTTTCACTTAAGACCTAAATTACTGTGTTTACAAGGATACTTGCAAAGATGGTCATTTTGACACATACAAGTGTATACATTTAAATGTTCAAGGCCAATAAAGCGGCAAAAATAACTCCTGTGCTCTGAGGACCGTCTTCACGTGTGAAATGAGTTCTCTTTTGCTGCTGATTACATTTCAACAGTTTTTAAAACACAATGCTTAACAATGCATGCACATGATACATTTTTGTGACCACGTAGCAAAGCAACGTCACGTGAGGATGTAACCGCGATAGAGACGCTAGTCCAAAGACTCTACCGCTTAATCATGTCTACCAGTATATCGCCTACCTCTAAGCTCACATCTATAGCTATGTTTCCATCCACCTATTTTAATGCGCATTTTGGACTATCGCATAAAAAATTCGCTGGATGGAAACGCCAAGATACCCATAAATTCAGAAAATGCGCATAAAAAATTATGCGCACAACTGAGTAGGATAAACTTTTTATCCGATAAGAAAAAATCCGCATAAACTTCGATGGAAACACATTTACCGAATAAATTCTTCCATGCGCATCAAAAAAGTCATGTGACTTTGCGCTATGAGACGGGATAACTTGACTAACCAGCTGACCGATCTCGTTCACAGCATCTCTAAGTTGTTGTAGTCACTCTGAAAAGCCTGAGCAAAGTCTGTCATCAAAGTGTTTCTGTATAATTGTCTTACACGACTGTGTTCCCAAACAGCTGGCATCCTCCGAACGCAGTGACAGCATTTATTGTGTTATGTCTAAGAGGCACAAGTAATTTATATCATATATGAAAATTATTATATTCAATGGCTTCTCCTATATTCTTAGTGATATTTAGTGCCACAGTTTACCAGGAAGTGACGATTTTGTTCTCTTTGACTCGTTGGATGGAAACGGTGCTTTATTCGCATATGTTTTATGCGATATTCCAGTTTTGCGCATAATTTAAATTCGAATCTTTGGATGGAAACATAGCTTATGTCTGGTGTTAAGATGCATTTTGTTTGATCCCATAACAAGTTGCTGTTTAAACCTGGTAGTAATATGAATCTCAATTGTGGCTTCTTTGACCACTTGTGATTGGATTTCAAGCAAAGGGTGTCCGATCTGCTTAAAACATCCTAAATGCATCATGAGCACCTGCAGCACGGCTAGAGCTGATGCAGTATACTGTGACATCCTGCCTCTATACATATGTGACTATCAATTATTCATAGTGAGAGAGAAATCAAGCACCTGGGTTAACTTAACACCCAGACGGCCCCTGCCTGTAATCGCTTCAGTCAGCCAGCATATGACACTTATCCACTGAGAATGTTTGTGTGTGAGAGGATGTGAATGAAATATGGCTTTTTTATTTGTTTTGTTGGCTTCATAGGACATTTGTTCTGCAGTAGGCAAATTTACAGTATGCAAATTCAATGAATCGGTGAGTTGGCTGGACTCTTAAAAATAGTGTTGTTTTATTGGCATGGATGGTTCCATGAAGAATCTTTAGGCATTGGAAATCCTCTCAAAAAACTATAATAGTATTCTAGCCAAAGTATCCTCAGATTTGGAAAATTGGTCTCGTCTTCCTACTTCTTTTCAGGCTTGTATATCGGTGATATTAAAATTGAATGTTCTCCCACATTTTAATTTCTTTTCTTCCATGATTCCTCTCGCTCCACTGTTTGGCTACTGGAACAAACTCGATGCATGTGTCTCACGGTATATATGGGATGGGAAACGTCCTCGTATTAAACTGACTACCTTACAACGATGTAGATTACATCTTTCTTTCCCCAATTTTAGACTGTATGCTCAAGCCTTTTCCTTCCGCCCTTTATCAGTTTGGTTTGATCCAGACGCTTCTGTGTCTTGGAGAGCAATTGAGGAATCTATTGTTTATCCGTATGGGTTTGGTCCCATTGTAACCCACCTCCTCTCCACATGGAGGGATGTTGAAAGACGTTCACAACTAGTTACAATATGGCATAGACATTCGCCTATTTTCCACAATAATAATCTTTTGTCAGGCAGTACTCCATTTCATTGTCCGCAATGGACTCATAATAAAGTAAACACTCTGGGAGATATCTATGATGATAGTGGTTTAAAATCCTTCCAGAATCTCAAAACTCAATATAATCTGCCAGGCACCTCCTTTTTTATATATTTGCACATTAGATTGGCTCTACGGGCGTATGGGGTGCCTTGGAACTCTCAACTGCCTGTTCACCCTTTGCGCAAAACTAATCCTTCCTTCTGAGGAATCTCCCTCCTCTGCTTCAGTCATCTATCTCTTTCTTCTGGAGCATTCATACAAACCTTTATCTATTACAACTGTTTGGGCTAAGGATCTTAATGAGGATGTGCATGTCTTATTTTCGGATCAGGTATATGGGGTATGTTTAAATTGTCTTCTAAAAACCCTAATCACCAAATGATTCATTGGAAATCGCTGCATAGGGTTTACTTGAAAAACAATGAAATGTTTTTATATGAATCTGTCGTCTTCTAAGTGTAGTCTCTGTTCGCAAGGATCTTTAGGCACATTTTTGCATTTTTTTTTTTTTTTTTGGGAGTGCCCCTCTCTCTCACCTTTTTGGACTCAGCTCTCACAGGACCTATCATATTTGTTGGGTACTGAGATATGTTTGACTCTGCGCCATTTTCTCATGAATGACTTTTGGGACTTCACCTTCTCCGTCCAACAACTGTTACTGTTAGCTGCTCTCACAGCTGCAAAAACATTGCTAGTCAACGGTTGGAATCCTCCTCACACAATGGACAGACAAACCTGGACTGTGTATTTGCTGGACATTATCTTGATGGAACTCTCAACTTCTCGAATACATGGATCTAATGTGAAAACTGTACATTTTTGGCATTCAGCTTTTAATGTTGTCATCTTTTCTAAAATCTTTGTAAAAATTATTTTATTTATTTATCTATTAATATTAATTTATTTTTATTATTTATTTTATTTTATTTTTTAATTTAATTTTATTTTTTTAAGTCTACCAGGGGGTGGGTTCTAAATTTGCACAGATGCTTTTTGTTTTATACTATTGTTCCCAGAAGAAATTTCAATAAACAGTTGTTAACAAAAAACAAAAAAAAACAAAAAGGGATCTTTAGGCATTCATTTGGATCTTTCCATTAAACAGTTCTTTATAGTGTTAAAACAGGTTCTTTAGATTATTAAAGTGTTCTTTACAGGAAGAAACAAAATGTTCTTTTAAGCACTGTTCACAGAAAGGCATTGTTGCAAAAACTCCTTTTAGGAAACCTATATTTATAAGAGTATGCATGCTCATTTATCATGTTTTTATATTTAGATTACCTGTCATCAAACAGTCATTTAGAGTTAATCTTTAAAACACTAGTAATTTATTAACACTGTGTAATTTAATTTTTAGCAAATCTGAAAACGTTATAGTGTTGTGATGCAAATTCATGTGTAGCAATTAAAATGGATGATTTTAGTTTTAAGTGTTTTATTTTTTTTTTATTTATTTATACAAATAGCTTAGAACTGAACATCAACCATTTATCAGTTATCTGCCAAAACATTAAAATAATTATTAGTATTGGCCAGAATTTTAATATTAGTGTATCCCTAGTTTTAACTAACAATTCTGTCAGCATGCTATTTAAAGCTTTCTGCTAGGAAAAATAAAAATCTAATCTGACCATCATGATGCCATCCCTATTTTGAATTAAATCAGTCATTCTCATACTGATCTAGAAATAATAATAATAAAAAAAACACTCAAATCTAAAATCATTCCACACACACATAAAAAAAAAAAGAAACCGATATTCTTAGCACTCTTATTAAATATGACTTGTGCAAGCATGTGGTGGGGCACTTCAGGAATTGTCGGCTGTCAGACGATGGAGGGTCTGTCTTAAGCACAGTATTTGCTGACAAAACGCAGCGTGTCTTTGAAAGGAGAAGCAAGTGCAGAGAGAATAGCTGCAGAGTTACAGACTCTTTCAGAAATCTGCACAGCTAGTCTGTTTTTTTTTTTTTTTTGTTTTTTTTAGAGGTTTGGGAGCCCATATTCCTCAGCCTGGGCTGGAGAAATAAAAAAGAGCAATAATAGATAGTAATACATCTAAAGGAAAATTCCAGGTGAAAGTCCACATGAAATTTTACCCTATTTACCTTTGTATTACACATATTATTATGAAAAATGTGTCTTTTGTAATAATTGTTAAAATAACTTTGTACTAAACCAACCTTCTTTTTTAGTTGACGTCATACAGTAAAATGGATTATTTGTGAATGTTGTTCATGTTAACTTAAATACAACTTAAATCAGTAGTTTAAAATTTAAAATTCTGTCATCATTTGCTTATGTTAATGTTGTTCTCTGCTGATCACCACAGAAAATAATGTGTAATATAATAAATAAATAATAATAATAATAATAAAGACCCCCCCCCCCCAAAAAAAACATTATTTTATTAATTAATAAAATTGTAATTTACATTGTTTTATTTTGTAACTTATTGTGTGTTACATTGTATCCTTTATAGATGGTCAAAGGTCTATGTTCATCTGGTCGTGTAACATTTCATTATGTTGCTAAATAAAGCTTTTTCACCCATCTGGTCAGCGCCATATGTTTTTCAATGTGATACCTTTAATATCTATTAAATTTATACAGTACATAAACTTTAGGTTGTAACCTCAACGGTTTTGAATTATTATTCAATGCCTTCGTAAAACACTTTCTCAAATGTACTCTTTGCCTGTATTTGTTCATGTTCAGCAGTGCATGTATTACAAGAATTGGTTTGTTATAGTGAAAGGCATATTTTCTTGTTTACAAAGCGCACATTCGTTTTTCCTTATAGATGAGGGTCCTGACAAGGTTTGTGTTATCCAGCCGCACACATCAACAAAGCTTTGTGTAATGGAATTTTCCATGTAGGATGAGAGAGTTGAGGAACGTTACAGTTTTCCTTCTGCCCTCACCAGCACCATCAGAGGAGCTTTACGCCAGCTACAGCACACCTGTGCCGAGCAGCCCGGCTCCTTCCTCTGCTGTGCGTAACCAACCGTGCAGTGAGCGCGAGTAGGAGAATACCAAGTATATGTAGATTCATCTCCACCGATAGATTTATGTTCTGAGCCGTTTCTCTAGGAAAATGTTGCAAGCCTGATGGGATGTAGGAATAGTTCATACAAAAATGAACTGTCATCATTTACTGATTCTCATGTCATTACGAACCTGTATGACTTTTTCTGTGAAGCTACTGGTTCTCCTACACTCTTAAAAATAAAGGTTCTTTATTGGCATCTATGGTTCCTTGAAGAACCTTTAAAATCCATTCCATTCCCCAAAAGGTTCATTATAGTGTAAAAAGGTTTTTAGATTAATAAAGTGTTCTTCACACTAAGAAAAATAGTTATTTAAAGAACTTTTCACTGAAAGGTTCTTTGAGGAACCAAAAGTGGCTCTTCTGTGGAACCTCTTTGTGAAAACCCCCCTTTTGGAAACTTAGAAGTGTAAAAAGCTCCTTTTCCATATAATGAAAGTGAATTCACCACAGAAGTATCATAGAAGTGGTTCATGCAACTTGTGTGCTATGTTCCAAGTCTTCTGAATTTGTGCCATATCTTTGTCTGAGAGAAATGGACTAAACAAATCATATAGACTAAAAATGGCACATCAATGCTATTTGGTTCTTATTATATGTTCTGACCAGGCGACATTGACATCTATGAGGAAACATTTTCAGTGAGAATCAACTTGAATTTGGTCCTTTTTTGCTTATGACTTCAAAGTTCTTGTAATATAGAGGATGATTTGTATCAATCCCTTTTATTATATTTTAAATGGCTTTATTTGCCATTTTGTTATTCATCATTTTATTGAGAAAAGTAGAGAAGTATTTTATTTTTTTATTTTTTAATAGCTTTTTTTGTAAAGAGATTGTAAAGAGGTCAACTGAAAGTGGATTTTGATGCTAACTGAGATGGGAAAATGAGTTTTAAATCGGTCAGTTTAAATGTTTTATTAATTTTAAAGAAAAATAATGCTGAACTTTACTATAAAATTAACAATAATTAATAATAATAATAATAATAATAAATGTTTTGTAATTATTAAATATAGATAATATAGAAAAATGCAGATAATAGTAATAAAATAATCATAAATAAACTAATAATAAAATAGTAATATTTGCATACAAAATGAAAGAATCTGAATTTGTAAGAATGAAATTGATTGAAAATGAAGAATGAAAAAAACTATCGTAATTATTTTTTGCCACTAACCAATACTCCTGTATAATTTTTGGTATAACTGATTTTATCGACATGAGGCTGAGTGAATAATGACTGAATTTTCATTTTTGGACTGTACCTTTATATTGAGTTCAGATAGTGTTAGTGATAATGGTAATGGTTGTAATAAAATGGTACTGCACTACCATTTATTTCAATTCCTGACCAGATAACAAACTTCTATGTCAGTCATGTCTCAAGGTTGTGAGTTGAAACTAAATTAGATGTTTCATGAATGATGGTGGCACAGACTAACATTGTGATATTCAGTTCTTGTCTGATTGTTTGTCCAGAGAAAGAAAGCACAGGTCTGGTATTTTAGTGTCTGCTTTTTGCTGCTGGATATAAAGGAAAACATTTGGTTCTCTCAATGGATCCAGCCATGTTTCTTCAAGTCCATTTTTATCACTCCAAGTTCTCTTTTTAGCTCCAATCTCACACCTTGGTTTTCAGTTGTCAGCTTATTCTCAAGCAAGATGGTAATGAGCAGAATCAAATTTGCACTCGTGGAAAACAAGCCTGTTTTTTTGAAATCTGGTTCCCCACCTTGTTCTGTTTATGGAATAAGTCTGTTTCAATCAAATATTGATGCTGAGTAATTGACGCCAGAATTCAGTTCGTTCAAATTATTTGGTTTGCACCTTCATAATGCGTTTTTAGTCTGTATAGAAGCAGGCTGTGTCGCATCCAACCAGTTCTTGTGAATGCCAGCACTTAGGCTTACTTCAAATCTCTGAACAAACAGAGCCTGGGTGGTGAATTCAGGCAAACAAAGACATCGCTTTTGCCCCAAACCTCAAAGATGATGTCAGAAGCGAACAGCTATAGGAGGACTCCCAGAACCTGATTGTAAATGCAGAACAAAAATCTGACCCAATCCTTTTAGAGGTGTTTTGATATCATATCCTCTTCTTGACTCACCAAAGACCATAATATGAGACAATCATGCGTATATAGTTGCACAAGAGTTCATTAAGTGATTCCAGCTCTCGCTGTCTTCATGTTCCTCCTAGTGATCTCGAGGGACCAACATTTATTTTCTTACCATCTTACTGTAATGTTGAGACTCTGTTGCTCAACTCTGATGCCGTAGCTCCCCCTACTGTACTGATCATTGAACATTGTACATTTATTAATGTATCAGACCGTAGAATAGCTCTAGAGTAGATCTGAATGGTTTCAAATGAAATTTCAACCTGAAAAAGCACAAAGTGTAGTTTTCATAGTCAGTTATTATTTCATTTATTTAATTGGAAAACCCATGTAAAAGTAATTGCCCCCCTTAGGCTTGAAACAAAGAAAATAGTTACATTTTAGTTGGTAATTAGTTTTAGGACACTGAACACAGACAGGCATTATATTTTTGTGTGAAGAGGCCATTTGAAAGCTTCTACGGGTACGTAATGCTGTATTAAAGGGTTACTCCACCCCAAAATGAAAATTTTGTCATTAATCACTTACCCCCATGTCGTTCCAAACCCGTAAAAGTTTTGTCTTCGGAATACAAATTAAGATATTTTTGATGCATTCTGATAGCTCTCTGACCCTCCCATAGACAGCAATGTAATTAACACGATCAACGTCCAGAAACGTAGCAAGGAGATCGGTAAAATAATCCATGTGACATCAGTGGTTCAACCATAATTTTACGAAGCTATGAGAATGCATTAAAAATATCTTAATTTGTGTTCCGAAGACAAACAAAGCTTTTACGGGTTTGGAACGACATGGGGGTAAGTGATTAATGACAAAATTTTCATTTTGGGGTGGAGTATCCCTTTAAAGGAATTTCCCAAAACAGCTGAGATATATCAGTTTGGAGAGGTTTGCAAAGCCATTTCTGAGGGTCTTGAACTCTGTTGAACCACAGTGTGAGTCGTCAGCACAAAATGGAGAAAACTTGAAGTAGTGTTCAATGACTCAACAAGGAGGAGACTGCAAAAATGGACTTAATGGAAGAGTAGCAGGCCAGAAACCACATCAATACTGAATGATCTCCATGAACTTTGGGATCATATTCCATGGACAGATGAGTTAAAAACTTTTTCAGAAGAGTCAAGTTCTCTTATCCGGATTCTGGAGATCATGTAACAATATGATATGTAAAGTGAAACATATTGGTGCTGCTTTGGGACATTAATGACTTCTTATTGAAGGAGGCATGAGTTCTGCTCTATACCAGACTATTCCGAAGGAGAATGTCAGAATATCTGTACTCAAGATTAAGCGTAATTGGTTGATGCTAGACAATAATCCAAAACGTGGACACTTTTCTATGTCTGAATGGCTCAAATGAAACAAAATTAAAGTTATAGAGTTCAATCCAGGACCTGAAAAGAGCAGTTGTACTTGAAGACCTACCAAAAACAGTTCTGCAAGGCAACTTAAACTGCAATTTCTAGGTTCATCAGTCTTTAGAATTGAAAAACCTAATGCTGTAATGAAAACATCCTTCTGTTTGTGTTCAAAACGTTCAGCCAGGAATGTTCCTTTGGTTCTACAATCTCCATGCACTCCTTCAGAGAGCCCTGGACCAGCTGTCAGATCAGCCTGAACACCTCAGTTTCCACCTCCATGGGGGAATGTCATATGGACGAGGTTTATGCAGCCTTCCTGCAAAGAGCCCTGATCTACAGTCTCTCAAGAGGTGAGACTAGAGACCACAATGTCTCTATTTTGCATTTTCTTCCTGTTGCCAAATACAGTATATTATCGGCATAACAAATTCGATTAGTGACAGAAAAGAGTGTGGAATCTTAAAATGTTTTTGTCATTAATGTTGCTTCAAATTACATTTTTTAAAAACCTTAAATCTTTTTGTCTGATTTAAATTAGGTTTTAAATCCACAGTGTGAACTCAGATGTTTGGACTCAATGTTTGCATAAATCTCACTGACCTTTTGAACAGTAGAGTGTGTAAGTACACACACACACACACACCCACACACACACACTACCATTCAGAAGTTTGGGGGGGTTTTTATATGCTTTTAAAAGAAGTCTCTTAAGCTCACAAAGATTGCATTCATTTGATCAAAAATACAGTAAAAACAGTAATACTGTGAAATATTATTACCATTTAAATTAACTGTTTTCTATTTGAATACATTGTAAAATTTATTTTATTCCTGTGATGTAAAGCTGAATTTTCAGCATCATTACTGCAGTCTTCAGTGTCACATGATCCTTCAGAAATCACTAATATGCTGATTTGCTGCTTAAGAAACATTTATCATCAGTGTTGAAAACAGTTGTGCTGCTTCATATTTTTGTAGAAAACCTTGACACGTTTTTTTTGTTTTTTTTCAGGATTCTTTGATGAATAGAAAAGAACAGCATTAATTTGAAATATAAATATTTTGTAACATTACAAATGTATTTACTGTCATTTTTGACCATTTGAATGTGTTAAAAAGTATCAATTTCTTTTCAAACTGACACCAAACTTTTGAACAGTAGTGTGTCTGTGTGTGTAATATAATATAACACATACTGTCTTCACATATAGGTATTTGCTGAAGTCATGAGCATTTTGATGGCAAAATAAATGAGACACCCTATAAGTCAAATTCGTTTTTATTAAAAAATTACTTCTGTGGCCCCTTAGCTGTCTACCTGACATTCATGTGATTGTGTCTCTCTCCTCTTCTTTCTCTCTCTTTACTGATCCATATTCAGTGTGCCAGAGAAACATGTGGATCTGGATGAGTGTGATGAAGTGAACGATGGCACGTTACTGGAGATTTGGTACACGCCGCCAGAGGCTGTAGGTTGGTAGCGACTCTTTTTCCAATTTCTATCCAATTTTGTGTCATGCTCACCTTGCCCTCATCCGTATATGCTTATGATTGCTTGCCAAATGATGAAGAAACAGGTATAGATATCTATTACTAAGTTTAAGATCTTCTCAAAGCTTTTCTGCAACAGATGAATAAAAAGGTAAATAAGCTTTAATGATTAAATAATGTTGGTGCTATCATTTCAGATGCAGATACAAGACCTTCTTATACAGGTAAAAAACAGTCACGTCTTACTCTACAGTAAAAGTGGGAAGTAAATCCACAATATTGGATTCATATTTGAAGTAATGGCATTGGAAACATGCACATGCAATCCACTAAGCCACAGCTCTGACAAACTCTAATGTAAATACTGATATGTCTATAATGATTATTCAGTGTGGACGTGTGAGCACAACACACAGCGGCTCACACTCGCCCGGGCGAAGCGCTCCACACCGCCGCTGTCGTGTCACGTCCGAGTGCGGGTGAAGAAGTACAAGCCTCAGCAGTTATACCAGTGCCTGAAACTCTTCTGCTCCAACTGTAAAACAGTGTGAGTATGACACTTTACACAACCTGCTCTTTACTCTCATTTATGACCCTGGACCACAAAACCAGTTTTAAGTAGCGCGGGTATATTTGTAGCAATAGCCAAAAATTCATTGTATGGGTCAAAATGATCAATTTTTCTTTTATGCCAAAAACCATTAGGATATTAAGTAAAGATCATGTTCCATGAAGGTATTTTGTAAATTTCCTGCTGTAAATATATCAAAACTTAATTTTTGATTAGTAATATGCATTGCTAAGAACTTCATTTGGACAACTTTAAAGGCTATTTTCTCAGTATTTAGACTTTTTTTGCAGCCTCAGATTCCAGATTTTCAAATAGTTGTATCTCTTGTCCTATCTTAAAAAACACATACATCAATGGAAAGCTTATTTATTCAGCTTTAAGATGATGTATACATCTCAATTTCAAAAAATTGACCCTTATGGCTGGTTTTGTGGTCCAGGGTCACATTTATGAAAAGAAATGTTGTAATATTGTTTATTGTATACTTACTTGGTAGTTGTTTGTGTAATTGTTAGATTTAAAAAAAAATGTAAATACAACTAAATTTCTTTTTAATCATAGAATAGAAGTTCCTGAACTGACATAATATTTTGTGTTTCACTCTTGAGGTGCAGACTTGAGCTTCAGATTTATTATTGTTCTAGATTTGCTGTATGTTCTGTTTGCCACCTGGTGGCTGTTTAGTGCAATAAAACTGCAAAAAAGACGCATATTCTTTAACTTTGTATATCACAATCCTAATAAATAAGCTTTTTCCTTGTTACATTTACACTAGAATTAAAAAATTTGGGATCAACAAGGTTTGTTTATTTATTTATTATTCAGCAAGGATGCATTAAGGACATTTATAATGCTACAAAAGATTTCTATTTCAAATAAATACTGTTCTTTTAAACTTTATATTCATGAAATAATCCTAAAAAAAAAATCTGCATGATTTCCACAAAAAATATTAAAGAGCTCAACTGTTGTCAACATCAATAATAATAAGAATTGTTTCTTGAGCAGCAAATCAGCATATTAAAATGATTTCTGAAGGATCATGCGACACTGAAGACTGAAGTAATGATGCTGAAAATTCAGCTTTGATCACAGGAATAAATTACATTTTAAAATATATTAAAATACAAAACAGGTATTTTATATTGTAAAACTATTTCACAATATTACTGTTTTTACTGTATTTTTAATCAAATAAATTCAGCATTGACATTACAGGAATAAATTACATTTTATATTCCAATAGAAAACAGTTACTTTAAATTGGCACATTATTTGCCGTCATCATTTGTTTGTGAATAAATAAATGCTGTTTTTGTGAGTATAAGAGACAGTAAAAAACAAAAACAAACAAAACAAACCTTTATTATTCCAATCTTTCCTGGTATGTGACAGGAAAGACGGCTGTTGCTAAAGTCTTTCAGGAGTCGGTGAAAGACAGCCAACCTTGTGATGAGCAGTGGGCCGCCACATCAGCAAGTTCTCGAGAGCCTGGCAGAACCATTTCAATGCACATATCCAGAGACATGGTGGGGGAAAGCACTCACATGCAGCTGATATTCATCGAAGGTATCTCTGACTGTAAAGAGAAGACTTTTAATATTCGAATATTTGATTAAACATATAGCTTTGTATCTACAGGAACGACGCTGGATGAGATTTGTGTGTTATCACGGGATTATAAAAACTTGGTTCCCGTGAGATCAGTGAATGGCAGGATGACTCTGGATCTCACAGCTCCCTTCCTTTTCTCTGGAGACAAAAGATATTATGCGTAAGACGACAAACCTACCTGCTTCATTGTAAACTCCCTTTGTGTTCAACATGGACATCTATTATTATGAAAACAGCTTATGTGACAAACCCCAGGGAAGGAGACAGTCACGTCTATATGTAGTTAAATGGATATTTGTGTGTGTGTCTCAGGTGTAAGCAGTGCTCTCTGAACACGTTTCAGAACCCTGTGTTTACTGCAGTGGAGACCTGGGATGAACAGGCAGTTGCTGAAGGTCATTTGCATCATTCAACTATTTATGCCTATTTTTTACCTGTTAAGTAGAATATTTTTTTATGATTAAACATGTTTCTCTAATCTAACTTCAGTATTCAAAACAAATAAAACAGTAATCAAAAAGATTTTAATATTGCCACAAAGTGTTATCTTAGTATCATTGAGATACTATTATAGTTTTTATAAAAATTTTGAATTAGTTTTTATTTTTAGATTTTCTGTTTTCATTTTAATTTCAATTAAAATATAGCTCTATATAGTTTTTCACTTTTTGTTTTCGTTATTTTTGCACATCAAGTTAAACTAAACTAAAATGAAAAATGTTGCTTTGGCAACTAGCTGAAATAAAAGGTTTTTAATATTTAATTTCAGTTAACATTTATTTTATTTCAAGTAACAGAAATGTTTTTTTTTTTTTAGCTTTAGTTTTAGTTAACTATAATAACCCTGCACTACATACAGTAAATGTATATTTTATTATAATGAAATGCATATAGACTAAGAACAATTTTTATAGGTGCCACTTCAAATATTAATATCTAATGTTTCTGTATGCTAACATTCTTAATCACTCAAACAGGTACATGAATTGCTAAATATTATTACATTTTAAAACACACTTAATTTTATTTAATACTACATGAATTATTTAAAGATTTTCCTTATGTTATTCTACTTCTTAATGTTAAAATTACATTTTTGCATCATGTTTGCTACCTCAACTGAAATTTAAGAATCGAAAATCCTTCTGAGTTCAGTTATGAATGGTGCAACCCTTAAAAAAAAAAAAAAAAAAAAAAAAAAGGACGTGGCTAAGGTCAAAATGACATGTCATGTCAGTTTTAAAATTATCAGTAATTAAGTTAAGATGTTTTGTTGTTGTTGGTTTTTTGTTTTGTTTTGTTTTGTTCATTTTAATGAGTCTAGTTCTGGTCACATTATTTGTGGGGGGGTTTCTGCAGGTGTGTTTTCAAAAAAGCTGACCCAGGCATCACTGCAATACCGCCTTTAAATTTTTTTTTTTTTTTTTTTATAAATATCTCATGTGATGTCCTAGTTGGCCTAAACAATTTTGGACACTTCAGCCACTCTTAAAAATGTACGACTGTATATTTAGGCAGTTCGTCTGTGTCTCTGACGCTCACACAGCTCTGGGAGTTCAGATGATAGAGTACAGATTGTTAATTCAGTTTGAACTGGAGGACCAGACTGACGCATTAGAGGCTCTGCTGTGGGAAAACGCTGTGAGTGCACATATAGCAATGCCATTTGATTAAATATCTAGATTAATTACAGATATTTATGTTGTGTATAAATATTATGTATATAGATTTTTTGTTGAAGTGCAAAACAGAATGCGTTTGCAGCATTTGATTTAAGTTAAAATCTTGCAAAGTAGTCTTTCAAAAGTGTAGAAATGCTGCAGAGGGTGCTGTTTTCTTTTCAGAAATAGGTTTGAATGATTGTCTTGTCCTTTATAGGAGAGGTTATTCCATGTATCTGCTGCAGATGCTTCAGGATTTGCAGGACAAGATTCAGACCATCGTGGACACAATTTAACCACCAGACAGCAATTTGAGTAAAGATTTAATTACCTATGAAACTTTTCTCTAAATTCCTACATTATTTAGCGTAAGATAATGTTTTTATCTGTACTGTCTTTGCAGAAGAGCGTCCATGGCTGGATCTTTGCCTCTCTGTTTACACTGTAAAGGACAATGACAGAAATAAAGTTTGCTATCAGATCACTAACACGGAAATTAGAGAAGAATAAAGAAGTTATGGACAATTTGATTCAAAGTAAAGGGATCATAGATGGCTCCTGCCATGATCAAGAAAAAAGGAGTTGCAAGGAATGTTTTGTGTGAAGAAATGTAAATACATTATGGTCACAGTCCATAAATTCACATTGTAAAATAAAACATCTTTATATTTATAATACATCTGTTTAGTCTTTTCTGCAGGATTCCCACTGATTTCCAGTTAGAAACTTGAAAAGCAATGGCTAGTTCTATATAGAGTATATAGACAAACTCGTTTCTGTTTACTTGTTCTGCTCAGACCTGTATGTGTCATTAATAATCATCCATCTGAAGTGAAACTAATGAGCATCGACAGCCGGTGGTTGATGCTGGAAACACAGTGCAGTTCTGTTTCAGTCCGCTAGGTGGCGCATTAACTGTTGTATCTGAAAGCGGCGCCTCCCTGACAGAGCTTCATATCACAGAGCTGCATCAGGAGCACATGAACGGCTCTCAAGGACGTTCACTTTATCCAGATGCTGGATGCTCTTGGCCTTGGCATGTATATTTTTTCTCTTATACGAAACGCTAGGAAATATTTATAAGGTTCCAAGGCTTAAATTAATTTTTAATTGTTTGGTTAATCACCAAGTATTTCCACTTGTTTTTTTCCCCTCACAATTCTGCTGTCCAACTCCTAGGATTTAAAAATGGAAACTGGAGATGTTCATCTAAACGAGAGACCAGCGAACAGAACGAAGCTTGATGTGTGTTCTACAGCTTTGCCTTAACAATACTGGAATTATCAGATTTGGATATTTTCGAGGGATATACGCAATGGAAATGCAATTTTTAACTGTATTTTGTTTGCTCATTTGTTGTGAACTCTCAGTAGTTCTCGCGCGTAGCAATAACACAACAGAGTTAACGTCAAAACTCGTTTCGTCCAATAAAGTGCGTGAAATCGTTACACACAGCCATGAACGACGTGTAACTTTAAATAAAATCAGTTATGAAACAGGTAAGGAACCTACAAATGTGCTTTCATCGACCGGGACTACTATAAACTATACAACGGTGCGAGCATCTTCGAGGCAAAAGTACGAAAAAACTTATCAAATGGACAAATATAACAAAACAAAATCATTTCTGAGGGAAATACACGAAGAATTTCGCGTAAAACGGCGTTATCGTCGACAGGAAAGAGTAACGGTTGTTAAACGCGAGACGATGGCGCGAAATGAGCCTGACGGGAATCAAACCATCAGATCGCTTGAGAATGAAGTTGAGCGTGTGGAGTCAATGCCGAAGCCTGAAGCGCAGATCCAGCCTACAGACTTTCCCTCTGAGTTCACCTCTATCCCTGAATGGGGCACCTCACCTGTGGAGGACTTTGAGGAAGTCTTCACCCCGTTCATTCCCTTTAATACACGATCAAAATCTCCAGGGGTGAAGAACCCGTTTTATCCCGTGACGGGTGAATCGTACGGTGCATATGCTGTCTTGTGCATCTCCATCCTCATTTTCACTGTGGGAATTGTTGGGAATATAGCAATCATGTGCATAGTGTGCCACAATTACTACATGAGAAGCATTTCAAACTCCTTGCTGGGCAACCTCGCCCTTTGGGATTTTGTCATCCTCTTTTTCTGCTTGCCACTTGTTATATTCCATGAACTCACTAAGGATTGGCTCCTTGGGGATTTCTCCTGTAAAATCGTTCCATACATTGAGGTAAAACTGTGGTTGGTCACTTTTGATGGATGATTGAAATGCAGTTTGTGTTACTGTGTGATATTTGGTATTATGCCTACTAGTTGAAAATGAGTATGTTAATGGTAAGATGTATTTATACTAAAACTATACATTAGTAATGTAGGAAATCAGTTTGGATAAAAACAAACAAAAAAAAATTAATAACATCACATATTAGAATGTTTTCATGCCATTCCATGTCTTATGGTTTAATGCAGCCTACAGTAGGTCCAGCTCTATGGTGTAAGGTGAACCTTGGGGCTTTCATGAGTCAGACTGATGATTGAGTGGGCCGGGCCTGGTTTCAGAATTGAGCTTGACTTTAGTCTAGCAGGTTCTCAAAGATGATCCCGCTTTCACACATGAAGCTTCACACATGAAACTGTAGTAAAGTTGCAGTTTTACCCTTTCTGGTGAATGCAGCACATCTGCTATTCACACGACATTCGTCATTTTATCTGTATCGGCATGTATTGCGTATCAGTATCAAAAAAGTTACAACTTGATGTCATTTGAATTAGAAATAACAGAACATTTATGCCAGAAACACTTTTAGTATTTGGTAACAAAGCTGAGTACTCAAGGGAAGTGTTAAATGCTCCTTCAGATGTCTGTTCTACTAAACCATACATATTATTAGTCAAGTAAGTTCCTATATACATATTGACTTAAACTTGCTTAGCAAGACTTTTGTCAAACTATTCCTCCGGCAGGACAGTTGTTGACCCAAAAGAGGAGCTGACTGTAAAAGACGATATTTACACCAGTACAGCTGTAACACCTTTTATGGAAACATTGACATTGCAGAACATACATGCATTGCGTTATTTCATTCAACCTTCTGGGTTCACGTAGTGGCGTTAAAAAAAGCTACACCGCTCTGTAAGATAATCACAATTTTTGACTTGCGATTTTTGGATTTTTGCATCAACTACTTTACTTCTTGATTCAGCCACTTGACAGACTTCTTATGTCAAAGCACCTTACGTTTTGTACAAGTTCAAACCGCTAATCAAACATATAGTTCTTAATTAAATATATAACATTCTTAAGCTCACAAATTTCCAGAGCTGATTTGTTTGCATTTAACAATGGGAGCTGTTTACACATTTTAAAATGAAAATGCTGTTAAATTAACAAGAAGGCTGCATGTGTGGAAGTGTGTTTAGACAGGAATTCAGTGCAAATGTTATACGTGTAGGTCAGGACAGACATCTCTGTAGGTCAGTGTTTCATCTTCCTCAATAAGGGGGAGTGTCTCCTCTGCAGACACAAAGAGATAGTGGTATTGCCCTGGGGCAGCGTTCAGATTGTATCATGTGTTTCTGAGGAATTGACCTGATTGGTGCCATAGTTGTGGCTTTAATCTCCTGACACACTACAGAGCGCCAGCGCCTACACCCTAGATTCAGGACAGTCTGCTAACTTGATCACTATGTTTCAACCTAACAATGAAGTCGATGGCCTTAAATTGAAAGGCTGTGGTTTTTATGCACAATCTAGTAGGATTGAATTTCCTTGTCATTCCACAAGCTCAGAGGTTCAATACAAGTTACGCTCAATCAACAGACTTGTGCCTTAATGTTGATTAATATATTCAGACTTGTTCCTCATTATTCTTGAATATTTTTTTAGATGATTCAAATGCAGAAATGTTAATAATTTTGTAAAAGCACTTACATTAATTCTTTTAAAACTTTTATGTATTATTTGAGCTATATGTTTGTTCTTGACATTTTTGATTTTAGTTCTTGACATTTTGTCATTTACATTTACACATTTGGAAGACACTTTTATCCAAAACAGCTTACGTTGCATTCAAGGTACACATTTTATGAGTTCTTGCTTTCCCTGGGAATCAAACCCATGAGCTTGGTGTTGCTAGTGCCATGCTCTAGAAAATATATTTTTCCGCATTAAAATCTTGTTAATGCACATATTGTTTATGTCTCTATACTATTGAGTATTTAAAAGCTTACAAATTGGCCCAACTCACTCCCGTTGTAAGTGCCTCACTGTAAAGCTCAAAGTATACTTCGGTTTTTAGGCATACGCATACGAGTGGCACAAATTTCGTCACCAGAATAGTATGTGCATACTGTACATGCACCATCCAAGTTTTGTAACCAATTACACCGATTTTGGTCACACATGCGCATTGACTTGGTTTTGTGCTAATCAGTTGACTGCAACAACAAGATACGCCTGCATTGACACGTGCTTGTGGGGGGTTGTGAGATAGCAGCAACTTTAGTTTTAAAGAGTACAAAGCTAGCGTATGCGTACAAAACGAAATATACTTTGGGCTTAACCCAGATTTTTGCTTTTTCATGCCACAAGTGTTGTCAATAAAGCTTAAAGAGACAGTTCACTCAAAAATGAAATTTTTATCATTTACTCACGCTCAAGTTGTTCCAGACCTGTATGAGTAAGAATGTTGGTAACCAAACAGTAGCTATTGATTTCCATAGTATATGTTTTTTCCATACGATGGAAGTCAATGGCTACCGTCAATTGACCCTTTGCAAAGACCCGCAACCCTTCGTTACTGTTGCTATGTCCGACAAGCCATGGTTCTCGCCACACATCATGTTCTCACGCAGTGAAAAATTCATCGCTGAGTAAAGAGAAAACTGACATCGTGCCGACAGACAAGACAGAGCAGGTTACCTCTGGTATGAAACAAAGTCTTAGCTTTCAATTTTTTTTAAATTTTTTAATAAATTCAAACAAATATGTTTTGTGGCTCTTTAATGTGTCGTGACAGATCGCTGTAGCACCTCAATTCAAGTGGCACATGAGCCGATCTTCCTCCAAACATCAGAAGGTATCTTGTTTCAACCACAGAAACACGTCAGTACACACAATTTTTCAAGTTCATGTCCACTAACGTTAATCTACTTTCCTGTCTGGTTTGTTTGTTGGACAAAAATGGCAGATTCAGCGTCATGATTGGTCAGATCGCCTGTTAATCAAACTTCCTGCGAAGGGTCAATTGTTTGGTTACTAAAATTCTTCAAAACATATTCTTTTGTAGTCAACAGAGGAAAGAAACTCATACAGATTTGGAACAATTAGAGGGTGAGAGAATGATGGCAGAGAACTTTTAAATTTTTGGGTGAACTATCCAATAGAACCTGGAATGAATTTAATAGATCCTGGAATGTTCATTGATCCACTTTTAGTCCAGGTTTTTCAGTGGAACAATTTTCTAAAAGTTCATTTATACTGACCACATATCCCCTTTACCTTGCAGGTGGCGTCTTTAGGAGTAACTACCTTCACTCTTTGTGCTTTGTGCATTGATCGTTTCCGTGCCGCGAGCAACGTCCAGATGTACTACGAGATGATCGAGAACTGCACCTCCACTGCAGCCAAGCTAACCGTGATCTGGGTGGGTGCTTTGCTCCTCGCTCTGCCCGAGCTCCTCATCCGGCAGCTGGTGAAAGAGGAGCGCGAGCCTCCAGAGGTGATACCTTGTGAACATTGCGTAGTCCGAATCTCCACGGCTCTCCCAGACACACTTTATGTGCTTGGACTCACCTACAACAGCGCTCGCCTGTGGTGGTACTTCGGCTGCTACTTCTGCCTGCCCACCCTCTTCACCATCATCAGCTCGGTGGTGACTGCACGCAAGATCCGCAAGGCTGAGCGCACCAGCGTTCGAGGCAACCGCAAGCAGATCCAACTGGAAAGCCAAATGAACTGCATCGTGGTCGCTTTGGCTATCCTGTACGGCTTTTGTGTCATTCCGGAGAACATCAGCAACATCGTATCGGTGTACATGGCTACAGGTGTGCCACGTCGCACGCTGGATATCCTGCATCTGGTGAGTCAGATGATGCTGTTCTGCAAGTCTGCGGTAACACCCATCCTGCTTCTGACACTTTGTCGGCCCTTCAGCAAAGCCTTCCTGGACTGCTGCTGCTGCTGTTTTGAGGAGTGCGGCCCACCAAAGTCCTCCGAGCCCAACAGTGATGACAATGATCAGGATGGCATTACCGAGCTGGAGCTTTCACCTTATAGCACTGTAGTCCGCAGGGATCCATCTACCTTCCCGATAGCGGGAACGCACTGCTAAAGTTGTACTTAAAGGGTTACTCCACCCCAAAATGAAAATTTTGTCATTAATCACTTACCCCCATGTCGTTCCAAACCCGTAAAAGCTTCATTCATCTTCGGAACACAATTTAAGATATTTTAGATGAAAACCGGGAGGCTTGTGACTGTCCCATTGACTGCCAAGTAATTACCACTGTCAGGGTACAGAAAAGTATGAAAAGCATTGTCAGGATAGTCCATCTGCCATCAGTGGTTAAATCTGAATTTTATGAAGTGACGAGAATACTTTTTGTACACAAAGAGACAGAGAGGAGACGAATTGTTGAATAAAGTCGTTATTTTCATTTTCTTTGTGTATAAAAAGTATTCTCGTCACTTCATAAAATTCAGATTTAACCACTGATGGCAGATGGACTATCCTAACGATGCTTTTCATACTTTTCTGTACCCTGACAGTGGTAATTACTTGGCAGTCAATGGGACAGTCACAAGCCTCCCGGTTTTCATCTAAAATATCTTAAATTGTGTTCCGAAGATGAATGAAGCTTTTACGGGTTTGGAACGACATGGGGGTAAGTGATTAATGACAAAATTTTCATTTTGGGGTGGAGTAACCTTTTAACCTAAGGGCTACACATTACCAAGGGCTTAGATTTACGGAATTGAGAGATGTTATTTTCACAGACTGTGCAATTTTATGCGGTTTCTGTTTATACTTGACTTTCTTTTGGGAGAGACGCACACAAACTGGATATTTTACCTTGTGAAAATAGGGACAAAGAGCCACATTTATCACAGGCCACATGGTCTTAGAGATGCAACTGCCTGTTGATGTTTACAAAAGAAGACATGAGTACCTTGTGTAGTTTCTTGGAAGTTTGTAGGAAGTCTAGAAGGATTTTGAATTAACTCACAGGCATTTGTTATATTTGCACAGTTTTCTTACCCCTGTATCTTTTTTCCATTTTAATTTGGTGTATTTGTGTTTTTGTTCAAAGTGTCTCTGAAGCTTATGGAAGGTAATAGAAAATGGCTGTTCGTAGTATGTTTTGATGTTGTGGAAAGTGGCGATTCTTGTGAATCGGTTTAATGTTAAGCCTAGCTCCCTTGCTATGTAAGTATTAAATTCACTCTGTATTTGCTAGCAGAAGAACTTGTGATGCTCTTCAGCCACTGGAAAGCCCTGAAGAAGCTGTTTAGCCAAGACATGTCACTTTAATAAAAAACAACAACAAAGTGCAAGGACTTAGGATTTTCTTACAAATGTTTGAGATACAAATGCCAAGTTCTGTCATGAAACTCTAGATGGCACAGGCTGATGGGTCGTTCACGCAAAATGATTATGTTCACAGCGTTAAACTACTTGTCACAAGCTAACTGGTTCATGTTGCAAACCCCCTAGCTCCACTTGTATAGATCTGCTACAGGTTATTATATATGCTATTTGTGCAACAGCAGTATGTCTTAAATGCTCACAACACCATATCGGCGTATGTATTGGCAGTAGCAATTTCCTGTGCTTGCTTTGCAACAGCAGCAATAATCTACAACAACAGCAATAACCAACAGCAGCAATTCAGCAAATCTATTCTGCCAGGACCAAATACATTAACATAGTTATATCTATTTCCATGCTAAAATCTTCCGAGTTGTCATGATAGAAATTTTATGAACTGAACCTGGAGATAGTGTTTAACATTTTGAGAATTATTTTCCTTTTATTCAGTTTGTTATGGTAAATTGAAGACCTGGAGATCCTAACAAATCAGTTTTTATCCAGTGGCAAGTTCACAGGCCTTTGTGTCATTACAGTACTCTCCTAGCACACAGAGGCTATTGTTTAATGCTGTGGCCAGTTAAACATTAGGTATTCATACTGCAGCAGATTCCATGACCTCATGGACAGAAGTGTGGACTGGACTGGGAATGTGGGGAAAGATGTAGGAAGCCTGTTTGGCTTAACAGGACAGCTGGAGCTTAGTTTTTGTGGTCTGGTTGCTTATTGGCTATTTAGTGTCAAAGGAAAGTTGTACTTTTGCACTGCTTGAGGAACAATCTCATCTCTTTTACTATACATTTACGCTCAGTTCAAAAACCTAGTGAGCCACTTGCTGTCTGCTTCCTTCCAAGGCAGCATCATAACAGAAATGGAATCTCAAGTGACTGATTTTAGGAAGAATGCTTTCTGATGGATAATGTGACACTGAAGACTGGAGTACCTTTCTTCTGTGGAACACAAAAGATATTTTGAAAAATGTCCAATGTTTTGGACCTCATTGACTTTAACTGTATGGACAAAAATATTTGACATTTTTCAAAACATCTTCTTTTGTATTGCACGGAAGAGAGTTTGGAACAAGGCAAAAGTGATATAGTCGTAATTGACAGCATTGTCTTCAGTTTGACTTTAAGTACCTGATCAAAATATGTTCCTATCATGAAGAAGATTAGCTTGTATTTTATTTTAAGGCACTCTCAGAGTGTTCATTGATGACATTCTCATGCATATTTAAGTAGATTGCATCATACAAACCCACACTTCTGCCTAATAAATGATTCATAGGCACCAACAAACAGTCATTCTTTTGAACGGCACGTGTCATATTAATATTTCATGAATGATGAGCACTTCGTGCCACTACGATGCATACTGAAGATGTTGTTTGGTCCTGCAAGGACTAAATTCATTATTTGTCTCATTTTTGTTTATTTTTTCTAACTCATATTCCTTCTTATTAAAGCAATTTATTAATTCCTTATGTCAGATTTACTATGGCATTTCTTAATTTTTGCGAGTTATGCACAATATCTTTCCAGACAATGTTTACACTGATGGGAACATTTTTAGGTGTTTGGGCCAGTATGGTACCCATACTTATAATGGCAGTCCGCTTTTTAGCGTCTCTTCTAATTGGATCTATCTGATTGAGTGGATGTCATCCATGGAAAAGAAGGGCTTTATTGTCTTGTTTTTCCTTTTGTGGAATTGTCTCTCATTTCTAGGTCACCGCCTGTGATGGTCGCTTGAATGCGTTAATGAGTTCCCTGTGAACTCTTCCCTGTGTGTGAGCAGCTCTCGTCTTTGTCACACACACACTGTATGTACTATTTGCAGTGCCCCTCCTCATCTGCCCTATGAAGGGGAATTATGGGATTGTTGGCACTGCCGAATTACTGTTTGTTGTAGGAGAGCATGAAAAACCTTCGAGTTTGTTTAAAGGTTGCTTTTGAAAAGCCTAATTGAGCTTTTCTGATGTTCACACAACGGAACAGCCCACATTCCCTCCTGTTGCCCTGTCATCAGCATTATCCTCAACCGTTGATTTTATCCTAAGGGAAATCTCAATAATTTGTGTTAACTTGACACTCTATTGTAGCCATTACATTAATGGACCCAGCCTTTTTAAAGGGATAGTTCACCCAAAAATGAAAATTACCCCATGATTTACTTACCCTCAAGCCATCCAAGGTGTATATGACTTTCTTTTTTCAGATGACTACAATCGGAGTTTTACTAAAAAAATGTCCTGGCTCTTCCAAGCTTACTAATGGCAGTGAATAGTGCTCCAGATTTTGAAAACCAAAAAAGTGGGTTCACTTTTTTTTTTCAAGTCAATCCATCATAAAAAGTGTTCCACACGGCTCCGGGGGGTTAATAAAGGCTTTCTAAAGGGAAGCGATGCATTTGAATAAGAAAATTATCCATATTCACAACTAAAACGTAATCTCTAGCTTCCGCAACTGTCGTATGCATGTTCATGAGAGAGTAGCGTTCCAGCAGATGACGTAGGGCATACAGGTGCATCTCAATAAATTAGATTGTCGTGGAAAAGTTCATTTATTTCAGTAATTCAACTCAAATTGTGAAACTCGTGTATTAAATAAATTCAATGCACACAGACTGAAGTAGATTAAGTCTTTGGTTCTTTTAATTGTGATGATTTTGGCTCACATTTAACAAAAACCCACCAATTCACTATCTCAACCAATTAGAATACTTCATAAGACCAATAAAAAAAAAAAAACATTTTTAGCGAATTGTTGGTCTTCTGGAAAGTATGTTCATTTACTGTATATGTACTCAATACTTGGTAGGGGCTCCTTTTGCTTTAATTACTGCCTCAATTCAGCGTGGCATGGAGGTGATCAGTTTGTGGCACTGCTGAGGTGGTATGGAAGCCCAGGTTTTTTTGACAGTGGCCTTCAGCTCATCTGCATTATTTGGTCTCTTCTTTCTCATTTTCCTCTTGACAATACCCCATAGATTCTCTATGGGGTTCAGGTCTGGTGAATTTGCTGGTCAGTCAAGCACTCCAACACCATGGTCATTTAACCAACTTTTGGTGCTTTTGGCAGTGTGGGCAGGTGCCAAATCCTGCTGGAAAATGAAATCAGCATCTTTAAAAAGCTGGTCAGCAGAAGGAAGCATGAAGTGCTCCAAAATTTCTTGGTAAACGGGTGCAGTGACTTTGGTTTTCAAAAAACACAATGGACCAACACCAGCAGATGACATTGCACCCCAAATCATCACAGACTGTGGAAACTTAACACTGGACTTCAAGCAACTTGGGCTATGAGCTTCTCCACCCTTCCTCCAGACTCTAGGACCTTGGTTTCCAAATGAAATACAAAACTTGCTCTCATCTGAAAAGAGGACTTTGAACCACTGGGCAACAGTCCAGTTCTTCTTCTCCTTTGCCTAGGTAAGATGCACAAGAGGAATACGACAACTGTAGCCAAATTCCTTGACACGTCTGTGTGTGGTGGCTCTTGATGCCTTGACCCCAGCCTCAGTCCATTCCTTGTGAAGTTCACCCAAATTCTTTGATCAATTTTGCTTGACAATCCTCATAAGGCTGTGGTTCTCTTGGTTGGTTGTGCATCTTTTTCTACCACACTTTTTCCTTCCACTCAACTTTCTGTTAACATGCTTGGATACAGCACTCTGTGAACAGCCATCTTCTTTGGCAATGAATGTTTGTGGCTTACCCTCCTTGTGAAGGGTGTCAATGATTGTCTTCTGGACAACTGTCAGATCAGCAGTCTTCTCCATGATTGTGTAGCCTAGTGAACCAAACTGAGAGACCATTTTGAAGGCTCAGGAAACCTTTGCAGGTGTTTTGAGTTGATTAGCTGATTGGCATGTCACCATATTCTAATTTGTTGAGATAGTGAATTGGTGGGTTTTTGTTAAATGTGAGCCAAAATCATCACAATTAAAAAACCAAAGACTTCAACTACTTCAGTCTGTGTGCACTGAATTTATTTAATACACGAGTTTCACAATTTGAGTTGAATTACTGAAATAAATGAACTTTTCCACGACATTCTAATTTATTAAGATGCACCTGTAGGTATAGCATAAGCTCACAAGTTAGCGGAAGCTAGAGATTACTGTTTATTAAGTTTTAAATATGGATATTTTCTTACATAAATGCATCACTTTGCTTCAGAAGGTCTTTATTAATTCCCCGGAGCCGTGTGGAGCAATTTTCATGATGGATGGATGCACTTTTTTGGGCTTCAAAAGCTCAACCACCATTCACTGCCATTATAAAGCTTGGAAGAGCCAGGACATTTTTAATATAACTCCAATTGTATTCATCTGAAAGAAGAAAGTCATATACAGCTAGGATGGCTTGAGGGTGAGTAAATCATGTAATTTTCATTTTTGGGTGAACTATCACTTTAAAATCAAATAAATAAGATTTTTGAGAATGAGCAAATTAAAATGAACACATCTAACAGAATTTTATATTTTATTCCCTGTGCAAAATTGAATGATTATCGAAGACAAAAATGATCCCAAAACCTGTGGGATTGTGAAATTGTGCACCACATGACAATGGATGGGAAATGACCTTTGCTCATTACATAATGAGTGTCTCATTAATTATTGAATTCCTTTTATCTCAACTTGGCAAGGTAATTTGCCCAGTAACAAATGCTTTAATTAAAGTACCATTAGGGATTCAGGGGCTATTCTTTTATAATTGCTATTTGCATATAGAATTACAATTATATAGAGTGATACCAAAAGTCTGAGATCACCAGTGAAAATGCTTCTGTTTTGCTTAATTTGTAATGTAAATTTAAAGAAAATCATTATATTATCAGCAAAATTATCAATTATCTGAGTCTAAAGGCCTCCAAGAACAATAACTATAACAATAAGTATATTAGCATCCACACAAACGCACAATAACGTTCTGTTTATTATAAGCAGTACGCACTGCGGTTTTGTAGTCTGTCGCTTTAAATGCTTGGGCTCTTTAAAGAAGAATATAGATTCTGATTGGTTGTCAATGTTTTTATCATTCATCAGCTTGAAAGTGATTCCAAAGATACCGTTCCTCAGTACTGTTATCATTATAGCTGTGATATGGACTTATTCACACATAATTAGAACAGTTATTAAGACCAACTTGGTCTCATGACGAAAACGTACCTCTGGGAACTTTTTCACGAGACGTGAAATATGTACCGCCGTGTATGTTTCGTGACATGTTTGATGTGAAATGTCCACTGAGTGGAGCTTAAAGAGTGTTCTATTTTTTTTTCCCCCCTGGAACAGATGAACGTACCTATGATACGTTTAATGTGACGTTGGTTTTGTAGGCGTCACCGCAGTTCTGACCTGAAATGTCCATTGAGTGGCGCTGTAAATATGCATTATATTTACAGCGCCACTCAACGGACTTTTCAAAAGCAACCTTTCAAGTCATGACGATTTAAAGTAACGTACCATCTGCACTACACCTAATCCTACCCGATAGTATGAACAAAAGCGAATGTGACATAAAAATGTAATCGCAAGCATGCCATTTTAGCTTGTTTTTCGATCTCTCATCTTTCAGCTCTTTCATCGTGAGTCATGTTTTTGACGGGATTCATACCCAAGGATTCCACATCTTAATTCCAATTCCGTGCGGCTGAGCTAACAAGCAAACTTATGTCTGGAAAGTGAAACATATGGAGCTGTAATCATAACTGTGTACGAAAATTACAAATGCACGCTGTTTTACCGCCTCTAGTGTTCATTTCTGTTGGAAACTGCAGTGATATGTACTTATTGGTATGTATTTCGCATCTCGCGAAAAAGTTCACAGAGGTACGTTTTCCTCATGAGACCAGGTAGCTTAAAACTTTATAGTTTGCTATAGTTACCATAGTTAGTGTGAATGGGTCTTAAGTCTTAAAGGGATAGTTCACCCAAAAATGAAAATTCTGTCATTAATTACTCACCCTCATGTTGTTCCAAACCCGTAAGACATTCATTCATCTTTGTAACACAAATTAAGGAATTTTTGATGAAATCTGAGAGCTTTCTGACTCTGCATAGACAGCAACAGAACTACCACGTTCAAGGCCCAGAAAGGTAGCAAGGACATCGTTAAAATAGTCCATGTGACATCAGTGGTTCAACCTTAATATTACCATACGCATGCGTCATGGTACTCTTCTGAACGCACATCGAAGACTTACACGGAAGAGAAAAAATTGTTGAATAAAATTGCTATTTTTGTTTTCTTTGCGCACAAAAAGTATTCTCGTAGCTTTGTAAAATTAAGGCTGAACCACTGATGTCACATGGACTATTTTAACTATGTCCTTACTACCTTTCTGGGCCTTGAACGTGTCAGTTGCGTTGCTGTATGTGCAGGTTCAGAAAGCTCTCGGATTTCATCAGAAATATCTTAATTTGTGTTTCGAAGATGACATGAGGGTGAGTAATTAATGACAGAATCTTCATTTTCGGGTGAACTATCCCTTTAATATATCAGCTGGTGTTTTAAAAGTGAAAATGGGTCATTTATACATTTGGAAAGTATCCAAATTAACTCCTGTTTCATCTTTTCATCTTCACCTCAATGGATATTGCTTAAAATTAAAGATTTATCCTTTTCAGACTTAGTTCAGCCTCAGGTCCACAAAACTGAAGACTTTCAGACTTTAAGAAAACGGACTATGGTCTTATCTGAAAAATGCAGAGCTCACTTTAAATGTCAGATTAAATAAAAAAAAATGTGCTACCCGAAGCATATAGTGGCCCGCAGGACTGAACATGCACCCTGAGTAGATGTTAATCAGCATTCTGAGTCACCACAGTTAAAAACAACCACCAAACAAAAATACTGTTCTTTAGGCATTTCGCCATGTAGCGCGAATGCTAATGCTGTACTTGTGCATAAGCAAGCATTTAATGAACCACAAAAAAAATACTGTCAGCGCTCCCAAAGGGAATGTAGATGTACAGTTTAAAATTGGAAAAAATCCAATGTTTTAATGGTCTCAGATATATGAACCCAACTGTATTTGTAACAAAACCTGAGAGTGGAGGAGGGTTAAATGTGCATCAGCATCCACTGGCATAATAATGCTTTACTGGGTGTATATGAACAATCTCAGCATTGTTTCCATCCCTCGTTCTCTCTCTGAAATAGAGAAAACATCCATTTTCAACCATCTCTGTTCTTCAGTACTCGCATGTAAAGTTAGTTGTGGCTTCTTGGCTCTGTTTTCTTTTACATTTGCAAAAACAAAGTCTTTTTCATGCTTCTTTTTTCGTTTTGAATAATTTTCCATTTCCTCTTTCCTTTCCCATACAGTATGTCTCTGTTAACCCTCAGGAGCTTCTTGAAGAGCTTTGTCTCAGCATATCAAAACACATTCTGACATGGACCTTTTAGCAAATAAAAAGAATGAAATTTGCAGAGTTTTCATTTGGACAAAGGAAACTGTTTGCGTCACTGTGGCATTCGTGCCGAAATGAAACAATCACTGCCCTGTGTGGGCTTTTTATGGCATGTGGGAGAAAGCCAAATGAGCATTACTGGCCTGCGACTCAGTGGTCACAGCAAAAGGACCACAAGAGACATTGAGGTGTTATAATTCATTTTGAGCATTCAAAGGGCCATGAGTCCAATAAACCACGTGAAATATGTTTGCTTCGACACGCATTGTTATCCAAAATCATGGCCACCTGCCCTTCTGAGGTGAATCCATTTAAAAGTTGCCAATATCCTAGATTTTGCTTTTTTTTATTGGTACTTTTCAACTTTTATGATGCAAAACTCTCTGTTTTGCTTTCAAAATCCATTAAAGTGATACAATCAGAAAGTGTCTCTGCACAATTCAATGGGTGAAAAGCTTCCGAATGCCACACACGTTGCAAAGGTCACTTTTTTCCATAGCAGATCTCACATGCTTTCACATATATTGCCGGTTGCATGATAGACAGGGCTGTGTGTGTTGAGGGGTTTCCAGAGAGAACTGTTATGGAAAGACATCAAAGGTGATACTGCATATTTTTTCTCAGTTAAATAAATAAATAAAAAGTAAGTTACAAATTGTCTCAGACTTGTCTCAGATTTCTGGATTCCACTGTAAATCCAAAATAGTTATATTTTGTTATAGATTAGTATTTCCACATATATAATAACCATGGATGTGTGCTATATTGAATGGCATTTTATCACTTCTCTATGCTCTTTAATACAGTTAGTCAAACTGTGATGTACTCTGGAATTGTGTGGAAGCGGATAGAGGAGGGACAACTGCTTCTTACTCCTCCCACAAAAAGTCACATGAAGCTGAAGAAGAGGCAAAGGAGTGAAGAAAGTGGAGAGAGAATGATGTTGGATATCGCCCATCTGTGTATAGGAACGACAAGGCATTACTTCTGGGCCATAGCTGACAAGTGAATTGAGTAATTGCCAATTGTGGCAGGCCTGTGCTAATGAGATTTCATTCCTGAGCCCCGAGCCAATCTCTCCTCATGCATGATGGAGTTTAATTATGTGTGTGTGTACAGAGAAAAGCAAGACGTTTACCAGGACTTACCATGTCTTGGGCATGATGTTGTCCTACATTTACATTTACATTTATGCATTTATCCAAAAGCGACTTACATAGCATTCAAGTTACAGTTTTTACATTTTTTTTTTATCAGCTCTTTATCAGTCCTAAATGAACTTCTCATTCATTCACACTGTTCATGCCATGTTTCCTACAAAAAATGCATAATTTACAAAGCTAGACTGACTGACACACTCTCATAAATGAAGGTTCTTTATTGGCATCAGTGGTTCCATGAAGAACTTTTAAAGGGATAGTTCAAATATGGATATTTTTCTTACACAAACACATCAATTAGCTTCAGAAGGCCTTTATTAACCCCTCAGAGCCATGTGGAGCACTTTTTATGATGGATGGAAGCGCTTTTTTGGGCTTTAAAATCTCAACCCCCATTCACTGCCATTATAAAGCTTGGAAGAGCAGAGACATTTTTTAATATAACTCCCGATTGTATTCATCTGAAAGAAGAAAGTCATATACACCTAGGATTGCTTGTGCGTGAGTAAATGATGGGGTAATTTTCATTTTTGGGTGAACTATCCCTTTAACGTCCATGGAAACTTTTCATTCTACAAAAGGTTCTTGTGGAAAGTGGTTCTTTAAATTATTAAAATGTTCAAGTTCAGAAAAATGGTTCTTTTAAAGAAATATTCACTGGAAGGTTCTTTGGGGAACCAAAAACATCCTTTTAGAAACTTTAATTTAAGAGTGCAGGGAGAATGCAAGATTTCCTTGTATTTCCAGGTTTTCCATGATCATGGGAGACAGCATGATCCGAGCCCTTTATAGACGATCACAAAGAGCTGAATGAGTTGATCTTTGGGAACACTGACAGGCTATTAGTCCTCAGACGCTCCATGCGGTTGACCTGTGTTATAAATCATAAGAGTAATGATATCAGTGTCATGCTAAACAAATAATATTCATCTACAGTGTTTTAGTAAAGGAAACTTCAAGTAAAGATGAATCCATCTGAAAAATCATTTCTGGGCAGTCATTAGTTGATAGTTAGATTTTTCTGTTTGGAACCTTTAAAGAGAAGAAATGACTAATGAGAACATATAAAATGAGATTTGAGAATGTGGACTTCTCAAACTGGAACGTCCCAAAAGTAGGTCAGCGGTAACCTTGTGTGCGATTAGTCAGAGGTGTTTTAGTCTAAAGAAACCCTCAGACATTTATGTTACAGGCATTATGAATCACATAACTCAAGGGCAAAACACTGACCTCGTGTCATCATTAATTTGTATGTTAGAGCATGGAGAAAAATTTATGTTACAGAAATTATATCAGGCCAGAACTTTATTCCATGAACAAATACCTCCTTAGCTCATAATGCTGACCCCATCCTAAAATTGGAGAGAGATAAATGATTTTTCTGAACTGAGTTTTCATGTCTTTTCATTTGCTGCCATGTTTGGTCCACATAGGTCAAGGACACCCTTGAGGGCACTTGGGGGAAGTCACTTTTGATGTGTGTCTACAAAGCATTTGGTCTAGAAATAATATTCAAGACGAGTGCAAAAGCACTGTGTACTGTAACTACTATAATACTGTGTTTCTACTCGTTTTTATACAGTACTATAAGTACCCCAGTTTTCAAGCTTCAAAATGAAAACAAGATTATCATCTATATCCATAAAACTTGAGTGTTAAATTGTACAATATATTTTTTGTAAGGAACGGACCAAAAATTAACTGAAAATCTTACCCTCCAGAGAAACATTAACTAAGTGATTCACTAAACTGAACTTGAGAACCAAAAAAAATCGGATTCACTAGCAAATCATTCTCTGCTTCTGAAATAGTATGCTATCAACCAGTCAATTTAAAATATCTGATTCAAAAGAATGTTTCATAACTAGGCCTAATATGGACTAGGGGTCTACTTTTATCCTAAATGCATTCAGGAAAGTATATTCTGTAAAATTAATTTTTTATGTTTAATAACAAAAAGCCAGTTTTGGAATGACATGAGTGTGAGTAAACAATGACAATTTTCATTTTTGGGTGAAATATTCCTTTAATGCTGCAAGATATAGGCTATATATATATATATATATATATATGTGGGAATTCACATGTGTTTTGGGGAGGTTTAGTCTGACAGATGGTCTGAAGGTCAGGGTTCAGAATGTATGTCAGTAGGTCGACATAAAGGGGAGCCATAAACACTACAAATCCTTGTTAGAGCAATGACGGCCCGCACTTTGACCTGAGGCATAAACATATTCACAGACATCAGAAAAAAAGTCGCATCTTACTGATTTACAGCAACTGACAATATCTTTTGGTGAAATCAAATATAGAATGCATTCAAATTGTATCCATGCAAACCACACACACATACATATGTACTATATATATACATATTTACCATCATGAGTTATTAAGAATCATAGGTAGTTTGACTTGTAAATAGGTTACTGCACACATTTAATGCATAAAAATATATATATATGTTAATGTATGCCCACATGTTCCCCAACAGCTGACTTGCATTTTGTCACCCGTTCCTTTTAGCTGTATGTTTTCCTTTATTTTATAGAGCCACTGTTGCAGTCTCTGTTTGGTTACTCAATAGTAAAAGCTGTCTTTTGTCTGTCCAGGGACATTTGCGTCATGTCACCCTGTGGAAGCGCTGACCAGCCCCCCTTCAGAGTCAGAACACTATGCCTGTCACAGGCGGTCACTGCAGGCTCTTTTGTTGATCATGTTGATGTTGCAGTTTCAGCTGAAAACATATGTCTTGTCTTACTGTATGGCACATACATCACAGATGCATTTTTGGTGGGGATTTCTACTAGCTCAGAAATTTGAGAAGTGAATTTGAAAAATTTAAAACGTTACTGGTGGTGGTGTGGTCTTTAGAGACTTATTTGTTCTGTAGAATCCAATTTAGTAATCTTTGGGTTAGCTCAGATTCAAAATAAAAATTCAGAATCCATAAACAAATTAGATATCAGTGTTAGTGTGATTAACATGAGTGGACTGTGCTGTGAGCCTGTGACGTAACCACACTGCCATCTACAGTCAAGCATATGTAACAAAAAAACAACAATTAATATTAAAAATAATAATAAAATATGAGTTTATATCTCTTTTGCATATAATCTGTTATAATACATTAAAAAAGTTATTGTAAAATAAATATTTGAATATTGTGAAAATCGTAAACATTCATAACTTAAACATTATCATAAAAAGGGTTTAAAGTATCAGACAGGAATGCAGACAAGGCTTCACATGGGGTCTGAAAGGAATGAGAAGCATTAAAAATAGCCTATATAAATGTAAAAATTGTGTAATTTTTTTTTTTCATGCTCATGTCATTCCACATATGATTTTCTTTCTACTATGGATCAAGTACTGGGTCTGTTAAGCTTTAGAAATACATGTAGACCAAAACAAAAATCGTTCTTTGCTGATAGTCCCATGAGTCGTAGCTCTCACATTTCACTTGTCTTTGTGTACTTTGTGCACTTGTCTATGTTGTGTCAGGTTTGATATCAAAAACATCCATATTATGGATTTTGTGACCAGTTGTTAGGGGTATAATGCTTCATACAGTTGTACCAAAAAATTTGGTGCAGGTCTTTCAGTTTGGCACTGTTTTGAATGAATGCAGCATTTTTTAAACCTCTGTACGTGTGGAACTTTTATGAGAGCATTTAACTAAACTGAGACATGCTTTATATAAATTTTCTGAATGATTGTCAGTGCAATCCTAGACGCAATGTGCTTAACCATGGAAAGCAATATAAATTACACAAAAATTCAGAACTAAGCCAAGTTTACTTACATTTACCAACAAAGATAAGTGTACAGTATATATCAGCTGTGTGCTTTGATTGTGGAAACAAGTGACGGTGTGGTTGTCACACTCACCAGCACAGCCATAGATGGATCTGTGATTTCAAAACAGAGATACAGTGCACAGCTTAAATGAGTACACACCCTCTGAATAAATATAAAAGATGTATTTTCTTATTGATCACTAATATAATTCATGGAAAGATGGCAAAAATTGAAATGTATTAAACGTATACTTAATAAATACAACAAAATATGCCAATATTTTCTGTAAGATAAGTAAATTATCCAATTTGGTTTAAATGAAGGATTGCAGAAATGAGTACACCCTAGATTTAATTCAGCAAATGTATAATATTCTAGTACTTAGTATGTCCTCCAGAACTTTAAGTATACTGCTCTGACCCTTCTTGGCACTGAGTGTACAAGTTCATGACAAATTTTCACATCTGTCCTGTTTAACTCCTGGAGGACGTCCTCCCTAAATGCTCTGGTTTTTAATGGGGAGTTTTGCTCAGCTCGTCTCTACAGAATCCCCCACAGCTGCTCAAGAGCATTAAGATTGAGTGAAATACATGTCCACTGAAGGATTTTCACCTTGGGAGAATGAATATCTTCATTGTCATCCTGAAAGAATGCCCAACAATGCAGGGAATGAGGGGAGGGTAGCATCTTCTGTTTCAAGTTTTTGTATTACATCACACAGTAGAGCGCTCATTCATCCCTATATAAGAGCTTTACTACCATTGAACATCACTGTGGGTACCAAGCACTTCTCACTGTACCCTTCTCTAGCAACACCAGAACAACTTCTGCTATATTTTCACACTTAAAACAATAATTTGGTATACCTCTTGAACCATTGTCCTCTTTTATGCTAAGAAATAAGTCACCTGGCAGTTCTCTCCCAAGTGGTTCCACTGCTGCCAGCATTAAGTCTGAGTATGATTCAGTGGGCTATATAACACTTTTAATTGTCAGGAAATTACTTGTCTTTAAAAGTTTTGGTTCAATATACTTACCTGTTGATCAAAAATAGCCTTAAACCTATACACTTTTTTTTAATTTTTTTTTTTTTTTAGTAACTTTCAGGAGGGTGTACTCATTTTTACAACACATTTTATCACTTTGATAAGAAAATCTTATTTTGCTGAATAATTTTGACATTCTTCTTTGGTAATTGATCAAGCAGGCTTGTTGGAACATTATATCTTCAAAGAACCCTAACACATCATCGAAGTAAAGAGTAATTGCTGATTTTGTTAAGTTTTAGAGGGGGTATACTCATTTATGCTGTGCACTGTATGTACCGAACCACCATTTTTGTGTGCTGTTACACCCATGTCATTGGTGTCAAACCTGGCGCGAAGCATTATGACCTATCATATTTGAATATTTGCAAACTTGATTGAGATGTGATAGCATTATGGAGCTCAACATAACATTGTGTTATACAGAAGATAAATAATGTGTTAATAAAATAAAAATAGAATAAAACTCTTCCTTTAAGAAAAAAGAAATTACCTTGTCTTTGTAATCAGCACTAGCCCCCCATAGCACAGCCCCAGAAGCTCCCAGGGCTGCACTCTCACCAATACTGCTTACCAAATTAATCTATAGAAAAACAGACAGCATATTACTGCAAGAAACCTACATGGCCTAGACCAGTGGTTTCCTAAAGTACCCTCAACACTGCACATTCTGCATGTCTCCTTTGTCTGACACACCCATTTCAGGTCTTGGAGCAGGGGTGTTTAACTCAGCTCCTGGAAGACCGCAATCCTGCAAAGTTTAGTTCCAACCCTACTCCAACACACGTTCCTGTAGTTTTCAAAATTAGCTGGATCAGATCAGTAGTGCTTAATTAAGGTTGAAGCTAATGCTGCATTCGATTTACCTTGGAAGTTGGATGTCGGGGCTGGGAATGATGTCACACTCAAGTGGACCGTGTTCCAGTAGAGAAATCAGAAAACCAAGATGGATGCGTCCATTGTTAGCAAAACCAGTCAATTAAAAACACATAAAAAGCAGTATTTTGCACCTATAACGCCATGTCCACAAATAGAGATTGGACAGTACTGTGTGCACCATTGAGTTTGAGTCACAGACAAACATAAGTGCTAATAAACAATATATTATATAATATATTGCTTTCATAAACAATATATTATTACTGCTTCTCTTCTGTTGATGCACTGTGCAGTCATATTGGATTCTGAAGTTGGAGTTGTTGCATTTCCTCTGAGATTCTGAGTCAGAAATCAGACTTCAGAGGGCGTTCCAGTTAAAAGTTCCTACTAGGAACTCAGAATTTCCAACTTCTGAGTACAAATGGAGTATAAATTCTGCAGGGCTGTGGCCCTCCAGGAATTCAGTTTGACACCCCTCTCTTGGAGTTTCAACTAATGAGCTGATAAGTTGAATCAGGTGTGTTTGATTAAGGAGACAAAAAATATGCAGTGTTGGGGAGGGCTCCAGGAACGTGGTTGGGAAGGGCTCCAGGAACGTGGTTGGGAACTACTATCCTAGACCAGATGTGTCTGGTTTTGCTCCTGGAAAGTGACTATCCTTCAGAGTTCAGCTTCAAACCCAATTAAACACAGCTGAACCAGCTAATCAAGGTCTTCAGATTTACTAAAAAATTTGGAGCTGAAGTGCAAGACATTGATCCTCAACGAGCAAGTTTCCACACCTCTGGCCTAGACTATATGGTTCAAGCTTTGGTTGTACCATAGGTTGATATATGCTTTGCCATGGTTTATAACAGCCAGGGGTCTCCATACTGTACCTCATTCATGTAAATCTCCTTTTGGTCTCTTAAGAGAGGTCGTAGGTAGACGCAGACTGGTGCAGTGTGGCGATGTTTTGGCAGGGCTGCTACCCTTGTTGCTTCTTGCACCTGGTGACGAACAAACAGTGCAGCGCTCCTGCTTCCACTCATAGAAACCGGTTGGTATGCTGATGGGTAAAGGACAGTGCTAAACTCCCACAGCCAGAGAAGCTCGTTGTTCAACTGTTTTGTGTGCTCCCAGCAAATACCTGTATAATTTGACTCCTCAAAGTCATAGTTATAGCAGTCTGGGAACAAGTAGTAGCCCTACCGGTACAGAGGTCAAAGATTGATTCCCATTTTTAGAGTTTCCTCCATGAAAAGTCTTGCTTCATGTTGGAATTGTCGTTTGGCACCGCCTCTTGCCTGTCGCATGTCTAGGGATGAATTCTACTGGAGGGTGTAGTTGCTGGACAGTTCCTTGTAGATCTCCTTGTCGTCCAAATTCCGGTCAAACATTGGAAGCCACTCTTCCCAATCCATGACAGCGAGACCAGTGGTTGAGTCCGGAATGTATTGAGTAAACTCTTCCCTAGCTTTCTCCAAACTAGCAGACAGGTTGCCCTTCTGTGGGATGGCGCCATTATACTCTTTCAAGGACTGGAGGTCTACATAGGGGTAAAGGCCAATTCGATTTTTGTAGAACAGGTGTCAGGGATTGATTGCGTTCCCTTGCTGGTGTGGTGACCGCTTGGAACAGTGATAAATCTAGAGGGACCTTCAGCTGTTGGCATTTAGAAATAGGAGCGTTCCATAACAGCACAAAAGGCCTATGGAAGAGTGGAGCTACTGTTGGTGGAGGAGATGATGATGTGATAAGATGCCCGAATGTAATGAAGAGAAAAGTGTAAAATGGTAACTGTTGTTTCCTTTGATCTTCCATCTGCGTACATTGATTAAGATCAAACATTTTGTCAGTTTTAATGATAATATTTTAAAATAAGTAGAACATTTGTGCTACTGTATCTATCTTATAAGATTGTTTTGGCACAATAAACCCTTAAGTATTAATTTCACCAAACTATCTTTGCTAGAACAGCGTGGCAAATGGTATGCATTTTTAAAACATTATTGTATGGTATTTGTGAAGATTTCTTATAATACATTAGAAATATCAAGAGCTAGGATATGCCTCTATTATTAAAATGCATATTTTTAAATGGCAGTTCAGTTTGAAATTTAGAAATAATGAGTATCTTACAGAGTCGAATGGGTTTCTCCTGTAGCAAAAAGCAAATGTAGCTTGCTCAGGTTCCTGTTAAATATTAGCAGAGGTCAATGTTTAAAATGCAACACTGTGCTTGTATATAACTGGAAAAGGATTAGTGTAGTTAGAAATCATCAATATGTTCTCGGGTTACTTTTAAAAACCATTTCCTAAACATCCGGTTACCTGAAACAACTTTATATCTAATGTAATACCAAAAGATTTTTTTTCTCACTTTTATGTGTGGATCATTGTCTTATTCAAACTGGTAAAAAGCATATGACTTATGTTTGAGTTCAGACCTCTTTGAGACTCTTTAGGTAATTGTACTACAGACAGTAGAAGACTGTTTGGTTTATTAGTTTAATTTTTTAAAAAAGTATTTGAACTTTTTGTATTTACCTGGATTTTTGAATCGTGTCAAAACCTCAGCCCCAACTGTAATGTAAAGTATGGTGGAGGGGCCATTGGGGCTGCTTTGCGGCCTCAGGGCCTGGACAGCTTGCTATCATCAATGGCAAAATGAATTCCCAAGGTTATCGGGGCATTTTGCAGGAAAATGTAATGCCATCTGTCTGCCAGTTGAAGCTCAACAGAAGTTGGGTAATGTGACCAGATGATGACCCAAAAAGGGAGGTTCTACAACTTATCAAATCACATACATTTTACACCATGCACTGTGAATGTTTACATGGCATGTTTGATAAAGGGATGAAAATGTAAGCAGACATTGGGCCAGATTTAATAAACAGGGCAAATTAGTGTTAGAGCACAATTCCATAAAAGCGCCGATGGGAGGGGAAAATTCTGTGTGTGATTTGCTGACAATGCGCACATTAAAGAACACAGCCAGATCATTTCCATAATGACCAGCGCAATCTACCACGAGCAGCGCAAATTAGTGCCTGCTTTAAGACATTCTTTTTTGGGGTGTTAAATAATGGCACAAATACCAGTATTTGATGAGCGCAAACATTAGTAAATCATGTTATGTGATTCATTTTAATACTCTCCTCCCATAAATTTTGCGTCTGAAAAGGAAACTCCTACAAATGCATATTCAATAAGGTCAGGCGCAAAAATAACTGTGTCCATGCCTTTTCAGCGCTAATTCTTCACTGCACGTCTTTAGTAAATCCTGACAGTACTATTTTAATGTCAAAAGATGGTTTGCGCTGGCGCAAGCTGTTAGTAAATCTGGTCCTTAGTTTGGAAATTTATGTATAGGTGGCTTACTTGAAGATCAGATCAAATTGTATGACATTGTTGAAGAAATCTGGGTAAATACAATTTTTTCCTGTAATGCATTCCAAGACAATTTTGGCAATGAGTATCAAGTCCAGGTTACAATCCTTTATTTGCAGTGCATCAAGACTCAAGCAACATTTGTCTTCATCGAGTATTTGATTAATGGTATTGCTTAGTGTAAAAAAAAAAAAAAAAAAAAATCAAGTAATGAATTACACATTGCATAAATGACCGATTTTGAGATGAATAAAAAATAATTCTGTGGAAATATATTTAGAGAACTTTAGCACTGAGGTAAAAAAGACACTGACCAATAATGAAGGCTCTGATAATAGTGTCCAACACAAACTATGGTCTACATGCTACAAAATGCAGTATTTTAGAAAAATGTACATACATAGTCAAAACGGGTCAGAAATAGTGATAAAACATTGTCTGATTATCCTTCAACCTGAAACTGGACATGTAGACAATCTGTAGACCTCTATTACAGTTTGCAGATTCTGCTAATTAAAAGTATTCAAAGCACTGAAAGATGTTGAGGTATATTACCTTTCTTTGTTTTCAGTATCAATCATTCTGACTGCATTCAAACATGAACAAAAAAGACACAGTTTAACGTACAATCATAATGAGTTTTCACGGACCACAGCATTCTGTAGTTTAGCAAATGTAGACTTACATGTGTAAACATACATCTTCATAATCTTTGGTTTAACACATTTCAATAATTTGGGGGGCAAAAACAATAAAATTAGATATTTTATACTTTAATGAAATTCAACTAGCTTCAACTCTGGTTTTGTCCACTGAGTTTTCTCATCATTAATATGATGAGTACAATGATTTATTCTAGTGTGCAATATTGATAAAAGCTTAAAATATGATGAAAGATATAATGATTAATTGTTTCATATAATGGTATAATGACAAACTTGTCATGTTGGCATTTGTACTGTATTTTATACAGCTTTCAATAAGATGAGAACAGTAACATCTGAACATGATTTTGTGTATACTATGTGTTTTCCTTTTTGTGAGAATATTATAAATTGAGGCACATAAAATTTTATTATGATTTTAACCATCAAGCTAAGGATCATTTTGACCCACTAGCACAAGTCACTTCAAATCATGATGAATTGATAGATAATTATTTTAAGTTTTGCTATTTGGTATGTAGCTATTTTGACAAATATAACCTTTGGCCAGTTTAGATTATAAAGCATGACATGTTTATATAAGATGTGGATATTAACTCATTTAGGTAAGTTTTGAATACCCAGCGCTCCCTGACTTTGAAGTGCTCTGATAGCAAGTATTGTTGTAAGTGAAAAGCCTGCTAATATACGTCACGGGAAGCATCTTGGTGTCAGTGCTTTGTAAAAACAAACTGCATAGATTTAACCTTTCCTGTCTGAAAACATTGACAAGTTAACAATCATCGAGCATTCGTCCAAAACAGTTATTAGAATCTACTCAGACTGAAGTTTGTGCAAACAAGGCTTGCATGTCATCTACATTAGCATACAGCACCATTGTAACAACTATCATTTTTCAGTATTGCAAAATCACAAACATTAAAACCTGACTGAGTCATGATGTGCCATCAAAGTGGCTCTTTCGCCGCTTTTCATTAAAGGTGAAGTGTGTCATTTTTCTAATCTGAGATACAACTGTATACAACAATACAACTGTAATTAAGCTATTTGAGTTATTTGGTATCTTTAAATCAAATTCTCTTATACATTTATCAGCCATTGGCCACCTTGCTCTCTAAGATACCAGCATTGCCTATCAATTAAAAATTAGTTTTGGTGTTTGGGAAACCTGTTTGGAAATGATTATTGCTGTTTTTGCAGTTCTACCTGATGATGTTAGTGGTGCAGAAAATACACACTTCACCTCTAAATAGAACTGAAGTTCAACAAGAGGAGTAGAACAATCAGGATGAAGGCATTTTGTAAAGGCACAGCACTATCCTGTATGTCTTTGTCGACCTCTGGTTTCTTCTTTTCCTCCTCCTCCTCCTCCACATCCTCTTTTATCATGTTGTCCTCCTCTGTCTCCTCCGGCTCTATGCTATCACAGCGTTCTCCCTCATACCCCTGGTAACAATGACAGCGGAACTTGTCGGCCAGCATCTGCCGCTCATTCTTAGATTGCTGTCCGGTCACGGTGAAGGTGCCATTCCGATTGGACTGGATCCGATAGCTGCCGCGGCTCAGGTGCAGGTAGTGTGTTGCCTGTGGGTCTCTACGGACACATCGCCCATTGGACTGACACAGCAAGTTGCTACAGATTTCTGCTGCCCGGGTAACGTTAGTGATGTACTGACCCAGTCTATGGTTCAGAAATGCCTTCACTTTGGAACAGTTGTGCTGAGGAGACACAATAAGTTACAGTAAGTTAAAACGTTGACATTGAACTACAGGAAACTTATTGCAAACTTTGCTGGCAAGTTACAAGTTTATTAATGCATTCTGTATTGAACCAGAAATCAATGTAAATGTCATTATATCATGCAATCATTATATCTGGTGACCTTTTGCATGTCTTAAAGTGTCGCTGCTACAGAAAATATCTAGAACAGGGTTTTGATGCCACGGACCCCAAAGTATGGTGGTCCCCTTAAGATAGTGATTCTCAACCAGTGGGTTTTTATTGAAAAACATATGGTTCTTGTAACTTCTAGGTCCTGTTTACACTAGTGAAATTCAGTTTTAAAACGGCGTTTTAAAATGAAAATGATCCTCGTCTACACTAGAATTTTCAAAGCGTTTCAGAAACTATCTCCGTCCACACTACACCGAAAAAGTATGTCACATGACCATTCATGCACACTGGGAATGCACGTAAAAGTGTAAGCAGTTATTGTTTACACGGATGTCAAGGATAGGCAGAGCGAATGTGGGCAGCCACACCATCGTTTTCAAAAGTCTCCATTTTGGTTAGTTTACACTGAAACGCAACCCCGGAGTTTTATTTTTATTTTTTATTTTATTATTTTTCCAACACAACTGCCTAAAATTTTCAAGTAATCCTGAACACCTTGATTAGCTAGTTTAGGTGTGTTTGATTAGAGCTGGAGCTAAACTCAGTAGGCCTCCAAAAGTGGGTCTCCAAAAGTGGACAGTGGGTCTCCAAAAGCAGGGTTGAAGACCTCTGCCTTAGAAAGAAAGGCTTCAAATCTCTTGTCTAGGAGTTTCCTTCTTGAAGCATTTGTAACTGATAAACAAAGCAGTCTTGACTAATGAGACAAGTGTGATTGTGGAAGAAGGTACCTGTGAACAGATGTTTCAAGATATTTCATGTATATCAAACGGTGTTAAAAATCTCACCCTTGAAGAAGTGAGGTTAAGATCCCCCCAAATGACAAATCCTGCAGCTCCCAAAGCAGCGCTCTCTCCTATTGTATGTATCAAGTCGTTCTGTGATAAGAAAGTTAATAAAGAAATTAATGTATATATGTACAGTATATAACACCATTGAAACGAAACATTAAATAGTTTAACTGAAATTATTATTGTAAGTATTTGTTCTGTTGGACCACAAGAGGGAGCTCTTGATTTCAGACTCACAGTTTGTGTGTATAGAGCAAGAGTGTCTAATCCTTTTCCTGGAGGACCACTGTCCAGCGGTTAAGGCTAGAAGGGATACAGCTGTGGCTTCTGAGCATGCGCACATCAATATAGCGTAATTTCTGTCACACTGTGCAACAATAATTACTGTTTTTGCATTATTGTAAGGGGTAGGTTTAGGGTTGGGGTAGGTATAGACGTTAATAAAACACAATCTAATAGGTAGAAAGTTTAATTTATTGTTAGTTTCCAGCCACAGCTGTATCCCTTCTAGCCACATCCCTGTCCTGCAGAGTTTAACTCCAACCCCAATTAAACACAGTTAATCAAGGTCTACAGGCGCACTAGAAACTTCCAGGAAAGTGCTTTGGAGCTGTTTGTAGCTAAACTTTGCAGGCTTCAGAAATGTTAGAATTTGTCCAGAAATGTTTGAAAATGATATAAATGTTATCAACATTTGTTTTTGAACATATAACAATCAGAAGATTCAAACAGAGATTCTTCGTTGGTAAGGTTGACTGTATGATAAAATTGTATTGAGGACTTGAGTACAATTCCCCAAAGTACATCTTGTTATATTTAGATTTCTGATTGAATATATGCCCCTACCTGGGTCAGAAAAGCCATGGCCTCATCTCTATACCCCAAGCGTGTGTATACATATGTAGGCAGCTCATAGGGCAATGAGGTAAGGGAAGCCAGTCTCAGCGACTCCAGTACCCTGTTCTGTGAGAAGTGCAGGTTGTGAATGCTGTCCATGTGGCCTTTGCGTATAGCGAGGGCTGGGAAGAGGGCAGTGCTGCTGTTCCACAACCAAAACAGCTCATCATTGCGTTTGCTCTCCTGTTGGGGGCATGTGCCGTTGTAGTCATGTGCATGTACATTGTAATTGTGACAGTCAGGGTAGAGATAAAAACCCCAGAGTCCGTGCGGACGAGTTTGTGTACCGAGCTTCAGCGTGCCCTGCATGAACTCCATGGCGCTCTTCTCGAAGCGCAAGCGTGCCAGCTCTTCCACCTGTTCGTCGGTCACATTAAGGTAAGCCTGTGCAATCAGCTCGCTTGAACGCTGTCGGTAAATGAATTTTTTGTTCCAGTTACGAAACCACTGTGGCCGCCAGAACTCCCAGTCGATCACAGCCAGGCCACGGAAGTCTTCTGAAGGGATAAAGTGTGCTATGTCTTTTCGGGCTTTGTGAAGATGTGCTTCCAGGCTGCTGTTCTGAGGTAGGCCTCCATTGATGGGAACCCCTTGCTCGTTGTAGAAAGGGTAGTAGCCCAGGCGGTTGGCATAGAAGATGGTGACATTTTGGCCCGTGTGGACGGCTCGTGGACTGCCACTGATATGGAAAAGATCAAGGCTGAAGTTGATATTGTACTTCAACGTACACATATCCAGTGGAGCATTCCAGGCTGCCAGGAAAGGCTTGCGGCCCACCAGAGGCAGCTTTGCAGGTTTCTGGCAAAAGGCAGAATGGACCAGGATCAACAGCCAGGAACAGATGATGGCACAGGCTACGGGCACAGTGTGGTGTTGCAAGGCCCCACAGGGCACACCGGGCATTCTGCTATGTGACTCAGCACAGGCAACTGTCAATCATCCTGTGAGGGACAAAAAAAGAACTGAGGTAAGTAGCACACAGAATTATACAATGTTTGCACAATAACTGGTACATTTACTTTTAACATGCGACTTACGTTCAAGGTAAATATCTTTTTCAGTTTATGCATGATTTGAAACCATGAACTTCTTAACCATGATCTACTGATTTAGCAACTGGAAACTCTTAAGTTTAAACAAAGCTTAAAGTCACTATCAAAATGGCATTCGTAAACAAATTAATTCACTTATTCAGAGTCAGGATATTCAGTTAATCAAAATATAGGATAGGAGTCTAGACTTGATTTTATCCATTGGGAATTGATTGGATTGTAAAAAGTTTCATACCAGAAGCTGTAGATACCAGAAATCAGCCAAACCTAAAAGCGAGTTTTTTCAAAATAATACCTAAATAGCTATTTGGTTAACAGTAGACTGTGCAACCAAGATGATTTTAGTGAAAAAGTCATTTCCGAGACAGAGAGAGTTATTTAATTAAGGAAATCTTAAATAGATAAACATTGTTTCTTAAGAATAACATGCACTGAATTATTTGCAGTAGTGAGTATTAAAAAAGTACATCAGTTTTTAATTTCATGATGACTTTAAATGCTGCCTTAAATGCATGTTTATGCTAATTTTAAGTTTATACAAAGTTCAGTGGTGCAAACATTGAATAGCTATTCTTAGCAAGGAAAAAGCAATTAAGACTGATTGTAAAGTCAAATTTGGCTAAAATGCAGTATCTTGCAAAACGAAAAATTCTGAAAACTTTGCAACTAAATGAACATATACAGTATAGACAGTCAAGAAATGCAAGCATTTTTGCTACTGACACAGTAGATAATGTCTAAAATGGCTAAGGTGTTCATCTTTAAGATGGACATGAGGCCCTTTGTCCAAAGTCTTAAGCCAAGTTAACTGTGCAAAGTAGGGAGAGGTCAAGCATAAACATAACATTTTGTGCTTCAGCTTGGTTTGATTATGAGTCAAACATTACTTTGGGGGTTGCAGTCATCAGTTAAACCAGCAGTTAACCACAAGGGTAATGGCCAAATCCAGCCACATACTCTCACCAGTGTGGCGCCCACATAGCCATAATCATAGCTGCCCTCGCCAGATCCCCTATCTGCATGCTAGAGCATTAAATGTCAAGACAAAGGTTAAGGGTTTGGATATAACCTACTGGTATCTGCAAACAAATATTCTTGGCTTTTCTAACAACTAACACTGGTGTCAAGGTGAATTTTAGTAGATATACCTGTATAAAATCAGATGCTCTCAAGTGTCCAAAAACGTTTAGGACTACTGTATGCAAAGCACAATATCCTAAACCTCCCATCTGACTTTCATTATTTCATTGTGAATTGGGAAAAATTTGAAAATTGTGGTTTAAGTAACAGCCTCCAAGTTCATTAAAAATGTTATAGGATGTTCTTTAGTACCAGAATAAGGCATGGAACCAATCACTAGTAACCATGGCAGTAACGCATGTATTGGGAGATTATTAATGCCAGTCATGTGCTAAATCAGAGGTTGAAAAATGAGGTATGGCGTGGAATGTTGTGGATGAAGGCAAATTGTGGAGACCCTTGGTGGTTGTGTTATTGAGTGGAAAGAGCCTGGCTGAGAGCGCTGTAGCTCCTTTTTCCCCTAGGACTGGCGCCGGGCCCATGCCATGAGGGGGAAGAATTAAACCACTTCCTGCATAATAAGACCTCTGCTTTGCAGCGTGCATCACAGATGATCTTCATGGCATTTGTGCATGGATTACCTTCACACACTGATAATGTAGGCTTTATTTGTAATACTGTGGCTTGTGACAAAGGTTGTTAAAAATGAAGAAGAGGAAGGATCCCACATGTGATTATGCCTAAGTTTGCGAGGGAATTCAAGTGGGGGGAATGAATAAAACTTTCCATGAAGCTTTAGGGTTAGAATGTCAATGAAAACACTTGGAGAATTGAAGTGATTTTGCCTGTATTTCAGATAGATTTATTTACGTCTCTCTTTATCTGGCAATAATTAAGATACATGTGGCTCAGTGAGAGTGGTTTTTACAGAAACCTTTTAGACGACAGCTTCAGAAAAACCACAAAAGGCATGGAGTCGACCTGATGCTTGGATTTCGATGCGACTTCATTCAGTCCCATCCAAATGTGAATTTGATCCAAATTGGAAACATAAATATGACTGAGCCAGATTTACAACAGGAGACAGAGAGGTTTCTTGAATCGCCATAAATGAACCTCAGGACTCCTCAGAAGATGTGTGGTTTAATATCTGCGGCCCTGAGGATGACGTGAGGCAAACTAATCGTTTGTTTGCCTCAAATGAAATAAGATGACATTCTTTGTCATCCGTAGCTTTCATTGTCATTACTGATATTTTCTATTTGATCTTTCCTCAAAGTCATTGGAATCCAAAGATCACACACCAAGATCACAGAGAAAATTTGGTTGATTAATTTGGTTATTTATTGCTGCGTTTGATGCTCAAATGGTAAACAAAACCTTAAAAAGATTATCTTAATCACAGTGGAACCCAAACAGAGATCTATGTCAGGTTAATCTGAAAGCGTGTTTTGGTTTGAGGTGGATTGTTTTCTCTTCAGTAGTAAGGATGATAAGTGATTTCTTCAAAATCAAAGAATCGTATTTTGGGCATGGCTGACACAATAAGCAAATTCTAAAGCTGCCTTTGAGTACTGCTGACAATGAAATGGTATAATGACACTACGTTTTTACCATATACCGCAAGAGGTCTTCACAGTGATCATGGGCCCCTATAGGAAACATTGACGTTAGACGCTGTCAGTGTATCCAGCATCACTGGCCGTCACCCAAGAGAAGCTCTTTATCCGGAAGTGTGTAATCTCATCTGTAAACCCTTCCCTCTGATTAACTCAGTTCAAAATATTTACAGAACCACTGTTCAAAGACCTCAGTGGTGCCACGGCACATTTCCTGACAGTAAACTTTAAATTAAACCCTTTGAGGAACACATATATTTGGAATGAGCTAATTAGGTTTTTTTTCATTTGATTTCCTTTGCGGAGAGGTCTTGCCCTACAAATTTCCCATTCAAAATAGTCACAACACTGTAGAAAATCCCCTTTACGCTATTAGTGATATATCTACAAGAATGCATTTATGTTAAAATTCTGGCTGATAATCATTTTCATATTTTGACAGATAACCGATAACGGCTCTATACGCCTCTATACTAATTTTATTTAAAATTTGTATTAAATTTAAATCTAAATTCACAAATTCCTACATTTATTTTGTATTAAATGTATTTGTACTATATTAAAATGTGTATGGTTTATACTGTTTTGAATTTAGGCGTTATGTAGAGTATGAAAAACTTGACATATTTTGAGATTTGCTAAAGATTGCGTTTAACAGTGATTTTAAACTTAGTGTTTTGAGATATTTACATTAAGTAACCATTAAATGATGACAAATGTAAAAATAGAGAAAATGAGCATGATTAAACATTCAGTATCAATACAGATAAATTTAAAACCTCTAATATCGGCTGATAATGCATTTGGTACCCAAGTATGATGCATCCCTATTTAAAGGTCTTCGAAATCCCATGTAAACATCTTTGCCTCAAACATTGCTCTTTGATAGCTTTATGTTTCCAAGACACAAGATTAAAAAACAAATCGGTTAACACTTTAGTGTAGGGACCAATTCTTACGATTAACTAGTTGATTATTATTGTTGATTATTATATTGGCTGTTTATTAGCACTTATAAAGCACATATTCTGCATGACCATATTCTACATTCCTAATCATACCCAATACCTAAACTTAACAACTACCTTATTACCTATTAATAAGCAGCACATTAGGAGTTTATTGAGGCAAAAGTCAAAGTTAATGGTTTGTTAATAGCAAGAATTAGACCTTAAAATAAAGTGTGACCAAAAAAAATCATATTCTTAAGTTAAACTCAAAGTATGCGGCAACAGTCATTCAAAAACATTCACTGATGTCTGGAATACAAAGTATGTGCAGGAAAGAAAACAGTGAATTACAGTATATACTTAACTGAGAACAACACAGACAACAATTTTAGAAATGCTATAAGAAGATTGAATGTGCCTACTTTTGTCATGTCAAACAGTGTGCTGATGTCAACAGGGTCATGTGAAGTGTGTGTATATATAAAATATTGAGTCACAATAATTAGAGGTCACTCACCTGTAGATCCCACGCCGCTGCTTCAGTCACATACGGCTGACGATACACTACACACACCTCTCTACATCTACAGTACTCTAGCATAGTTTTTCTCTGTCTGCTGAAAAGCCTACCCACTGCTTACTTATATACACGGCAAAGAGAGAGAGAGAGACAGAGAGTTTCCTGAGAGGGAGGAGAAAACAACCACAGAGCCACAGCGAGAAAACCACAACACTGCGATTAGAGTAGAGAAGGAGGGAGGGAGGACTCCAGTCTAAATCCCATTGACTGAGTGTGTACGTGAAAGTACATTTGCATGAGTGTGTGTGTGTGTGCATTTGATCCTCTAGACACCGTGCACAGCGTCTTACTTTCATCCACATCACTCAGCATTAGCCGGGTTCGTCATCCTCCAATCACCTGGCTGTGTTCACAAGGGATTTCAATACACTACAGACGCAACCAGGCCTTGCTGAAGCTCAGGGAGCGTTTTTCCTGCTTGAGTTACTGTCCCTTGTGGCCTGTGATTGTCTTGTTATTGTCTCGTAGTCACTGTCTTTTGTGGCTGTAAAGTAGACATTTGCCAAGAAATATAACTAGTGGCTGTAAATAAACACAAAACGTCATACATCCATGGATTAAATGGGCATTTTTGGGGGTGGGGAACCCTAAAATAGACACAAAACAAACAAATGAATAAGATGTTAAATTACATGAAAATTGACTTCCTCGTCCTCTTTTTGTTAGAGCCGTCATCTACTTTCGATTAATGTTCATTTTAAAAAATCCTAATTTATTAGTAACAAAGTTAATTGTACATTATTATGTTGTGATTCCTAAATTCACATTTTAGCATTAAAATGTCTTGTTTTAGTGTCTTACTTGTAGTTTATGTAGACAAAACAATATAAAATTTTAATATCGGCAATGGAAATGATCACTGACTTGAATTTTAATAACAATTGCGTCCTAGCGAATGCACTTCCTAAACTGTGGAAGCCCGTTTCCGCCACTGAATTTTAAAAAAAATCAAAAAGGTAATTGTGACATTTTTATCTCGTTTATATCTCGCAATTCTGAGGGAAAAAAAAGTCAGGATTGTGAGATAAAAAGTCGCAATTACCTTTTTTATTTTTTATTCAGTGGCGGAAACGGGCTTCCATACTTAAAACAGTGTTGGATTAATAATAATAATAATAATAATAAAACACATTAAAAAATAAATAAAACAAATGAACTGGATCTTACATGAAATGGAATTGATTGGCAGTCAAACTGGCAATAACAATTTTTATTTATTTATTTATTTTTTTACTTTAATAGTTTTTTTTTTGTTGTTGTTGTTTTGTTTTTGTAGTAAAATGTGATAGATCGCCCTTCTAGATTGTCTCACCCAGTTTAACCCCTGGATACATCTCAAGGTGTTTTTCCAGCATAGTTTTGTAGTGAAATGACTCAGTATTATGATGTTCCTGGACTTTAACATGAGTATTATGCGTTTATGCACATTTACATTTTTCCATGCTTAAATATACACATGACCCCAGTTTTGGTTGGAAATGGAATACATTGCAATAATCTAACTGCAAATATCCATGGTGTGATCTCTGGAAGCATTAGTTGCATTCCTATGGCAAACCGTGCTAAATTACCATGTGAAAGTTATAGTCCCCAAACTTTGTTAGCACATTTTTCTCGAAAACACTCCCTTCAACCCTAATTTAAAGACAGTTCATGAGTCCTGTGGTGCAGCTGTCGCTACATTTATGGGGTTCCTTAAGATCCCTGGCTTGCAACTGAGATAAACAGGGGAAGCTGATTATCTTTCTCAAACAAAGTCTGATTTCTCGCCAAAACCATTGCTTTAGGTATGGAATGGTGCTTGTTTTTCTTAAATAAGTGTGACTATTCAGTTGGTGTCTGGAATCTTGATAGAAACTTACTTGCTAGATCTTGTAGCAATTTTGTGTTGTTATTCGAGCATGAGGAAGTTAGCTGAATGGAGTGGCTTGTTGACAGCCAAGAGTCATCAAGTCATCTGCTATGTAAGGTGTTCAGTATAATGATAGGGTCTAGGTCAGTGCGTAGGGGTAGTGGAGGCATGTTGTCTTGGTGTACACAATTTTCAAGCTAAAGGCCTTGCACTGTCAGCTTGTGCATGGTCCCTTTGTTGTATGGTTTCATAATAAAAGATACCAGTGAACGTGAACAGTTCTTAGAAATAAACTCTTTGTATTCATGTTGGTTTCATACAGTATGCATTTGAAAACTTGTATTCCATTTAGGAAATGTTTTAATGTGACGCCTGTTGTTACGTCACATAACATTTAAAGGGATAGTTCACCCAAAAATGAAAATTCTGTCATTAATTACAGACCCTCATGTTATTCCAAACCCATAAGACCTTCGTTCATCTTCGGAACACAAATTAAGATATTTTTGATGAAATCCTAGAGCTTTCTGACCCTGCATGAATTTATTCAAGATGAGTTTATTCAGCGGCAGGAGATGAGGTGGAGGAAGGTTGAGGAGGTTGGCGTGCTTCAATAGAAAACCACATTCCCACAATTGAGGGAATGAGAAGGTCGTGTTGGGCCAGCACTTTGGATCATTGGAGAGTGTGTTCATTTCCCTGACCTCTTGTGACTTTAACCAACAGAGCAGATCTATTCCTAGGGTACTAGTATTGTTTGACTGAAATCGCATCAGTCTTTTTTTGTGAAGTCAGACAAACAGACTTAAATGTGTTTGTAGCTTGGTTTTGTCCAGCAGGTTTACACATTTATCAGACTACAGCTGGCCTCACTGTTTTTGCTCATGGTGGTTCTTCAAATATTCAGTTACTCATTTTGTCACGTATACTTGGACAGACATGTGAAGACTGTAGCTTGACCAAGCACAAAAACAATGTAGCTCCATTATAACTGCATGTGTAAACATACTGAAGTCCAAAAAGTTGCACTTTTTCCCGGTCAAACTAAGGATTCAAGGTGATTCCCTAATGAAAGCTTCTGCTTTTACACATTTCCTTCCTCTTACTCTGGTCTGGTTTTAATCTACATTAGCCTCTTTGTACAGTAAACCATGTGAGATTCGTTAACTTTGAGAAACTGAGTCACCACATGTGGCTATTAGATTAGCTTGTTGGACCTGATTTGGATCTAAATGTCTAGCTAATAAAAAGAAAAGATCAAATTATGATTCTGCAAAGAGTGTTTGGGTGAATGGGAGCTGGAAAGCGGGGTTAATATTGATGCCGAATGAGTGGGATCTGCAGAACTGTAGAGAAACCAGTGAGGTCTATTCGAGCACAGTCATCAGATTCCAGACCTCAGGGCTGCTTGCCAGACCAAGTGGTCAGGGAGCCGTTTTTCTGGCAGTGTACCATTGAGGAACATACGCTTGAAGACTCTCCCTCACACATTTGCTTTCTCTCTCCACATAAGAAAGAATAATTGCAAATGAGATCTTAAAGGAATAGTTCACTCAAAAATGAAAACTACCCCATGGTTTATTCACCCTCAAGCCATCCTAGGTGTATGTGACTTTCTTCTTTCAGACGAATACAATCAGAGTTATATTAAAAAATGTCCTGGCTCTTCCAGGCTTTATAATGGCAGTGAATGGGTGCTGAGATTTTGAAGTCAAATAAAGTGCATTCATCCATCATAAAAAGTGTTCCACACAGCTCCGCGGGGCTAATAAAGGCCTTCTGAAGCGAATCAATGTGCTTGTGTAAGAAAAATGTCCATATTTACAACTTTATAAATGGTAACCTCTAGTTTCCGCTAAGTCTGTCACACACGCGTTCATGAGAGAGTGGCGTTCCAGCGGATGATGTAGGCGTAGTGTAAGCTTCGGTCAGAATATGCTAGTCTCGCGAGAACCAAGTTTTATTTACAGCAAAGGAAAACCAAGTCTCCTCTTGGCTTAAACTGAAATCCTCTGACATTTTTCTTTACAAATCCTTGTTTTGTACTTCTAATTTTTGACCAGTGTTTTGTTTTGCTCTCTACGTCCTACGTCATCCGCTGGAATGCCACTCTCTCATGAACACGCGTACGACAGTTAGTGGAAGCTTTTATGGTTTATAAAGTTTTAAATATGGATATTTTTCTCAACAGCCGTTCACTGCCATTGTAAAAATTAGAAGAGCCAGGACATTTTTTATTATAACTCTGACTGTATTCATCTGAAAGAAGAAAGTCATATACACCTGGGATGGCTTGAGGGTGAGTAAATTATGGGGTAATTTAAATTTTTGGGTGAATTATCCCTTTAATACCTCAAGTGTTTCTCCTAGACAGAGAAACAACATCTCAATTTGATCTTGAGAAATTAACCTCATTAATTTATTTGCTCGAGGGTTTTAGAATAGATCTCAATGGTGTCTCAAACAGTTTTTAGATTTATCAAAAGTCAGAGGTCTTAATTTGAACTCAAACATTTCTTGGCAAACCATTTTAAAATAAGATTATCTAGGCTAACCACATTCATTTTTTAGCTTTATAATCATACTTTGTCTCAATTGCATCTGTGTTCTAAGAAGTTTTAGGAGAAACATCTGAGAATGGTAGTTTAGTACGTATGTAATTTAGTAAGTATGTAATCAAGCTTTGCATAGTTGAGCTCTGTATGTATATAGTCAAATATTGGAAGGATTAAATACACATTTTATGTCTTTCAAAATAGTTTGCACACAACACCAAAGTCATGTATTGTTGGATGAAGCTAAGCTACAATAGCATATCCTAGGTTTGTTAGTCTGACTTTGCAAAAACTGGATTGATACGATTTCAGTCAAACTAAAACATGCATGACATTTTAAACAATGAATTCTTTCATATTGTGACATACAGCCGCCAGGTGAAACGGATGATCGAAAAATAAATGTAGGATGGAGACTTGGTTCTATCTATCGGTTGTTGATTGGATGGAGGCAGATCTGAATGCAAGCTTCAGGTCGAACGTAACAAGGGGCAGGGTTTAAGCAGACAAAATGACTCGAAATCCACCGTACATCACTAGAGAGAACGGTGTCATTTCTAGTTGAGATTTTGATTCAAATTTGAGGCCAAAACAAATTGTTTACAATAAGATTTATAACATGCATTTAGAAAAGAGATAGAATGAATTTCATTTCATGCTAACTTAAAAGTACATGTAAACACAAACTTGCTGAGTTCATGACCCAAATGCTGAAAGTGCAAACTTTAAGCAGTAAAATGTTCCTCTGGGAACAGCTGAATGGTTTAAATAGAGTATAATCCTTAGAAGATTACAGTGAGAGAGCATAATGTCAGGGCAGTGAAACTGCAAATGTTCATCTGACATTGACTTGTTACATTGCAGATGGGGAGACACCATGACAACAGTGGTGTTTTCGTCATTTTGGTTACATCGCATCCAAAATTGGGCTGTGAAACGTGCTAACAAATGGCCTGTGTAATGACGATAAAGTGTTTTGTTGTTTTTCCCAAGCCTTTCGAAGAGTTTTATTCAGACAGTAAGTAAATTACAGACTTCCTGTCTCCTGGTCAACTATAGCAACAATTAGAAATGACTGTGTGAGTGTGTGTGACACACCCCACGCTCTTCAAGAGTCATGCTAATGCTAGCAGCGGAAATGTGTATGGGATTATGTAAAAATATGTATTAGTTTTAGTTGGAGCTGTGACGTAGTGGTTTGTGCACATGGAGTGGTTGTGGGTTTGAATTTGACTTGCATCATGTTCTATTCCCATTCCAGTTCTTTTACATCTGTCTAAACTGTCTGATAATATAAGGTCAAAAAGCCTCAAAAATAAAGCAGAAAATTTGAGTTTTGCACCAGTAACCTCCAAGTTGTCATATATTTATGTTATGATTGCATTTATATTATGATTGGAGTGTGATAATGTGGACATTGAACACCACATGTCCTTTGGTACAAAACCGCATTTCATCGTTCAAACTGGGAGGTCTGTTTTATTAAACCACAGCTTAGGAAATGCGACCCTACTGTTGATTTATCAGCATTTTAATGTTTGTTGTATCATGAATCTAGTGTTTGGTTTGCTTGTTCAGGGGTAGTCTTTATGGTATGAAGTATGAAGCGCTCTTTTAACTGCCCATCTTACGGGCAAGCAGGCTGGCATGTGATCTGAACGTCTGCAATGAAAATAAAGATTCTTCCAATGCTCTCAATGTTCCTCACTTAGTAGCTTTTGGCACGAGAAATTATAGTATAATTGTATGGAAATATTCCCTTCTCTTTCTTCAAAAACAGTATTAATGTAAACCAGGTTTCAAGTACAAGTTATGAATCATATATGGAGTTGTCCTTCAGGTGCACTAGAGGGTTACTGGAAAAATTGTACAAATAATGTAATACAGATAGATATTAAATATTTTGAGTTTTGCAGAATGCTTTACAGGTGTTGCAAATGGGGAAAAAGAAAGCTGACTGGAAATTTCATAAGCCTTTACATAAGATAATTGTAAGTGTAGCTATCACAGAGATCTTTTGACTCATGTAAAACCCTCAATCAGGAAAAAATAGGCTTAAAAAATTACAAATAATTCTGCATGCTCATTTCTTCTGGTTTTACATTTAGATTAACTTTTCCGTCATTTACTGTAACACTCGCTTAAAATTCATCTTTAAAAACAGAATACAAAATGTGTTTATTGCAGTGACTTTTCATTTTGGTTTTACAATTTACAATGAGTCATCTGAAAATACAGGCTCAGCAACATTTGGCTCTTTAAACTACTTTCCGTTTGTCAGCTTGAGTGATTTTGAGGATTTTTTTCTGAATTGTTAAAGCTGAAGTTGTGATTTCTCTGCCACTAGTGCCAACAAACAAAATTTCAGAACCATTGACTGTTTTCAAACAAGTTTCTAAACACTCCTCATCTGCCATTGGTTGAACAAACAGATAGCCCCGCCCCAAACTCACATTATTGGTTGAGCCAGTGTTGCCATGCTGGGCTGCTTAATAATGTCTGACAGAGCCACAGTGAGGGAAAACAGCCTACAAATGGCTTACTTATGCTTGTCTCTGCATATTAAGATAGGATAGAGTCGTTTAACATCAAAGAAAAATTATACACTTCAGTTTTAAGTCCCACAGAAAAACATAAACAATGAGTGAGTCAGAAACTTACCAGCAGCAGAAGCAGTAACGGGTGTCGTGGCAAGCCAATGAGGCAAACAGGTGGGATCTTCTGTATTTCAGGTAATGCTGGTTTTGAAAGATGAATGAAAATGTGATGAGAGGAATGTTAGCAGGTAACACTGCAGCTTCACAGTGACCCATTAATAGAGCATTTTAATGGCCTCCTATAGTTAGCTTTTAGAAGAACAATGTCAAAGCCATTCACACTCCCCACTGAGCAACGTGTCCAGACAATGAGCTCGTATTTTTAACCATGGGTCATAACAAATGAACCTTTGACTTGTAACAAAGTAGTATTTTAACAGATGCTGTACTTTTTAAAAGATTTGCTTCTGGTCTGTGGCATCAGTGAGTTGTGGATTTGACAGACTGAAAATATCAGCATTGTCTATATCAGGCCTGTGCAAATTGTTCTGTATACGGCAGTTGATCATATGTTTTATTACAGATTGATTAAAATATAGGGAATTGCAATGATTTTTTGCATATTCAATTATGTCGTACAACTTACTTATTCCTATATTAACACATTTTATTAGTAGTAATTATGTTTTTATTAACTAATTTATGTATAAAAACTCAGAATTAACATTTTGCATTTTAATCATTTTAAATTTATTAATATTTGTATTAAAATGTATTGTATTATTAAATTAATGTTCATAAATTCAATTATTAGAACTTATTTAATAAGAAAACAAGTATATTTTCTTTTTATTATTATTAACATTAATATTATTAACAAATGAAAGAGTCGAATGAATAAAATGTTGACACAAATAATAATAATAACAATAAAAATAATGATTTTTAATATTATCATCATCATCATCACAATACAAATTGTGCAACAAGCATCACACTTTAATAGTACCTGCTTGAATGAACTTTACCTCTGACATATAGGTTTAGCTGTTGCAAAAATTACAGAAAATATACATTTAAAGTCTTTAAATTAACACTGATCCATTTTTACATAAACTAAGACATATACAGTGGCAGTGGCAACCCATATTTAATGTAATACCTGTCAGTGGGTAAGATAAATGGACGTGTGGCATATTTTAGCAACCCATAAACTGTTATTAGTGGTGAGAGAGTGGGGTAACGTAGACTGGTAGTTTGTGGAGAAATTATGGAAGGGAAAGACGACATCAGAAACAAGACCTTTTCCTTTCTGCTCTTCAGTACTGAGCTACTGCTGATAACTGTACTTTAGACTCACTGCTGTCCAGGAGACACTTTAAGACATTAAATGATCAGTCGGTTAAAGGGACAGTTCACCCCAAAATGAAAATTCTGTGATTAATTACTCACCCTCGTGTCGTTCCAAAGCTGTAAGAAAGCTTTGTTCATCTTCAGAACACAAATTAAGATATTTTTGATGAAATATGAGAGCTTTCTGACCCTCCATAGACAGCAATGCAACTGACACATTCAAGGCCCAGAAAGGTAGTAAGGACATCATTAAAATAGTCCATGTGACATGGTTCAACTGAAGTCCCATGGACTATTTTAACAAAGTCCTTAAAAAACAATCATTAATCATTAAAAAAAAAAAAAAAAATTAATTACTTGACATGAACATTGACTAAAATAAAATAAAATATAAAAAACTTTTTTATTATTATTTTAGCTATTGTTTTTTATGTTATTTTAGCGATAACATTTCTCATTTTAATTTATTTACTAAAATAACTTAAACTAGAAGTAAAAAAAATGTAAAAGTACTGAAAATTACATACAACAAAATTACTATTACTAACTAAAATTAAAATAAAAACAGAAAATATAAAAATAAAAAAACAGAAATTGTTTAAATTATTTTAAAAAATATTATAAAAATAATTTAGAAAATTTTAAAAACTGTTAAATGATATAAATTGCTAAAACAACACTTAATTTACATGATACTATTTTCAAATACCTTGTCCAAAGAAACATTTAAACAAAGAAACAGTTGTAGTACAGTATGTCTAAAAGAAATGTTAATGTCCAAAACAACATGTTTTTCAGGCATTATCATCCCATTATCTCTTGTTAGTGGTGAATGGTGTCAATCCAACCCACAACCCAACTTTTTTTTTTTTTTTTTTTTTGGGACATGTGCCATATTACCACAATGCTACAAAAACGGGACACTGAATAAAAATAATATGGTAGTTTTTGTTACTTTCATGCAAGTTACATTGCAATTTCATTGTACAACCCTTAAAAAACAAAAATAAGATATTACTAAAATTTGATTCTTGATTTTTTTTTTTTCACATCAAATTCTGCACTACAAAAAAGCGTGACTGATTTCAAAACATTTAGAAATGTTTTGCCCAAAATTATAGCGTTTGTATTCTGAAGGAATGCTTAGCTAAACAATAAGCCTCGAGAAAATTTCTTAACGAATGGTTCGGTGTACATAAATCATAGAGGACACTTCAGAATCTAATGTTAATAGGTATGAACATATGACTCATTGGTCCATTAGTTCAACCACATAAATTTTTGTCATTTCTGCAGTTAGAAATGTACTTCTGTACTTCATACTGTACTTCTCCTTATTGCAAAAGACACAAATACCCACCCACCCAACTAAACACACATACTGTACTGCTTTGATGTGGTCCCCATAGAGCACAAACTATGGAAAGGCACCGAATGACCCCACTCTCCCATATATACGGGCGTTTTTTCCTCTTAACTTCCCGGCAAGGGGTCTGGAGGTGCTTGTGTTGGATGTGTCTGTCCCACCCAAAACTTCAGGAATTCCTCCATCTCTAGATCAGGTTCCAGGTCTGTGTTTGCGAGTGTATCCTGGGCTCGAACTAACAGCTGTGAGGTGTGTCTCTGTTATGCATGACCTTGCTAGCCGAAAACCTTTCCTCACATTCCCGCTTCTTACGTGCGCAGCCATCCAGGTTCAACAAATAACATCAATGCATATAAATATTCAAATCCAGCCATGTGTTTTATGTAAGATACAGAATCCGTCTTGGAGTTGGAGCATGTTTGTTTTCGGTAAATGTTGGTTTAAGATTAAATTAACCCTCTAAGTTCCATTAATAATGAACACAAATATGTCTTTACTGAACATTTAGCTCGTGCAAAGCACAAAACCTCCTCTTCCAGTTTTTTGTGACTCATTTTACCCCAGACTAAATCAACAATGGTCTACGTGCACCACATTGTTTGCAAATTTTTTTTTTTTTTTTTTTTTTTTATGTAATGTCGTAGCCAAAAATTGGACAAAGGAGTATTTTCTCCAACACCAGAACCTCAAATCCCTTAACAGATGATGGGTGCTACAAAAAGAGATGTTATTTAGCTTATAATAAGCAGGAGTCTCCGTTTTCCCAGGCTTGGTAATTTATTGACAGTTTTTGGCTGACAAGCTGAATCTCAATCTGTGGAGCCTCAGTCTTCACTGAGACATGTTGGTCAACCAGCTTTGCCTTATTACACCATGCTGTTATGTCTAATTTCTGGAGAAGTAGTTGAGAATATTCACCTCGGTTTGGGTGGGGAAGGAACCATTTGGAGTCCTTTTTAATGAATCATGATGTTTTTGTGCATATAATACTGAACTCTGTAAACCCAAGTGATAACATGAGAGTCTGCTTATTATCTAAGATGGATGTACAGTATGTTTGAAAAATAGAGTATAACTTGTGCATTTCTGTACCTGTTACTTGTATTTTCACATGTAGAAGAGACTGGGGCTAGTTGTCACACTTTTCGCTCCAGTGGATACTCAAATGGTGGTTTATTTTTGAAACTTGATATATCATTATAAATGCCTTTTTGAGTTATTCAGAAAGGATTAGTTAATAAGAGTTATTTGTTCATAAATCTAACTGCACTTCTGCTGCATGTTTTTGATTCACTAAAAATAATAAAAGAGTCATTTGTTCATGAATCGCACCACGCTGGTTGTGCTATACTGCATATTTTCGATTCACTAAAAGAAACCAGTTAAAAAAGCGTTATTTGTTCTTGAATCAAACTGCACTTGATGTGCTGTATGTTTTTGGTTCAGTAAAAAGAATTGATTTAAAAGAGTCATTTGTTCATGAATCAAACCACACTGGTTGTGCTACTGTATACTGCATTAATTTGATTCACTACAAAGAACTAGTTCAAAAGAGTAATTTGTTCATGAATCAAACTGCACTTGTTGTGATGTTTGTTTTTGATTCAATACAAAGAATTTATTTAAAAGATTAATTTGTTCATAAATTGAACCACAATGGTTATTCTATATAACATGCTTTTGATTCAATAAAAAGAACCAGTTCAAAAGAGTCATTTGTTCATGATTCACCCATCATACTGGTTGTTCTGTATGCTTTTGGTTTACTAAAAAGAAAAAGATTTAAAAGAGTAACTTGTTTATGGAGCTACAGGTACGTATGCTTTGTTTTTTATTTGCTAAAAATAACTGGTTTAAAAGAGTCATTTGTTCATGAATTACACACCATACTGGTTGTTCTGTACCAGTATAGTGTGTGATTCATTAACAAGATTTAAAGGAGTCATTTGTTCATGAATGGAACTACAGGTACACTGGTTACACTGTATGCTTTGATTTGTCAAAAAAAATATCTGGTTTAAAAGATCAAAGGTCATTTGTTCATGAATCGAAGCACACTGGTTGTGCTATACTGCATATTTTTGATTCACTGAAAGGAATTAGTTCAAAAGAGTCATTTGTTTGTGAATCAAATTGTACTTGTGCTGTGTTTTTGATTCAGTAAAAAGAATTGAATTAAAAGAGTCATTTGTTCATGAATCAAATAACACTGTTGTGCAATACTGCATTTTTGATTCACTAAGAGGAACCAGTTCAAAAGAATAATTTGTTCATAAAGCAAACACCATACTGGTTGTTCTGCATGCTTTTGATTCACTAAAAAAAGTTGTTTTTCATTTGTAAAAAATAAATAAATAAATAACTGTTTTAAAAGGGTCATTTGTTCAAGAATCAAAGCGCAATGGTTGTGCTATACTGCATATTTTTTGATTCACTAAAAGGAATCAGTTCAAAAGAGTCATTTGTTCATGAATTACACACCATACTGGATGTATTCTCTGTTTTTGATTCACTAAAAAAGATTAATTTGCAAGAGTGCTTGTTTCGTGAATTGTACTACATTGGTTGTGCTGTATGATTGTCACCAGATCAGTCCTTTATTTTAAGAATGAGTTTTTGCCCAGCTCTAGTTTTAAACTAATTGTCTTTGAAAGCAACATATAAAATCAAGAGAAAACAAACATTTGACTCAGTTGAGATACAGCTACAACTAACTTTATTTCCTTGTCTTTTTATTTAACAGATACAGTCCAAAGTCCCATATGTGCTTTACAGTATCAGACACTTAATAATGAGACACAGACCCAAGAACATGATGACAGACAGACAGGAGAAGTGAAGGGACAGGAGCAGCAGTAGTTCCCCCAGGACGCTGTCTCTTGGGTGGGACGGGACAGGCTGTGTTATCTGAGGCATCTCACAGTAGATGCCCGTCCAGCCCTGGTAACACTGACAGGTGAACTTGTGCTTCATGTCCAGGATGTCATGGTTGCTGAGGTGGCCGCTGACGTGGAAGCGTGGTCCACGGATGCCTTGGTTGAGGCGGATATTGAAGAAGCGAGGGTTGAGGTGCAGGTAGGCCACAGATTCCAGGCTCTTACGGACACATTTGCCGTTCTTCTTGCACAAGGCCTTACTGCATAACTTAGCAGCTGAGGTTACATTGATCACATAATGACCCAGTGGACCGTCAATATATTTCTTGACTGTCAAGCAGTTTCTCTGCACAAATACAAACACATATTAAAAATATTAGAATTCAAATATACATATGTAGTCAAACCAAAATTTATTCAGACACCTTCAACATTTCTCACATTATCACAGTTTATTCACTGTAGTTTAGAAAATGGTAATGAAATATGACAAGAACTCAGAGTTAAACTATGTCAGAACTAATTCATCTTGATAATGTCAGATAACTTTGATAGAAAGGTATGTAACAAAACATGGTCAGGTCAAAGTGTCAAATCAAATTTTTTTTGTCCCAAATTTTAATCAATTTTTGGGTATAATTGGTCACAGTTTACTTTATTTTGCTATCCTCACTATAAATGAACTATAGTGTATAGTTATATCTGATGTCTGAATAATTTTTGGTTTGACCGTGTGTGTGTGTGTGTGTGTGTGTGTGTGTGTATGTATATATGTATATATATATATATATATATATATATATATATATATAAGTGCTGTCAAACGATTAATCACGATTAATCGCATACAAAATAAAAGATTGTTTACATAATATATGTGTGTGTACTGTGCATATTATGTATATATAAATACACACACGTGCATGCATATATTTTAAGAAAAATATGTTACGTTTATATATTAAATATATTTATATATGATATAATTTATTTGAATATAAATATATACTTGCAAGTACATGTAAATATTTTCAAAATATATGCTGTATGTGTGTGTTTTTATATATACATAATAAATATACACAGTACACACACATAGAATGTAAACAAAAACTTATTTTGGATGAGATTAATCGTTTGACAGCACTAATATATATATGTTTATCGATAGCAATGTATTGAGTGTTTCAGTGGCACATTGTTACTGTTAACTAAAACTATTTAAAAACATGTTTTATTAATTGAAATGAAATAAAACAAATATTAGATTAAAAACTTTTCAAAATTAGAAAAGGCAGATCTAAAAATTAATGTTGCTTTCTGGCAACTAACTTAAAATAAGTTTAAGTACTAAAGTTACTAAAAAACGTATTGAAGTATCATTAGGGTACTATTAAAGGGAGTCACGTGACGTGCTCATTAACCTAGTCGCACTTGAGTAGAGCTCCGTACGTTTGGCCCCTTTTTGCTGATTTTTTTCATTTTATTTTAAGTTTTATTCATTAATAATAGTTTCCCTGATGGCATACAATTGTAAACAGCAGGAGTTGTCACCGTCGGCTTCTCCGATTAAGAAGAAATCCAAGCCACCGACCGTGAGCGATATGGTGGACAAGATTGCGAACGCTGTTACACACTTTGAGGACATTCTAAGAACTGAGTTGACGGCGAAGCGGAAGGAGTTCACATCTCACATGTCAGTTGTTCAGTCGCTATGCTTTAAATTGGATCTTCTTACAGGGGAGATGAGAGAACAAAAGAAAGTTGTCGCAGATCACGATAGGCGAGTAGCCATGCTCGAGCAACAGGTTGTGGACTTACAGGATCGCAATAGGGGCAGCAATCTGCATCTGGTTGGATTGCCTGAAGGTTCCGAAAAGGACGACCCTATGGGCTTTTTGAAAAGATTGCTACCGATGTGGCTCCTGTCTCTGGCGTGTACACAAGGCTGTCCTCAGATCACACTAAACCACGGGTTTTCATCTTTAAACTGTTGCGGTACATGACGGAGCAACGCTGTCTTTCTTTCCAGATTTTTCTCCGGTCACCGCAAAAAGAAGTGCATTTGCGCCAGTTAGGAAGGAAATGAGAGAAGCTGGCATCCAGAATTTTCTTCTTTATCCTGCAACGCTGAAGGTCATTCTCAATCAAGGTGAACCTAAAATGCTATACTCCCCAGAAGAAGCAAGAGTTTTTCCAGTGGTGTAATGTAACGAAGTAATAATACTTCGTTACTGTACTTAAGTATTTTTTGGGAGTATCTGTACTTTACTTGAGTCTTTACTTACTACAAAATAGATGTCAGAAGAACACAGACTGCAGGAAAGCAGGTTTGACGAATCAGTGGTCTGGCGCTTGCAAGTTAGACTCCTAAAAACATCTTTGCTCATGTGCAAACAAGTGCGCGCACAACCGCGGATGATTAATTTTCCACTCAAGTCGAGTCTGGGGTGTGCTGTGCAATATACAGTATATCTTCTGCGATAATATGGTAAGTGTTGTTGTAATGATGTGCGCGATCTGACATTATCAAGTATATCACCAAATCACACACAGAAAGTGCATGCACGTGATTTATAAGTCTATTAAAAATCAAAATTCAAGGCATTCTAAATTGTAGATGCCAGAAATGCTTCTGTATGTTTTTGTTTATACCGTTTAATATAGTTAATCTATATCACACAGAGTGCCGTTTTTAATCCAAATATCAGCATGATAACAAATGTAATAATCATTTTATACAAGTTTAATAAAATTAGCAGACTTACATTTTAGACAGAATATTGCCTGTTTTTGCTTAATTTTGCCAACAAAAGTAGTTCCACACAGAGATCGGAGATCGCGCTGTGCAAAAAATAACATTCAGAAGCTCATAAACTTCTTATCAGCGCTGCCACGCGACTTTTATTAATCGGTACTGAATCGCTACATTACAGTATATATCTCAGCAATGACGGGGGTAAAAATCACAGTTTTTTTAAGTAACTAAACTCAGCTTGTTTGTAGAGAGACACGGTTTCCATCACTCTATTTTAATGCGCATTTTGAAGTATTGCATGAGAAGCGAGTGATGGAAACACCAAATTCCGAATAAAAATCCCTTAATTCGCAAAAATGTTTTTACACTCGCTTGTGGTTTTTGACTTGTGCGAAAAAGGGTTGATGCGAATAATGGGAGATGGAAATGCATTTTGCGAATAAATTTCTCCAAGCGCATCAAAAAAGTCATGTGACTTGGCGCTATGGGGCGGCAAAACCTGACTAACCAGCAGACCGATGTCATTCCACAACATCTGAAATGTAGTTATGGTTATTCTCAAATGCCCGAGCAAAGTCTGTCATCAAAGTATTTCTCTAATTGCCTCCCAGAAATGTCTTACACGACTGCGTTCCCAAACAGCAGCATCCACCTCCGAAAGCAATGATCCCATTCATTGTGTTTCGTCTGCTCCCTGATAGCACACGTACATCTCGGAGATGTCTATTTGACGTCTGCATTTACATCTGCAAGAGGTATTTTTTAGGGTGTTTGCTCATCTGCAATACGTCTATAGGACGTCTCCTTTTAGATGTCAAATAGACGTCTATTAGATGTCTTTAAGATGTTTATGATTTAGAATGTACGTAAAACTGACATCTTACAGACATCTGTCAGACGTTTGTAGACAGCAGATGCTTTCCAGATCAAGAGATCTTTAACAGACGTCTTGCAGACGTACATGTGATATCTGGGCTCACTCTGATGCACAAATAATTTATTTTATATGAAAATTATAATATTCTCCTACGTTTCTTAGTGATTTATAGTACAGGTTTATCAGGAAGTGACTATTTTGTTCTCTTTGACATGGAAACGGTGCTTGTTCGCAAATGTTGTATGCGATATTCCAGTTTTGCTCATAAGTTAAATTCACAACTTTGGATGGAAACCCGGCAGACAATTCTTTCTATCTATCTATCTATCTATCTATCTATCTATCTATCTATCTCTCTCTCTCTCTCTCTCTCTCTCTCTCTCTCAAAATGGCCATATTTGAGAAGAAAAAAAAATTAAAGTAGTTTGCATCACTGGATATAGCTGTCTGTCATTTAACATTTCTATCATAAAACAGTTGACTAATATTAAATGATTTGCAGCTTCATCTATTTTACTTCGCTCTCTTTCAGTGTTAAACTGACGCTTCGCGCTCAGCATCTGTGAATGGTAAACCCCGCCTACTTTGATTTGATTGGCCATCTCAGTCATTTTGACATTGACGAGCGCTGTTGGACACTGAGGCTTTGATCTGAAGCGCCTAGTATGTGCAGCGGTCGCGCGCGCATCCATAGACTAGCGCAAGTTAATTCTCACACTTTAATTGTATTTATAGCTCTTAACAGGCTGTGTGACTATGATAAGTTATTACATCAAAATGTACGTCAGTATGCAGTTTTCCCTATTGCTGGCGTGCCAGCGATTATCCCTCTGCGTGCCACTATTGGGGTTGCTGACCCCTGCTCTAAATGGTTAGGTGACTGTGTTTTTCACTGTTCACTTTAATGTTTCTTTATTTTTTATTTTTATTTTATTTTTTTTATTTTTTTTTAAACAGAGATACTACCTAGTCGATATGTGACTGTGGGGCCAATGTTGATGCTTCAGTAATGTGCAGGTTTTTGGTGATGGGAAGGGTGGGGGGTGGTTTAATGGTAGACTTAACTGGTTGTATTTTCAAACTTGTATTTTGTCATATTATGCAGTAATTCTGTTCGATACCTATGACTGACCTTCATATTCTGAGTTGTAATATTAATGGCCTAAATGGCCCTCACAAACGTACAAGTTTTCTGGATTTTTTGCGAAGAAGAAAGATTGATATAGTGTTAGTTCAAGAATCTCATTTGAAAGAGGAGGATATACGCAGGTGTAATAATACGTTTTATGAAGTGGTATCTCACTCATCTTCGGATACTAAAACCAAGGGTGTCCTAATATTGGTGCGGAAGACTTTAAATATTACTATTTTAGATAAAGGTTGTGATACAGACAGTAGAATAACACACATAAAACAATAGTGGAGAATAGGAATATTGTATTTCTTTCAGTTTATGCCCCTTATACTCCTGACCCTACTTTTTCTGTTTTATCATCCTATCTCTTGAAATTTTTGGATTTTGAAATTGTATTGGGTGCAGATACAAATTCTGTAATGTCGCATATCCTAGATAGATCTGGACCAAAGCAATCACACTCTCAAGCTTTTTTTTTTTTTTTTCCTGAATATGAATCTGTCATCTTCTCCTAAGTGTAATCTCTGTTCGCAAGGATCTTTAGGCACGTTTTCGCATTGTTTTTTTGGGAGTGCCCCTCTCTCTCACCTTTTTTGTCTCAGCTCTCACAGGACCTGTTATATTTGTTGGGTACTGAGATATGTTTGACTCCGCGCTATTTTTTCATGAATGACTTTTGGGACTTCACCTTGTCCGTCCAACAAAGATGTTTACTCTTAGCTGCTCTCGCAGCAGCAAAAAAAAATTGTTAGTCAACCGTTGGAATCCTCCTCACACAATGGACAGACGAACCTGGACTGTGTATTTGTTGGACATCATCTCGATGGAATTCTCAACTTCTCGTATACGTGGATCTAATGTGGAAACTGTAAATTTATGGCATTCAGCTTTTAATGTTGTGTCATCTTTTCTAAAATCTTTGTAAAAAAAATATTTTATTGTGGGTTGGGGTGGGTTCTAAATTTGCACAGTTGCTTTTTGTTTTTTACTGCTGTTCCCAGAAGAAAATTTAATAAAAAGTTAACAAAAAAAAGGATACTATTAAAGTATTAATATTTTTTGAATTCTTTTTAATTTACTTTAATTTATATTTATATTTAGTCATTTGTGTGTTTTGTCATTTTTATTAGTTTTTACTTTTTATTAGTTTTACTTTTTAACAATATTTAAAAATCTATATAGTTTTATGAATTTTTATTGCAGTTTTAGTTAACTTAAACTAAATCAACTTTTTTCCTAAATTTAACTTTTTCAATTAGCTGAAATAAGTTTATTTTTATATGTTTTACTTTATTTCAGTTAACGCTTATTTAATGTCAAGTAACAAAAATGTTTTTAAGCTTTTATTGTTTAACTATAATAAACCTGACTAAAACTGAAATAAAATAAAAGCTAAATAGAAATATTACAAAAATAAAAATGATAATATGTAAAAAAAATGTACTAAAACTTAAACTATAATAAAAATGATAAATAGTATAATCGTATATAAATAATACTAAAATAATACTGGTCGATTATTGTGCAATTGTTCATGCTCATTTCCCTCATTTTTACATTTCATTTAACTTTACCATCATCTAATGCTCACATTTTATAAAAACAAGAATAATTTAATAACACTGTTAAATGTAATTTTTGGAAAATCTGTACATTATACTGTTATGATGCCTAAATTCACTTGTAGCATTTAAAATGATTGATTTTAATTTTTAATATTTTTCAATTGTTACACAAAATAATATAAAATTTAATACTGGCCACGTTTGTATTTTTTCACCTTTGTGTGTTTCTGTTGAACTCTATTTCCATAAACTTCACTGAACATGATACAGCTCATCAGAAATTTCCCTATGTGAGTTAAAATGTCTAAGCTCATTTACGTGCGAGACGAATAAACATAATTCCCATTATGTCACGCAACATAAAAACACATTAGCATTTTGTTAAATCTTTCCATCTGCTTCAGTTTACTCTCAGCCCTCTGCTCTCTGTAAACAGGAAATGGGATTCACCCACAAAATGAGCATGTGTCCGTCAGGAGCACGTCTGTCTCTGTGCCATACAGTACTGTATATCACCAGACTCCATCATGTCGTCAGTCACGTCATGCTAGTATTGTTTTATTTTGGGTTTAGACAATTAAATTTTGATTAAAATGTCCTTTTTAAGATATGAATTGAGGATAGTTTCCAGAGCTTCAAACATGTTTAATATGTTAATACCATCAGCTCAAGCAGATGCTGATCCCCAAATGCGTTTGGTTATGGTTGCTAATATTAGCAATTTCAGCTAAAAAATGCAGCCAATCCAGTCAAGGAGATTTAATGTTGGATAACATTATTAGCATTTAGAGATTGATTCAAAGAAACATAAAAAAACATTTGAACAGCAGTATAGATATTGAGTACCTGAGATCTTGCATATTCGGATGAGCCCCACAGGACCACCCCAGTGGCCCCCAGTGCTGCGCTCTCTCCTATAGTGTGGACCAGGTCACTCTGTTCAAGATTAATACAGTATATCTTTATGTTAATGCAGAAAAGCAAGAGATTGAGTCATATAGTAGCAGGCCTGGAGAAGAAGTTTGTTATTAGTTTTGCTCAAGACAAACACCACAATTACCGTTGCTTATATGTAGGGTTTAGTGTTTGTATGTCAGCAGTGAATGAAACATTAAAACATGTGGCTTACTGAAGAGAGGTGTGTAATCGCACGTTTGATTTTCGGCTGGCGAGAAGTAAAAAAATACAGTAAACCTACATGTATAATGTAAGGTCTGGAGCCTGTACTATCACAATGAACATATGGAAGCTATCGGTTGTAACCTAAACTAGTCATAATAAGTACATTACCTTGTGATGTACCTCGCTGTCTAGAAAGGCGGGTGGTCCCATCAAACTGAAAACACAACTGCAGACCTACTGCAGAGTTTGATTTGGAACATTCCACTCATAATGAGGTGACAGATGAGTGTTTAAGCATATCTCTGGCATTTAAGATGCTGGTGAGGAGGGTGATTTAGAGGGTGGGTCTGTCACTCAAGTATTTGACGAGTGATTAAAACAATGTGTGTTTGACAGGTTCCTCTAGATGGCTGGAAAGCGTGCAAAGTAGTGAGTTGGTACGGAGTAAAGCAACTCAATACTTTCTAAGCAGTTATTAAAGCGATAGTTCACTCAAAAATTAAAATTGTCATTAATTACTCGCCCTTATGTCGTACCAAACCCGTAAGACCTTCGTACACCTTCAGAACACAAATAAAGATATTTTTTATGAAATCAGAGAGCTTTCTGACCCTGGATAGACAGCAATGCAACTACCACATTCAAGACCCAGAAAGGTAGTAAGAACATCGTTAAAATAGTCAATGTGACATCAGTGGTTCAGCTCTAATTTTATGAAGTTACGAGAATACTTTTTGTGTGCAAAGAAAACAAAAATAACAACAATTTCTCCTCCTCCAGGTCTTTGAAGTGCATTCACAACAGTACCATGACGCAAGCACATGAAATTGTTGAATAAAGTCATTATTTTTGTTTTCTTTGCACAGGAAAAAGTATTCTTGTAGCTTCAAAAATTACGGTTGAACCGCTGATGTCACATGGACTGTTTTAATGATGTCCTTACTACCTTTCTGAGCCTTGAACGTGTCAGTTGCGTTGCGGTCTATGCAGGGTCAGAAAGCTCTCAGATTTCATCAAAAATATCTTAATTTGTGTTCCAAAAATGAACGAAGGTCTTACGGGTTTGGAACGACATGAGGGTGAGTAATTAATGGCAGACTTTTCATTTTTGGGGTGAACTAACCCTTTAAAAAAAAAGAAAAAAATTTAACGCTTTTTGTTAGATGTTAAAATTCCTTATAAGTATACTTTAGATGTAAAAAAAAAAAAAAATAAAATAAATAGGCAGAGACTCATGACAGACCTGTTCACACAGAGATCGATAGCTATTGCTACGTCCCAATTCACCTACTTATATTATGCTCTAAAAGTATGTACCCTTTTTGTTAAAAAAAGAATTTATTCCTATGATGTCAAAGCTGAATTTTCAGCAATAATTGATAAGTTGGATGGATTCTGTTGGATGGATTCTCAAGTTGGATGGATTCTGATCGGCTGTCAATGTTTTTATTGTAAATTAACCGAAAAAAAAAAATCATTCTGCAAGTGATTCCAGCTATATTGTTCCTCTATGTTGTTATTATTGTGGCGTGTTCTTTTCTCTTCTAATAAGTATTTGAATTATTAAAACTTTATTGCTGCAGTCATCGTTCATGGTGTGAACGGCTCTATATTCGTACATAAGTTGGTTTCTCTGAAGAGTATAAACACTGAAGCTCTGTGGTGTTTTCAAAACATTTCTGCTTGTTTGAGAATCCTGACCAGCCCAGCATAGCAACACTGACTCAACCAATGGTGTGCATCTTGGGGAGGGCTACCTGTTTAACCGACCAATGACAAACAAGGGAAGTGTTTGCTATTCTGTTTGTTGCCAGCAGTTGTGTAGACACTACAAACATCACTTTTAATATTTTTTAACTTTTCCCCTTTTTAAATGATAGAAATGCATAAAAAATAAATTAAAAGAAATTACTGGAGTGGTTTTCCAAATTTCTTCATGTTTCCTATACCATAGTTCAAGCTTAATTATTAACCTTTTACCCTATATTCAAAGTTCTACTCACCTCTGATAGGCCAACAAATGTGTATGCATAGAAGGGCCTGGAATAGACAAAAACAGGCAGCGTATAGTCATGCCTAGCAATCGAAGCAATCCGCATGGCCTCCTTGACACGGTAGTGCACAAATTTGACAGTATTAGCCGAAGACTTGAGCTCATAATCAAGATAGATGGAAGGATAGAGAGCCGTACTCTCCTTCCATAGCCACATCAGGTGATCATTGCGCACATGTTCTATATTAGGACACTCTCCAGTGTAACGCAAAGGATGCTGCTTGTAGCCATAATTGTAACAGTCTGGAAACAAGTAAAACCCCCAAAGGCCATACGGTCGTCGACTTTCGGCCAGACCCAGTGTTGAGTTCATGAATACTTGTCCGGCTCTCTCAAAGAGCTCCTTTGCTTCATTCTCCACCTTACTTTGTGGCCAACCAGGATGCAGTTTCCTTATAAGCTCCTTGGATTTGTTCCGGTAGATGTCTTTCGATCCCCAATTGCGAACCCACTGCGGTCGCCAGTTTTCCCAGTCGATGACACCAAGCCCGTGAAAGTCCTTAAAGGGTATGAGCTTATCGATGTCGGCTCGAGCTTTGCTGAGGTGCTTGCTCAGGCTTTGGTTCTGAGGAAGGCCACCATTGATGGGAATCCCAGAGCTGGTGTAGTAAGGATAGTAACCCAGGTGACTGTGGTAAAAGATGGTCACGTTGGGGCCGCTCAAGGTCTCGTTGTGGTTTGCAACGATGTCAAAGACACTAAGGTCCAAATCCACCTTGTAAAAGAGACGGACAAGATGTTATTACCATCAATTGGATCACACACAACATTTTCTAGATTATTGACATATTCAACCTTGAATCGAAGACGGCAGGATTCAGTAGGCGCGTTCCACACCACCACAAACGGCCGATGGGGTAATAAAGGTGTTCGGGCCTGCTTCAACTGATCCGCCCATGCCACCAGCGATCCACACACTGCCGCTGCCAGAAAGCCAATCAGAGCCATTGCTCGAATGCCCTCATAGATCAATCAACCCACATGCCACAATCTGAAGAGAAACAAAATATGAAAAATCATATTGCTGATTAAAAAAAAGGATTACATCATGAGGGTTGCTTGGCAAGGATTATCAAAGACTTGGTTGAGTGACAGACAAATGAGGGTCATCGAGTCGCAGTGCTCTAGATTCCACAGCACAATGATCCTCTGTACTGCACCCAATTAACTGTCCCCTCATTTCAGTTGTAATTCATGCATACAGGACTTGTAGGTGACGTAATCGAGCAGAACTGGTAATTTAGTATTATTTACTTAAGTATTTTTATTTATTTATTTAAGTGTTTATCTATTTTTACATTTTCAGTTTACGTTTTGATTTTTGGTAATATTTTTGTGTTTTTGTCATTTTTATTTATTTATTTATTTTAACTATCTCTGTTTAGATTTAATTTATTCCAATTTTAGTTTTAGCAATTTTAGTACTTAAAATTATTTTGGTTATTTGCCAAGGCAACGTCTAATTTTCATTTAAGGTTTTTTTTTTTTTTTCCAACTTTTCATTTAGTTTCATCTAATAGATATATTTTTCTTCAGCTTTATTTCAGTTATTGAAAACCATTTTAATTGTTTTAGTTTTAGTTAACAATAGCAACACATAAATATTTAAAATGGATCAAAGTTGATTGATTTATTTGCACTGTGAAAGAGTAAATCTATTCTTAGGAAAGTTATTATATTATATTACATTATATTACATTATATCATACTAGTTATATATTTTAATGTCAATGTTGAAAATTGCTATCGACAATAAAATATTTATTTGAATATCTGGTAACACTTTATTTGAAGCCTTTATGTATAATGCATTATAAAAGTAGTTTTAATGCATTAATTATGCCTTGTTATGCAACTTTTAATGCATTGTACAATCTCATGAATAATTGTAACCACATTATAACACTTATCAATTCAGTGTTACACTATGCATTTTAAATTTGGTTATAATTATTTACAACAAGATATCATGTATTACAAAGCACATTATGAATAATTATAATGCATTATACCCTTTAATAACCCTTTATAATGCATTATACATAAAGGCTTTATGTAAAGTGTTACCAAATATCTTTTACTAAAATAAAATGTATACAGAAATTCTAGAAAAAAATAAGTACACCTCTATTTGTGTTGCTTGTATTGGCCTTTTGGCAGAAATAAATTCTTGTAGATGATTCTTTGCTTATTGTTTTACAGACTTTTACATCTCATACATATTTTTTTTTTCCATTCCTCCATACTGAATTTTAATATATTGATATATACAATGTATTTGCATGAAAACTGCTGTAAAGAGTTTGCTGAAAGGAGCAGTTTTACCCAACTACAAAACAACTTTTTGACAATTTCTAGATTTATAGGCCTTATATAAACTCTTAAATAAACCCTTGAATATTTGGAAACTGATAACACGTTAAATGATGTCATAAAGTTTTCATATCACTATTTTGATCATTTACAGGCATTTTGGAATTCTTCATTTTTATCTTATTTTTCCTCCTCTCTTGATTTGACATTTGAAAATGTCATGTGTATTACTTTAAAATTCCTTGCTAATCTCCATCAAATTCCTCTCACAGTTACGAGTGTGATTGTGTTCACTCAGGGGGCCTTGTAAATGAAAGCAGTCCTGAACGTGCCTGCTTTGGCCTATTTATTTTTCAAATAATTCTCCAGAAAAAGTTTTGTTCAAAGAGAAAATAAAGACAAGGAAAACAATAATATCAATTCACCATCTGAAGAGTTTCTCCTCCTCAGATATTTTTAATGGATAACATCTCCTTCTCGTGGGTTTGTGGGAGTCTGTCAGAGAAAATAGAAGGGGTGATGTAGCTTACGGTACATGTGAAAGATCTGCATTTCCTCTTCCAGTGAAATGGCAGTGAAACTTGTCCATCTAACCAAGAGCAACAACGTGGTGAAGTCACAAAGTCTTTTCATAAACCACAACCATCTACAGTGCCCAACCACAAAAAAGACCCCCCAAAAAACCCGTCTGAGACATACTGGCACTGCTTTCTCCTCAGACAGACAGTGCTCGAGGGACATGAGAACTAACTGCTTTTTCTTTCTCCTCTTTACAGAATGGACTGATTGAATCCAGATGACTATGAAGCTGCACATCATGTAGCAGCATTGAACTTTTTGGCCCTCTTTATTCATTTAAACCTGGAAAGAAAGTTTATAGGGTTTTGAAAAATGTGAAACAACGATATTTAAGATTTGTGCTTTATCCATTTTTTTTTAAACCATTCTGCTTTATCCAACTACTGAAATTTATTTATGCCTCCAGAGTAAAAAAATAAATAAATAAATAAAAAAGGAAATTACGACTTTATATTTCACAGTTTTTCACAACTGCAATATAATACCTCATAGCTGTGCCTCTATATCTCAAAATTTTGAATGCTTCTCACAGTGTGGCTTTTTATCTCAAAATTTGACCCACAGGTGCTACTTCTATTTCTCGCAATTGCAGTTTTATACACTACTGTAACTTTATATCGCAAATTTGAATTTATTTCTTATAATTGTGACTTTTTATCTCAAAATGTGACTTATCTCGTCATGACCATATCTTACAATTGCTGCTTTTTCTCACAGTTGTAATATTAAAACTCCCAAATGTAACTTTATATTTCACAATTTAACTTTATATCGCACAATTGTGAATTTGTTTTCTTGTAATTCTGAATTTGTGCCCCACAATGTGACTTTGTCAAATTTTGATTTATCTTGTCATGACTGTCTCATAATCACTACTTCATTTTTTAAAAATGCGATATTGTACCACCCAACTGTAACTTTATATCTTGCAATGTAACTTTGCCTCACAATTATGATGACTTTATTGCCCACAATTTGACTTTATATTTAAAAAATTCGACTCATCTCATAATTGTGATTATCTATCTCATAATAAATCTAAAAAAAAAAATTTAAAAAAAAATCAGAGAAAAACCTCAGAAATCTGCAAACTTTCTTTATAATTGTGACTTTATTTCTTTTAGTTGCAATATTAAACCTCCTGTAACTTTTATCTCACAATTACGATTTTATTTCGGATAATTATAATTTTATATCCCACAGTGTGACTTTATATCTCAAAATTTGGCTACTCATAAACACAATATCTCATAATCACTACTTTATTTTCAGCAGTTGCAATATTAAACCTCCCAAATTTAAATTTGTATCTCACAATGTAACTTTATATCTCACAATTATACATTTGTTTCTTATAATTATGATTTTATATCCCACAATGTGACTTTATGTGTCAAAATTTGACTTATCTTGTTGTGACTGTATCTCATAATCGCTACTTCATTTTTCACAACTGCAATATTATTATTGTGGCTTCCCGTCCGATTACCACCAGATATTATATGTGATATCATATACATGTGCATCTCAATAAATTAGAATGTTGTGGAAAAGTTCATTTATTTCAGTAATTCAACTCAAATTGTGAAACTCGTGTATTAAATAAATTCAGTGCACACAGACTGAAGTAGTTTGAGTCTTTGGTTCTTTTAATTGTGATGATTTTGGCTCACATTTAACAAAAACCCACCAATTCACTATCTCAACAAATTAGAATACTTCATAAGACCAATTAAAAAAAAAAAAACATTTTTTTTGTGAATTGTTGGCCTTCTGGAAATTGTTGGCCTTATGTTCATTTACTGTATATGTACTCAATATTTGGTAGGGGCTCCTTTTGCTTTAATTACTGCCTCAATTCGGCGTGGCATGGAGGTCAAGTCAAGTCAAAAGTCAAAGTCTGCTTTATTGTCAATTCTGCCACATGTACAGCACATACATACAGAGAATTGAAATTGCGTGACTCTCAGACCCATGGTGCATACAGTTAACAAAACACTAACAGTAGACGTAGAATGCAAATAAATACAGTTTAAAATATAAAAACAAACTATACAGATATACAAATAAGGACATTGTAGAAAAAGAGTTTGATTAAGTGGCATAAGGCACATGGCAGATGAAATGCAAATCGGTTAAATAAACAAAACAAAACAAAACTGTGCAGATATGAGTGTAGTGCAAAAAGAGCTTAACAAAACGAAAACTGTGCAGATATAAAGAGTGTAGTGCAAAAATAGCTTATCAGGCTGTTTAAAGTGACAGAAGAGGTAGTTGAGTGGGGTCAGTTCAATACTGACTGAGGTAGTGGGCAGTCCAGTGGTGCACTAAGTGACTGGTGCGGGTCACAGTGTGTAAGTGGGAGGGGGGGGTCAGAGTTCAGTGGTGCGTGGGGCAAAAGAGGCAAAAGAGGGGAGGGGGGGCAAGGTCGGGAGGGAGTTCAGCTTCCTGACAGCCTGATGAATGAAGCTGTCCTTCAGTCTACTGGTCCTGGCCTGGAGACTCCGCAGTCTCCTTCCTGATGGCAGCAGACTGAAGAAGCTGTGTGTCGGGTGGGTGGGATCACCCGCAATGCAGAGGGCTTTGCGGGTGAGACGGGTGTTGTAGATGTCCTGGAGGGAGGGGAGAGAGACACCAACAATCCTCTCAGCTGCTCTCACTATGCGTTGGAGTGTCTTGCGGCAGGACGCATTGCAGGCGCCATACCACACAGTGATGCAGCTCGTTAGAATGCTCTCGATGGTGCCTCTGTAGAAGGTGCACATGATGGGGGCCGGGGCTCTGGCTCTCCTCAGTTTGCGGAGGAAGTAGAGACGCTGCTGTGCTTTCTTGGCCAGTGCTGCGGTGTTGTCAGTCCAGGAGAGGTCCTCTGTGATGTGCACACCCAGGAACTTGGTGCTGCTCACTCTTTCCACGGTCGCACCGTTTATGGTCAGAGGAGCATGCTGAGTGTGCACTCTCCTGAAGTCAACAACAATCTCCTTCGTCTTCTCCACATTCAGAGAGAGATTGTTGTCACTGCACCACCCGGCCAGGCGGCTCACCTCGCACCTGTAGTTTGTCTCATCTCTGTTACTAATGAGACCCACCACAGTTGTGTCGTCCGCAAACTTAATGAAGAGGTTGGAGCTGTGTGACGGTGTGCAGTCATGGGTCAGCAGAGTGAAGAGGAGGGGGCTCAGCACACATCCTTGAGGGGCCCCTGTGTTAAGTGTGATGGTGCTGGATGTATTACTGCCGACCCGTACTGCCTGAGGTCTCCCAGTCAGGAAGTCCAACAGCCAGTTGCACAGCGAGGTGTTGAGCCCCAGCTGGACCAGTTTGTGAATGAGCTGTTGAGGGATGATTGTGTTGAATGCTGAACTGAAGTCTATGAACAGCATTCTGACGTACGAGTCTTTTTTGTCCAGATGTGTGAGTGCTGAGTGGAGGGCAGTGGCGATGGCATCATCGGTCGAGCGGTTGGACCGATATGCAAACTGGAAGGGGTCCAGGGAGGGGGGGAGGGCAGACTTGATATGATGCATGACTAGCCGTTCAAAGCACTTCATGAGGATCGGAGTAAGTGCGACTGGACGGTAGTCATTGAAGCAGGATGGAGATGACTTCTTCGGGACTGGAATAATGGTGGTAGTGGTGGAGGTTATCAGTTTGTGGCACTGCTGAGGTGGTATGGAAGCCCAGGTTTCTTTGACAGTGGCCTTCAGCTCATCTGCATTTTTTGGTCTCGTTTCTCATTTTCCTCTTGAAAATACCCCATAGATTCTCTATGGGGTTCAGGTCTGGTGAGTTTGCTGGCCAGTCAAGCACACCAACACCATGGTCATTTAACCAACTTTTGGTGCTTTTGGCAGTGTGGGCAGGTGCCAAATCCTACTGGAAAATGAAATCAGCATCTTTAAAAAGCTGGTCAGCAGAAGGAAGCATGAAGTGCTCCAAAATTTCTTGGTAATCAGGTGCAGTGACTTTGGTTTTTAAAAAACACAATGGACCAACACCAGCAGATGACATTGTACCCCAAATCATCACAGACTGTGGAAACTTAACACTGGACTTCAAGCAACTTGGGCTATGAGCTTCTCCACCCTTCCTCCAGACTCTAGGACCTTGGTTTCCAAATGAAATACAAAACTTGTTCTCATCTGAAAAGAGGACTTTGGACCACTGGGCAACAGTCCAGTTCTTCTTCTCCTTAGCCCAGGTAAGACGCCTCTGACATTGTCTGTGGTTCAGGAGTGGCTTAACAAGAGGAATACGACAACTGTAGCCAAATTCAAATGGCTCTTGATGCCTTGACCCCAGCCTCAGTCCATTCCTTGTGAAGTTCACCCAAATTCTTGAATCGATTTTGCTTGACAATCCTCATAAGGCTGCGGTTCTCTCAGTTGGTTGTGCATCTTTTTCTTCCACACTTTTTCCTTCCACTCAACTTTGTTAACATGCTTGGATACAGCACTCTGTGAACAGCCAGCTTCTTTGGCAATGAATGTTTGTGGCTTACCCTCCTTGTGAAGGGTGTCAATGATTGTCTTCTGGACAACTGTCAGATCAGCAGTCTTCCCCATGATTGTGTAGCCTAGTGAACCAAACTGAGAGACCATTTTGAAGGCTCAGGAAACCTTTGCAGGTGTTTTGAGTTGATTAGCTGATTGGCATGTCACCATATTCTAATTTTGTTGGTGGGTTTTTGTTAAATGTAAGCCAAAATCATCACAATTAAAAGAAGCAAAGACTTAAACTACTTCAGTCTGTGTGCATTGAATTTATTTAATACACGAGTTTCACGAGGGGGCAGTCGTGGCCTAATGGATAGAGAGTTGGACTTGTAACCCGAAGGTCGTGGGTTCGAGTCTCGGGTCCGGCAGGGATTGTAGGTGGGGGGAGTGAATAACCAGCACTCTCTCCACCCTCAATACCATGACTGAGGTGAGACCCTTGAGCAAGGCACCGAACCCCCAACTCCTCCCCGGGCGCCGCAGCATTGGCTGCCCACTGCTCCAGGTGTATGTTCACTACTGCGTGTGTGCACTTGGATGGGTTAAATGCAGAGCACAAATTCCGAGTATGGGTGACCATACTTGGCCACACACCACTTCCCTTTCCCCTTTCCCCTGTTTTGGATTATTCTCTTGCCTTGCTCTCTATGTACCTGTTTGCCATTGTCAGAACCTTGCCTGTTTTAGGACCACGTCTTTAAATAAAGCTTTGCAGATGGATCCGAATGCTTCCTCTGTTCCTCCCGTAACAGTTATACCTTCCAACTGAAACTTTATATCTTGCTGTGTAACTTTGTCTCACAATTATAATGGTAACTTTATATCCCATAGTGTGACTTTATATCTCAAAATTTGACTTCTCATAAAGACAATATCTCATAATCACTACTTTATTTTCAGCAGTTGCAATATTAAACCTCCTAAATTTAACTTTGTATCTCACAATGTGCTTTATATCTCACAATTATAAATTTGTTTCTGATAATTATGATTTTATATCACACAATGTGGCTTTATATTTCAAATTTTAAATGTTTCTCATAATTGTGACTATATCTCAAAATCAATATGCAATATTATACGTCCCAACTTTATATCTTGCAATGTAACTTTGTCTCACAATTATTATTGTGACTTCATATTTCACAACAGAACTATACATTTCAGAAATCTCACAACTACATTTTTTTTTTTTTTTTACAATCATGACTTTTATTTCAAACAATTGAGACTTTATTTGTTGCATTGTGACTTAATATGTGGCACAATGTGTGTTTCTTATTTTCTCACAACTACTTTTATTACTCCAAAGTAACCCTTTTCAACATGAACAAGGCTTGCAAAACCTCTTCTCTCTCATACTCTATGATCAAACCAGAACATTTACTTCATATTGTAACCAGAATGCAGCTGGAATAAATACAGTGGTCAGCTGCAATCAGAAAGCCTCATGCTGCAAACCTCCGAATCTTGTGTTCCCTAACTTGAAAAGTAATCTGGAAAAATGTAGACTGAACAGAAACTAAATGTAAACCCAGGCCTCTGCTAAACCTATAAGCTCAGAAGCATCATGCTGCATCTGATAATTGGTAAAAGACCGTCATTTCATTGAGATTTTCCAAAATTATTCTCGTAAAGTTTGTGACCGAATAGTCTTGACGGTAACAAACCCTGGCGTTCCTCTAAACATGAGCTTTTGCATGAAATTCAGTGATGAAATGTCATAATACTTTCCAAAACATTTCACAATGGCCTGTGTGGCCTATGAATTTGATATTTACAGCCTGTTTGAGCATAAGTGTGTATGTGATTATGTGCTAATGCTATAAATACAATTTACATATGGCGCATGGCTGATGTGGGATACGTTACATGGGGGTAAGAATGAACGACTGCCTCGCATTGCCTTAACAAGGAACAGAAGAAATGAGTCAGCAGTCATGAGTCTTTTGCCAGCTGAAGTCTGTATATGGAAATATATGCATGTATAACTGCTGTTGATCCAATATACTTTATGGAAAAGGGCTTGTAGGTCAAGTCCAGTGTTAACAGGTACAAGCAAAGTATTGCAAAAAAGTTATTGCAATTACTTGCAATAGCAATTTTATAAAAAAAAAAAAAAAAATTGGCTTTTCATGTAAGGACTACTTTATTTCTTTATTTTTACCTCAAAACTATAACTTTAGGTTATATCTTGCAATATGGCTTTATATGTCACATTTCCGAATTTGTTTCTCATAATTGTGATTTCATGTCCCATAATGTGATTTAATATCTCAAAATTTAACTTACAGTATCTCATAATGACTATATCTCTAAATCACTACTTTATTTCTCCCAATTGCAATTTTAAATCTCATAACTGTAACTTTATATCTTCCAATGTGGCTTTATATTTAACAATTTTGAAATTGTTTATCATAATTGCGACTTTATATCTCAAAATTTGACTCATAATGACTATATCTTTCAATCACTACTTTATTTCTCACAATTGCAGTACCTCAAAACTGTAACTTTATATCTTGCAATGTAGTTTTATATCTCACAATTCATAATTGTGACTTTTCATTTAACAATTTCATCTCAAAATTTGACTTCTCTCATAATGGCTATATATCTGAGTCACTAATTTATTTCTCACAATAGCAATATTTCAAAACTGTAACTTCATATCTTGCAATTTTGCATCTCACAATTCTGAGTTGCTTCTCATAATTGTGACTTTTTTCGCACAGTTGTGATTTTATATCTCAAAATTTGACTTATCTCATAATGACTGTGTCTCTAAGTCACTAGTTTATATCTCACAAATGCAATACTTCACAACTGTAACTTTATAACTTGCAATGTAGTTTTATATCTCACTATTCTGAGTTTGTTTCTGATAATTGTTACTTTTTATTGCACAATTGTGATTGTATATCTCAAAATTTGACTTATCTCATAATGACTATATCTCTCAGTCACTAGTTTATTTCTCACAATTGTAATACATCAAAACTGTAACTTTATATCTTGCAATTTTATATCTCACAATTTTTAGTTTGTTTCTCATAATTGTGATGTTTTATCACATAATTGTTATTTTATATCTCAAAATTTGACTTATCTCATAATGACTATATCTCTCAGTCACTAGTTTATTTCTCACAATTGTAATACATCAAAACTGTAACTTTATATCTTGCAATTTTATATCTCACAATTTTTAGTTTGTTTCTCATAATTGTGATGTTTTATCACATAATTGTTATTTTATATCTCAAAATTTGACTTATCTCATAATGACTGTATCGCTCAGTCACTAGTTTATTTCTCACAATTGCAATACATCAAAACTGAAACTTTATATCTTGCAGTATTTGGTTCTTGAATTTTTATTGCAGAATTGTGATTTTATATCTCAAAATTTTACTTATCTCATAATGACTATATCTCTCAGTCACTAGTTTATTTCTCACAATTGCAATACATCAAAACTGTAACTATATATCTTGCAATGTAGTTTTATATCTCACAATTCTGAGTTTGTTTCTCATAGTTGTGACTTTTTATCACACAGTTCTGATTTTATACCTCAAAGTTTGACTTATCTCATAATGACTATATCTCTCAGTCACTAGTTTATTCCTCACAATTGCAATGCTTCAAAACTGTAACTTACAATGTGGCTTTATATTTAACAAGTCTGATTTTTTTCCCCCTACATGACTGAGATTTTCTCATAGTTGTGGTTTTATGGCAAAAAAAAGTTACATTGCAAAGAAGTTTATTTTGGACCCTTTCTGTAGTGTGTTTGTATCTTTGTGCTGCAAATATGTTCCCATGAGCCATGTCTGAATGACCTGCAGTGTCCCATAGATATTTACAGCACTTTATGTGCTTTGTCCGGACACACTACATGCCAGTGGGTGTTTGTTATGTGCTGTCGCTCTACAGTTAGACGGTTCCCATGAAGCAGGTAGTCCTCACAATGAATACACTGGTGTTGCTGAGGGAAGCAGCTATTGAAAGCCTCTCGAGTCCATCCACCTTGAACTTGTCTCTAGTCCAGTCCTAATTAGGAAGGAACTTGCTCTACACACACACTTTTCACTTGCCTTTAACATGTTGTTATTATTTCTGGTCAGTTTCCATGCAAGAGTTTTAATGCTCATTTAGTCCACAACAAATAAGTGATTTCATTATTAACATACATCAGGTCATTTCCTTTGTGAAGACTTCTCAACAAATTACATGGTGATGCAATGTTTAATTTGTCAAAAAAGTGCTTAACATACTTTAAGCCAATGAAGGATACACAAGTACCACGTCACACAAGTTTTATGAAACGTATCAATATCACCCTTAATTTCTGCTTTGTAGCTTTGAATACTATATTTTATTCATTGAGCTTTGAAAACTTAATTGAAAACATGATAAAGACAGATTCTTGGATAAACATTTAGCACTAACCTTTTGAGTCTGTTTTCAATGATGAGTTTTCCTCAGCAGCCACTGGTTCCAGCACCGCTCAGCACATCCGGTGTAATTATCTTGTCTTTGTATTGAATATCCAGCTGAGCCTTTTTGTTTTGTTGTGCTATATGTGTTCAGAGATATCACAGTTATCAGGAATTGCTGTGCAGTTGTTGAGTGGCATTGGCATTGGTGCACTCTTGCATTGTTAATTGATTTGGCTCCTCCTCATCAAGCTCCCAGATGAAATCAACTGCAATTAGTGATTGACGACATGCCAAAGCAGTCTGTGTCGCTCCAGGACTACAATAATTCTGAGTGATTTGTGGCCTGATTATAATGAAATGCTTAGGCTTTTGTTGTTTTGGGACTTGATGTTCGTTTATAAGGCTTGAGTATATGGGTCAATGATGTATAAGAGTGTCAATGATAAAGAAAATGGAACAAAATCTAGCCTGGAACACATCAGGCTGTTTATAATGTAGTTTTGAAAATAGCTCTAAAAATGTAGTGTAACCATCAAATAAAAAGTAAAAACATTTTTTCCTTACACTTTGAATACGTGTACACGTTATTATTTTCCAAAGGTTTTTAAATGTATTTTTAAAGGTAAAAATATTAAATGAAATATCATGAATTATTCACTTATAAACATAAACAGTTTTGGAGGAGTGGCACACTGGCACCACACAACATTTTACAATCTGAATTAACATTGTCTTGTCATGAAATAAAGATGAAATTAACTGATATTATTAATTTATATTCTAGTTTTATTGGCCCTGAAACACATTGTTTTATGCATGTTTCTGTATGGTGGTTGCACAACATATCATATCTAGCAAAAAAAAACAAAACTTAAAATTATTAAACAAATATTTCAGCTAATTGCCAATGAAATTTTCTCATTTTCAATTAGTTTAATTTAATGTTTAAAAATAACTAAAACTGAAATTAAAAAAATACTATAAAAATATAAAGAACATATTTAATCAAAAACTAATAAAAAATGACATAAAAACAACAAAATTAATAAAACTCTAAAGTTAAAATGGAAATGGAAAATATAAAAAATAAATAAAAACGCATTGAAAGTATAAATATAAAATTATCTCAGTTATATTAAAATAACACTAGCACATTGGGAGACAAAATATTTCAAATATTAATAAGAAGTAAATCACTTTTGTTTATTTATTTACTGTAAAAATAATACAACATTATGACAAACAACCTAATTCTTAATAAGAAAACATTGTTTCTTTCTTTTATAGAGGCTTTTTATTTATTAGGATGCCAGGCCAGTTGTACCACCTGACATTTCTTACATAATGCTAAAAAAATTAATTTTAATTAATAATTTATTAACATACGCATCAAAATAAAGATTCCAAAAGGGGGTTTTCACAGTGATGCCATAGAAAAACCATTTTGGTTCCTCAAAGAGCCTTTTAATTATAAGTTCTTAAAGGGGTCATATGACGCTGCTAAAAAGAACATTATTTTGTGTATTTGGTGTAATACAATGTGTTTATGCGGTTTAAGGTTCAAAAAAATGCATTATTTTCCACATACTGTACATTATTGTTGCTCCTCTATGCTCCGCCTTTCTGAAACGCGCCGTTTTTTACAAAGCTCATCGTTCTGAGAAGCGAGGCGTGCTCTGATTGGCCAGCTATCCAGTGCATTGTGATTGGCCGAATACCTCAAGCATGAGACAGAAATGTTACTCCCCTTACCGTATTGCAATGCCGTGTCCCAGCGCGACAACACAAAAACAATAAAACCCATTACAAATGAGGCATTTTTTGCATCCAGTGGGGACATAATTACTGATTATAATGACTTATACTGTCTTTTTACGCGTCACGTTGCATCATGCCGCGTAAACATTACCATGTCTGCATTTGTGATCGGAGAAACGACAAACAACAAGCACTACTCTACACAGCTCAAAACTCACATTTGAATGGTCACTGGTGAATTCTTTAAATATGAAAACATACTTACAGGCTGTGAGTCAGAAGCGCCAGACTGTCATTGCAAAGTTGGAATTGCCCCACTTTATAGAAATAGTCTTTGAGTATAGCTAGCAGGCTACTCCCAGGTTCAGGAAATAGTCCTCCTTTAAAATCCACTGCACACACTCGAATATTTGGGATGAACTGTTCTGGAACAGTGTTGTAAATACAACTTAACCACTGATTTCTAGTTGTGTCCTCTTTTGGAAGCCTAAACAAAGTAGTTTCTCTTTCACAACGAAACACAGCGTCTCCAGGACATGGTGCCAGCGGCAGCAACAATACTACAGCGAGAATAAAAGTTCTGCCCTCTTTCTTTGCGTGTGCGTTTGGGCGGTGTTTTGCAAATCTCCCCACACCGTTACGTAGACATGTAGGGGCGTGTTTGAATGAGCCGTTTTAGGGGGGCGTAGTTGAGTCTTTTATAAAGAATATCTCTTTGGTTTTGAGACTTTAGTCTTTGCAACTTCAGGGATCTTATCTATGCAAAAACAGCTTGTAACACTCCAAAGAGAAAGGAAAATTTTAAATCGCATCATATTACCCTTTAAAATAACCATTTTTCTTAGTGTGAAGAACTTTTTAAAAATCTAAAAATCCACTTTAAAGAACCTTTTGTCCAATGAAAAGTTTTCATGGATGTTAAAGGTTCTTCATGGAACCATCAATTCCAATATAAAACCTTTATTTTTAAGACTGTAGAAGAGGTATATTATGCTAAACTGCATTTATCTGTTTTAAATACTACTAATATTAATAATAAAAATAAAACAGATCCAGACCAAAAAAAAAAAAATACCCTCATTGAACCGTTTAAAAAAGAGAGGGTCTAGCCTATAAAAGCATCATGTATTGAGAATATGCTGAGCACAGTACCAAGAAACACACTTGATATTCATTCTTGTATTTAAACAGTTGTGAAAACACAGTCGTCCTTCTTACCGCAATGCAATCTGATTGCTGTTACGAAGAGTAAATCCACTGCAGGAGACAGTTTCTGTAATGTCAGGTGGATTAACTTTTCAGACACAAACGTTTAGATTACACGACAGGGTGGGAGTCAGTATCTCTGGCACTTAACGGGACCACCTGTCTTCCTTCACACTTTAAAACACATGCCTACAGCTATACTATTTCCTTTCAAATATGATATTTTTTCTTTGAAAGGACTTGTTTTGGCATTTCTGAGCATTCAATGGTGCATTCCTGTCAGCATTTATCTGATTTTGTTACCCACACAGGGGAAGGAATAAAGACCGAAAGAAGTCCCCCTTCTCTGCTTGCAAAACATGAAAATTGCATACTTCAACAGTATTTGGCACCACAGACAGATCAAGGACTATGGTTAGGTTGCATATTCTTGGGGGGGGGGGGGGGGGGGGGGGGGGGGTTTGCAGTCAGCAAAGTACAAATACAGTGTGAGGAGGTGTACAGTTACTGTAGTATATCCGTAATGTTACAGTGCATTTAAGAACTGTGCAGGGAATATATATGGTTGGCCTAGACAGTATCCTCCAGGTTTGGCTCCAATCATGAGCTTGGCCCATCTCCTGAAGTCTTCGGCCCACCCTGATGGCCCTATAAAAAAAAAACGATGAACTAGTTTGGAGGTCTATTTCACAGCTTTATGTCTTGGAAGTGGCTCATGTGAGTCGTGCACTATATTCCAAGTCTTCTGAAGTCATATGATGGCTGTATGTTTTAAAGTAATTAAAATAAAGGTAAACAAATATTAAATAAATATTAGATTTAAAAAAAAAACCTTGAACTTAAAAAAATTGTCTTGCCATCTTACTACAATTAAGTAACTTTAAGTTAATAAATTTAGTAAAGTACTAAAATGACTTGTCAATGAAAGGACTAAAACTGAAATAACAGTTGAGTTACATAGAAATTAAGCTAATAAAGCTAATAAAAGCTTATAAAATTACTAAGACTTGAACTGAAATGAAACTGAAAACTGATCATATAAAATATTTAGCATTCATATACAGTACACACTGATTCAGAGTAAAAAACTATAATTGTATATAAGTAGGCTAATGCTAAAATAACACTGGAAATACATAGGCCAAGAAATGTAGTATTCAGTATTTTTTATCTTTATAATTATTATTATATATTATATTTAATAGCAACACTATTTCCTCATTGTACAGTTGCTTTGGATAAAAGCATTAGCCAAAATTAATAGGCCTACATGTAAATCATTAACAATGTACTGTAACAATGATGACAAAGAAAGCTATAGCAACTGGCAGCACTTTTTATACCTTTTCACAAAAGGCAGATGAAAAAAGTTTCCCTGACTTGATCAGTTTCAAAGATGCAAACACCAACAGTATCCACCTTATTCTTCAACCCGAAAGTAAGCCTATGGGTGAGACTTCTGGTTCATTAGCTGCTATAAGGAAATAACAAGAAGAATAACAACGTGCAGTAAAAAAAAGGGCAGTCGTGGACTAATGGATAGAGAGTCGGGCTTGTAACCCAAAGGTTGAGGGTTTGAGTCTTTGTCGGTGGGGGGAGTGAATAACCAGCGCTCTCTCCACCTTCAATACCACGACTGAGGTGAGACCCTTGAGCAAGGCACTGAACCCCCAACTGCTCCCCGGGCACCGCAACATTGGCTGCCCACTGCTCTGTGTGCGTGGGCAGCCAATGTTGAGAGGTGGAGTGTGTACTTGGATGGGTTAAATGCAGAGCACAAATTCCGAGTATGGGTCACCATACTTGGCCTCACTTCACTTTTCACTTTCTTTTTTTTTCTAAACACTAACACTGTTTGCACTACAAATTAGTGTTCATAATTAAGATAATAAATTAAAATAATATGTTAAGACACACCAATTTATAATATCAAGCAACAAAACAAGCTGTTTTGTACAGCTAAACGCGGAAAACACTGGAAGCTTGACCCATAAAATTTACACATGGCCGCGCCCGCTCTTACGGGAAGAAAAAGGTGGATAGGCTACTGTCACGGTGCACACACGAGGGAAGCGAGGAGATGTAGGTAAACTCAACATACAGTCTTTAACTATATCCAAATGACAAACAAGGCAAGGCAAGGCAAGGCAAGGCAAGGCAAGGCAAGGCAAGGCAAGGCAAGGCAAGGCAAGGCAAGGCAAGGCAAGGCAAGGCAAGGCAAGGCAAGGCAAGGCACGGCAAGACAAGGCAGGAACGACACACAGAAACACTGGGGGTAACCAGTAGACCAGACGAAAATGAACTGAACTGGCAAGAACTAAATACACATAATAATTAACACACACACCTGGAAAATAATCAAACAATCAAACTAGACGAGGACAGGAACAGGAAGGACCAAATATGGGCATGACAGGGGAACCACAAGACAAGACAGACACAATACTGACAGCTAAATAAAAAACAAACAGAAAAAAAAAAACCCGCGATACACAGTCCATTAAATGTACAGAAGTTGTTCCCATGATTAATCATTAATTTACAGTTAAACTGTAGCAAAATCTGGCCACGATTTACCTTAAACAAGGGAACAAATTCTTAATTTGTGGCCATGATATCTTAATTGAGCAGGGTTCCATCATTTCCTGAACATGAATGGAAAAAAAACAATGTTTGTGCATTGTTATTACTCCTCACAGCGGTAATCACTTGAGGAATATGAGCAGTAGTATTGGATGTCTGGATGAAGCTGGTGCCTGAAGTTAGCGAGGTCTGGGTGTGAAGAACATTCAGAAAGAACATCCTGACCCAGAGTAGCGTTAAAGGGTTAGTTGACCCCAAAATGAAAATTCTGTCATTAATTACTCACCCTCATGTCGTTCCAAACCCGTAAGACCTTCGTTCATCTTCGGAACACAAATTAAGATATTTTTGATTAAATCGGAGAGCTATTTGACCCTCCATAGACAGTAACGCAACTGAAATGTTCCCAGGTCCAGAAAAGTAGTAAATACATCGGTAAAACTGGTCCATGTGACATCAGTGGCTCAACTTCAGTTTTGCGATGCTACGAGAATACTTTTTTTTTGCACAAAGAAAACTAAAATATCATCATTTACTCAACCATTCTTCTCCCCCCGAGTTATGTCTTCCGCCATTTTAGAGAGTATCACAATACATACGCATGCTTTCCCCTAAACGTAAACAAGGCTTATTATGCAGATTATACGTTCATGCGTGCTTTCCCCCCGAACATAAATAATGCTGATTACGTCTCATACGTTCTTGGGTACTCTCCAAAATGGCGGAAGACGTAACTCGGGGGAGAAGAATTGTTGAGTAAATTATGTTATTTTTGTTTTCTTTGCGCAAAAAAAGGACTCTCGAAGCGTCGCAAAACTGAAGCTGAGCCACTGATGTCACATGGACTGTTTTACTGATGTATTTACTTCGTTTCTGGAGCTGGGAACATTACAGTTGCGTTGCTGTCTATGGAGGGTCAGATAGCTCTCAGATTTAATCAAAAAATCTTAATTTGTGTTCCAAAGACGAACGAAGGTCTTACAGGTTTGGAACGACATGAGGGTGAGTAATTATTGACATAATTTTCATTTTGGGGTGAACTAACCCTTTAACATCCTTCTGGAATAAAACCTGACACGCATTCCTTCACTCTCCATCATTACAACCACATTCAGACTGTATCGCTACATTGACATCTACTGGTCAGTTCATTGAACAACACTTTGCTACTGTGTCAAAAGAGTGTGTTTTTTTCCCCTTACATATGTGGTAAAAAGCAAGTTTAAGGATTTCATTACACTTAAAACTGGCTGGGCAGGTAGATTCGAGCAAAACTGGCCCCAATTCAACGGCCTATTATGCTACTATTGAGTTTTTGGTATTTATTGTGAATTATCATCTTTCCGTTCAAAAGAAAATGTGGACATGAAATACTGATTTGAATAATAATATATTTTATTTGTAGAGATTTATGCACAAGTCAGTTATACAGTGTAGTACTGGACAACGGTCAATATTCAGAAACACATGAATATTATAAACATACCGATTAAAATCAAGTATTCCAGAGAGCAAATGTAATACATTAAAAATACATTGCAATATTACTAAATCAATAATCCTTTTTCTATCCTCACTGTATTTCATGAGCTATACCTTTTTGTAAACAGTTTTTGTGGTTCATTGTAAACAGGTTTCAAATTACACAATCAAAAGTTCAAGGGCATTATTAATCAAAACGATACAAAAGACAGAAGCAGGTGTTTAAAACTCACATCGTATGGCTCAGTTTCTCTTGTAAGCCTATGAAGATCTGTAAACTACAATTTCTCAACACAAGTAAATACCGTAAAATGACTCTAAAGTGAAAGTCGTGACGTATTGTCAAGTATGGTGACCCATACTCGAAATTGGTGCTCTGCATTTAACCCATCCAAGTGCACACACACAGCAGTGAATAGTGAACAAACGCGCACACACACACACACACACACACAGTGAACACACACCCGGAGCAGTAGGCAGCCATTGCTCCAGCGCCCGGGGAGCAATTGGGGGTTCGGTGCCTTGCTCAAGGGCACCTCAGTCATGGTATTGAAGGCAGAGAGAGTGCTGTTTGCTCACAATCCCCACCTTCAATTCCTGCCGGTGCGAGAATCGAACCGGCAACCTTCAGGTTACAAGCCCGACTCCCTAACCATCAGGCCACGACTTCCCCACGACTTCCCCGACTCTACACTCAAGTGTGGAATGAATAGATTCACTTAACCAACCAAACTGTTACAAATGTAGCTCATCTCAATAATAAAATTATATGCACAGTAGTAGATTATAATTAGTTTTCCTGCAAATACAACAACCCCCAAATCTGAATCTCACTTCAATTTGAAAGAATTTCAGTCAATGCAATATCAGTGAATTTTGGAAAATGAATGAAACTTCAGGTTTTCCATTCGATACAATTACATTTAATTGATTTGTAATTTTCTGCTGATGTTAAAAGGGTTTAGCTGGTAAACCTTTGGTATAAATCTTTAAAATCTAAAAATACGTCTAGCTTCATTCAATGCCAAGACTGATTTAAATCCCAGGGAAATGTAAAATTTAATAAATAAATGTAAATCTATATTTTAATTTAAAAAGAAAAAAACACCTTAAAGACCTTAAAATGGATAAAATTGCAAGCCAGGTTTGAAAATCTTCACCAGGACAAGTCAAGTTACAATAGGTAGCTAGGACACGCAGACAAATAATGCATTTTGCATAGATTTTTTTCCAGCTAAAATAAGTTTCAATTGTTTTTGTCATCCAGAAACCGAAATCTGAGCTTGAGCTCTTGAAGAAGCTTCAACTTTGCAGTTTCCCAGTTGTCTTCCCAACCTAGAAATCAAACAATCAACTTGTAACAACTGTAATATTTTAATATTTAATATTACACACAAATATTTCCAACTTGACAGAAGAACTGTTTACTCTGATTATTGATATTAATACTGTAACATTTACAATTAATTACAATGGGGTCAGTAATTAAAAAAAATTATCAAATGTAACAGCAAAGATATTTACAGTGTAATATTACAAAAAAATTTACTTTTAAAAAAATCTGTTCATTGAACTTCCTATCAATGTTTTTAACATTGATAATAAGAAATGTGTCTTGAGCAGCAAATTAGCATATTAGAATGATTTCTAAAGGATCATGTGACACTGAAGACTGGAGTAATGATGCTGAAAATTCAGCTTTGCATCACAGGAATAAATTACACTTTAATATATATTCAAATAGAAAACAGTTATTTTACATTTTAATAATATTTCACAAAATTACTGATTTACTCTATTTAATCATAAACTGTATTTGATCAAATAAATGCAGCCATGGTGACTTTCAGAAACATTACAAAATCTTACCGACCCCAAACTTTGAACAGTAATGTATTTATTTTATTATTAAATATTTATAAATACTTTGAACATTCATTATTTTGTGCCTGTATATGTGAGCTCACCTGGACTGCTGCAGATGAACGGAACAGAGAAAGTAACCTTTGCTCCAAGTGCCTCTTCTGTGTCCTCAAACACTGGCTGTGGCAGATTCTGCTTTCTGAACCACTCGTCTAAACTGTTTCTCAAAGATGCATTGTTTTCTGATGTAAGAAATTCAGAATAAAAACATTAAATGATCATTTTCTAATAATGTAAACTAAGACAAACTGGTAGGTGTTCAGTGACTCTGACCTGTCTTTGCCCCCAGCAGACCCAGTATACGTTCACTCAGATGATTTCGAGCTGCTTTCTTGGAGCTTTGGCATGTGCACTTCAGTATATAGTCACAGAAAGAAAGTTGGATACAGGCCCGTTCCTCAGACTTCAGTTCAATAACAGGGTCTCTCTGACCGGCCCCGTTCAGCATGGAGCTCAGCTGATTCTGAACCTCTTCAGGACTATCAGCTCCAGTTAAAGAAGCATAACCAAAGAGAGGTGATAGTGAACGTAAGGTGTTCTGGAGAGCATGTAGCTTGGCTTCAAACTCTGAGGACCCTAAAACAATCACAATAGCATTCATACGGTTAATTAATACACATTTAGTCATTTAGTAGACGATTTTATCCAAAGCGACTTACAAATGGGGACAATGGAAGTAATCAAAATCAACAAAAGAGCAATGATATGCAAGTGCTATAACAAGTCTCAGTTAGCTTAACGCAGTATACATAGCAAAGTTTTTTTTTTAATTATTTAATAAATAAAAAGAAAAACAGATAGAATAGAAAAAGAATAGAGCAAGACAGTGTTAGAGGCCTTTTTGGATTTGGTTAATTGTATAATAAATAAAAAAGAAAACAAATAGATAGAATACAAAAACATTAGAAAAGTTAGTGTTAGTTTTTTTTGTTTTTTTTTAAAGAATAGAATTAGAATAGAGAGTGCTACAGTTAGTAAAGATGATAATAGAGTTAGTAAAGCAAATTTTATACATACGCATGTATAAAAATCTGCCGTTGGTACAGTTGTTTTTGAAAGACGTCTCTTATGCTCAATTAAGCTGAATTTATTTGATCAAAAAGAAAGTAAGTAATATTGTGAAATATTTTTACATTTGAAACTATTTCTATTCTTGTTTTCTATTCTTCAGTGTCACATAATACTTCAGAAATAATTCTAATATGCTGATTTGCTGCTCAAGAAACATTGTTTATTATCAATGTTGAAAACAGCTGTGCTGCTTAATATTTTTTGTGGAAACTGATTTTTTTTTTTTTTTTTAAATAAAGTTTAAACAAATGGCATTTACTTGAAATAGAAATGTCTTTTTTTTTATCCCATTTGAATTTAATGCATCCTTGCTGAATAAAAGTGTTATTTTCTTCTTGATTCTGCTGAGTACAAACTACACTTTCAGTCTGTTTAACATCAATTAAGACACTCATACTAACCTTGTCCCTTGTACTTCACATCATAAGTTATGTTCTTTAGTGAGCAGTAAAATGGCTTTGCAGATCCTTCAACATCTTCTTGAGGAAGCGTAAGAGACCTCTGAGTAAAGTGCTGCTTCACCTGTGCGCTGGATGTCTTTTCATCTTGAATTAGAGGTAAAGAAAAAAGCATTAGTTAAGGAACATAAATGTATTGAAATATTTATATATGAATACATAAATACACAAATATATACCTGAGCTAGTATCCAAAATTTCCATCGCACGGCCGAATAACAGGTAGGCTTTTCTAATGGCTTCTCTCTTGGAATCGAAGCCTTGTTTATTTGTACAAGTATAGTTTTCCAGGTTGACTGTCACAGTGCATTTGAAATTCTGTTCATATTTCATGTTCTCCGTGTTCACGTGTGGTGGCTTGAGATTATATACATTAAACAGCTCATTGATTTCTGTAAAATACACAAAGATTTACATGTAGATGAGAGCACAGGTGCAACACTAACTTAGAGCCAGATTTACTAATAGCTTGCGCCAGAGCAAACCGTCTTTTGGTGTTAAAATCGTACTGTCAGGATTTACTAAAGACGCGCAGTGAAGAATTAGCGCTGAAAAGGCGTGGACACTGTTATTTTTGCGCCTGACCTTATTGAATATGCATTTGTAGGAGTTTCCCTTTCAGATGCAAAACTTATGGGAGGAGAGTATTAAAATGAATCACGTAATGAGATTTACTAACGTTTGCGCTTGTCAAATTACTGGTATTTGCGCCATTATTTAACACCCCAAAAAAGCATGTCTTAAACTATTTTGCGCGTGTGGTAGAACGGAGAGTGCACTAAGTGACTGGTGATTTCCACTACCTCAGTCAGTATTGAACTGACCCCACTCAACTACCTCTTCTGTCACTTTAAACAGCCTGATAAGCTATTTTTGCACTACACTCTTTATATCTGCACAGTTTTCGTTTTGTTAAGCTCTTTTTGCACTACACTCATATCTGCACAGTTTTGTTTTGTTTAGTTTTGTTTATTTAACCGATTTGCATTTCATCTGCCATGTGCCTTATGCCACTTAATCAAACTCTTTTCTACAATGTCCTTATTTGTATATTTGTATAGTTTGTTTTTATATTTTAAACTGTATTTATTTGCATTCTACGTCTACTGTTAGTGTTTTGTTAACTGTATGCACCATGGGTCTGAGAGTCACGCAATTTCAATTCTCTGTATGTATGTGCTGTACATGTGGCAGAATTGACAATAAAGCAGACTTTGACTTTGACTTTGAATTCTTCAGCAGAAAACTTCTCCTTCGGACAAAAAAGCATGTGAGCAAAATATATATATATATATATATATATATATATATATATATATATATATATACACACACGTATGTATATGTACACTTGTCAGTTTACATGTAACAAGCTGCGCCTGTATCGTAAGTAGATCACCCTCACCTGATGAGCATCGGCTTATTTGTGACTAAGCTAATTTGCGCTGCGCTTGGTATATTGTTTTGGTCGATATGTAAATGAGATGTTGCATCTGTGTTTTTTAATTTGCACGTTATCAGTAAATCACCCGCAGAAATTTCCACTCCCATCGGCGCTGTTTTGGAATTGTGCTCTCGCACTAATTTGCCCTGTTTAGTAAATCTGGCCCTTAAACTTATTTTATTATTATAGTGTACCACTGGCTCTCCCTACTGGTGTCTCCTGCAATAGCATCTTTCTTCCTATTTGCTCCATTACCTGGACATTCAATCCTGGGCTTTTTCCTCTGTGATGCTGGAGAGCTGGAGTCTGGAGGGTCTGGCTCCATAGGAACAGGAACACTGACTGACTCTTGGCATGATGGGAGCTGTGCTGATGTGGAGATGCTTTCAGACTCTGAATGATCTTTCACTTCTGCCTCATTGATGGATACTGTAGAAGTAATCAGGTCTGAGCTGATGTCGATGGTCATGGACTCTTCACCGATTTCTGTTTTATTATCTGTGTCATAAACAGGGTTTTTGAGACCCAGTGTCTCTAGACGCTCCTTCAGAACAGTTTTGAAGTTCTTCTCAGTATCTGATATTGGAGGACTGCTGAGGATCCCTGACAGATGCTGCAGAGCAACTTTAGCTGCCTGTTGCTCTGCCTGTTTCTTCTTAGTGGAGCCATCTAAGAAATGAAAGAAATGCAAACGAAACGTCAGCAAACAATAGCTTGTAAATTTTGTGAAAGGAAGATAAATGATGTTTAACAAATGACTAAGAGTAAAAGTGCAATTACCTTTGTCACGAAAAGTAAAAGGCCCGACGAGTTTGAGCTTGCAGATGGTTGTGCTGTCATCAAAATCTTCTATTGGTTTTGGGAAGCCATTTGTATTGAAATATTCCATCGTCGCTGACTTGTATGTCTGACCTATTGCAGTGAGAAAGAAAACTAGGTTTATTTTGCTATTCAGAAAATCATTTTATCTTCAAAAACCTAAATACATGAGAGAATGTGTGTCCAAAAAACATGGTATTACAATAATACTTTTTGGATATGTTTTAAACTGGTTAAAAATATTTGAAAATAGGTTAACCTCAAACCTTAAATCTTTTTGTCCCAAGAAACACAACGTGTAAAATTGAAAACAGAAGTAATATGTTGTTTGACAAATTTGTTGTATGTGTCCTGATGTGTTGGAAAATGTAATAAACTAATTTTCAGATGTATTTTAGAGGACATTCTTGCCCATTAACGAATTAAAACTGCACATTTATTGCTAAAACCTGAAATGGATTTATTTACAAAAACATTACATGCAAACATGTATTTCACAGTAATACATACATAAATAAAGCTCTTGTGCTAAAAGCACAGGTGCATCTCAATAAATTAGAATGTCATGGAAAAAGTTCATTTATTTCAATAATTCAACTCAAATTGTGAAACTCGTGTATTAAATAAATTCAGTGCACACAGACTGAAGTAGTTTAAGTCTTTGGTTCTTTTAATTGTGATGATTTTGGTTCACATTTAACAAAAACCCACCAATTCACTATCTCAACAAATTAGAATACTTCATAAGACCAATAAAAAAATATAAAAAAATTTTAGTGAATTGTTGGCCTTCTGGAAAGTATGTTCATTTACTGTATATGTACTCAATACTTGGTAGGGGCTCCTTTTGCTTTAATTACTGCCTCAATTCGGCGTGGCATGGAGGTGATCAGTTTGTGGCACTGCTGAGGTGGTATGGAAGCCCAGGTTTCTTTGACAGTGGCCTTCAGCTCATCTGCATTTTTTGATGTCTTGTTTCTCATTTTCCGCTTGACAATACCCCATAGATTCTCTATGGGGTTCAGGTCTGGTGAGTTTGCTGGCCAGTCAAGCACACCAACACCATGGTCATTTAACCAACTTTTGGTGCTTTTGGCAGTGTGGGCAGGTGCCAAATCCTGCTGGAAAATGAAATCAGCATCTTTAAAAAGCTGGTCAGCAGAAGGAAGCATGAAGTGCTCCAAAATTTCTTGGTAAACGGGTGCAGTGACTTTGGTTTTCAAAAAACACAATGGACCAACACCAGCAGATGACATTGCACCCCAAATCATCACAGACTGTGGAAACTTAACACTGGACTTCAAGCAACTTGGGCTATGAGCTTCTCCACCCTTCCTCCAGACTCTAGGACCTTGGTTTCCAAATGAAATTCAAAACTTGCTCTCATCTGAAAAGAGGACTTTGGACCACTGGGCAACAGTCCAGTTCTTCTTCTCCTTAGCCCAGGTAAGACGCCTCTGACGTTGTCTGTGGTTCAGGAGTGGCTTAACAAGAGGAATAAGACAACTGTAGCCAAATTCCTTGACACGTCTGTGTGTGGTGGCTCTTGATGCCTTGACCCCAGCCTCAGTCCATTCCTTGTGAAGTTCACCCAAATTCTTGAATCGATTTTGCTTGACAATCCTCATAAGGCTGCGGTTCTCTCGGTTGGTTGTGCATCTTTTTCTTCCACACTTTTTCCTTCCACTCAACTTTCTGTTAGCATGCTTGGATACAGCACTCTGTGAACAGCCAGCTTCTTTGCCAATGAATGTTTGTGGCTTACCCTCCTTGTGAAGGGTGTCAATGATTGTCTTCTGGACAACTGTCAGATCAGCAGTCTTCCCCATGATTGTGTAGCCTAGTGAACCAAACTGAGAGACCATTTTGAAGGCTCAGGAAACCTTTGCAGGTGTTTTGAGTTGATTAGCTGATTGGCATGTCACCATATTCTAATTTGTTGAGATAGTGAATTGGTGGGTTTTTGTTAAATGTGAGCCAAAATCATCACAATTAAAAGAACCAAAGACTTAAACTACTTCAGTCTGTGTGCACTGAATTTATTTAATACACGAGTTTCACAATTTGAGCTGAATTACTGAAATGAACTTTTCCATGACATTCTAATTTATTGAGATGCACCTGTATTTTATTAAACTAAGCATTATGTAAGGCTTCAAACTGGTGAAACTGCAACTGTTTGGCTTTATATTACATTTTAAGCTTAAGATTTATACTTTACCTTCTGCTGAAGCACTGCTGCAAAAACTTTCCCATAAAACCTTATAAGCTGCTTCAGTCGCTTCTTCCTTTGAAGAGCATCTATCAGATGCAACTTCTCGATTGAGATCCACAGTCACTTTACCATAGAAAGGGATTCCTGAAATGTCAAAATATAAAATGATGTACTGTATCATACACTGATCTCAGTGTGCTATAATTCAATACTACAATTTCTTAGTCATATTTTACCTGAGGAAGATGAAGAGGAGACCTCAGGCTGTATGACTGAGCTTGACAGTTCATCTGTGCTTTCTTCCTGTAATTTCAGCTGCTCGAGGGCAATGTTTGCAACCTCCTGATGCGCAGCCTTTTTGTCGTTAAACACCCTTGTGCCAATGAAACTTCGCCCATTCACTGTCACTTTACCCCTGTAACCTGTACAGAGGATGTGAACTTTATATGATTAACTGTTGAATCAAACCTTAATGAAAGAATTACATCCACATTTCCTGTATGTCTAAACAAATACATGTTTTATTTGTTTTTAAAGAACTATCATGCAATTAATATCAATTAGACGGATGATGAATTTGTTACCTTGGGCTTCTTGATCCTCTGTAAAAACAGGAAATTTGTCATCTGGCCATTTCTTTGCCTGACAATATTCATAAAGATGATTTTTGTATTTAAGCGGGTTTCCAGGAAACACTGGATCTGTGGATGGAGAAACACTGGAATGAGACAATCTGAATACAGCTGTGAACTCAGAATGACTGAAGGTGAGTTAAACTTGTGTAATTTAGTTTAAAGGGTTAGTTCACCCCAAAATGAAAATTCTGTCATTAATTACTCACCCTCATGTCGTTCCAAACCTGTAAGACCTTTGTTCATCTTCGGAACACAAATTAAGATATTTTTGATGAAATCTGAGAGCTCTCTGACCCTCCCATAGACAGCAACACAACTGTAATGTTCCCAGGTCCAGAAACGTAGTAAGGACATCGATAAAACAGTCCATGTGTCATCAATGGCTCAACTTCAATTTTGCGAAGCTACGAGAATACTTTTCTGTGCGCAAGGAAAACAAAAATAATGACTTTTTTCAACAATTCTTCTCCCCCAAGTTACCGTCTTCCGCCATTTTAGAGCATATCACAACACATGTGCACGCTTTCCCCTAAGCATAAACAACGCTGATTACGTTGATTACGTTCATGGGCGCGCTTCCCAACCAACAACGCTGATTACGTTGATTACATTCTTAGGGTACTCTCCAAAAAATGCCGGAGACGTAACTCGGGGGAGAAGAATTGTTGAATTATTTATTATTTTTGTTATATTATTTTTGTTTTCTTTGCGCACAAAAACTATTCTCGTAGCTTCGCAAAATTTAAGTTGCACCACTGATGACACATGTCCTTACTACATTTCTGGACCTGAGAACATTACAGTTACATTGCTGTTTATGGGAGGGTCAGAGAGCTCTCAGATTTCATCAAAAATATCTTAATTTCTGTTCAGAAGATGAACAAAGGTCTTACGGGTTTGGAACGACATGAGGGTGAGTAATTAATGACAGAATTTTCATTTTTGGGTGAACTATCCCTTTAATAATTTGTTTTGTGTATTAAAAGCATGACAAAAGGCTACTTAAGTGTACTTAAAGACAGTACACTTTCATGATTGTTTCTCGACTAAAAACTGCATTTTGTGAAAATTAAACAAAATTAAAAGTTTTACTTTAAAGTATATTTTTAAATCATTATCTTTTAATTGTCATGCCCTAAAAAAGTACACTTATTTTGAAGTGCTGACTTATTTAAGTACATTACAACTTTGAAACATTAAAACATTGCAACTTTATTATTACAAATGTGTAATTACAAATTTATTCAAATACATGGCATACAAGTTAAATACTAATTGCATTTAATATGTAAACTAAAATACTTTTTCATTTAATTGCAAAAGACAATTAAGTGTTTGAAACCATTAAATTCAGTTCACACTTAAGTTTATTCTTTTAAAGTTTATTACATTATCCATAGTACGTACTATTTTTAAAAGTATAATAACATATACTTCTTTTTCACAATGCATTGACCTCCTCTTAATCATAATTTCAAAGTTTTTCAGTTTGTAATTTTCATGGGATATTATGTGTGGTTAAACATTCTTTGGTGAGTTCACTTTTAGCCCTTACAACACATTAGAAGCATCGTGCAGAAACTAAATATTACTAAATCAAACATAAATACTAATGGTATTATTTTCTTCTCAGTTCTTCTTACCATGTGTCCCTTTCTCCAGCTGGTCCACTCTGCCTGTCAGGTTGCTGATCTGTTCCTCATGTTGATCTACTTTTGCCTGCATCTCTTTAAGTTTGTTGACTTCAGGACCCAGGGTCTCCAGCAGATCTTTGTTTTGGTCCAGGAAGTCCAGGAAATTCTTCATGTCCTGAGGTTTTTCCTTAACATAAACTCATGTTTTAGATCAAACATGATCCAGTTCATACTTAACTGCATAACAGTTTAGCATTGATCTACTGCACTTACTCTGACATTTTCATCTTGGTTCCCCTCAAAGCGTGAGATAAAGTCTTCAATCCTGTCTTTCATGGCTTGCTGCTCACGGTCCAGAACATTCTGGCGGTCATTTATGGTCTGGAGATCTTCGTGTTGGCCATCTACCTCACACGGGGCTTGATTGAAATTCTTGTCTAAGATGTTGTAAAACTACACAGAAAATTTAAAAACATTGAGTCAAGTATTGAACTGAAATATTTAGAATTGAATTTACCATCCATCTTTGTTACCTCCTCCCCCAAGTCTTATAATATTACTACTACTACTACGAGTAATAAAGTATTTTTCTATCAACCTGTGTTATCTCCTTCTCCAAATCTTTCAGTTCTGGGACAAGAGGTTTCAGCTTTTCAGCCAACTGTAGGACCGTATTATGATGCCTTCTCATGTCCTCATTACTCATTCTGAAGTCAGGCGAGTGCATCACATTGTTCCGTACATGTATTACCTGAATTATTTAACCGAAACAAGTGTAAAATGTGTTATCCAGCTACAGTATTTGAATATCCACACAGATACAGTGGTCACATACTATAGCGCATATCATTTGAGAAGTTTAACACAGATACTGAACGATGTAATGTTTCAGAATACTTACTTTGCTCACACATTGTACTGGGATGTTCTTGAAATGTTTACAGGAACTCATTAAGTTCAGGATGGCAGCAATATCAAACTGGTCAAACTTGCGATGTTGTTTGTGCCCATGTGGCATATATGCCTGCCATAAGAAATACGTGAAACATGCAATCAACAATTTAAAAATGTAAAGGACATAGATTTTTGTTCGCTAACATATCTAAAAATAACTCACTGCAGTGGTTATTAATGATAAAAGCAACTTACTTTAGCAACTTCCCACTTTTCTGTGGGCCATAGATGTGGTCGGCAGTTCTCCCAGTGTATATGACCCTTCTCATTATGATTGGCAACGATCTCCTTCTTCCAGTAGTTACACAGCTGGCAGAGTTGCTGCAGAAAGAAGCAAAACACAGTTTGAGAGACATGGACAGACACTTTTTTATCATTCTTTTTGGTGTATTGCCATATTTAAATTTGTGATGATACACATCTTTATTTAATATGGCCTTTACATTACTATTAGTCTAAACTCTTGTGTTAAGTAGGAATAATAGCATACAGTATGTAAGATAGATAGATAGATAGATAGATAGATAGATAGATAGGTAAGTAGATAGATAGATAGGTAAGTAGATAGATAGATAGATAGATAGATAGATAGATAGATAGATAGATAGATAGATAGATAGATAGGTAAGTAGAGAGATAGATAGATAGATAGATAGATAGATAGATAGATAGATAGACAGATAGATAGATAGATAGATAGATAGATAGATAGATAGGTAAGTAGATAGATAGATAGATAGATAGATAGATAGATAGATAGATAGATAGGTAAGTAGAGAGATAGATAGATAGATAGATAGATAGATAGACAGATAGACAGATAGACAGATAGATAGATAGATAGATAGGTAAGTAGATAGATAGATAGATAGATAGATAGATAGATAGATAGATAGATAGATAGATAGATAGACAGATAGATAGATAGATAGATAGGTAAGTAGATAGATAGATAGATAGATAGATAGATAGATAGATAGATAGATAGATAGATAGATAGATAGATAGGTAAGTAGATAGATAGATAGATAGATAGATAGATAGATAGATAGATAGATAGATAGGTAAGTAGATAGGTAAGTAGATAGATAGATAGATAGATAGATAGATAGATAGATAGATAGATAGATAGATAGATAGGTAAGTAGAGAGATAGACAGATAGATAGATAGATAGATAGATAGATAGATAGATAGATAGATAGATAGGTAAGTAGATAGATAGATAGACAGATAGATAGATAGATAGACAGATAGATAGATAGATAGACAGATCGATAGATAGATGCAACAATAAATAAAAAAGGCTATTTCTATTGTTTACTTTGACTTTACATTTATAATTTACCTTATTCGCATATTTGCACGTTAGCACACAGGTCTGTTTATAGAAATGATGTTTGTTTCGAAGAGAGTTGTGATAAGTTTCGGTTTCCTTTTCTATGAAGCCCTGAATGCGGTTCCTCAGTATAGAAAGACTCTCCGTTGTTTTCAGCCAGTTTTTGTAGTTTTCATCATTGAAGCGACTGTAAGATTGTGTGCTGCTCATGATCGCTGATTAAATCGCAGGGATCGATCACTCTTTTGTTACAGTAGCGCTGTCTCGCGGTCCTCGGCAGGTCAGCTGACTCCCGGAGTTGCCAGATACTCGAAAAATCAGCATCGCGCATTAATAAAGGACAGGGAAATAATAACGTCTTTGTTGACATTCTTTCTTCAGTACCATGGTAACCGTAGTTAATAAAGTAAATTGAATCTCATTAATGTTACTATTATAAAATGTAGCATTAAAATGATCTTGTAAACATTTCTTCATTGTTTATGTTTGCTGCGTTAAAACATCTTCCCAGACCCAGAATTTATCTTAAAATATTAATAATATTATTACGTTAATTATTATCTAAAGAAAGTTCAAATGTATTTATTTGTTCATTCATTCATTCTAAAGTTAGTGTAGGCCTACTTGTTTACAATTGTGTCAGTAAAGAGACCGCAAATGAAATATGAGACGTGATATTTGAATAAACAAGGGAAATTCAAGGTAAATATCACTTGCAAGTGAACACATGTGAGCAGAATTGTATGCAACATTTATAATTTAAGTTATAATATAATTTAAGAATGGAGCAAGAACTCATAAATAGAGAAACATAAAAGAGCTGTTAGTTAATAGCGCCATCTAGTGGAGATCAGAATCAGAATGAGCTTTTATTGACAAAGAAATTTGTCTTGGTGACAGAAGACAGAAGTTTCAAGCACACAGAAATACATATATATATATATATATATATATATATATATATATATATATATATATATATATATATATATATATATATGTGTGTGTGTGTGTGTGTGTGTGTGTGTGTGTGTGTGTGTATGTGTTTGAACAGTAAGATTTTTAATTTTTTTTTTTTTTAAAAAAGTCTCTTCTACTCACCAAGCATGGATTTATTTGATCCAAAGTACAGCAATTTATAAATATTTTTACTATTTAAAATAACTGTTTTCTATTTGAATATATATTTAATATGCAATTTACTCCTGTGATTTCAAAGCTGAATTTTTAGCATCATTACTCCATGATCCTTCAGAAATCATTCTAATATTCTGATTTGCTGCTCAAAAAACATTTATTATTATTATTATGTTGAAAACAGCTGAGTAGATTTTTTTTTTTTTCAGTTTTCTTTGATGTATAGAAAGTTCAGAAGAACGGCATTTATCTGAAATAGAAATCTTTTATAACATTATAAATGTCTTTATCATCACTTTTGAACAATTTAAAGCATCCTTGCTAAATAAAAGTTATACTGAATACTATATATATATATATATATATATATATATTTTTTTTTTTTTTTTTTTTTTTTTTTTTTTTTTTTGAATGGTATAGTGTACAATGTTAAAAAGCTTTTTATTTCAGATGAATGCTGATCTTTGGATCTTTCTATTAATCAAAGAATCCTGAAAAAAAATCTACTCAACTGTTTTAAATATTGATAATAATAATAATAATAATAATAATAATAATAATAAATAATTGTAATAATAATAAATGTTTCTTGAACAGCAAATCAGAATATTAGAATGATTTCTGAAGGATCGTGTGACACTGAAGACTGGAGTAATGATGCTGAAAATGTTGCTTTGATCACAGGAATAAATTACATTTTAAAATATATTAAAATAGAAAACAGTTATTTTAAATAGTAAAAATAGTTCAAACATTTTACTGTTTTTGCTGTACTTTGGATCAAATAAATGCAGGCTTGGTGAGCAGAACATTACAAATTACAAACATTACAAACATTACAAATCTTACTGTTCAAAAACTTTTGACTGGTAGTGTGTGTGTGTATATATATATATATATATATATATATATATATATATTACTACACAAGACAAAATGTCATATGTGTAATGGTGCAAAAATAAATAGTTTTATTTTCGGACAGTTCAATCATCTTAATATATCTAAGCTAGTGTAATCTTCTAAGATAGTGTAATTTTGGTTTGCATGTGTATTGGATTGCAAAAGTTCTCATCTTGTCTCAGTATGTGTTGAACATGCAGCACAGTAGCAAAGTTTAACGGGAGGCCAGGTGTCCCCTGGCAGGGCTCCGCTTTCAAACACGATCCTCCAGCTGTCTCTTTTTGCCTCTCTTTTCTTCATTTGTTCATCGGTAGGGAAGAACAAGGTGAACTCTGTCCCTGATGCTGTTACATAAAACTGGACGATTATTAATCAGGCATTATAAAAAAAAAAAAAAGCTGTGAAAAGATTATTAATAATAATAATAATCATAGTCGTGTGATGCTACAATGTGGGGTTTTAGTCTCTGGGCTCCAAAAGTTGTTGGTTCTATGGGTTAAAGTGATAGCTCTTTATCTTGCCGTCTTAGTAATTACACTGAAATGGTTATTGCAAAGTGAAGTTTTTTGCTCTGTAATAACAGTGTAGAATGTGCTGAATCTCAATGGAAAACTGAGGTCATCATTATCTCATGAGAAAAGACTGTCTAAACATGCAGTAGCCACACAGATATGCCAATTGTGTGATCACTGTTATCCTCCAAATATAATATAACTGGTGGTTTCGATTAGTGGCAAAATGTTAAAATTACAATTTATAGTCTAGACTGAGGAAAGCCAGACTTTCACCTTATAAAACATCTCAACTTACAGGATCTGGGGCTGGGGTTTATTTATTTATACAAATGGTCAAGAATTCGAAAGAATACAAAAATATCCCATACTAGTACATATAGTACAGATTCTGTAGTTGTTAGATTATTAAATTTTGTTATAATAGATCAAAATTACATGCTTGCCAGATGTAAGCGGTTTGCCAATTGTTTTTGAAACCATTTTTTGTTAAAATAAGTAAACAAAAATAAAGAAATGCATTATGAGTACAACAGTAATACCCGTTCTCTCAAGAAAGAAATTCGTAATCTTGAGCGCAAATGGAGAAAAACTAACTTGGAAGTTTTTAGAATTGCATGGAAAAACAGTATGTCCAGTTATAGACAGGCTCTAAAAGCTGCCAGGGCTGAGCATATCCGCAAACTCATAGAAAATAACCAAAACAATCCAAGGTTTTTATTTAGCACAGTGGCTAGATTAACAAATAACCAGACGCCACCCGATCTAAATACTCCCTCACAGTTTAGTAGTGATGACTTTATGAATTTCTTCACAGACAAAATAGATAACATCAGAAATACAGTAACAAATGTAGATTCTACAGCATCTAATACTTCAGCTTCATTCATCGTACCCAAAGAAAAAATGCAGTGGTTTACAATTATAGGACAGGAAGAGCTAAATAAACTTATCACTGCATCTAAACCAACAACATGTTTATTGGATCCTGTACCCACTAAATTACTGAAAGAGTTGTTACCTGTAGCAGAAGAACTGCTTCTCAATATTATTAACTCGTCGTTATCTTTAGGTCACGTCCCAAAACCATTCAAGCTGGCGGTTATTAAGCCTCTTATTAAGAAACCACAACTAGATCCCTAGTGAACTGGCAAATTACAGACCCATCTTCCGTTTATGTCTAAAATTCTAGAAAAAATTGTGTCTGCTCAATTGTGCTCCTTCCTGCAAAAGAATATGAAGAATTTCAGTCAGGTTTCCGGCCCCATCATAGCACAGAAACCGCACTTGTTAAAATTACAAATGACTTGCTTCTTGCGTCAGACCAAGGCTGCAGCTTGTACATTGTACTCATTACTAGTTTTACTTGATCTTAGTGCTGCGTTCGACACCATAGATCATGACATACTCATAGATCGATTACAAAACTATACGGGTATCGAAGGGCAGGCTTTAAGACGGTTTAGATCCTACCTGTCCGATCACTACCACTTTGTTTATTTAAATGGGGAGTCATCTCAGTTATCACCAGTAAAGTATGGAGTACCACAAGGATCTGTCCTAGGTCCTTTGCTATTTTCAATATACATGTTGCCCCTTGGTAATATTATTAGAGAATACGGGATTAGTTTCCACTGTTATACTGATGATACTCAACTATATATCTCAACAAGACCAGATGAAACTTCTAAATTATCTAAGCTAACAGAATGTGTTAAAAATGTAAAAGATTGGATGACCAATAATTTTCTCCTATTAAATTCAGATAAGAAAGAGATATTACTTATTGGACCAGAAAACAGTACACAGAATCTCTTGGATTACAATTTGCAACTAGACGGATGTACTGTTACTTCCTCTACAGTCAAAAATCTGGGTGTCATATTAGACAGCAACTTGTCTTTTGAAAATCATATTTCCCATGTTACAAAAACAGCATTCTTCCATCTTAGAAACATTGCCAAGCTATGAAACGTTACCTGTTTCTGATGCAGAAAAGCTAGTTCATGCATTCATGACCTCTAGACTGGACTATTGTAATGCACTGCTAGCTGGTTGTCCTGCATCTTCAATAAACAAGCTACAGGTAGTCCAAAATGTAGCGGCTAGAGTCCTTACCAGGTCAAGAAAATATGATCATATTACCCCAATTTTACAGTCTCTGCACTGGCTACCAATTAAGTTCCGTATCAGTTACAAAATATTATTACTTACCTATAAGGCCCTTAATGGTTTAGCTCCTGCATACCTAACTAGTCTTCTACCACTCTACAATCCATCACGTTCCTTAAGGTTGCAAAACTCTGGACTTTTGGTAGTAACTAGCATAGCAAAGACCACTAAAGGAGATAGAGCTTTTTCGCATTTGGCTCCCAAACTCTGGAATAGACTTCCTAATAACGTTTGGGGTTCAGACACACTCTCTCTGTTTAAATCTAGATTAAAGACACATCTGTTTGGCCGAGCTTTCAAATAATACATCTCATAATGTTGTACTGCAGTTATATCTGATCAAATGCACATTATTATTCTTTAACTTGGGTTAAACAAATCAATTTTGCTTGGTTGGAACAGCAGCTACGCTAATTATGTCTCTATTTGTTTCTCTGTTTCTGCCACGGGGTAACTAGGATTTACACAAGCTTCAGTCTGGATCCAGAACACCTGAGAAGAGATGATGCCGACCCCTCAGAGGACCTCAGGCGATGCCAACCCTGAAACAACATACAGAACTACCAAATCTTGCTATAAGTTTGATTTCAACATATAATAATTGCTGTTAATAGTGTTCATCGTCTGTTTGATTACATCTTTAATTGATTTTTCCGTACATTTTTGCCATATGTACATTAACTGACATAGTCACCAATGATAAGCTACTACTAAATATATTGTAGAAACTTGATTTTCTGTACAGCGCTTTGCAATGATTTGTATCATGAAAAGCGCTATACAAATAAACTTGAATTGAATTGAATTGAATTATTTATATATATATATATATATATATATATATATATATGTCACAGTCATGTCTGTCGTGCCTTGTGTGTTTCCCCCTCCATGCCCTTATTTGGTCCTTCCTGTTCCTGTCCTCATCTAGTTTGATTGTTTATGATTTCTTTCAGGTGTGTATGTTTAATTATCGTGTGTATTTAGTTCCTACCTGTTCTGTTCATTTTGGTCTGGTCTACTCGTTACTCTGTGTGTCCCAGCCTTGCCTTGTCTTGCCCTGTCTTGTCTTGATTTGGATTTATTAAAGACTGTATTTTGAGTTCATCCTCGTTTCCCTCGTATGTGTGCGCGCACCGTGACAATATATATATATATATATATATATATATATGTGTGTGTGTGTACTTATTTATAGATGTGTGCGTGTGTGTGTACTGTATATCAAAGTATATCAAATATATCAGTATATCAAATATATTATAATCAGTATTGATATTGAGATTGTAGTGTGTGCATAAATTCTGCAGACTGTAAAATTGTTTGAATATTTTTGTATTACTATATTATATATATATATATATATATATATATATATATATATATAAAGAATATTTAAACTATGGTTTTCAGACTTTGTAATAATACAATAATACAAAAAATTATTATTAAATTTATTAAAAAAGTTATTAGGAAAAATAGACTCTCTAGATAGACTAGACTATATATATATATAACTATAGTTTAAATATTCTCATATTTTTACAGATTCTTTATATATTCTAATATCTTTTGTATTTTTATGTATAAAATAAAATTTACGATTATACATTTATATTTAGTCATTTAGCAGACGCTTTTATAACCTATAATATAGGAAAAATAGACGATAAAAATACTATATAGGCCCTATATAGTACTTTTATCGTCTATTTTTCCTAATAAATATTTTTAGAATTAGATTTAATGTAAAAGCAATATCGCTTAAAATGCAACATATTAAAACAAATGAATAATAATAATAATAATAATAAAATAACATAATAAATGTAATAAAATATAATAAAATTATAAGTGGTATCCTTCCACTAGAAAATATAGTCCCTGATAAAACGTTCCTATGTAAAAAAAAACAAAAAAACAAAAAAAAAACCCTAATGATCCGCTATGGGACCTGGGCAGTGATATAATGAACAGGTGTTTCTCGTCATACCTGATACTATATTATGGATTTTGGGCTGTATATTTACCATTCAGGAGCCTGAATAGGAATTATCCGCTTTATAAAACAGCAGCATAGGAATCCTGTCTTAAAACAGAGCATTATATCCCTCAAATACTGTAATCTTCTTCTATCAATGACGGCGCTGTGCTCCACCCCCTGCCTCAGAGGCCCCGCCCATCCCGTCCGCATTCTGCAAGAGGCACGGGAAAACAGGGATAGACCATCCTGAGAAACTAGGGGGGAGCAGGTATTACGCATCACTGTTTTAATTCACATTCACTCACGTTTAGATATTAAAACAGCCTTTATTTGATTTCCAGTATATTTCCGTGTAACTAAATATCAACAAAAGAGTAGGTTTGTACCAAAAAGCTAGCACCAGGCCAGGCCAAATTCTATTCCACCCTTTCCCAAACTGCGTCTTGAACTCTACCGTCCTGCTGCCATGTTGGATTGAAGGATCGTTATTGCTCTAGGAGTTCGGAATGAAAGTTTATATTATGCAGTCTGTCAAAAGTGAACGAATTAAAGAATAAATAACCCACAGGAGTAAACGAGTCGCATCTGCATCGCCCGCGCATTGAGGACAACACTACATCGGCTCTACTTGCAGGCGGAATTCCTAACGGGATGAACGGAGCGCAGGCCATGTTGATCTGTGACTGCACATAAAATCATCTAATACGAGACAAACGCTCAAGTTCATCCGCCTCAACCGTCAACATGAGCGGCCACCCGCCCCAGAGGAGGGTGGCAAATGTGGGCTCTCTGCTTCTGACCCCGCAGGAGAACGAGTGTCTGTTCAACTACCTGGGCAGGAAATGCATCGTAAGTTGTGTTTACTCTTTCGGCCGATATGTAGTCTTTAACCGCAAGTTCAAATGCAAACCACCCTGCTTTTCAAACATCCAGTGATGTGACCCAAACGAACCGCGGGAACTTCTGGCAAAGACAGCTGTGTTTTAACGCATGTGTGATGTCCATACTGGGAACATCCTCTTCACTGTCAAGGGAAAGAGTGTCCTTTGATTGAAATTAGATGTTGTAAGCTGTTAGTGTGATTGTGAGATGGGAATGATATATTCCGTGTGATTTCAGAGTAAATGGCAATAGGCCTTCTGCTTGAGTGAAGGCTGGGTCGACAAAACCTAGTGAGCTGCCTACGAAGACAGCATCATAAGTGCATTTTGAGTCAGCTAAGTGATGCACGTGCAGATGATGCCCAGATATCCTGTCTATGTAGGCAGCTCACTGGTTTTTGAGTCACAGCTAATATTGGCTGCTGTCTCAGATGACCACTATCTATCTTTCTTTCTTTTTCTTTCTGTATGTATTATGTATGTGCCTGTCACTGCATTTAGTTAGTACAGATTATAGTAAAACTCTTGTTTCTGTGCTCAGTATTGAGTACATATGCATTTCTTCTTAAAGTGTTAATACGATTTTAATTATATTTAACAATCTAGAGCCTGTCACAAGCAGTAATTTCTGGAAAACATCAAATTTGCATTGAAAAGAAACTTTCAGTTAGTTGTCCTTGCTAAACTGAAACAACACCTACAGCCCTGATTAAATTATATCTAATTTAGCGTTAAATTGTAAGAAGTGATGATATTTGTTTTGTACACTAGTTATCTATGTTATCTAGTTACAGTATTTGAATGCTTGCTAATGTTTGAATGGCATTATTTAACAAAATATACAACCAAATTACGTCTATTTATGAAGTTATTTAATAAAGTTAATAAACATTTTACAGAAAGAAGTTTCAAGAGTGATAACAGTACATACATTAATCAACTTAAAGGGATAGTTCACCCCAAAATGAAAATTGCCCTATGATTTATTCACCCTCAAGCCATCCTAGGTGTATGTGACTTTCTTCTTTCAGACGAATATGATTGGAGTTATATTAAAAAATGTCTTGGCTCTTTCAAGCTTTATAATGGCACTGAATAGCTGCTGAGATTTTGAAGTCCAATAAAGTGCATCCATTCATCATAAAAAAAAGTACTCCACACAGCTCCGAGGGTATAATAAAGGCCTGCTGAAGCAAATCGAAAAATATCCATACTGAAAATTTTATAAACTATAATCTTTAGCTTTCGCTAACTGTCGTACGCGCGTTCACAAGAGAGTGGCGTTCCGGTGGATGATGTAGCTGAGAATATCCGAGTCTCGCAAGAACCAATTTTGTTTACAGCAAAGGAAAACCAGTCTCTTCTTAGCTTATATTGAAATCCTCCAATGTTTTTCTTTACAAATCCTCATTTTGTATTTCTAATTCATGACCGTTTTTTTGTTTTGCTCTTTTTCTGTGCTTCCGCATTCGTTGCCTACGTCATCTGCTGGAACGCCACTCTCTCATGTTTGTTCTGGTTATCAAATGTTAGCGGAACATATTCAAAGTTAATGTGATGAACTACACCTCTGCTAGGTCACCTTTGTAAACTTAAGAAACTAGAAGTGGAACATCCCAAAAAAAAAGTGTCCAAATACCTTTTGGGGCCACTGTACGTTTCGAGTGAAAGAAATGTACCCTGATGTTCTTATTAGAAATTTCCCATCCCTTGCCCTACAAAGAAGCATTTGTTAGAAAAGTTTCCTTATTTTTCCAAAATTCCTCTTGCAGCACATTCAGGTGACGAGTCACATTTTAAGCACGTCACGTATTTGGTTCTTCGTAGGTTTTTGATGCATCAACAAGATGTTTTGTATTGTAATACACTTGGATTGTTCAAAGAAATCAGACATGAAGTTGTGTTCAAGTCAGAGATTGTGGACTGTAGAAATGGATGGGAAAGGAACAAGCTTGGCCAAGAAACAACTAGTGCTTCTGTTATGTATTTCGCATGAAATCTGATTCGCAAATATGGCATTCTTTCCCATCAGACCTACTTAAGTTGCTCGTCCATGTCTAGGTGGAAGCGACATGGACGCGAGCGGTGTCAGTCCAGGAACGGCAGCCAAGAGCCGGGCCATAAAGTGGGCTTTCACAGGGAATGACTAAATATGAGACACGTCGTTTGGGGCCAAGATCCAGCAGTCATGGGTTCATTCATCACTGTGTCCCAAACCGGCACCGAAAAACCGAGGGCAGAGGGTGGACGGAGTCCAAATCGCACAATAGTGAGAGAGATGGAGAGAAGGGAAAAGATAGGGGTTGGGGGTGGGTTGTGCGTGATTAGCAGTCTTTGAGGACAGGAAGTGAACTGATCTGCCTCCTTTCCATGGAGATTTGAGCTTTATTGAATAGAGCTGCTGAGCCAGTACTGATCCAGAATCAGGTTTCCAAGCAAAATCTGACACAGTGTCATGATCGTACATCTTTAATGCGTATTTAGGTTCATGGCAAAGACAGAAATGCCATATGGATGCCGTTAACAAAGAAAAGCCTGGCGAATATCCACCAAGCGCTTCTTTTGGATGTTTCGTTCAGTGTTTCTTGAGTGCGAATAAACCCAGCCGATCGATCAAACGTATAGGTTTACATATCAGTGTGAGCGTGTTTGGCCGCTTTGAATGCAATGAGTGTATATTGTTTATATCATAGGGAAACTCGACTCTTTCTTGAACTTGCTGAACTCTGAATACAGTAGTTGAAGGTTTAGCGATGTCCTTGAATCACTCAGCCCACCAAGACAGAACGAGTGCTCGTATTCAAATGCTGAATGTGCAGTCTAGAGCATGAGGAAGCAGTTTTTCATCAGAAGAAATGAAGGGAAGTCTTGTTTGATGCTGCTGTTACTGACGTGGCAGTATCGCTATGAGTGGACTAGTTAACCAGAATTCTCTTTTTCTGCCCGTCTCTGAATGAACGTTATTGTGCATTATTTATTCATTTCTTATGAAATATTTGCACATGCTGTTGTTAGATGTAGATGTGTTTTAGATTACTTTTTCAGATTAATGAATTTATTGAATAAATTATTGATTAACAAGATTCATCAAAGTTCACAACAGTGCATTCAATACTTGATAAATGTCTGTATTTTTTAATTGATTTATTGGAGAAATAATCAGTAAATCAATTGATTAAAAGTCAAAGTTTGTGAAATGTTTGATACATTTAGACTCTATATAATTTATTAATCATTGAAGTAACTTTTATTCTGATTAATTTTGATAATCAATTAAAATTTTCAATCATTTAATTATTTTTAAGAACCTAATTTCTTCAACTGATTATCAGTTGATTGATTTGATTATTTTTTTCAAATTCCAATCAGTTAATCAAATTACTTATGTATTCATTTGGTTATCAATTAATTATATTTAATATAATATAGTTAATTAATTTGATTATCAATTTAAAAATTCCAAGCAATGAATTAGAATGAGCTCATCTGCTTATTTCTGTCAATTAGATTGCTTTTGATAAATGTCTAAGTCAATTCATTTGTAAAAGTCAAGACAAAGTTTATAAAATGTTTGATAAAAGTTTGACTTAAATCTCTTAAATTGTGAAATATTTGAATCTATTTGAATCTATTAATCCAGTTAAATTAGTGAATTATTTATTGTTTTTTTTTATAATTCAATAAAATATTATAAATTAATTTATTTAATTATTTTTGTCAAATAAGTTTTTGAACCATCAGATTAAGTAATTACAAATTCTGTGATTCGTTTTTCTTACATAGTTATTTTTTTAAATTAATTAATCCGCTCGTTTCAGTCGATCATTGGCTAATCGGTTTATTATTTTTCTGTTAATCACTTGATTAGAGTAGTTTTGATAATTGTTTAATTTGTGGATTTATTTCTTTAATTATTCAGTGTTGTTGCAGTCCTGCTGACAGGCGGTTTCTTAAGTTATTACTTAATGAAAACGTTATAGGTCTGTATTGATCAGAGACTTCATTAAAATCTTTTCTGTTCAATGGCTTGTGGTGCCGTTGAATGCTTTCATCAGAAATGTTCCTATCTAAAGTGTGCGTTAAACCACAGGACAAGGTTTCTTTGGTCTCCTGTAATTGCCCAGGATAAGCCTATATGTGTGTGAATGTGTGTGTTACTTGTCCATGGAAAATATTTCATCTTCTTTGAGATCTTGGCTGTCCTCCCTATGACAGTATTGCCAAGACACTGGCCTATTTTTCCTTTCGGTAACCCGTGTCCTGAAAAAGTGTTCGAAATGCTGCTTTCGGTCATGTGCATGGAACGCAGACACTCTTAGAGTAAGAGTCCCTATGGAGAGAGACTAAAATGCCCCATCAAGTGTGTCTCCAAGTACTTGGCTGCAGTTTAAATTACAGCAGTATTTGATATCTGCAGTGGCCAATGTGTGCAGCAGACAACATCATGCAGTATTCATACACTGATTTCTGTGCATTTTTTGACGTTTACAGTTTCTGCATCATATCAATAAGCAGTTCTTTCCAAATGCAGCCCTGATACTGAAAATGCAGGTGATGAGAATAATTTCATAAGAGTATGGACATGTGTCAGTGTTAAGATAGTAGTTTTATTTATTTATTTACTTGGTTTTGGTTGGGAATTTCTATTTCACAATTATTAATTATTTATAGTGTTTCTTTATTATAAGTCTGTGTTTGTGTTTTACTTATACTAAAGTCTGTACTTTCTGTAGGATTTCACATTTGTTTGAATGCTTTGATAGATCAAATTTATCAAATAAATCAAAATTTCACCCTCAGGCCATCCAAGATGTAGATGAGTTTGTTTCTTCATCAAAGCAGATTTGGAGAAATCTAGCATTACATCATTTGCTCACCAATGGATCCTCTGCAGTGAATGGGTGCCGTCAGAATGAGAGTCCAAACAGCTGAAAAAAACATCACAAGTAATCCACACCACTCCAGTCAATCAGTTAACATCTTGTGAGGTGAAAACCTTCATGTTTGTAAGAAACAAATCCATCATTAAGATGTTTTAATAGTAAACCATTGCTTCTGGCCAAAACACAATTCCATAATCTGTAATAACGCTTCCTCCAGTGAAAAAGTCCCCTGTTGTTCTCTCACATTAAAATCCACCAGCATATTTGTTTAGAGATGTTTCCGGATAAAAACAATGCTTCATCTGTGCATATTTCTCTCCTGGTTCAGATGAGACGAGTTTTCCACTGAAGAAAATAATGTTATGGTTAGAGGACTCAAATTTGAGCTGGAAGCTGAATGCAAATTTGAATTTTAAAAACATCTTATTAATGGATTTGTTTTTACAAATATGCATCTTTTTTATTCACAAGACATTATTCATTGATGGACTGGAGTGGTGTGGATTACTTGTGGATTATTGTGATGTTTTTATCAGCTGTTTGGACTCTCATTCTGACGGCACCCATTCACTGCAGAGGATCCACTGGTGAGCAAGTGATGCTGAATTTCTCCCAATCTGTTCTTATGAAGAAACAAATTCATCTACATCTTGGATAGGCTAAGGAAGAGTAAATTCTCAGCAAATTTTCATTTGCCCTTAATTTTAGCGTAATCGATAATTGTGTATTTAGCTTGTTTTATGAAGTTCATGATTGTTTTTCTTTTTGCAGACATTGTGCTCAGCGGTGGTCCAGGTGTACGGGGCGGACAGGGGCTCGTCCTGGATCAAGAGGTGCTGTGGTGTGGCCTGTCTGGTGAAAGACAACCCTCAGAGGTCTTATTTTATCCGTGTCTTTGATATCAAGGTGAGCTCTCTGAGATCAAATAAACAGCAAAGATATGAGATCTGAGACCTAAATATTTAAAATATCTTGTTTCTCATTTTTGCAGGATGGAAAAACAAAGTTTGAGCAGGAGCTCTACAATAATTTCACGATCAATAGTTCGAGAGCCTACTTCATTACCTTTGCCGGAGATGTGAGTATTTTTTTTCTTAATATTTCACGTTGTTGACCATTAGCAAGAAAGCAAACTGAGAGAACTAATCAGAGATGTTCTGTGGAAAAGTTTGTTTGGCTTGTCGCTTTCTTGTCGTTCTTGTAAAACTGCTTTTAGCATTAGTGAGGATGTGATCTGGCTTTTTTGGTCATATGGTGTGTTTTGCTCTTTAGTCTTGTCAGATGGGGCTCAACTTTGCCAGTGAAGAGGAAGCCAAACGATTTCGGAGTGCACTCAACGAACTGCTCAACAGACGACAGAGGAAAACTGGTAAATGGGCTGGTTTTAATCTCTTTCCTTTCCTTTGAAGGGATGATAGTTCACCAGAAATTTATGGCATTATTCTTTTACTCACCCATATGTTGTTCCAAATTCAATCCATATGACTTCCTTTTTTTGGTCTCAATTCAGTTTTATTTTTGGGTGAACTCACTATCAGCTAATATGCTTTGCATTCGGTAGTAATCAAAAATGTCTAAAACATATTGTCCCAAATTTGTTTTTCATAATAGTTCACCCAAAAAATGAGAATTATAATTATTTATTCATCCTCATATACTGTTTAATTAAACTAATATATCTTTCAATATAACGAAAGTTCATGAGAACTGAGTTATCAAGCTTTAAAATGACTTGTGATTTTGTAATAGTTTTGTGTAAGAAACAGATCAAAGTTTATATTGTTATTAAGTTAAAATCTGAACATACAGTCCAGCTCCTCTTGGCATGTTCATGAGAATGGCGATGTTTCGATTTGAGAATCACGAAAGCATTCTGACTGATTCAGTTATTGGATTAAACTCAACTGATTCAGTGACCTAAATTTTAGTCTGTTTGCCACACAAATCTATGATATGACTTCAGAAGTATTCAAATAAAACTCAAAGCTCATACTTATTATCATACTTTAATCGGTGCTTTTTTGTCCTTTTTGAAGCTTGAAAGCTCCAGTCATCATTCACCGTAATTTGATGGAAAAGAGCAACTAGCACATTATTTAAAATATCTCCTTTTGTGCTCCACAATAGAAAGCTAGTCATATGAGTTTGTAATGACATGCGGATGAGTTTGTCATTTTGGGTGAACTTTTCCTTCAACATGCTCGTTTATTAAGCTTGCATTTTCTTGTTAACCTGTTATTTCCTGTTGCCGGCTGCTCATTTGCAGATGTGTTTATCTCTCCCCATCTTTCCTCCTGTTCGTCTCAGTCTGTAGTTGTAATCTGTCGTAGTTTAGCAAATGTGCTGGTTTTCTCTCCGTAGGGCGTGTCGTAAAACCTTCACAGTGGGCCTTTTCTCCTCATGTCCCTCTTGTAAACGCAGCAGTCTCTCTCCTCACTTCCTGGCTGGGTTCCAGTACTTCCTGCTCTGTTTTGCATGCTGGGCTTTGAAGTTTAGGCTTCTCTCTGCACTAACTGATTTTTAAAGAGGCTTTGGTGCCTTATACGCCTCATATGTCTGCCTTGCCTGCCCTCTCTTTACGTTTAATGTGGTCAGATTCCGAACAAACATGTTTAAGCACTTCTCAGTTTGATTACATTTACGTCCAGTGAATCATTCGGTTATCTTCTGGTTGTTAAAGGTGAAGTGTGGAACTTGTTGCTTTAAAATAGATTAAAATTATATTGTGATTTTTTTTTTTCTTTCTTTCTTTCTATTGGAAATGTTGTAAATATTTCAGTATATTATAATAAGTACTTCTGCCAGTGAATAGTTTATTTACTCACACATGTATTTTTTTTTAAAGAAATTAATATTTTCTTCAGAAAAGATGCAATAAAATGATCAAAAGCACAGTAAAAATGTATAATATTACTAAAAATTTCTATTTTAAATGAATTTTCCGTTCATCAAAGAATCCTGAAAAAATAAATGTATCACTGTTTCCACAAAAATACGAAGCAGCACAACTGTTTTCAACATTGATAAAAATTAAATATTTCTTCAGCAGCAAATCAGCATATTAGAATGATTTCTGAAGGATCATGTGACACTGAAGACTGGAGTAATGATGCTGAAAATTCAGCTTTGCATCACAGGAATAAATTACGATTTAAAAATATTTGAAAATATAAAAGTTATTTTAAATTGATATAATATTTCACTATATTAGTGCTTTGCTGTATTTTTAATCAACAAAATGCAGCCTTGATGAGCAGAGATGTTTTGAGCATAAGAGACTTTGAAAAACATTTATCTTTCTTATTGACCCCAATTTTTGAATGATACTGTGTAATATTTATTGACATTTTATTGAATTATGTATTATATTAGTTTATATTTAATCATTTATATTTAAAAGGCAGTTGCTCGACAATGTAAATTTTAAGAGCTCTAAAATGTATTGAAATATTAATTAATTAATTAACATTAAATTAAAGTGGTGATCGCAAAAGGAAGTTATTACAAACACTCGATGGTGGTTTAAAGTGAGTTTTGAGTAAAAGTGTACTATTAATCTTTTGTAGCATGATGCTAATATTAGCTCTAATGCACCTGCAGAACAGGTCCAATTCTTCTTCATAATGCATTTTGTCATAATACTTCACGTAAGGTTGCAAGAAAATGTTTTGTTGTATTTATTTAGAAATACTTTTGATAATAGTTGGGTAAATGTATACTTGGATTGAAGCGATGTGGCTTGGTAAACGTTTTATTGCCAGTTTAAAGGCTGATAATGGCTGAATAAAAACAAATAAATAATGATAAAAGAATAATAAGGATTATGTCTCATACCTGGCGGAGATGTGAAAGGTTCTGTTTCCTTAAAACAGCATGCATGTCATGCATCTCTTTATTTCAACACATTTACAGGTAAATCCTAGTATTTTAAATTTGCGATTAATCATGATTAATCGCAGTCCATGACTGTGATTAACGCGATTACATTTTTTAATCGATTGACAGCACAAATATATATATATATATATATATATATATATATATATATATATATATATATACACACACACACACACAATTAAAATGAAATATTTGTGTTTGAGAGCTTTTAAAAAATATGAAACTGCTGAAATTAAGATAAAAAGAAGCAAGCTTTTTAACATTTTCACAGTGGCAGAATAGAAAAACACTTCACCTTTAAGATCAAGATTATAAGAATATTATCAGTTTGCATATGAACAAACCACAAATGTTGGTGCTAAAAATATGATGACAAACCTAGGACTGCCATTTGATAAATTATAAAAGTAAACTTTAAATAAAACCATTAATTAATGGATGTTAGTGTCTTGAGAAAGGGCACAGAGCTCAGGGCACCTATGTTTACCATCTTCTTCCTTAACCTTTCCAAAACTAACGTAATATAACCATTCCCTTCTCCTCTGGGTGACCTACCGGCTCTTTTCCTCTCTGTTACTGACCTCACTAGTCTTTTAATTCGGCCTCCATATTTTAACAATCTTAATTTTGTTTTTGCAGAGAAAAGGCGTGATCCACCAAATGGTATGTGTCCTGGTACTTACACTTATGAATTTACTCCTAATGTTGTCAGAGCTAATCAGTTTTTGTTTGCTGTTGTTTTTTTAAATCCCCTTTTTGACAGAATTATGTGTAAATGCACACATGCACATAATGCATCTTCCACAGAAATCAAAATCTATTCTTGTGTGAGTGTCATCAGGCATGAGTATGATTCACACATACACACATCCGCATTGTACATGACCTAGATGAGAGTAGCGTTCAACCCCTGACTGGAAGCCTGAGGTCAGTCTGTGCGCTGGGAGCCATATGTATGCCACATGGATCATTCCATGCCACTGCGCTGCTGCAGCTCTCTTCCATTCAGTTACATCAAAGAGACCACATTTCCTCACTTACGTAGTTTAAAGGGTTTCTCATGGACGTTTATCAGGGTTACGGCGCTGGTTTAACATCGTTTAGAAGCTGTAGTTGCTAGTTACTGAATTATCTTGTTTGCTTCATGTCAGTAGCCTGCAACAGGATATGTGTGATGCTAATTACATGCCTATTAATTTATATTTTTATTTTATTTTATTATTTTTTTAAAGAATGCTGTAGAAAATATCAAACTGAATTAAGTGTTTGTTTATGTATGTATGTATGTATGTATGTATGTATGTATTTATTTATTTACAGAGTATTTGCTATTGAAGCAATGATTTTGGGCAGGACATATTTGAGGGCTTATCTATTATTATTATTATTATTAGTAGTAGTAGTAGTAGTAGTAGTAGTATTAATATTATTATTATTATTATTATTATTATTATTATTATTATTATTATTATTATTATATATTTCTATATTTATTATTTTTATAATATTTTTTAAATACATATAATTAATTTATAATTATTAGATTTGTGTGTGTCTATATATATATATATATATATATATATATATATATATATATATATATATATATATATATATATATATATATATATATATATATATATATATATTAGGGCTGTCAAAATGACTGAAACTAAATTCGAATTTTCTACTTAAATATTATCAAAATTTGAATTTAAAAGGCATAATTTCAGTTGGAGGAAAAAAGCTTTTGGCTTCTCTTCTGAGGACACAAGAGGGCACATCAAGCAAAATATTATACACGTTTCTTCAAAGCGTAATAAAATAACATGACTATCTTTGAAAAAATTGCATAATGTTTAAAATAATGTTTATAAACCATATATAATAAAGTTGCTTAAACAATTAGAAAAAAAAAAAAAACAGCACCATGCATGTATGTATAGCTTAATACTACTTTCTTCATTTAAAAACTTGACATGCAGTGGGATGGGGAAAAGTCTTGAGACGTTTCTTAAAAGTTGAACTTACATTAATTTTATATGGCTTTCTAAACATGCGTCTCTCTTGTGCGAGATGCGAGTGCAACGGTGATAGATGTCCCTCTAGAACAGTGGTTCTCAACCACATTCCTGGAGGACCCCCATCACTGCACATTTTGCATGTCTCCTTAATCAAACACACCTGATTCAGATCACCTGCTCATTAGTAGAGACTCACAGACTTAAAATGGGTGTGTCAGACAAAGGAGACATGCAAAATGTGCAGTGTTGGGGGTCCTCCAGGAATGTGGTTGAGAACCACTGCTCTAGAAAATGCGATAAAAAATGCGTTCTTTGTGAACGGCTTGGTTTCAGTTTAGCCGTAAACAACATCATCTCCACACTGTTGCTCTCGTTTTCCGCAGTATTTTGAATGAACAACGTAGCAGCGCCGCATCTAGTGGGTTCAACTGGATAAGCTAACAAAAGCATTAAAATGCAATGACAGCGACATCGTCGTCACATCTCGTGTGCCACTGATAAGGCTGCCTGACACACACCTAAAATTCGAATGCAATGTTTTGCATTTGAATGTGGATTTATTTATTTATTTTTTTTTAATTCTATGAATATTCGAAATTCAATTTTTTTGACAGCCCTAATATATATATATATATATATATATATATATATATATATATATATATATATATATATATATATATATATAGGGAATGCTATAGAGAATATCAAACCAAATTAAGTAATGGATTGTTCATTTATTTATTTATTTATTTCCAGAGTATTTCCTATTGAAGCAATAATTTGGGGCAGGGCATATTTGAAGGCTCATCTATTATTATTATTATTATTATTATTATTATTATTATTATTATTATTATTATTTATATATTTTTATAATATAATTTTTATAACATAAAAATTTAAATATATTATTAATTTATAATTATTAGTTTTGTGTATATAGAATTTTTATACTTATTTTTATTTTATAATTTTTTTAAAGAATGCAATGGAAAATATCATATCAAATTAAGTGTTTGTTTGTCTGTTTGCTTGTTATATATATATATATGTATGTATACACACACTCTAAGTCTGCCATTGGTTGACCAAACAGATTGTCCCGCCTCCAGACTTCCACTATTGGTTCAGCCAGTGTTGTTTGGTAGCAGTGTTTGTTTTGATATCACCACACTATTTACATTCACTTTCCAAGGCATTCAGCCTATTTTTTTTTTTTTTTAGCATTACCACCCAGTCAGATTCATTTCCAGTCGGAAATGTTATTATCTGTGACATTACGTCAACATATTTATCCTAGATTTGTTACAGCAGCTCTGGAGGCCAACTCCATTTTTTTTCCCCCTCTCCAATCTGTTCACATTTCAAATTCACATTCATAATTTATAGCTGTTGTTCCAAGCATATCGCACCCCTGCTTGACAACACTATGAAAAATTGTTCAAATCAGATTTATACCACACGCCATACCCTTCTCAGTATTTGTTTAATAAGTTGCCCACCTGCAGAAAAAAAGCAAACATAATCTTTCTCCAGCACATTTCCTTTCCTCCGCTTCCTCATTGTGTAACTAGATTGGTGGTTGATATCTGACTGAGCATGCTCAGTGCGGCCGCTTTATCTCTGATATAAAGTTTGGTGTTGATGAGTAGAGAAGCTAATCACTGATTTGCTGTAAAACGTCTGTCAAACGAAGCCAAAAACACACTTGTGTTTTAGAGCCTGTAGTTGAAGACTTGTAATGCTTACAGCAAATTTCAGAGATTAAACTGGATAAGCAGTTCCTTACATAATATTCTGCATTCATAATTTTCAGGATTTGACTAGCATGAGCAGGATTGGTTTAGTGCATGGCCAGACCTCAGAACAATCACAATTGGTTTAAAGAGCATCTCTAGAGGCTGCTTATCTCGCTAGCGTCTCACTACGGTGAAATTAGCTAGCTACCATAACTTCACGCCTTAATGCTGGGCCACAGATGAGATGATGTTCTGCACGACCTTCCTGTCCGCCCCATCTGAGGAGTTTTTAGAGAGTGTTTCGAGGCCAGATGGTAGACTGGTGCCCCTGCAGTGCTTGGTGTTGTCAGGGGATGAACTGAACGCGTCTTTACCTCAGCCTTATTTTAATACGCTGCTGAAAGTCAGCGGCGACAGAGCCTCCATCTTTACAGAGAACATCCTCTCGGGGGGTGCTCTGGGTCACGGTGGAGGTCACAGGAAGCTCATGGCTCTCGCCCAAGGTAGGGTTTAGTAGCTCTGCTGACTCCTCACGATTGAAGTGAAGAAGTGAGCGTGTGCTCTGAAACTGGGACGTGGATCTGAGTAAAGCATCTCCTGGGTGTTTTCAGAAATACTGACGTTGGAGAAGTTTGTAACTTTCTGAGGAGTTTGTAGTGTGAAGATCTTTAGTTTTCACTTAACGTTACAAAGATCTGTCGAGGGTCTTTGTTGTTTGACTGTTATTTCTTTTTGTTTTATTTGTGCTTTTGGCACAAAGAATTATTAGAGTACATAAACAGAATTCTTATTATTATTGTGCTGTGTTAGACATGGTGTGGTCACTAGTCTTATGTATTGTAGTTTTTGAGACATTTTTGAAAGCTGTTTTAAATGAATATTTATTGTTTTAACAATAATATGGGACAGTTTTTTAATTCCATAAAAATCATCAATATAATATATTTGACAATTATTTTATTAGTTTTATTCCTCAATTTGGCACAAAGAATTATTAGACTACATGGATTATTAGTATTAATATTATGTTTAAACATTTTATTTACATTTTTATATACATTTTGAGAAATGAACAGAATTATTATTATTATGATTATTTAATAATTATAATGTTTAAACATTTTATTTATACATTTGACACGTAAACAAGAAAAACTTCAATATTTTATTCAGACAGTTTAAAACAAATGTTTGATTTATTGTTTTTTGACACTACTATTATTATTATTATTATTATTATTATTATTTAACAATAATAACTATCTTAATAATAATACATTTTGATACATAAATAGAATTATTGTTATCATTAATAATATTATTCGTGCCATTGTAAAAAAAAAAAAAAAAAAGCATAAAACAAACTTGTGAGTGAATGGATGTTAGGTAAAAAGTGAATGATTAATGTAACCAATTCATTACATTACTTTCCCTTTCTAAGCACAGCAGTTTAAAGGTGTTATGTTGATTAATTTATTATTATTATTTGAAGTTATTATTTTTGACCTGTAGATTCAGACATCATCATACAGATGTCGTCCATGGCTCTGTGAATTAACTCTCAGTGTCTTGAAAGCGACTGCTATCTCATGCTTGTGGTTTTGGGAAAAGTTTGACACACAGCCTGTTGTTCACACAGCGTTCCTTTCTATGAAAGCTGCTTTTTATCACCCACATTATGTTATGATGAGAATCATTATGACATGGTTTATATGTCATGATTCAGTGTTACGCTTGTGGCTGTGTTGGTCAATGCTATATTTGCATAATGCGGTCATGTTTAATTGAATGAAACAAATCTTATGAAGCATACTATTTTTTTTGTATGAAGTTTTTTTGCTACTGATATTGAATATTTTAAATATACTTTTTGACACAAAATATGACTTATTATTATTATTATTATTATTATTATTATTATTATTATTATTATTATATTTGTTGTTCTTAGCACACCAGCATCATCTGGACTTTGAATACATGAACTTGCAGGAATGTGTGTGATTCATTCAGTGTGCCGCCCCCTCTTTGCTTACGCTGGACAGAATCAGCTGTTGTTGGCAACACAAACTCTGCGAGCTCTTGTCCAGAGACGACTGCTGTCACTCTCACAGGGAAATGTGTGCAACAGGTTGGAGATTCTCAGGCAGCAGCTAATCAGTTTTGTCATGTGCTCAGGACCCACTCTCCCGATGGCGACGGTGGACATCAGGAACCCCGAGATAAACAACAAACTTAATGTGTCCCACATGAATAACATGGTGCACAGTGGCCTTAACAAGAAAGAGAAGAAGGTCAAGGGCAAGAGGAAGAAGTTGACAAAGGCTGACATTGGGACACCAAGCAACTTCCAGTGAGTCTTTAAGTATAGCAATTTCAGTACTTCCTGTGTTGGCAGGAAGTGACATCAGTAATGCATATTAAAATGCTGTCATGCTGCTTTTGCTTTTTTTCTGTTTCTAATGAGTTTTTATTTTTAGTCATGTCGTTTTCTGTCCATATGCTCAAAAACAAACACTGTAACTGTAATATTTGTAGTGTAGTTTAGATTTAATGCTTTTAACCCACAGAAAGTGCTAGTTAATGTTAACAAATTGGACAAAAACTTACAAAGTTTGCTCACACAGGGTATAACAACTTATCAAAAAAAAGTAAAAGTTGATCATTTTTGTACTTTTTTTTGTTTTTTGTTTTTTTTTAAGATATTTTTTTTACCCCCACCTTGTTACAATAGCGGTGTTCACAGTAAAAAAAAAATAAAAAATAAAAAAATGACTTGCCTACAATTGCTTTATAATTTTCTTGTTATGCAATATTATTACCAAACATAGAATTCAATCTTTTAATCAACTTATCTTTAAAGAATAAAAAAATATATTTTTTTTTGTTTAACTTATCTTAAAATAAATAATTTATTTATTTTCTATAGCCTTGATGCTATTTTTAGTTTCCATAAACAGTGTACCTTAAAGAAATGTAAGCATAAAGTGTGACTTCACTTCAAAAATGACTTCAAAAATACTTATTTAAATACTTATTTTTTTAATGTGCAATATTAGTTTCTATGAAACTTATACCTTTAAAGAAATGTAAGATTAAAGTTTAAAAATACCCAATAAAAAAAGAATAATAAAAGAACCTCCTATATATATATTTGTATGTATGTATATATGTATATATATATTGTGTGTGTGTGTGTGTGTGTGTGTGTGTATGTATATATATATATATATATATATATATATATATATATATATATATATATATATATATATATATATATATATATATATATATATATATATATATATATTGTGTATATATATATATATATATATATATATATATATATATATTGTGTATATATATATTGTATATAATATGTATATACACATATATATATACACATATACATATACACATATACATATACATGTATGTGTATATATTTTAGGGCTGTGCATCTCCATAACTGAGGCCGATGCGATACACATCTCGATGCATAGCCAACGATACGATACATTGAAGATACACATGAAGCAGCTAGCAATGCGATACGATTCACCCCTATTACAATGCAGTGCGATTCGATTTCGATTCAACACAATGCAATTCGATGCAATACGATGCAATGGAAAAACTATGATCGCTTTTATTTCTTTGGTTCAGACAGACAGCAAATCATAAATTAACTTGTGTCTTCTGACTTCTAACGCCTCGAGGACTGTTTCATAAAACAAGTTTACCAAATAGGCCAGGCTTATTTCAGTTAGTCTGGTTCCATAAAGCAAATTTAACAAAGATCAACCTCAGTCACTGTGGCTACTTATGCTGGATAGCTAACCTGGTTCAGCGCAGGCAAACTGTCAGGCTAAGCTGAGCTCCTCTAACACTGACCAGTGGGAACGCAATGATATTACCACTGACTCTCTCACATACTATCATAGCCATGCAGCCTTTCTCTCTGGTTTTATAACAGCTGTACCTTTTATAGTTAGAACAGATAGCATTAGAACATTACAATCTAACAGATTGCTCTTTAAAGCATTAACAATCACTAAACTAAAAGTTAAAATCACTAAATTAAAACTACATTTTAACTGCTATAAGAAACACACATGAACTCATCTGAGCTTAGTAATTAAGACTGTATTAGCTTACATTTTATTTACCCATTACAATAGTCCCTTTACAGTTACTGCTATCATAAAATGCATATTTGACTCAGAATTATTGTGCTTCGTCTGTTTAGCGCGCATTTGGAACTAACTGATCTTAGGCCTCATTGATCTTACACTTGCATAGTTTTTGTTAATATTTTGAATTTGCTTTTATTTTAGTTTTTTCTGTTTTCATTATAATTTGTTAATTTTATCGTGCTATTAATTTTTGTTTAATTTTATTTTTTTTTTTTTTTTTTTCCAATGTTTGTATAGCTTTCATTTTTATTACTAACTATTAACTATAACCCTGGCTTATGCACCTCAGTTTTTGAGAGAATATTGCCAAAATTATCCACAAATAATGTTGTTGTTTTTTTGTAACTCAAAATCTGGGGTACATAAACTCAGATCATGACTTGCAGCCAATCAGTTTTTACCGAAATAAAAGAAATCAGTTCCTAGAGAAATACAAAACCTATGACCATTGAAAGAAAACGAGTTTATAAAAAGACTGAATACAAGATTTGTTAATAATACAGCATAATGAGAGATTTACAAATGAAATACAAATTTAGGAAGGATCTTCAGCACACAAGCAGGGTTAAGTTTCTTCTTTCCCTTTTCTCATGTTGTATTTGTTGTTGTTTATGCCAGTCTGACTGTGCTTAACGCAATATTTTCCAGGCACATCGGTCATGTAGGATGGGATCCGAACACAGGCTTCGATGTAAGTACACAACAATGACTTGCTCTGTCACCCCCACCGACACACTCGTACACGCTCTCACATACATATTGAAGAATCTCTCATAGGAAAACAATGCTGACCTGTTTAGTAATGGCATGATAAAATGCCTCAATAGCCTTGTGTTCATGCAGGCTGAAGCATCTGACGCTAGAATATGCAGCCTGTCGCTCATAACACTACCCAGATTGCATTTGTACAGTCTGTGTATTTGTACTGTGTATTTTTTTTAAATGGTTTTATGCTAAACCGTTTGTTATGGAAATGCTGGAGATATTGCAAACTGCTGCCTTTCATGAAGCAATTAAAAATTCAGGCTGCTGGTGCAATAAAATGAGATGCTGTTGCTCTTAACTAACTGGAAAAATATGCAATTGCTCTGAAGAAGCCTCATGTTTTAAGGTTTGCATTATGCATGTAGCTGGAATGTTGAGCATGACATAATGGATGGTTTTAGCAGAGATGGTTACCATTAGCAGTTTGTCCACAAGGTGGCAGGATTGTGCTATATTTGAGAACAGCATGAATGCTGGGAAATCATGTATAGTGCTTGCAAGGCAGAACTGCATTAAAAAAAATTCTTAAGACTTCAATTATCATGATCTTATCATGATTTATTAATATAATATATGTGACCCTGGACCACAAAACCAGTCTTAAGTCACTGGGGTATGTTTGTAGCAATAGCCAAAAATACATTGTATGGGTCAAAATGATCGATTTTTCTTTTATGCCAAAAATCATTAGGACATTAAGTAAAGATCATGTTCCATGAAGATATTTTGTCAATTTCTTCCCATAAATATATCAAAACTTAATTGTTGATTAGTAATATGCATTGCTAAGAACTTCATTTGGACAACTTTAAAGGCGATTTTCTCGATATTTAGATTTTTTTGCACCCTCAGATTCCAGATTTTCAAATAGTTGTATCTCGGCCAAATATTGTCCTATCCTAACAAACCATGTATCAATGGGAAGCTCATTTATTCAGCTTTCTGATTACGTATCCCAATTCCAAAAAAATTAACCCTTATGACTGGTTTTGTGGTCCAGGGTCACACATAATTTACATTTGATAATGTTATTGAATTTTAAAAAATATTCACTTACTTGCACTTGAAAATGTAATTGAATTTTTTTTAAATCCCTTTTTTTTTCTTATTTATTAATATAATTTATAATTTACATTTGATAATGTTATCGAGTTTTAAAAATATTCACTTATTTTTTACTTATTAATTTTATTTTTTTAATTTTAGATACGTTTTTAGTTATCGACTTGAAAATTAATAAATAAAAAAGTAAATTTTTTATTATTATTATTATTTTAGCCTTATTTTTAGATTTTATAGGCATTATACTTTTAAAGAAATTTAGGATTAAAATTTGAAAATCCCCATTAATTTATCTTTAAAAAAATATGTATTTATTAGGGCTGGTAAGCGATTAAAATATTTAATCTAATTAATTACATGATGTGGTTATTAATTAATCTAATTATTTGCAAATTAATCGCACATCAAATCTGGCTGAGAAATTACTCCCAAAAGTTAATTTAAAGTCATTGTTGTGTAAGGTATCAAACAGACATTACAAAAAGTAGCTTGAGTAAGAAATATTTTGTTTGATAAAATTTATTACATACACTCTTTTGGACCATGAGGATGAGTAAATGACACAATTGTCATTTTTGGGTGGGTGAACTATACCTTTAATAATTTATTTAATTTAAAATTAAATTAAAATTAAATTAATTTTATTATTATTACTATGGAAATATGAAATTATTTCTTTAATGAAATGAGACTCTAAAACTGCCAGTAGGTGGTGTAAATGTCTTAATGATTAAGTCGTCGAGTCATTTATTCATTCATTTGATTCGTTCAAATGGCTGATTCATTCAGGAGTGAAGTAAATGGTTCTTTTTGAATGGTCCATTGAATCATTAGGCTTGTTCGACTTGAAGCGGATCATCACCATCAGATCGATCGATGTGTGAGATCAAAGTACCGCGAGAGCGATTAGACAGCAGACGACTCCTTATGCTTTTGAATCGCTCTCGCGGTACTTTGATGTCATAAACTGATCGATCTGTGCAGCGCCGCTTCAAATACAACGTGCCTATGGCCAATGGTTCAACGTGCCAAATGGTTCACCCAGTTCGTTCAAAACATGCATTAAGAAATGAAATGCCGCTGTGTATTGCTCGGAGACAAACGGTTCTGCTTTGTCTTTACATTTTCGTTGACAAAAAATTGAGCAAAACAGACAACATTGTGTCTAAAATAAAACAAAATTAACTTCTTACTTACTGAACTGTTGTATAAGATCAATATCACATTTGCACTCATGTGATATTGCACTTAGCCTATTGCTTGTGTGATATTGTTTAACTATATGATGTAAATATGAGACAAAAACTCATACAGGGGCACTTTTACCCCATATGTTGAATTTTAGGGGCATTCTAACTACGTTCTCTACGCTCCATCACGCAGTGAGTTGTTGCCCTGCGTCATATCAATCAACTGTATGAAATGTCAGATGACCCACATAGGTCTGGGGCGGGGCAAGTGCGCTAAATGTGTTAATTTTAACGCGTTATTTTTCACCGTAATTAATTAATCTAATTAACACGTTAAAATACCAACCCTATTATTTACTATTTTTTTAATTTATTTATTTTATTCGTAATGTTTTGTTTTTAGTCTTTCTAAACATTATATGTTTAAAAAAAAAAGATTGAAGTTTGAAAACCATTAAAAGGCCAGTTTCACCCAAAAATGAAAATTGTCGTCATTTACTCAATCTCATATCGTTACTAACCTGTATGAGTTTATTCCTTCTGTTGAACACAAAAGAAAATATTTTGAAGAATGTTGGTGACCAAACAGTTGACGGTAGCCATTGACTTCCATAGTATGGGAAAAAAATACTATGGAAGTCAATGGCTACCGTTAACTTGTTTGGTCACCAACATTCTTCAAAATATCTTCTTGGGTCAACTGTCACTTTTACTCGCACTTCAGCATTCAAAAACTAACCAGCAGTCATAATATTTGCATACTGAGTTGCGATTTGCTCTGTTTGCATACTGGAATGTGATTGGGCCTTTTGATTTTGCATCCATTTACTTATCGTTTTGACACGTTATCATTAATATCTCTCTCTTTCTTCTTCTATCTGTATTTAGTTGTGCTTACTAAGGCAAGCATCACTATTACTATTGCTCATACTTAAGGTTGGTGATTTGAACAAACCCCTAACCCTAAATATAACATTTCGGCAACGTATCTGCACGTTTTTGCTACGGAAATGAATGATACTTCAAATTATTTGACACAGGCAAAAACTTTTTTTTTTTTTTTTCCTCTCAGCAAATCTAAAAACGTATCATTATTCTTTTGTTGCCTTGCAAGCACTTGTATTTCATTTATGGTATCTAGTAAATAAACCGTTCTCATGTCTAAATTTGTATTTTGCAGCTGAATAATTTGGACCCAGAGCTGAAGAACCTGTTTGACATGTGTGGCATCTCTGAGGCCCAGCTCAAAGACAAGGAGACGTCGAAGGTCATCTACGACTTCATTGAGAAGAAGGGCGGTGTAGAGGCTGTGAAGAATGAGCTGAGGAGACAAGGTGAGACTGATCACTGTCGGACTCTCTGCACTCAACACTTGCAATTTGTGGCCGCCTCATATTCACGTGTCTGTCCACCAACCATCCACTGGCAGAAAGTCTGGCCTGAACCAACAAAATAGCCCAAACTTTCCCTAACTAGTTGTTTATTTTGAGTAATCTTTCTGTCCTCAGTGTGAAAACAATGCATGAAGCAGCAAAGCCAATATATCCTTTTATGACATTAAAATAATGTGGCTGTAAGACATTCCTCAGAGGATTTTATACAGAAGTTGGGTGCATATATTAGCATTTTATATTTGATCAATATATGTGGTTTTCCTTCAGGTCCTCCCAGGTGCTGCGGTAGGTGGAATGTGTGTTTCTGAGTGAAACCTGCTTAGATTTGCATGTGTAAGAGGTCTGATTCTTTGGCATGGGTTGTTTTGAACAATTTTTTTAATACTTGGATGACATTTTAAGTGTGAGAGGTTTTAACTACATCTAATGTAACTTTATAAAAGAGCGTTTGTGCATATATGGATATTTTTCATAATTTTTCATGAGGTATTTGTTTACTTATGTTCATTTTTCAAAACATGTTTGATCTCTTAAAAATATGACTTGAGAAAATGCCATTTGTTGCTGGTGTGGTGCAAAATTTAGTTTGGTTTTTCCTCTTGAGTGAAAGCCTTACTCCAGCTTTAAAGACCCCATGAAATGGATTGACGCTTTTCTTTCCTATATTGATTTATTAGAAGAAACGGGGAGTTAGACAAGGAGATATTGAAGTGGTTGTAACTTTATTTTACTTTAATGGCTGTTAGCTTTTACTACAGCCCACTAAAAAGACTGGGACAGCGACCATAGTCTAGTAGGAAGATATTTTCTTTTATGCACACTATAACTGGCTGCTTCTTGTCGTACTGTAACCATCTACTACTGAAGAATCACTGCTTAGCTGTTGTTGATATTACTTGACTATGTTGTAGTAATATGTAGAACGAATTAATTTTTGTGGGTAAAAATTTGACTAAATTTTGCCAATTATAACTGCTCCTTTAGTTTTTAAATGGGATCTGTGTAGCTATTTTTAATTGTAAATATTATAAATAATAAATTGTGGTTGTTAGTGTTTCAGTAATTTATTGTACTTAATTGTTATACTTTTTTATTATTGTTTTTTATTGTTTTTTTTTTGTAATTTAATTATTACTTGGTTTTCACAGAAGAGAAAATAAATTACATATATATGCTAAAAGTCATTTTTCTCAATTATAATTACACCAGCATAAAGATGCTTCAAAGCTAATAGACATGAATTTAAAACTCCAATTTTGGTTTCATGGGGTATTTAAACTATAATAATGATGCTTTTAAGTCTTCCTGGAAAGTTCGTATTTACGAGTTGGGAAGTCATAATTATGATGCGAGATGCGTTTAAGCCACTTTGGTCACAAAAAGGGATATCAATTTGATTAAAGGGATAATTCACCCAAACTATCAGAATGCAATCAGAGTTATATTAAAAAATGTCCTGGTTCTTCTAATCTTTATAATGGCAGTGAATGATGATGAAAAAAAGTGCATCCATACAACATAAAAAGTGTAAGAAAAATATTCATATTTACAACTTTATAAACCGTAATCTCTGGCTTCAACTATCTGTTGTAGGATGTAGCATAAACTCCGGTGAGAAGTGATGAACGTGGAAGTGCAGAGGAAGGAGCAAAACAAAACACCAGTCATAAATTAGAAGTGCAAACCGAGGATTTTGATACAAGCCAAGAGGAGACTGGTTTTCCTTTGCTGTAAACAAAACTTGGTTCTCGCGAGACTAGCATATTCACCCCCCCCCCCCCCCCTTTATTTTGCTTCAAAATCTTGACCATCATTGACTGCCATTTTTAATATAACTCTGGTTGTATTCATCTGACAGAAGAAAGTCAAATACACCTAGGATGGCTTGAGGGTGAGTAAAATCCCTTTAAAGTAAGTACCCACTCATAATTATGACTTTGTGGGGGCATTTATGTTCTCATAAATATGATTTTTCCGTCTTGACTTGAACACCCCATAATACATGGAGAGTGTGCGTGTTTATGTTAATGATAACAAATCTGTTTCTGCTCTTGCAGCACCCCCGCCTCCACCCTCCCGGGGTGGCCCACCACCCCCACCTCCTCCTCACACTTCTGGGCCCCCACCTCCACCACCCCCAGTGCGGGGACGAGGAGCTCCACCACCCCCTCCACCTTCAAGGGCCCCCACAAGCGCTCCCCCTCCGCCTCCTCCATCCCGGCCTAGCATGGGAGCACCTCCACCACCACCTCCCAGCAGAGGGCATCCACCTCCCCCTCCACCTGCCCCCGCCTCCATGCCACCTCCCCCGCCACCACCACCTCCATCCGGAGGAGCCGCCCCGCCTCCACCTCCTCCTCCACCACCTCCTCCTGGACCTCCTCCACCCCCTGATATGGATGGAGGCCACGGTGAATCAACGCCCTCACCCATGGGCGGGAAGTCAGCTCTGCTGGAGCAAATCAGGGAGGGCGCTCAGTTAAAGAAAGTAGAGCAAAACAACAGGCCAGTGTCGTCCACAGGACGTGACGCGTTACTCGACCAGATCCGACAAGGCATCCAGCTCAAAACGGTGAGGACTGTAAGCACTAACACATCCTGATGTGTCCCAGACAAAGGTGGAGGACCAATTGCTCACCTGTCAATCATCCATTGTGCTAAAAATAAGGTTTTAAACTGCCATTTACATCTGGCAAATCAAACTGTTTTTGTCACCATATACATTTTTATACAAATACACAAATAGAACAAATAGAAATAGAGACATCATTTGTGGTGATATAAATGTTCATAAAAAATTTGTGCTGTCAAAATTAGCGCATTAACACAGGCAATTCATTTTTCCAGTTTAACGGCGTTAAAAATATTTAACGCAGTTAAAGCAGGGGCGGAGCTAGTGTTGGCCACTCACAACTGCTGCTTCTGTCTTTTTTTTTTTTTTTTTTCTCGACAAGAATTGCATTTTAGATACAGAACATCTTTAAGACCACAACAAATGAGATGCTGTTTCAGACGCACACTCCAACTTCACCTCAGCTTGAGGCGCAAGTCAAACGAGCGCGGAAACAGTACAGGTGATGAGGGAGCTTCAGTAGAACAACAATGAACTGTGGTCAGATGAGATGTTGTTAGGCCATATGTCAGTAAAAACAAAATTTCCTGTCCTGACAGCCGTTATACTGTGCTCGTAGCGCGTGCACTGTAGCCTGATGAGATGTTGTCAGGCCATATGTCAGTAAAAACAAAATTTCCTGTCCTGACAGCCGTTATACTGTGCTCGTAGCGCGTGCACTGTAGCCTGATGAGATGTTGTCAGGCCATATGTCAGTAAAAACAAAATTTCCTGTCCTGACAGCCGTTATACTGTGCTCGTAGCGCGTGCACTGTAGCCTGTATCATTTCATATTAAAGCGCAAATGAAGCTATGAGCATGCGTGTCAGATCAGCATCACGTTCAGCAGTGGCAGCTCTTAAAGTAATAGCAGCCAAATAACCTAATAACCCAGCTGCTGTGATGTCTGTTAATCAAAGAACAAAAGAAAAAAGAAGAATTCAATAACTTTTGTAGCTTTAAGGATTCATCTATTTTTAATTTAGAATTTAGTGTTTGATAACTTTATTCAGTTTCTGTATATTTCCTACATACTGAAGGGCACAGTTAAATGTGACATTTATTATAATGGGTTTATGTGAAGATTTTCAAGTTCACTTAAATTGAAGTTATTTTTTTAGTCTAATAAATGTTAAAATTGATAGCTCTCAATTATACTGTAATGTTAGTATAGTCAACATCACATATAATCAATGGTTAAATAGGCTATTAGGAAAGAAAAACTATTTCCTAGAGACATCAGTAGTATTGGTATCAGTGATCCTCGCCTTCAGTCATAAAAAAAGATGCCATTAAACAAATATTAAAAATATACTGTCTTATATTAAAAATATACTGCTTCTACATTAATTTGAAGATTGAATGTGAAATTATTGCAATATAAAAGTATATTTAAAATCCTTAATGTTAGCTGGGATTAATTGCGATTCATTTCAGAAAAAAATGTGTGATTAATTAGTGCATTTTTTTAATTGATTGACAGCACTAAAAAAATATAAATTACTGTCACTTTTGGTCAATTTAATGCATCCTTGCTGAATTAAATTATTTTTAAAAAAGCACACACTTTGGAACAGTAGTGTGATTCCCCAAATACTTTCATAATATTCTAGCAACCGTTATTTTTTTTTTTAGGATTGTCTGATAGCTTTATTATATTCTTGATTGTTCAGGTATCAGATAATGACTCAGGACCACCCACCCCTGCTCAGTCAGCAGGCATTGTTGGAGCTCTGATGGAGGTGATGCAAAAGAGGAGCAAAGCCATCCACTCCTCAGGTAAGTGCTTGTTTCAGTCTCTCAAAAGTTTGTTCAAAACAGGCCACTCGACTGCAAATTTGTTTTTTTGTTGTTTTTTTTCCCCTCACTTTGACTGCTGTTGATCTAGTTAGATTGTGTTTAAATACTGAAAAAAATACTGTTATGTTTTTAAGCTGACATAACAAGTGAAGTCCAATTTAAAAGATTATTTTTGTAACATGACGGGTTATGACTTTCCTCTTCATTCTTAAGTCGCAACATCCCCATTTAAATCAATGTATTTTTAGCATTTGCTGACGTCAATAAACTGACATTTTTAATACTCAAATATCCTTTGGTTCACTTCACTTGGCATTGTCAGTAAATAATGAGATATTTACGGTGGTTATGCATCTTTTTGGGTCCTCAGATGAAGATGAGGATGATGAGGATGATGAAGACTTTGAGGATGATGACGAATGGGAAGATTAATCCTGCAACACTAACCCCACCCAGTAGAGTAAATGATACTAAATTCTCACTTCCCCCAATTTTACGCTCATTCTGTGTATTTTTTTTTTTTCTTTTTTTTCAAATCGCTGTAAATTTTTGTTGCCTTTTTGCCTTTGTTTTTTTTTTTTGTTTTGTTTTTTTATAATCTGTGCAATACCTCATGTAATCTGTAAAGTATTGTCATTTATCCTCTGTAAAATAATCTCCTGGAATGACCATGTGAAGTTTTATACCAGGATTCATCATTTGTTGACCTGAATGTTTTTGTTCCCCTGTGAGTGGGGAAAGGGAGATGGACGGGACGCTCAATGTCCTTATTAATTGTTGATTAATGATTTAGATAACACTATTTTCATACCCTACTTTTCTGTACCTTCAATTTTCTTATTCAAATCCTAGTTTAGCATTCATAGATTTGGTAAGAGGTTCTCCTATCAGAATATGTATGTCCCCTGTATTGTTTCCCTTGTAAATGTACACCAGGCTGATATATTGAGGCTATATATATTTTTGCACGAATAACAAAAGCAAATTCACTGCAGGATGAGAACACATTGGCTGAACACGTTAAATATGATTTCTGTGGTAATCACGATCAGCGTCACACTACATTGCACGTCACAAAGTAGACAGTTCTGAGTTTTTGATTTCACTTTATTAACAAGAAAATAATATACGGTAGATTTAAACCGGCAAAGTTGTGAGTACAGCTTGCTCCTGAATGTGAAAAACCATCAATTTACAAATATAGAATTACAGTCATATCAACAAAAAAACTGAAAAAAGCACTTCACGGGGAAAAAAAAAAAAAGTTAAAACTTCCATTTGTTACATGCTTTCACAGGTCAGTACTTGACTGACAACTACATTTAAGGTAATGGAAAAAAACAACAAACCTTTGTGTACAATTAATGCTGGTTTAACAGTATTGTCTGTCTGAACTGAATTTGCTGTCCTTGTCCTGTAAGGATAGTGCTGAAAAAATTATATAATTGACATAAGAGGGTTGGAATGTGGAATGAAAACACTAAATTCTATACTTAAATAAATGGTAATATTTACAAACCTGAGATATGGTGCTTTTCTTTTTAGTAACCTACATTTTTGCAATGCATGTATATTTTAACTTCTAGCTTTATCAACTTATGTGAATACTTCTTGTATGCCTGTACATCTTTGATGGCTGAAATTAGTTGTATGACAGAAGTCTGAATCATATTTCAATGTAAATAAACTATTTTCTTTTTGGATTTGTTGGTGTAGAGAACTTATGAAAAACACTATTGTGTGTGAATGTGTATAAATAACGTAGTCCAGATTCAATGCCAGATAAGAGAACAAATGTTTTCATTAGTGTTATTTGTTTTACAGATTCATTTTATATGAGCCGTTTTATACCTCAGGAATGATGATTATTGGTGACCTGCAAGAAAAAGAAGAAACCTCTAGTCAATGTAATGTTAAAAATACTGCAAATATTATATGTAGTATACATGGCAGAAGCGTTAAGTAAAAGCCACTAATGTCTTAATATTTAAAACGGGATAGTTCACCCAAATTAATTGAATTTGAATTTTTTTGAAATTGAGATTTATACATCATATGAAAGCTGAATAAATGAGCTTCCCATTGATACATGGTTTGTTAGGATATGACCATATTTGGCTGATATACAACTATTTGAAAATCTGGAATCTGAGGGTGCAAAAAAAGTCTAAATAGAGAAAATCGCCTTTAAAGTAGTCCAAATGAAGTTCTTAGCAATACATATGACTAATCAAAAATTTAATTTTTATATATTTAGAGTAGGAAATTTACAAAATATATTCATATTTACAAAATATCTTCATCTTCATTTCTATGAAATGGCATGAAGGTGACTACATTTTCATTTTTGCGTTGTCTATTCCTTTAAGATTTTAATTTACTTTTGAGAACTTGAAATTATGAACACTTTTTGAAGCCCTCAAACAAGAGCATATTTTTGCTCTTATTGGCAAGTACATTAAAACTTGGGGACATCATTGTTAGTGCGCCAAAACTAAACTTTCCATCTATTAAATTCAAACTAGAATTTATGTGTAATTTATGTTTTCCACTGCCTGGATAATGATTTCATGGTAACTTAAACGATCTCAGTCAAGACAACCACTGAATGAATAATTCAGTTCTTGGGATAAAAAGGTAATTATTGCTTAAAGTCTTACAATCAATTCCCAGGAGACCTGATTTGGCAGGGTTGGTGTTTACCAAACCCTTAGTTCAGAAGTTCCTATCCTGTCCAGTAATATTGCCTGAGTGAATTACAAATTTGGGCACTGTGTTTTTAAGGCCTACCTACTTCATTACGTCTTGGACAAATGCTAAATGTCTTACCCTTCATAGTGTACCAATGCTGCTTCTACAAATAGCTGTCAACAGATCATCACGCGTTGACCCCTTGGTGCCTCCTAGATTCTTTCTTTCATCTTCTCTTCTCAAAGGTACTGGTTTTTCGTTTTGAAAAATGTTCTTGATATGTTTGTCCCCTGTGAATTTGTGTCCTTTATTTGCATTAGTCTCAAAACTGTCCATCGCTGTTTCTTCTTGTTGCTTGACCATTTCAGCGATTTTTCTAGTTGGTACATTATTCACAACTTTTGGTTGACTGTGAGGTTGTTTTGGTAAATGAGAAGAGACCAAGTGCTGCATCCCTCATGTAGCATCCTTGTTTGTTGAAATCTGGAACTGAAAAGACTGCGTATTGTCCACAGTGTTGTCCACAGTCTGCGTATTGTCCATGTTTTCGATTGCTCCTCACTTCTTTCTAGATTATCTTGTTCTCTCCTTTGTTGCAGACGCATTTGCCTCTGGTGGTCCTGGTTGCGGGGTAAAATACCAGTTGTGCTCATCCTTGGGCCAGGTAAGTCAAAGTGGTATCCCAGTTTCAACAGGGTGGTGTTGTCCCTCAGCAGCTTCACCATTTCCATCTCCACTTGGCCTCCACAGATGTGCCGCTGGTTGTGGAATCGGAGCTCCACTAATGTTGTGTTGTACTGAAGTGAACCAATCAAAGCCAAAATACCTTTGCCTGAAATGAAGTTGGATTCAACATTAAGGTTGGTGATGTTGCAGTTGTTCTTCAACATTTTGGCCAAGGCAAAAGCTGCTTGATCATCCGCATGAGTGTTGGCAAGGCTGAAAACCTCAACGTGAGTGTTGGAGATTAAAGCAACATATGTTGTGATATGTTCTCAATGTTGTTTAGGTTGACTTCACGCAAGGAGGTGTCGTTACTCAAGATGTTTTCCAAGGTCTTAACAATATCAGTGGGGTTACCATTTGGCCTCTCTGGTGTAACGTGATGGTGAAGGTCACATTTATGGATGCCTTTAGGGTTTTGACCTCTGTTGCCATTCCTCTTGCAATCTAATCAGGATAAGTCCACAAAATTCCAGTTACTGGACCTAGCTTCTTTTTCCCCATCACCCCCCGTTCTGAGCCCCCAGTTTTGTTGCCCTCCCTCCTCTTCATTATCCTCAGGCTCTTCACTGCCACATTCCTCTTTGCTCTTATCTGTCTGGCACTCATCCTTGCTGTCCTGTATGTCATCATAGAAATGAAAACAAGGTTGAGCTCTGGCATACCACAAGCAATGATGCTTAATTAAGAAAGATATCACCAGCTGAGACAACTGAGACACCAATAAGTTCTGTTGAAGCAATGTTGCAGTTACAGTCTTCTGTACTCTCTTTTTATTTAATATAGTGTTATTTTATGTCAAATCAGGAACTTCTCGTTGACTTAATAACTATCCATAACTCAGGGGTGAGATGAACTCTTCAGGATAGCAGCACTCCAGGAGCTGTCTTTGACAGTCCTCCCTTAATTGTACCCTTAAATCAGGGACTTACAATCCTTATGGTGCATTCCATTTGTACTCTGAAGCTGGAAATTCTGAGTTCCCAGTAGGAACTTTTAACTGGAACGCAAGTCAGTGTTCCAACTCGGAATCTCGGAGGAATCGCAACAACTCCAACTTCAGAATCCAATATGGCTGCTCAGTGCATACTCAGTACTATACAACCCCTATTTGTGGACATGATACTATGGTGTTATCTGTGCAAAGTACCACTTTTTATGTTTTTAATCGACTGATATTGCTAACAATGAACGCATCCATCTAAGTTTTCTGACTTCTCTGCTGGAACACGGTCCATTTGGGTGTGATGTCATTCCCAGCTCTAACTTCCGAGGTAAATGGAATGCAACATTAAAGACCGCCTTCCTGTATAGTTTAGCTCCAGTCTTAATTAAATACACCTGAATCAGGTAATCAATGGTTTCAGGAGTACTAGAAACCTATGTTGGAGCTGGTTGAAGCTAAACTCCACAAGGTGGTGGCTTTCCACAAGTGAGTATTGGACATGCCTGCCTCAAATGGACTGCTCACAGACACTTTAGACTTAATTCTAAATTTAAAGATATTTTTAATCCCCAAATGAAGCTGTAGACGTTCTTGTCCCCAAGCTGGGAAACCCCTTGTGGAGACCTACTGAAGAATGGAACTTCTTGGTTTACCAAAAAGAAAGCCTAACCTGACCCCCCACACAAGTAAATTTACTCTTGTTTTGTGGATATGCCTACACTTTCAGAATACCTTAAACAGTACTTATAGGGGTGCAACATTTTGTCACTTGGGCAATACCCTACAAAGGTACACATTTGTACCTTACTTACCCAAAAAGGGTGCATATTAGTACCTTTTAAGGCTACCTACCCAGGGGTAAGCTCAAGCGTTTGTGTCAAGAAAAAACAAATGGAAAGCAGCTGGTGCATCAGTTTGGAAAATCACTCAATTTCTGTATACAGACCCTACCTCTAGCAATCTCTGAGTCTCGTCCTCCCAGTACTTCAGCAGAGCCTCTCGGCAAAAAGTGCCCATTGGCTGCTTGGCCGTCTGGTCCTCTTGCCTTAGCCCAGTGGGTATGTTCGTATCAGGTTCAATTTCAGCCATAACCTTCTCCAGCTCCTGGATTTCTTCATTAGTCAGGGAGGCCAGAAGTTCATCTTCATCGATGTCCTCATATTTGCCAAGCTGTTTGTGGTACCCAAAGTTGCTCATACTTGTAACACTATGTCTGCTTTGTGAGTAGGAACTTTTACGCTGCCTCAGTACTTGAATGTGGGATTAGTGCAGGTTTGTGGGTGTTTGTTAGATAGACTGTTAGTCTAATCTAGGAAACTGGTGGAGGAACTTAAGTGGAGGAGGGTGCAGGACAGAGTATCTTCATATGATGGTGTCTCTCTATGGGGACACCAAGATTAGTTTACAAGAAGAATGTGAGATCATTTTGTAGTGGTGAGACCTGTCAGCAACTGTTGGCCAAAAATTATATAGGAGCTGCCCCTTAGGGATACCACTAAAACTAATATAATTTATATTAAGTTACAAGATTCAAAATGCATTAAGATTCTCATGTAACAAAGTTTAACCCCCCTTAATGCCAACAGTTTTGAAGTTAATAAGCACATACAGGTGTGGTGTCTAAATAGACTGGACTTATAGACATTCATAGACATTCTAAACTCTATTGGTGTTAAACAACACGTGTCAGGACCTACTCATTGTCAAAATCATACTCTAGATTTAATACTGTCGCATGGAATTGATGTCAGTGGCGATGAAATTTTGCAGCAGAGCGATGATATCTCAGATCATTATCTAGTTTCGTGTATATTCCATATAGCTAAAGCTGTAAAGCCAACTCCTTGTTACAAATATGGTAAAACCATCACCTCGACCACAAAAGACTGCTTTATAAATAATCTTCCTGACTTATCTCAGTTCCTCAGCATATCCAATAGCTCAGAACAACTTGATGATGTAACAGAAACTATGGACTCTCTCTTTTCTAGCACTTTAGATACGGTTGCTCCTTTACGCTTAATGAAGATTAAGGAAAAGAGTCCAACACCGTGGTATAATGAGCACACTCGGGCCCTAAAGAGAGCAGCCCGGAAAATGGAGCGCAGCTGGAGAAAAACTAAATTAGAAGTATTTCGTATTGCTTGGCAGAAAAATACTCTCTCCTACAGGAAAGCCTTAAAAACTGCTCTGCTTACTTTACATCTCTTTTAGAAGAAAACAAACACAACCCCAAGTATTTATTCAATACAGTGGCTAAATTAACAAAAAATATATCAGCAGGTACAGACATTACCCAGCAGCACAGTAGTAATGACTTTATGAACTACTTTACTTCCAAGATCGAAACTATTAGAGATAAAATTGTAACCATGCAGCTGTCAGCCTCAGTATCGCATCAGATAGTACGCTATAGATCCCCTGAGGAACAATTCCACTCATTCTCTTCTATTGGAAATGAAGAATTGTATAAACTTGTTAAATCATCTAAACCAACAACCTGTATGTTAGACCCTGTTCCATCTAAGCTCCTAAAAGAGGTGCTTCCAGAAGTAATAGATCCTCTTCAGAATATTAACTCATCATTGTCATTAGGATATGTCCCAAAAACCTTTAAACTGGCTGTTATTAAGCCTCTCATTAAAAAACCACAACTTGACCCCAAAGAATTAATTAATTACAGACCGATCTCGAATCTCCCTTTTGTGTCAAAGATATTAGAAAATGTAGTATCCTCACAACTATGCTCCTTCTTAGAGAAAAATGCTATATGTGAGAATTTCCATTCAGGTTTTAGACCATATCATAGTACTGAGACTGCTCTCATTAGAGTTACAAACGACCTGCTCTTATCATCTGATCGTGGTTGTATCTCTCTATTAGTGCTACTGGATCTTAGCGCCGCGTTTGACACTGTCGACCACAACATTCTTTTAAATAGACTAGAAAATTATGTTGGCATTAGTGGAAGTGCACTGGCATGGTTCAAATCGTACTTATCTGACCGCCATCAATTCGTGGCAGTAAATGAAGAGGTATTATACCAGTCACAAGTGCAGTATGGAGTACCTCAAGCTCAGTACTAGGCCCCTTACTTTTCACGCTTTACATGTTACCCTTGGGAGATATCATTAGGAAACATGGTGTTAGCTTTCACTGTTATGCTGATGATACTCAGCTCTATATTTCTTCACGACCCAATGAAACATTTCAGTTTGCAAAACTAACGGAATGTATAGTTGATATCAAAAACTGGATGACTAGCAATTTCTTACTGCTAAATTCTGAAAAAACAGAAGTGTTAATTATTGGACCAAAAACTTCTGCATGTAATAACCTAGCTCACTGTCTAATACTTGATGGCTGCTCTGTAAATTCTTCGTCATCAGTTAGGAACCTAGGCGTGCTTTTTGATGGCAATCTTTCCTTCGAAAAACATGTTTCTAGCATTTGTAAAACTGCATTTTTTCATCTTAAAAATATATCTAAATTATGACCTATGCTCTCAATGTCAAATGCAGAAACATTAATTCATGCGTTCATGACCTCGAGGCTAGATTATTGTAATACTTTATTGGGTGGTTGCACTGCACGTTTAATAAACAAACTCCAGCTGGTTCAAAATGCAGCAGCTAGAGTTCTTACTAGAACCAGGAAGTATGACCACATTAGCCCGGTTCTGTCAGCACTGCACTGGCTCCCTATTAAACAGCATATACATTTTTAAGATCTTGCTAATTACGTATAAGGCCCTGAATGGTTTGTCACCTCAGTATTTGAGTAAGCTCTTATCACATTATAGTCCTTCACGTCCGCTGCGATCTCAAAACTCTGGCCAGAATATCAAAATCAACTAAGGGCGGGAGATCGTTTTCCTATTTAGCGCCCAAACTCTGGAACAATCTACCTAACACTGTTCGGGAAGCAGACACACTCTGTCAGTTTAAATCTAGATTAAAGACCCATCTCTTTATCCTGGCTTACACATACACTATTGCATTTCTATAATTCAAATCCTTTTAAGGATTGTTAGGCTGCATTAATTAGGTCAACCGGAACCGGGAACACTTCCCAAAACACCCGGTTTACTTGTTACATCATTAGAAGAATGGCATCTACGCTAATATTCTTCTGTTTCTTTCTTATTCTGAGGTCACCGTAGCCACCCAGATCCAGACTGTATCCAGATCAGATGGTCACTGCAGCCACCCGGATCCAGTCCATATCCAGATCAGATGGTGGATCGGCACCTAGAGATGACCTCTACAGCCCTGAAAGTCAACGGAGACCAGGACAACTAGATGAGCCCCAGAGACTGATCCCCAGTGAAGACCCTGTCTCCTAGCCGGCCATCGGGACAAGACCACAGGAACCAGATGAGTCCTTTGCACAATCTGACTCTGCTGCAGCCTAGATTTAAACTGCTGATTTTGTCTGGCCAGAGGAGAATGACACTATTTCGACACACTTTCCCCGTCTAAATACTGTAAAGCTGATGTAAACCCACCCAGCTTTATATCAAGCTGATGTAAAGCTGCTTTGACACAATTTGTTAAAAGTGCCATACAAATAATAGTGACTTGACTTGACTTGACTTATATAGTGAAACCTTTTATGCTCAGCTTATCCTCCTAATCAGCTGTGCCGATATCAGAACACCTCTGGAGCTTTAGAATTGATATTACGTATTTGTGCAGTAAGTACTTTTCCCAGATTCTTTTCAAATCCACTGATGGTTGGAAAGTTATCAGCATGCAATATTACAACTTTTTGATTAGGAACAAGTTATGGTGATGTAAACTAGATAGTTCAGGGCCTCCAGAACCAATGAACCAAATCTAATTGAATGTGTATAATCTAACTAACAGGACTCAAACGTTGCACTGTCATGATATGCTCACATTTTTCAAAAGCTATCCATCTGTAACCATCTCTATCAAATGAAATTTTCAGATGTACTTCAACAGGCACAGATAAGTGTACAGTAAACTATAAATGCCTCTAATGTTTCTGACAGTTTATCACAAGCTTAGGTGGTGAGTGTGTGATAATCCATAAGTCAAAGGTTTCTGCTTGACAGGTTGCCGAACATGCTTGTTGATGTTAACAGGGCATAAAGCTATAAATAGATATAACCTGCTTTAGTTACTTCAATTGTGATAATGCAGGTCATTCTAGAACCACAGTTTAGAAGCACTAAGGTGTAACATGCAATCTTATGTTCATTGTAATGGACAAAATAAATACCCCTTGTGTACAGTATGTGTTGTAAAAGTGCTGTATTGAAAGTTAAAATAAAAACAAATGGAACATCTTGATTGTACACCAGTAGGTAGTACTGAGCAGAAATCAGCCTGACTTCATAGAACAGGCATCAACCCTTTTATTTTTATCTGATATAAACATGTTTTTGTCAGCTAGAACATTATTTTATTGCACAAATAGCACCAAGACATTGCTTTGGAGGCAAAGTCCTTTGGAAGTGATGCACAATTCACATTGTAGTGTTCAATGTGAAGTGTTAAAAACACACATTCACATTTTTAAGTGTTTTGATCTCATGATGGACAACTAGCGAAACCTCTGGTCATGTCAACCTCATGTTAATTTCTGAATAAAACTCGAAGTGCTTTCTCCTTAACTTTTACCCTGAGAGACCGTCACTCCTGATACATGATTCTTCCATACAAATCATATTCTTTGTACATCAAGAAGCTTTTCAGTCCTGGTGGGAAAGGACCTGAGTTTATGAACTTTGAGTCACCCAGTTTTCGTGGGGTCATCTCTCTCCTGATGACAAGTCTGCATAGGTGTTGCAGTGAACGAGGATTCCCTGGGAAAGTCCATTTTTTTGTGATATGTTGTTATCTAATGCTACAACATCCATATTTGTGTAAGTATAGCTTAAGTATCCATACTAGAATTGTTTATGCTACTCACCCAATATTTCTGAAATTTCAGCCCACTCTTTATGCCTCTTCAGAACTATTTTCAGCTTGGAGCAGATGGGAACATGATTGACATAGTCGAGGAGAACCCGCACAGCTCTTCCAGAGAACTGCACTAGCCATGAGACGCTGATGAAATCACAAAACTACATGCAACAGAAGAAAAAGACATAAGTAAAGATACATATGCCACATATACAGATGAAAACACATTTGCTTCAGAGGTAAGTTAGCTTAAAATACATCAGCTCTGCTCCAAAACCTAGCGAGTTACCTTGTTATCTACTGCTTATGATTTTAACATTTCACTATTAACATGTTGCTAAGCTAATGCTACAGCACTTTAGCATAGAAGTACAGATATTGGGTAAAATTTGGAACACTCTACATAGAAATCGACTGACATAAATTGAGCTGGAGAACCAACTCGCATTGGATTTCAGTAGCGTGTCCTATTAGCATGTTGCATATATATATACAAATATTGGGTAAAATATTCAATTTTGGTTTAATTAAAACATTTTTATTTCTACTTTTAAGTATTAAATTTTGGTGTTTATTGCCTTTTATTAGGACAGGACAGTAATTTAGACAGGAAGTGAAGTGGGAGAAAGAAGGGATGGGATCGGGAAAGGTCCACGAGCTGGGACTCTAACTCGGGACGCCCGAAGCACAACAGCACTATATGTCAGCGCGCTGCCCACAAATCTATTGGCACCGACAACCATCTTGGGTTGATTTTTAACTGAGTTATACATTTGGGAACAAACGTCTAGAGTGTGCATACGTTGCCTACTTACTAGGTTTTGGAACAGGGACATTAGTGGTGAACTTACTGGAACCTTCTCGCTGGTATATTCTGAGGAGCGACTCCATGTTGAGTCATGAGGACAACAGAAGCATTTTTCTGCATCATAACCACTGTTTAACAGCAGTCGCATCATCATCTCATCCCTCAAGCAGTATTGTAAGGCAGTGGGAAACACTGTGTCATTGACCTCAGTGAAGTAACAGTTCACATCTGCTTGGCTGGCCAGGAGAATCCTGACAATCTCATACCTCCCAGCTCTCACCGCCACAAGGAGGCACTGCAGGGGATCCAGGTCCGTTTTGGCTCCGGCATTTAACAGCAGCTGGGCGCCGGTCACATCTCCATTGGAGACCGCAAAGTACAAGGCCGTCTTTCGCATATCTCCATATTTCTCAGAAACATGCGTGTCTAGAAGAGCATTTGTTTCGAAACCTCTGTCCACCAGGAGCTCCATGCATCGGACGTGGCCTCCATCTGCAGCTGAATGAATTGGGCTCTGGCCTGAGAGACGGAGGGCTCTCCTTGTGGTTACTGGGATTAACATTCTTAAGGCGCTGTAAAGAGAACTAGATTTTAATATTTTCTGAAGAAAATGAGAGTGGTGGGACTAGTTACTCATTAACCTTCAATGCATAGGTTAGGAGTTAGTGGTGAATTCCATTTAGATTTGTTGTATAAAGGCAAATCTTGCAAGGTCAATGCTGTCGATTTTCAATTCCAAAGTCCAGTTTAACTTTAGTTAGAGATCGGAGTGACAAAACTAGCAAAGGATTAGCATATTTCGTTAAACTTACAGGTAATGCCCTTTGTACGCTGCACAGTGGATGGGAAGCTGTAAGGAAAGATTAGCAACGTTGGGATCGGCCCCATGTTGTAGTAAAAGTTCAATGCAGTCGGGATTGCCAGAGCCTGCAGCATCATATAGCACACTGTCTCCATTTGGCGCCTGAGCATTTACATCGCCACCTGTTGATGTGGAGGACATCATGGTTTAGTGTTAGTTTAATGTAAATGTATAATTTGAATCTGTATTAACATCCTAATTTTTTTTTTCTAGAAACATTGGTTAACCAGTATTACCATAGTGAATAAGGATGTCCAGCGCCTCTGCTTGTCCGTACTCTGCAGCAATCCCCATGGGCGTCACTCCATGCTCGTCTGTCTCCGAGATGTTTCCTCCATGTTGCAGCATCAGCGTAAGAATGTCAGTGCAGCCTACCTTGGCCGCCTCATGAATGGCCGTCCACTTTTTAGGGCAAGCTTGGTTCACCGATGCCCCCCGGGATATAAGGGTAAAGGCGATTTCAAATGAGTCTGTTCTTACAGCTCCAAAACAAAACACATGAACTCATTATAAAGGCCCTAAAGGTATTAATAAATTGCAAATGAGACCTACCCAGTAATAAAGGGGATTCATTTTTGCTGTTGATTCTGTTGGGTGAAGCTCCGTGCTCAAGCAGAGTCCTAACAATCTCCACCAGCCCAGCTTGAGTCGCCAAAATCAATGGAGTCTCTCCATCTGCGGTTTCTTCTTCTAAACTCAACCTGTAAGAACCTTTTTAACCAAACCACTGAATGTTGTATGAATGTATCTGACTTGAAACTTAAACTTGATACAGTTAATTTCAGTCGTTTTGTTTATTTAGGAATGAAACAAGCGACTGTTATTGTAATTGAGTCACTGAATTATTCACTCAACCAATTTGTTCAAAAACCATTATTAATTGAGAGTCATTTAATCATTTATGTAAATCAGGGGTGTCAAACTCAATTCCTGGAGGGCCACAGCCCTGCAGAGTTTTGTTCCAACCCTGCTCCAACACACAAACCATGTAGTTTTCAAATAAGCATAAATTTCTTGATTAGTTGGATCAGGTGTGTTTAATTAGGGTTACATCTAAACTCTGCAAGGCTCTGGCCCTCCAGGAATTGAGTTTGACACCCCTGATGTAAATGATTCATTCAGAAACACTGATTCATTCTTATGTGTGTTGCTCTGAGACATGCAGTGGTTGATTCTGCTGTGGCTTTGTTTGAGAATATTTTAACTGGTGGGAAAAAAAATGGTCAAAGTAACTTGTGATAGTGTCTAAAATGTAAGTTACTCAAAATGAATTTCTTGTTTATTTAAATGTTGTATGAAAGCAAACTTCCTTTTGCAAGTCATAGCAGTGGACTTTATACTTTAGCTCACCATAAAGTACCATCTCCAGCACCTGCACAGATTGCTGTATAGCAGCCCTATGAATTGGGTACCACCCCTTGCTATCCACCTCAGTGAATGCAGCAGGATAGTCCGACAGCTCCTGCAGAGCAAAGAGGTCACCTGTGGGGCCAGATGAATCCAACTTACACTTAGCCACACAGCTAGTTATCCTTATTTAACAACGTAGTTCACTGAAATAAAATGGTGTGTATTTTCCCTTTAACCTAATTGTTTTACAGCAAGCATAAAATTTGGTGGGAATTTCACCTCGGAATATTGCATCCAAGATCTTTTGATGTTCCACACTGGATTTATTTGCAGGATAGAAAAGTGGATGGTAATATAATGTTTACTAGGATATATTTGCTTTATTTCAAGATTCCAAAAGGCAACTTCTTATGTGAACATCACACCTTCCGAGAGAGGCGATGTCTTTGCATGACTCTTGAATGCTCAGTTGGATTGCAGCTTCAAGAAGCTCATCTTCATCATCTAGGTCATCTAATGGATCCATCTTCCTGGAGGTAAATAAAAAGCTTTTATATGAACACGTGGAAAGTAATAAAATCTTTTTACTCTCATTGTTCATGATATGTGTTATAAAAGTCATCTTTGACGTCAAGTATATTGTTTTAACCAAAAACAAATTCTCAGAATACTTTAATATGACACTTTAGTCATATAACAGAAAGGTTGAAGTGATTACTCAGTTTCTATAAAGACGCTTCTGCTGCAGTTAAAAGGAATTCACTCCGTCTGTCTTTCAAAGTAGTTGCTTTCACAGAAACACTTAAATTTTTACAGTGCTCACAGCCAAACAGGCAAATTTCAACACTTATACACAGCTGGAAACTAACTTTGCGTTAGTTTCAAGGAAATGCTGAACTAGAGCATGCACAACCGACACTTCGTCCACCACTTCCAATGAATCATTCACACTTCACCGAACAGTAAACAAAGGCTCTAATCTCACCTTGTGAAATACAGTTCCAGTGAAATCACGCGTCTCTCACTGCTGTGCCAGTACTTTAGCTACACTCAATCTGAACTTGAGTTCCCCACCCCCCTCCCATGCTCAAAACAGCAACAGACTGCATCTAAATTTGGCGTTCACCTGCTCTGGTCATTGCCATGCACACCATTAAAGTCAAATGACCACATAATCACTTGATTTTTTTAATGTGCATTAAAATACATATTTTTTACACAGCTTGCAAATAAGCATCTGTAATTTGAAATTAATAATTCACAAAATTACCATTTATTTCATGTTAATACAGTACATCAAATACCAATTACTGCAATTCCATCAATTTTCAACATTTGTATATAGTCATACAGTATACATTTTTATAGCCTTCTATAAATGTAATTGACCCATACAGAGTGCAGCTACTGATATACTGTATACAGTGCAGGCATAACTTTGCAGCTGGGGAAATCCCAGAGTCACTGCATTATAGCCACCATGTGTTCAATGAATAACTAGAGAAAACGATCTTGGAAAGTCTTACAGTGGCTTGAAAAAATGCTTCAATTGTCTTAATGTTTAATCTTTTACAAGTCTTGGGCAATGTGTTGGATTTCGGCCTACATGGTCAAAAGGAATGAATAAAGAAATAAAAATGGCACTTTATGAGGTTGGATTATGAAATAATAACTATGAATATGAGCATAAATATAAATTTGAGTTGACAAATTAACAGCGTAAAGATGTTTATAAACAGTCTCACAAAATTTCAGGTTTGGTGATTATGACAATATGGTTTAAAAATTAACTGAAAAAATGGAGGGTGGTATAGAAAAATTATAGTAAAAATGGACAGAGTAGGATAATAGACAATGACTTGGATGAAGAACATAAATAGAGCTTTGTTCTGACTCAAAAGCATATAGAAGGAGTTTAGAAGCTGAAACAAAGAATAAATGACAGTGTAGTAGAAGAAACCTTGTAATAGCCCACTGGCACTGTCAAACTGACATTTGACTGAAAGTACATTTTATTTAATAGCCCAGACAGTTACAAAATCATTTTAATCACTACAATATAGGATTCACCATACTGCATGAATACAGTTAATATTATAAAATGCTATTTGTGTTCTAAAACTTCATCTATACAGTACAAAACAGTTGTGTATATAAGATAATGTACAATACATAGTACAATATATAATTCATTCAGTGAAAGAACATTTCAGACAAGAACATTTAAATTCATTGTTATATTTGTACTGATCATGTCAGATCATATTCCTTGTACAGCAGGTAATTTTTAATCAGAGGTGGAAAAGAATCCATTATAACGTTATTACAGAGTCTTTTAACGGTCATGTGTTTTCTGATTTCCAGACGACAGAGGTGCTTCAGGGATCGTGGGTTGTCTGGAACAAATTCAAAAGATATTAGTCTGCATTCCCTGAGCCTAGAGAACCATCAATCTGTTGCTAGAGAACAGGTACTATCTTCTTACATGCATTTGGTCTTTTTGAGACTCTGAGCTGTAGTTTGCAGAAGTTTCTTCATTTGACCCAGAATGAGACTCCCATATGTCATAAAAAGACTGCCTGAACAGATAAATAATTAAATGTGAACCCGGTGAACTCACTCAAGATGGTGTATATCTTTTCCCACTCCTTTTGTTTCTCTAGGATGGATCTCAGTCGTGAGCAGAGGGGAACGTGGCTGACATAGTCCAGTAAGATCAGTACCACTCGTCCTGACAGGTCAACCAGGCAGCACAAACTCATGAAGTCACAGAACTGTGATGTAATAGCAACATTAACAGCAATTTAAATGTCATAATATTAATAATTTAGTAATATAAAATAAATGGTAACATGTACAATAATGTTCGGTTAGTCAGTGAACTTGGTATCATAACTAGCACTGAATAACATTTTTGGCAGCATTTAATTCTAGGTTGATGTTTATTTATGTCATGTTTGTTTAATTAATATTCATTTGTACAATTTTAAATGTTAAAATGTATATGTAGAAATTTTAATGAACCCAGATTAATAAATGCTGTAACATTTTCATTATTTTGTGATAACTAATGATAACAAATATATATATATTTTGTGAACTTTTACTAAATAAATAAATGTTTAATTAAAGTGTCTTTACTCTGTTCCAAAACCTAGTGATCTGCAACCAGTGATTGCTATATTGAATGGAAAGAGAGAGAGAGCTACAGCCAGATGAGGTGAGGAAAAAGTATTGCAAAAGTAAGGGTTTGTTGTTCCAAACCCACAAGACCTTCGTTCATCATCGGAAAACAAATTAAGATATTTTTGATGAAATCCGAGAGCTTTCTGACCCTGCATAAACAGCAACACAACTGACACATTCATTGCCCAGAAAGGTAGTAAGGACATAGTTAAAATAGTCCATGTGACATCAGTGGTTCAACCGTAACTTTATGATGCTACAAGAATACTTTTTGCGTGGAAAGAAAACAAAAACAATGACTTTATTTAACAATTTCTTCTCTTCCATGTCAGTCTCTGCCGCGCGTTTTCAGATTTCATCCAAAATATCTTACAGGGATAGTTCACCCAAAAATGAAAATTCTGTCATTAATTACTCACCCTCATGTCGTTCCAAACCTGTAAGACTTTTGTTCATATTCAGAACACAAATTAAGATATTTTTGATGAAATCCGAGCGCTTTCTGACCCTCCATAGACAGCAGTGCAACTGAAATGTTCCCAGACTCAAAGGTAGTAAGGACTTTGGTAAAACAGTCCATGTGACATCAGTGGTTCAATCACAGTTTTATGAAGCTATGAGAATACTTTTTGTGTGCAAAGAAAACAAAAATAACGACTTTATTCAACAATTCTTCTCCTTCGCGTCACCCTAGGGCGGCATTATGGAGAGTACCACGACGCATGCGCATGCGTTGCTCTGCACGTAAACAAGGCACAGTCTCGATAATGGTGGAAAACATGATTTGGAGGAAAAATATTGTTGAATAAAGTCATTATTTTTGTTTTCTCGTAGCTTCGTAAAATTACAGTTGAACTATTTTAACGATGTCCTTACTAACTTTCTGGGCCTTGAATGTGTCAGTGGGGTTGCTGTCTATGCAGGGTCAGAAAGCTCTCGGATTTCATCAAAAAAAATCTTGATTTGTGTTCCGAAGATGAACGAAGGTCTTGCGGGTTTGCACGACATGAGGGTAAGTAATTAATAACAGAATTTTCATTTTTGGGTGAACTATCCCTTTAGTTATATATAGAGCTATCTTTGGCCCTGTTTACACCTGGTATCAAGATACTTTTTTGTCAGTCTGATCACACGTGGACACTGCTAAACACAGGTGTTAACAGGGTCTGAAACATTTTGAGCTTGTCATTTTCGACCACTTTCAGAGGTAGTCGACAATGCATTCGAACAGCCACAAAAGTCTGTCTCCTCTCTGCCTACTGATGTAATTCTTAAACATTACATGTTGTTGAAGAGCACCAGCCAGACAGGATTTAAACTTTACTGGCTGAAATCATAAGTTTGGTTTGAGGGCAAAAAATGTAAAAAGCTCTATGTTTTCTTACCAGTCCTGATTCTAACACAAACCCCCAGCTTTAGCCATAGGTTTGTAGATATCAAAGCAGAAATGAAAGCTGCTGCTGTACATATCATTTTCTGTTATCTCCTTTAGCGTTCGTAAGTACATTTTGTGAGCGTATTTTGCAATTTTACTTTGAAAGATCAGAAAAAGCCCATACATATACCTGCCCATCAAAGAAATCAGGAAAGTGGTCAAAAATGGTTAAAAGTGGATAAAAGAGACAGATTAAAACAGCAGGTGTAAACAGGAATGTGCCTCCCTCGTCTACTTGTGATCCGATCTACCAAAATACATCTTAATACCAGGTATAAACAAGGCCTTTCTGTACATTTTGCAGCACTGAATAAAAAAGCATACTTACAATCAGTATAATCAAGTATATTTCACTAGAACCTGCGATCTTCGATGACATTTTTTTAACTTGGCATAGTGTATTCTGGGATTTTCCTCATGATGCTTCCTTAGAATTCAGCTAAAACAAGACCTGTGTCTGAATATGCCTACTTCTGTACTATATAGTATGCAAAAAACAGTACATGAGCTGAGTAGTATGTCCGAAGTCATGGTAATCATAAAACAGTTACCGAAAAGTACCTAGATAACCTATACTTCCACCTGTACACATCTGATGGACACTTTACTATCCCATGAGGCCACACATTCATACTATATTGAACATCGTCACAAAATAAGTTTCACATGCTATATTATGCTGCTATTTGAAAAAAGCAGTAAAAGTGCGTCTAAAATGTTGTCTATGTAGGCTTTGGAACAGAACTTTTTCCCCAATATGTTGTTACTTTATTCAGGCCAAAACTCACAGGTATTTTGTGTTCTCCATCACAGATGACACAACATGGTCTATGTAGATGCATGTCCTTCCAAGGAAACTTTATGTTGAAATGGAAATCATGGTGACAATGGAAATCTACATCATATCCATTATTAAGAAGTAATCGCATCATCTCCTCATCATTCAGGCAGTGTTGTAAGGCAGTGGGAAATACGGTGTCATTGACCTCAGTGAAGTAACAGTTCACATCTGCTTGGCTGGCCAGGAGAATCCTGACAATCTCATACCTCCCAGCTCTAACCGCCATGAGGAGGCAGTGCAGGGGATCCAGGTCAGGTTTGGCTCCTGCATTCAGCAGCATCTCAGTGCAAGTCACATCTCTATTTGAGACGGCAAAGTAAAGGGCGCTCCTACGCATGTCGCTATAGTTGTCAGAGATGGTTTGGTCAAGTAGAGAGTTCACATCAAAACCGCTGTCAATCAGGAGCTCCAGGCACTGCGCATGACCTCCATCTGAGTGTACTGGACTCTGGCCAGACTCTATGAGAGCTGTCTTGCTTGTGACTGATATCAGTATTTTTAACATACTGAAAATGGAATTGGTATGACACAGGTATGTGTAAGGTTGTTTTGATCACTTTCACTTTTTACTGACTCTTAATAGGGGTTTCTTCAACTTTTGTCCCTGGGTTTGATTTTTATGAAAACTAACACACTTTTATAAAATCACATTAAATTGACTTGGAAACTGAATTCCATGTCAGCATTTATTTTTGCTTATTTTCCAAAATGCCTTTTTAATGTCGATTTCCATCAAATCCATCATAAAAAAATTGGATCATTATGTATAATTTTAGGATATTACCAAAGAGTGAAATCCACATAAACCAAACCAATATGTATATTTTTAAGAATAATTTACAATGATTTCCTAAAAAAATTATAGCATTTGTGATGATGTTTCCTATGAAGTGATCGAGATGGAAAAACTATATTTCAGTGATTTTGTGAATAAATAAATATTTTCTTGGGGGAACTCCTATCATTTTTCCCCATTATTATTATGATGATGATGATTATATATTATTATTATCTAGTTACTGTTTTATTACTGTGCATGTTTACCAGACCTGGAAGTATAATTTGAGAAGTTATATGCAGAAAAAGAATTGTAAAAATAAGAAGAAAATCAAGCTAAACATCACAAAATTGTTAATTATTTCCAGTCAAACTGTAATTTTGTTAAATTATGTAAAAAGTGTAACAATCTTCTGTAATTATCCATATTTATAATACATGAAATGCTAACTGTGAAATTAAACTTGGCAAAACAAATGAATCTGACGATTTAATCCAAACATATTAAAAATGTGACGTTTGACGTTTATCTGAGATGTGGTTGAAATAAACTGGTGAGAATTTTCATTAATTTTTAGAAAAAAAATGGAGAAAAAAAGGACAGAATTCTCCAGTGATTTATACACACTGTTCGACATCAATAGTGGCCAAATTAAACTAGCAAAAGTGTGAAAAAGTGTGTTTCAAGTGCCAGTAGTTAAAAAAAAAAGACCCAACTCCCCTCACGTTAATGGTATTTTATAGTGTTTACCTATTTCAAATTATTCTACACTTACAGGTAGTGGCCCTCGAAGGCCGCACGATGAATAGGAAGATACCCGGTCAAACTAGCCAGGTTTGGTGAGGCTCCATGTTCAAGCAGAAGATCCACACAGTCTGGGTTTCCAGAACCAGATGCATCCATCAACACACTTTCACCCTTACAGGACTGTGCATTCACATCAGCTCCTTGACAAGAGAGATGGATTAAAATTGATTAAAACATATCTTGTTTACTCTTTCTCTCATTTGCGAGAACAAAGTTTCTCACCACTATCAATGAGAACTTGGAGGACTTCTAGATTGGCGTATTCTGCTGCTACACTCAATGGTGTGTCTCCATGACAGTCCCTCATTGACAATTGGCCGCCACGTCTCATCAGCAGCATTAAGATGTCAATGCAACCCACTTGGGCTGCTTCATGCAGTGCCGTCCACCTCTTCGAACATACCTGATCCACTACAGCTCCATGTGCAATGAGAGCGTACACCATTTGATAAGATTGGACTCTTACTGCTTGGACGAAATAAAGAAGAGAGTTATAGTTAACATGGAAAGTACATCAACAGAGCAAACAATCAACAGTTAAGTTGTGCTTCACCCAGCAAAAGTGGTGAGTCCTTTTTGCTGTTGGGTTTGTGTGGTAGTGCTCCATGTTCCAGAAGGATCCTGATGTTCTCCTATCTGACACAGTCTCAGTAACGTATCCAGGTACATATAATAAAAAAAATCTGTCAATCAGAGAAACTAAAGTGTTAGTTTAGAAGATGTTATGTGAACATACATACCCGTTTTTCGATATTGCAAATGCCTCGTGATACGACTCAGCTGAATGAGATAATCGGTAAATTCATCTTCATTCATCTTGTCCCACATAACATGCCCATCTAGAAAATATGTCCCATAAATCAGAGGCAATGAAATAAGAGCCTCAATGCGTATTGGAGCTAATCAGAGCAGAGTTCAACAAAAAGAGTTATATTTACAAACCTTTCATTAAGCATAACTGCAGGCTCACCTACATGAATAGACTCATCAAGGTCAAGTTTCTAACCCCCAAGTTACATGACCTTTTATATCTGACCATGACCTGCTTTCTTTGCCAGTGAAATGCCATGCAATAAATGCCATTCCATTAGATATAGTCTGTTTCTATTGTAGCCAGTCACTTTTAGGCAACACACACCTGAATAAAATATGTTGTCATACTCTGGGAAGTGATATTGCATGAGAGAATTCACTTTTCTATTACTATTCTATTAAATGCCCCAATATACCACAATCCTAATCTAATTTGCACGCTGCAGCATTGTTTGTTTTTCATTATTACAGAGGCACATCAGGCACAGCAGGGGGCAGGATCAAGTGGTTTTTCAATTGGGAAGTCATGATTCATTTCAGTGAAACGATTCATTTGGACGGTACGATTCAATGAACTCTGGTTCGAAAACGAGTGCAAATTATTTTGTTCCCACAGGAATTTTGTTTCTTAATGTTTGTTGTAAGGTTGGTACTTTATGGCCGTTTTATTAGGTTATATACAAGTGTCATCGTTAATATTGTTAATATACAATAACAAAATGCACCATGGTATTTGTGGACATGGTAGGCCTACCATGTTTTTTTTTTTAATGTATAGTACCGAAGCACAATGATTCTTTGAAGTAGTATTACTAAGGTTCGTTTTGTATGGGTAATTAACCGTATTCTTTACAATTTTTAAATGTTAATTAATAATGTTAATTCTAAACAAATTGTTAACAATATTACAGTTTTACTCCTAAACTAAGCCATCCCGTTCAATTACAAACACTTTGCGAATCGGTCCACCCCACACTCAAGTCAATGTAAACCTAGGCTTCACTCATTTATTTTGAACGGAATACAAATTTCGCCGTCAAAATTCTTTAAAAAAATATTAGAGTAAATCGTGTTATGATTGAACTTTGTTGTTTTAAGCGTTTAGGTGTGAGAAATTTGCCATATCAGAACAAAACAAAATCAATTCCATGGTATTACCATTAATTCCATTAATATGCTGGTACCATCTCAGTGTTTTTGTAAAAAATGTAAATAAATATTCAGCCTATTCTCTATTTTATCAATTTATTATTTTCTGTATTAATATGGATATTTATATTTGTAATGCATTTTTATTTCTTGTATTCCAGTTAAGATCTTGCTGATGCCAGAGAGGCACATGATAACGGTGGCCTTCACTATTGGCCTCACAATCCTGGATCTGAAAAAACACTTCAGCTCAGAGCTGAGGGTCCCATCAGACATCATACAAATCACTCTAGATGATAAGACACAAAAGATACTTGAAAGCGTCCTTCATATGAGAAATTGTGGAAAATCCAGACATTTCTGAGAATAAAAGAACATGCTTGCTGTAGAGGTGAATTCAGGTAAACTGGGACACTTTTTGCCATTGGGATGACTTGAAAAATTTCCTAATTATCCTAAACCATAATGTTGCCAATTCTCACTTATAATTTTTAGTTATTTATTTCTAGAAAAAAGTGTGGATGATGACCCAGACGCTGATGGACATTGGTGTACAGCCACATGGGATGATCCAATCTGAGATGAGCTCGCTAGACCCAGAGAATTACCCCATGAGACCAGTCAAACCACAGCAGGAGTACAAGATGCCGGATGATCACTGTCAGGGTGCGAACAGGTACAAACAAGGTTACAGCTGATTAGCGCATCATGAGGATAGACAAGCCTTTGTGACAAGTCTCTCGCTTCAAGACACAAACTCGTATCAGGACGTGGTGGTGGAGATTGAGAGAGCCACTCGAGGGAAGGTGTTTCTGGGAGGATACCATCATAAAGTGACCAAAGCAGAGTATCATCATGCTGCTGTACAGACGATGCCCAAGAAGAGGCCTGACAAGGGCGTTGAGATGTTCAGCAGGGAATACGCACATATGCACACTATGCACACTGTGGAATGGATAATTGCAGTCTTGGATGCTGATTGGTCGTGCAGCATTTCCTCTATGCTAAACTACATGATACATATGTTGTCGGGTGAGTGAATAAAGCCTTGCACTGTAATAAAACCCATTAAATGGACAGAATTTTCATCTCTTCAACCTTTTTAATTTACATTAAAATAATGGTCATTTAGCGGAAGAATGAAATATAATGCATTTGCTTAATAAATAAAAATTACTTTAATTTTATTGTATATAAAAATGTATATTATATAAAAATGTATTGTAATATTGTAAAATATAAAAATACTGTAGGTTGTCATATTTAATATAAAATGTATATCGAAATTTGTTTGAGTAAAAATGTACCCTTATATTTTAATTATATAGTCTTTGTTTATTGTTTATAAAACACACACACACACACACACACAAATTGTTAATCTTCAATAAACACTTAAAAAAAAAAAGACTATTTGGGAATTTGTTTCCCATATATTTAATAATTCATTTGGAAGAATGAAATTTTATGCATTTGCTTAATAAATAATAACTTTAATTTTGTTGTATATAAAATGTATATTATATAAAAAAAATGTTGTATTGTAATATTATTGTAAAATATAAAAATATGTAATATTTTATATAAAATATATATAAAAATGTGTTTGTGTAAAAATGAACCCATATTTTAATTATGTAGTCTTTGTTTATTGTTTCTAAAACACACACACACACACAAGGTGTTAATCTTCAATAAGCACTTTCAAAAAAATGACAATATTTGGACAATTTGTTACCCACATATTTAATGATTTATAAAACACCTGCTCACTTTAAATTGTAAAGACAATTGGATTTTTAAAGAATCTTCACATATTTATATAATATTTTGCCAAAAATCACAATACTATTGACCACAAATTCAACTTTAGAGCAGAAAAAAACAAATGAACAAACCAACAAGCAAAAAAAAAAGTATTTTAGTATTTTATTACATATTTTAATACTTTTTTTTTTTTAAGAAAATTTAGATGAATAAAATACATGTTCCAATTATTCTATGTGTTTTTGACAAAATAAATAGAAGCAATAAAACACTTTTGGGCATGTTATATTGTGAATATAATCAAGCTTCATATTCCCCATGTTATACACTTGCGTTCAAATTATTATTATTATTATTTTTTTGCATAAATTAATATTTTTATTCAGCAAGGACACAATAAATTATTTAAAAATGGCAGTAAAGATTTATAATGTTACAAAAGATTTCTATTTCAAATAAATGCTGCTCTTTCGAATTTTCTATTTATCAAAATATCATGAAAAACTGCATGATAGTTTAGAATATGCATATTTGAATGATTTCTGAAGGATCATGTGACACTGAAGACAGGAGTAATGGCTGCTGAAAATTCAGCTTTGCATCACTGGAATAAATTACATTTTAAAATATATTAACATAGAAAACACTGTGCATTTAAATAAATGTACAGTGTAGTTTCAAATCTGGGTTGCCGTTTTGACTGCAGTGCATACTCCTAATTTTCTTTTCCCTTTAATCAGACGGTTGAGTTGAAGACCCAGGCTCAGCAGTACTCCAAGAAAGCCTCGATTCAGATGACCAAAATCGGCTGTTGTGTGTCCAACATGGAAGACAAACTTATCACCCCAGGGACTTACATCACTGCAGGAGAGTATCACAGCAAGAGACTGAGAGCTGTACGTGTGTTTGGAGGGGCTGAGAGAGAACTGCGTTCATTCTGTGCTTTCACTGTTCATGACAAATGCGTGTATGTGTGTGTATGTTTTCCTCAGGTCATTACACTACAGTCATATGTCAGGCACTGGCTAGCCAAGTGTTTCACAAACAGCTTGAGACAGGCTAAAGAGCAGTGTCTGGCATGGCTGGAAAATGAAAAGAGAAGGAAGAAAGAGGAGAAAGAGCAGCAGATCAGAGATTAATATCACCGCAGGATGAATCCAGAGTCAAAGGCAGACTTTGATCTGCTTTATAATGCCTTGAAAAGTAAGTGAGTGTTTGTGTAGTAACTAACTATAAGTAGCAATGCTACTAACTTAAAGGTGATGAGTAAATTTTCTGCACCACTAGAATCACCAAATCGAATTGCAAAAATAATGACTTTATTTTAATAACAGGTCTTCCTGAAAATCCTTGAACCACTAATAGTTCACGAATTACTTATATTTGACTCTGCTCATTAAGCTGTATGTTAACCTAGAAAAAATCAACAATATGAGCTTCAACTACATGTTTTAGTAGTATATCAATAGCTTAGCTGCTCTCATAATAGCTTTTACAGGCTGCTGCTTTTTTGGTCATATTATATGTATGTGTGCAGCTTTTTAGTCGATAGATGGGTTCAGTCGGTTCATGCAAATGAACTGGTTATAATAAATGATTCACTGATTCATTTCAGTCTCTTCACAGACTGACCTCTTTTTTTGAAGTAAAATATTTTTAAATACCGTTGTCCATCATTATGTCTGTTACACTGTTGTTCAAAAGTTTGGGGTTAGTTTTTTTTTTTTTTTAAACAAAGTAATACTTGTATGCAGCAAGGATGCATAAAATTGATAAAAAAATTTAAAAAAAAGGGGAGAGTAAAGACATTTATAATATTACAAAAAATTATATTTCAAATATTTTTTTCCCAACTTTCTATTCATCAGAACAATCCTGAAAAAAATGTGTTTCCACAAGCAGCACATTAATAATAAGAAATGTTTATTGAGCAGCAAATCAGCATATTAGAATGATTTCTGAAGGATCGTGTGACACTAAAGACTGGAGTAATGATGCTGAAAATTCAGCTTTGCATCACAGGAATAAATTACATTTTTAAATATATGAAAACAAAAAACAGTTATTTTCAGCTGTAATAATATTTCACAGTATTACAGTTTCTACTGTATTTTTTTTATTAAATAAATGCCACCTTGGTGACCGTAAGGGAATTCTTTTAAAAACATTAACTTTTTGATTTTGGAATGAATTTATATGTGAAATCAGTGCTTTGTTTTTTTCCAGGTTAATACTGTTTTGATGGCAAATGAGTTAAATAATATAATCTGATGTTTATATATTTAAAAATTTTCAGAAATATATATATTTTTTTAAATATTTTTCTTTCTTTTTTAAAAAAAAAAAAATAGCTTTGCTGTAGATGACTACATTGTAGTTGGTATGATATATTTACTGAGATATATGTGTTATGTGTGTAGTGATTTGGGTATAAGTTAGTGTGATGGTTCTCATTCTTTATCTCTGTGTGTCAGAATGGAGGATAGAGGAAGTGGAACGCATCAATGTCACTTTATCTGGTGCGGAGAGAAAGGCAGCGTTGTGCGCTCTACTGGAGCAAGAGACCCAGTTCATCTCCTCCATAGAACTGCACAGAATGGCTGCAGGCACGAGGAACCAGGATAAGGCCATACAAGCCTTCCTCAACAAGGTGTCAGTCTTTGCTAATCGGCTGTCTCATCATGAGCATGCTGTATTGCAGTATTGGTTTAAAATGTATTAAAATTTTAGGATTTTATAAATGATAAATCTGTGGTAGGAGATTAATCTGGTTTAGAATGTTGAACATTGCTTATTCATAACTTCTCACCATTGTGTCCTTAATCTAATGTTGCTCTGGTAGAAATGTCAGTGTAATAAAATGCGTTGAACGTCACTTTGTGACAAGTGGCTAATGATAACTAACTGATAATATGCTAGATCAAAAGTCAGAACAGACATCCTACAGTCGTTTATTGTTTTATTTTACCTCCTCTATAGCAGTGGTTTTTGAACCACTTTTGCTTCATGACCCATACTTTACATTGGGCATAAGTAAACAAAAATGTCCTTGAAATGTATAAAGTTAATACATTTTATATTAATATAAATATTAATTTATAAATTAACTGCATAGGCACAAAACATGTTTATATAACGATAATATAATTCTATATATGATTATAATTTATTAAAAAAATAAAAATGTAGATGTAGTTCTTGCATACTCCAAAGACTATTGCGTATTACTTCTTCTCAGTGTGCAGAACCAAAGGAAGGTGACGCAGATGGACACACAGTTTACCATCAGAGCCAAGGAGCTGCAAGATCTGTTCCAGATCTGTAGTCCAAAATATGGACACTGTTCTAAAAGCATATATTTGCTCATCTCATTTTTGAAATGTTCTTGTGAACAGGAACATAAATGCAAGCTAACACAGGACATAATGGAATTGATTGACATGGAGGTGGACCTGCTGATGAGGGGCGTTAAAAAGAGCAACCTGGAAGGGTTGAGAAAGAGGATAGCCACCCTCTTTCTCCAGTACATCAAAACCCCTGAGTTCAACTCTCAGGTGTCCAAATTTCTGCGGTTATGTTGCTAAAGCAGTGTTGTAGTCGAAACTAGCTCTTTCGAGCCTGAGTCAAGACAGAGACTGAGAGACAGAGTTAAGGCCAAGTCCACATGCTTCCATGTCCGTGACATAAAAAAATATCTTGGTCTTGGTCCTCATGTCCAAGTCCAAGACTACATTGTCATGGTCTTGGTCTGGACCCTTGGGTCTGAGTCCAAGATCATATTTTATGGTCCTGCTCCTTGAGTCCAAGACCAAAATCATATTTTCATGGTTTTGGTCCTTCAGTCTGAGTCCAGAGCCATATTTTCATAGTGCTGGTCTTGGTCCACGAGTCTAAGACCAAATTTTCATGGTGCTGGTCTTGGTCTTAGAGTCTAAGTCTAAACCACATTTTCATGGTGTTGGTCTTGGTCCTCCAGTCTACTGTAAGTCTAACATATTTTGATAGTGTTAGTCTTGGTCCTCAAGTCTGAGTCTAAGACCATATTTTCATGGGTTGGTCTTGATCCTCAAGTCTAGGTCTAAGACCATATTTTCATGGTGCTGGTCTTGGTCTTAGAGTCTAAGTCTAAACCATATTTTCATGGTATTGGTCTTGGTCCTCCAGTCTACTGTAAGTCTAACATATTTTGATAGTGTTGGTCTTGGTCCTCAAGTCTGAGTCTAAGACCATATTTTCATGGTGCTGGTCTTGGTCTTAGAGTCTAAGTCTAAACCATATTTTCATGGTATTGGTCTTGGTCCTCCAGTCTACTGTAAGTCTAACATATTTTGATAGTGTTGGTCTTGGTCCTCAAGTCTGAGTCTAAGACCATATTTTCATGGTGTTGGTCTTTGTCCTCAAGTCTGAGTCTAAGACCATATTTTCATGGGTCGGTCTTGATCCTCGAATCTAAGTCTAAGACCATATTTTCATGGTGTTGGTCTTTGTCCTTGAGTCTAAGTCTAAGACCATATTTTCAAAGTGTTGGTCTTGGTCCTTGAGTCTGATTCCAAGACCCTATTTTTAGTGTCTTGGTTCTTGAGTCGAGTCCTAGACCATATTTTCATTGTCTTGATCTTGGTTTTTCTTGAACTTTGTCCTCAAGTCTGAGTCCAAGACCATATTTTCATGGTGTTGTTCTTCAACTTTGAGTCTGTGTCTATTGTCTTGGACTCAGTCTTGATTTGGACTCGAATTAGCTGTTTTTGACTACAACACTGAGCTAAACTTCACCCTGTACATAAAGTGAGTGTGATGTTAGCTGTAAAGTCTGTAAAGAACTTCCAGTTCTAAACACACTGCAATAAAACAAATTGGTTGGTCATCTCACTCTTTGAAACCAACTCCATTATTTACCCTGCTCTCCACAGGTGCCTCAGGATCCCACCGACCTGGAAAAAAGAACATCTATTTGTGTCGTGGCTGTAATGAGTATCAGTCATCCACTGACTTTGCTCTGAAGACTAATGCATCTGCGGTTGGCCTCTGTCGCCGCTGTATGGATTTAGACAATAAGGCCCGTCAAAGAGAAGACTTCTGTCTTTACAAGAACATTCTCAAGTGTCAGCATCAATCTGAGGCAGAGTGCAGCCCAGAAGCCAAAATCACTTACCTGCTGCAGGTAAAGTTTATTCATTCACGATTAATTTCGAGTGTATGGAAAGAGCATGACTGTAAAAAAAAAACATGGACGTAGTGTCCGTGACGTCACCCGTAGGTTTCTGAAGAGCATTTTTGAAGCCTAAAGTGGGCGGAGCCGACCGCCGCCATCTTGGTAGCGCGTCACTCCCGGATAATCGAAAATGGGCAAAAAGGCGGGACGTGGGTGAAGCTGAAGTGCTAAAACCACGCCCGCTTTAAATTACGGTGTGACTTGTGTACTTTCATACATCTGTCGGCACTTCATTAGACAAACAAATTAGATAGATCGTGATCTAACAAACTGCTCCATATAACAAAGCACTGTAAACAAGCAACGACTAGATAACTTGGCAAAAATAATTAATCGTAAATAATCGTAAATAAAAAAGTGTTTTTTTTTTTTTTTCCTTTTTATAATGCAGATTATTCACTCAGTGCCAGCTGTCAGTCTGGGGCTGCTCACTTCTGCACATATCGTGACAGCGTATCACACATAAAATCAATAATTGTTCGTAATTAAATCCTTTTCCTACCTTTTTCCTACCTAAATAAATTGGTTGCAAAACGGTATCCACTCACGTTTAACTTTTTGTCTGGTATATGGTCAGAAAAAAAAAAAATTGAATAACATTACTATATAGCATAGCCAATGATCACTAGATTTTATACAGATGTTACTATAATGATTCTGTAAATGGTGATCAGCACGACAGCGCCCAAATATTGTATATAATGTGGAAGTTACTGCCTTTTGCCTTGGCGTGACATCTCACTTTTCGCAGACAGTGCAAAGGCAGAGTACAATAACTTCAGAATAGCGGTAAAAATCGAGTTTGAGATCATTTTCATTAAAACATCTAATAGCCAGATTTCCAGTGTCCTACCTATAATTAATTTTTCTGGACAAATAAAGATCTTTAAAGCCATTTTTCTAAGTTTCACACTCTAGCGAGTTTCACACTCTGGAGCAGAGCGGCAGTCAGAGCCACGCCCTTAATTATGCAGAATTTTAAGGCTTAATATAATTTAAATAAATGTTATAAAAAAATAAATAAAAAAAATTCACCGTTCACTGTTGTCACGAAGGGCAAAATTACCTATATAGACCAAAACCAATTTTTTGTACCAGGCTGTAAACATATTTTTTTTTTCTGCTGGGCATTTTAACATGGGATGTCTATGGGACTGACTCCCTTTTGGAGCCAGCCTCTAGCGCCAGTCGATGAATTGCAGTTTTAGTCACTTCCGTGTTGGTTTCAAGAGAGAGAGCGGGAGGTTGCCGCTTGGGAAAGAGCCATGTCAGTTTTCGCAAAACCTGACTTTTTTCCTCTACTTGTGATGCATCATCACCATTGAAACTAACATTTTGCTGACTTAAATTAGTCTATATAAACAAATAATACGTGTCTTGAAGTGATAGTTCACCCAAAAATTAAAATTCTCTTCAAATGTCGTTCCAAACCTGTAAGACCTTCGTTCATCTTCGGAACACAAATTAAGATATTTTTGATGAAATCCGAGAGATTTCTGGCCCTCCATAGACAGCAATGCAACTACCACGTTCTGGTTCTGGTACTCTCCTGAAAGACTGACACGAAAGAGAACAAACTGTTAATTAAATTCATTATTTTTGTTTTCTTTGAACATAAAAAGTATTCACATAGCTTCATAACATTATGGTTGAACCACTGATGTCACATGAACTATTTCAATGATGTCCTTGGTACCTTTCTGGCCTTGAAAGTGTCAGTTGCATTACTGTCTGTGCAGGGTCAGAAAGCTCTCGGATTTCATCAAAAATATCTTAATTTGTGTTCCGAAGATGAACGAAAGTCTTGAGTAATGAGGGTGCGTAATTAATGACAGAATTTTCATTTTTGGGTGAACTAAACCTACTAGTGTGGAAGTTTTATGCCTTTGTTTATTACTTCGTCAAAGACACTATTGGTCATGTGATTTTAACATGGCCACCACCATCAGGATGGACCACCCTAATGTAGAAAAAAACCCAGATTTTCTAAGTAAATGACTATAGATCTCTGTACAATCTTATGTGAGTCTACATGATTTTAAACATATCAGACAAATGTGCTATTCATTTCTTTTGGTGGAGAATGCAGGAATAAAATCACTTAGTCCACCTTTAAGAGGAATAGAACACCAAGTTCATGCTGTGTTCAAAACATTCTCTGTCCTCATTAGTAGCAGGACCTGCGGTACCTGGTGGATGTGCTGTGGGGGGCTCAGTCCGCTTTGAGCGGCTGGAAAGACCTTCATGATTTACTGCTGGTGTGCCGGGAGAAGCATTTGGATTGGAGCCCATGGAACTGCATCCTCCTTACAAAAGACGAGGCGGCTGCACATCTCAAACTGGAGAACATCCAGATGGTACCATGGTCACTTTTTCTTCACACTGAAAGAAATGATTAAATGTCAAGGCACATCTCAATATGATACAATATCAAATATTCAGGCATTATTGCAGTAATCTAAGCACCAAGTGGAGCAACCAGCAGATGCAGAATAAAAAACTAGTGTAATATATAATCAGGCTTTAGTCAAAAAAGATAAAGAATTGCATCTGACAGAACTTCAAAATCATGAACATCAGCTGTACACCTGGCAAATCTCAATTCTGGAGATGGTGTTTACATGCAATGCATTAACAGAACACATTTGTCTCTGCCACCACTTGAGAGCAATGCCATTCGTTCCACCGTACAAATGTCCGCTGTTTTCACTTGCAGGCATACGATGTAGTAGTTATCCGTAACGTCAAGCAGAAACACGCATTGGCCAGGAAGTACTTCTCCAGATTCCTGCGATGGCTGAATGTCTGCACTACGCTGAGATTCAGCCTGCTGATCTCCAAACCCATCACCAAGGTGACCAAATAGAATCGCTAAGAGGCTACCCACAATCCTTCGGGTCGCTCAGGGACATCTGCAGCTTCGCTATTTGTGGACAGTAAAGTATAGCGATCTAAAACCTTATTAAGAGTTCTTCTTTAAGATCATTTATCGAATTTGAATATCTTATATGTTAATTAAAACCGGGAGTAGTGGGGCTGTTTTTTTGTCTCTACTCCATTGCACTATGCAATTTGGCCTGATCATTAAAATCTTTTGCTTCTCTCTGCTTTGTTTTCCATTCATTAGGATCATTCGTTAATGCTAATTACTTATCATTTGGTAGTAATTGAGAAAGGAGTTTTATGATTTTTAATTTTATTTTCATTTTCAACTTCAATGTTATTATACTAATTGGTAAAAAGAGCAGCAAAACTACAATCCTGTGAAAAATGCGGCATTAGCATGTTATGAGCCTTGAGTACAAAGTAAGCTGCATTAAAAAAAATTTAGATTAGACTGACAAAAAAGTAGATTATCCCTCCATGATTGCTCCACACAGGAATGTATCCGGGAACACTTCAGGAGCCTGAAAAGCACAAGTTCAAGAGGTTTTAATTAGACCTTTGCAAATGATATATAGCCTAGATCTAATCAGGAGGTGAGCAATCTAAGATCTGCAATTATAGGAAAAGGTCAAGAACCTCCTCCTGCGTCTCCTTTTGAACAAATGTGAACGAGACCACCAGCACCACAGGACTGACGGCTGAAAGAATGACTGTAGACTGCTGATAAAGTGATAAAAAAATGTAAGTTTTATTTCTCTTCCTCCATTAGGTGAATTTATAAGATGTGCTTAATAAAATGGGGTTATTGGAGATTTAGCTTATCATCATGTTCCTTGGCACAGACCCTGTTGCTGTCATTCTGTGATCCCGTAAGGAACATTAATGACACTTAGTTGAACTTCAAAAATAGACTGAATGTGATAACAAAAAAGCAGCTAATAGGGTTGAGGACATGTGAAGAACAAGTTATGTCACAAAGGATTAAATGGTGAATTTATTTGGTGTTGATGGTAGTAGTGATGCAGATGCTTTTTGTTGAATATAAGAGGAACTTAAGCATTTTTATAAGAATTAAATAAGAAAAAGTGATCGTGGGTTCCTGCGTCTTTAAAAACCGTTATGACTACTACTGTAATCCTTTAAATCGGTAACAAAGAAAACACTTTGTATTATGAAAAACTTGGTGGGCCCTGAGAGCAACATCTTTTGTTAGGTTATTGTTTGATCTAACTGTTTGTGTATTAATAAAGCAAGTCAAAGGTAAGTCGAGATTTTCTCCATTATTTTTCCCACTAGTATTGCGCAATCTTATGTAATCTTTGGATGCTGGAAAAAGCTTTGATCTTTATAATGCTCATATTGATAACTAATTTGTGGAGTTTTATGTAATCTCTGTTCTGTTTGCTCCTTGAGAAAGCTTGAGGATTGCGATTAATGTGTAATAGTGAAGACAGGATGAAGTGAGTGTTCTGTAAAACCACTGAGTCCAAGTTATCCAATGATGTTTCAAGGAAACACCTTTCTGCATTTCAGTCCTTGGTAATCCTGACTGTGCAATGACATTCGGAAAGGGAGGTCATGAAGACCACAGCATCAACTAACCTCAACGCTTTCAGACAGATTTAACATTACAGCCGGTCATAGGCCAACTGTTTGTGACTTTTTCCATTGGATTCTTAAGTTTTCCTTTGGCATATTTTACATTATATGATTCACAAAGTTACGGAAGCCTCTTCTGTCTAAGGAAAAAAATAAAAGTCACTAGTGAGATACAGATAAAAATAAGAAATGGTCAAAAATAATAGAAAAAAAAGAAGAAAAGTAACAATAGTAAGAAATAAAGCTGCAGTTGTGGGATTAAGTCACAATTTTGAGATGTATAGTAGAAATTACAATAAATAAATTCGCAATTTTGCGACAAATAAGGTTTAATATAGTAGTCACAATTTTAAGAAATAAAGTTGAAATTTAAATAACAATTGTGTGATGTGAAGTTGCAATTATGAGATATAAATTCCCAATTGCATTTGTGGGATGAAGTCACAATTTTGAGATGTATAATAGCAAATACAAGAAAAAAGTTTGCAATCATAAAAAATATGATGACGTGAAGTTACAATTACAATAGAGTTGCAATTGTGAGATATAAATTTGCAATTGCATTTGTGGGATAAAGTCACAATTTCGTAGTATAGTAACCAATACAAGAAATAAATTTGCAAAAGCAAAAAATAAAGTCAAGTTTGGGATGGAAAGTTGCAGTTGTAAAATACGAAGTCATGATTATGAGAAAATCAATTTTAATAAATAAAGTGTTTGGAATTAAATAACAATTGTGAGATGTGAAGTTGCGATTACAAGACAGTTGCAATTACAATATATAAATTCGTAAATAAGAGAAAAAAATTGCAGTTGTGGGAAAAATTCAATTTTGAAATGTAAAGTAGCGAAAACACAAACTAAATTTGCAATAATGAGAAATGAAGTCACAAAAAAATGAAATCGGAATTGTTTAGAATTAATAACAATTGTGTAATGTGAAGTTGCGATTATAAGTGAGTCGCAATTATGAGAAAAAAAATAGCATTTGCAAGATATAAAGTCACAATTTTAAGATACAATATCAAAATTGTAAGATATAAAGTCAAAATTATGATAAATAATTTTTTATTTTATTTCGTTTTTCTGCAAGAACAGCCATACAAACTTGGGAGCATTACAGTTAAAGCTTTAAATAATAGTTTACATATTTCTTTTCATTTGTTTTTATCTTTGTTTTTTCTTTCATATTTCCATAAATATTTCTCTCAGATCTAATTCTCTGAAAAAAAAAAAAAAAAAAAAAAAAAAAGCCTCATTACGGCTTATCGCCTGCTGTGTGATTTCTAAGAGTTTGTGTTTATGAAGTCTCCCAGGTTGTTGTTTAACAGACCCCTGCGCTGTGCCAGATTAGTGCCCAATAAGGGAAACGGTGATGACGTTTGCTCTTAGGAGAAAAAGGTGTGAATTCCAGGTCATTGTCTGTAGCAATGTTTCATGTCAGTGAGTTTGTTTATAGTGCTCTTGTTTTTATAACCTCATATGCAAATTTGTTATTTCTTGTCATATAATGTAAAAATAAATAGGTTAGAAAGGAGCATAAGGTATGACTGGTGGGAGTCTAATCTTAAAGCTTAATCTCCATGGCCATAAGGCTTTATGACATGCCCGGAATGGACCAGTAACAGTGGATGCGGATGGCACCAGGGCAAAGATTAATCAGCGGCACATTATTTAAAGGCCATCATAAGACAAAGTCCCTGAGTTGACTCCGTTTCGGCCACAGGATGAGGCGGCTTAGATGTTCTTGGAGCTCCTTGAAACCCCTAATCATCATCAGCACGCCACTGGCTTTGTTACCACTGCCACTGGTCATCAGAAAAAAGGTTAGACATGCTACAAACACATATGGAGATCTGAATGAAAATTAATTTTTGTTGAGAATAAAACTAATGTAATGAAGTACGAGTAATGTAGGTTTTTCTTTTAGTATCTAAAACAATTGTATAGTACATTTTCTGAAATACTTCAGCACATATGTATTGCCTTTGAAATGTCTTTAACAATTATTTTATGTCTTTTGCTCTCACTTTTTGGTGAAAATACATTTTAATAGACATCTTTTTGGCCAAGACAAAGACATTCTTTCAGTTTCTTCAGTTCTTTTTGTGTTACTGGATAACAACCCTGATATCATGTCCACTAGGAAGCAGAATGTGCGTATATCCTAATATTAATGGCTGTATACTGGATGACGGAGGTCTTGCCTCTGTCTGTGACGGCACTTATCCCTGCGCTGCTTTTCCCTCTTTTTGGGATCATGAAGTCCTCGCAGGTACACTTTCCTGAACCAGTCGTTTAACTTTTGGAAAACAATCCTATGGAATTCTGACTGCAATATTTCTGGACTACTAAAGTGGATAGCTACTGACCGGCCATCTTTCTTTAGGTTGCATCGGTATATTTCAAAGACTTCCACTTGTTGCTTCTTGGTGTCATATGTCTAGCAACATCCATTGAGAAATGGGGTCTTCACCGAAGAATTGCCCTCAGATTGGTGACTGGGCTTGGAGTCAATCCTGGCATGTAAGACAGATTTTATTTTATTAAGATTTGTGATGAATCTTAGTAGGATAGACCTATGCAAACCTGCTTGTCTACTGTGAAATGTGTTTCACAGGTTGATGCTCGGGTTCATGGTTGGTTGTGCTTTCCTCTCCATGTGGCTGAGCAACACCTCAACTGTGGCGATGGTAATGCCAATTGTGGAGGCAGTGATCCAGCAGGTTTTGAATGCAAGTGAAGAGGCCAGCAAAGACCACAAGAGGGCGTTAAACGGCATCTCCAACCCTGCTCTTCAGCTTGAAGGTAAGCTGGTGCAGCTTTCATTTAACATGAGCAATAAATGATCATTTTAACCTTTAACCTTTTAGAACCATGCAGCATTTAATTATTAAACATCTGTTTTCAGATATTGAGGCCCAGCATGAGCAGTCTGAGAAGATAAAAAGGTGAACATATTACAAAATTGGACAGTAAACAATAGTTTTTTCTTTTGTTTTAAAGTCTGAATGAGATTTTTATACACTTATAGCATCGAAGCAGGCATTACGGAGTCAGTTCAGACAGCTCCTGAGGAACCAGAAACTGTTAAGGTCAGTAAAACATGCACAGTCTGACATTAAAATGCACAAAATGCTTCTCCTTGCTAATAAAATGGAATTTCTCAATATTTGTTAGGCGCCTCCACCATATAATGGAAAGTACAGGACCCGTGAAGATCACATGATGTGCAAAGGCTTGTCACTTTGCATTGCCTACTCATCATCCATTGGGGGGCTGACCACATTGTCAGGAACATCCACAAACCTCATCTTTGCTGAATACATCTATCAGTGAGTTCACAACTTGGCTTCGAACTGAAGTGTTGAATTATTTTAGTTTTAATTGAATTCTACTACTGTATATTACATGGTTTGGTCAGTCTATCCATCTAAACTATGCTTTTTCCTTAGGTACTACCCAGATTGCACTGTCATTAATTTTGGGAACTGGTTCGTTCTTTGTCTTCCCATCTGCATAATTATGCTGATTTTGTCATGGATATTCCTGCACTGGATGTTCCTCGGATCCAAGTGAGTGATCGTGATGTCTCCTATCCAATAAGTCGTTCCCTGACCCCTCTCTGTTCCTCATTTTTACTCTTCGTCTTTGACTTTCATTTAAATTCATCATTTCAAATCACACTGCCATTTGCATTTTTCCCACCTCGCCACTTCAGCTTCCTCTCCGTCCTCAATCTTCTTCATCCTGCTCTGCGTCTCACTCACATTCTCATCGCTCTAGTATAATCCTGTTTTATCGAGCAGCCTTCTTCATCTCACCCGTCGAGATTTTCTTCTTTCCCTGATGAAGAATCACTCACAGAACATGGACGCATGACGTCGTGACAGAGATGTGATTGTTCTCATGCGTAGTTTAAATGGATTTTTGTCTTATGCAGATGTTTCAGTCAATTCCTCCACTTGTTGAAATTAACTACATATGTGCATTGACATGACAGTGAATGAACTGAACAATAAAAGCATATCTGCTTTTTCATCCATCCCTAGCTTTCGTGCCACTCTGTGCTCCAGACAGCGAACTGAAAAGGAAAAACACACTGCCAAAGTGCTCCGGGATCAGTACAACTCACTGGGGCCCATAGGGTTGGAACTCTTCTTTTAATTTATAACATCTTAAAGCTTTTAAAAATATGAACTATACTTATTTTTCCCTGTCGGTCCTAATACATTGCTCAACCAATAGCTTGATTTTGGTGTAGGGCTTCCCTTTCTTTCCTAACAGCAGGAGATCCTTTTTCTTATACTTATCTTTAAAGGAATAGTTCACCAAAAATGAAAAGTCTGTCATGAATTACTTACCCTCATGTCGTTCCAAACCTGTAAGACCTTCATTCATCTTCAGAACACTAATTAAGATATTTTTGATGAAATCAAAGAGCTTTCTGTCCCTCCATAGACAACAACAACTTATTCAACAATTTCTTCTCTTCCATGTCAGTCTTCGAGAAGAAATTGTTGAATAAAGTCATTATTTTTGTTTTCTTTGTGCACAAAAAGTATTCTCATAGCTTCATAAAATTAAAGTTGAACCACTGATATTACACGCACTATTTTAACGATGTCCTTACTACCTTTCTGGGCCTTAAACGTGTCAGTTGCGTTGCTGTCTGTGCAGGGTCAGAAAGCTCTAGGATTTCATCAAAAATATCTTAATTTGTGTTCCAAAGATGAACGAAGGTCTTACAGGTTTGGAACGACATGAGAGTGAGTAATTAATGACAGAATTTTAATTTTTGGGTGAACTATCCCTTTAAATGTTACATATACCTCATTGCTAGGAAGACGCATGACAAACAGAAACAATAAGTGTTCTAAATTCAGTTAAAAATATCAAACATATTTAATATCCTCTGACTGGACAGTCTGAAGCTAAAAATTGGAGACTGTGCCCATCATACACTACGCAAATTTCTTGTGACTGTTTCTCGAGAACTAGTGTTTATGGCAAATCGCAGCTTTGTGGTTGTGTATTATATTCCAGTGTTTAGGGTAATGAGATGCATGAATTTCTAATTTCTTTGTATCACTGTTTCTCTACTGATCCAGCTGTCAGGAGATTATCACCATGATCATCTTCATTTTGATGGCAATTTTGTGGTTTACAAGAAACCCAGGTTTCATGCCTGGCTGGTCGTCACTGTTTCCTGAGTGAGTGTATTCACATTTATAAACTTCTTTTGATGTAGATATATTACTGTACTTAAAAGGAAGCCATCATTCCATTCAGTAATTGCCTTTAGATTTCTTATTTATCCTTTGTATATTGTTTTTTCTTCAGTTACCCAGGATACGCTACGGATGCCACTGTAGCGCTGTTGCTGGGTTTCACGTTCTTCATCATCCCCGCACACAAACCAAATGCAGAGCGCTACGGTACGGCTTACTCGTTTCCTTTGTGCACACTTGAAACCCTTCCAGATGATTAGAGGCTCACTATCGGCAGTTTTGTTGCTGATTAACGTTGTCGATCGCTGTGACAGAGGCCTTGATAACGTGGAAGGACTTCCAGGCCTGTATGCCATGGGAGATCAGTCTGCTTGTGGGTGGCGGTTTCGCTTTGGCTGAAGGCACAAAGGTAGGATCATGATTTAACCCAACTATATCTGTGAGAGAAAAAAAAGACAGAAATGAATAGAAAAGTACAAGGCCGCATTAATATATGAATCAATTAATGGTCCCTTTTACATGCCTGGATTCAATTAAACAGGCCAGTCTAATTCACTAGTGGCTTTGGACAGGCCTGGACAGCTCAATTGCACCCTTTACTCATAATCTTAAACATTCATTTCCTTTTAAAAGAAATAAAAGACGGATCACATCAAAGCCTTGTAACAGCGTGCAGCCCATTAACGTTGCGTGGAGAACAACAATTCCACTGTGTCACTCTCTGTTTTGCTTTGACGTTCCATTCAAGCTAATTACATGCCTCCATTATAAGACTGGCACTGAAGCACATCATTTCAGCATAACAAACGGCTCCTTCCTCATGTCAGTCGCAAAGGCTGGAAACAAGAGCATCTACTTCTTAATATTCTACTGGTGTAGGTAGGCTGGGGTGGGGTCTTATCATCAAGCCTCCAGCCCTGTTTTGATCCAGACACCCAAATGTCATGGCAAGACCAGTCTTTAAAATCTTCAAAGCAGAAAGGGTGACTACTGTGCTGCGTTCTCCATATGCAACATCAGGCTGTTTGGACGCCGTATCTTGACAAACAGCTAAATTGCAACTCCGGTCTCTGTTGACAAGCAGACAAAGAGATCTTGGTACATTTATGAAAGTGGGTTCATTTGGGTTCATGAATATCTTGATTGAACACTTTCACTTACCTTCTGTCTTTCAAAGATGATCTGATGTTTTCTCACCTGACAGATTTCTGGTTTATCAACTTGGGTTGCTGAATTGCTGACTCCCTTGGGAAGTCTTCCTCCTTTAGCCACTGTCACCATCGCCAGCCTTATTGTCACCTCTATCACAGAGGTGGCCAGCAATGCTGCCACGATGACAATCTTTTTGCCTATACTGGCCCCCTTGGTAGGTGTCATTTCAATTTATTACTTTTACATCACTTTTTTGGACCGTTCTCATCACAAATTATCTTTATTAGGCCGAGGCAATTGGAGTCAACCCTCTGTACATGCTAATTCCCACGGCCCTGTGTGTGTCCTTTTCATTCCTGCTTCCGGTTTCTAATCCTCCTAATGCCATTGTCTTCACATATGGTCATCTGACAAGTATGGACATGGTGAGTCCTCATGATTTTGTTCCTTTGGAAGTCATTTTGCATGCACATTTCATAATATGTGCATTATGAAAGTTGATCATAGCTCCATTGGTTTTAATGGGTCTACGATGTACTTAAGCTTACGATGCTTGTGGGAAACGCAACCCTATATTGTTCAGTAACTAAGCTTTGCATGGTTTTCTTTGTAACTATAGGTGAAGGCAGGGCTGGGAGTAAATGTTATAGGTGTTCTTACAGTCCTATTAGCTCTTACGACATGGGGAACACCTCTGCTTAACCTGGACACCTACCCAGACTGGGCACCAGTTGTAAACGGCACTGGAGTATGACCATCGCTGTAAATATTTTACAAATGTGGACATTTAGTTTTCAAATTACATGGGGATCCCTTGATGTTGGCTGAATTGTTGTCAGTGCAAATCCCACAATCCAAATGTTTTACTCATTTGGATCACCTGGGCAAGATTGTATGACCAGCTTGGATTAGGCAATACAACAGACTGAAAAGCTTTGGGTTCCATGACATGTTCAGTTTGAACGTCATTGTTTGTTTATATGTTTTTGTATTTTAAGCATTTTAATAATCTTTGTCATCAATGGCTCAAGTCCGTGATTTCTTTTACCATTTACTGTTTTTGAAGGTTTCAAAGAGACTAGTAAAATCTGTTAAAAACAAGATGCTTTTTATACAAAATGTATTATATTAAAAATATTTCTTTAGATTTAAACAGAGTTTGCAAGACAGGGTTAGTCCCGTCAGCTAACATAGCACTTAATGTTTTATATAATTGTATATTTTTGTTATACACTAGCCTGTACATATTTACGTGAACTGTATGAGTAGACTGTTGAAATTACATTGTGAACAAAAGAGTTAACAGTAAACAACAGACAAAATTTTCAAGAAAGTACACAGTCTCACTTTGAACATTAGACACAAACTCGCACATAACAGTGGCCAGAAAATAATAGCTATTGATTTTATGTGAGTTACTCAGCTGTTTGGCTTCTTTCAAAAAGTGAGCATTTCTAGCCAGTGCTCCTACTGAGCTTCAAAGGCATCAGTCAGAGAATTAGATGGTTTAACAGGTTTTTGGTTCAAATATCAATGAGAAATTTTGATTTTAACTTTACCTTGTTTATGTTTGTTTCAATACTATTTTAAAATTTGCTCTTTGAATGGAAACAACATCAAATTTGGTTGACATCCATTGTTCATACTGTATGTGCTTTTTCTAAAATGTTACGACTAAAACTGTGAGACGGTTACTTTCTGTCTTGTGTGGTGTTCATGTGTTTCACTGTTTTGGCATTTAAATAAACATCTGGAGCCATTCACAGTCATCATGTTTTAGCAAGAATTCATACTGATTTTAATAAACAATGCTTTGCAATCTGTAACAATGTTAATTGAACTGTGCACTGAGTGGATTGTCTCATGTCTAATTACTGAATCCCAAAATTAAATGTTTTGACAAATGTAGTCTGGGTGGCAGACTTATCAAAGAGATTCAAGAGGCAGATTAGCTTTGATGAAATGAGGTTACAGAGAAAAATTGTCATCTATTTCTGCATATCCGCAGTGGTGGCTGTTAAGCGATAAGTAATGCACCTACACAGAAAAATGGCTCTGAAAGTATATCTGTCTTAATAATATTTCCTTCCCATTTTAATTAGGGGGAAGGATCGCAAAACAAAATGGTATAATAATTAAAATATATGAGACTTTAAAGCTAATGTAAAACAAAAGAGGAAGCTCTAATGTGTCATTCGAATGGGCTTGGGCTAATATTTGTTCTCAGAGTGAGGCAGTGATGAGAACTAATTCTGTAAACCACCCACGTTATAAAAATTCATGTCCAGACCCTGTAGCCATTGCGATTCAAGGTCAATGTTCAGTTTCGTCTGAGGTAATGACAGCCTGTCTGAAGGGTCTAATCTGATTATGTATTATTTAATACTTACTTCTTATATACTTAATGATGGTGCAAGGACTGATGAGTTTAACAATCAGGAATAGCTTTTTTCCAAGCCTTATTCTGAGTCATTGCTATCATATAATTTCTCCCTGGGTGCACAGGTCAGCAAACTGAATATGAACAGTGGTTTGCTTTTATTGTTCAAATATTTTTCACATATATAAATTTCTATTACTTTGCCACTGAGTAAGGCGCCTTCTTACTGTTGTGACCTCTGGCTATGATTGAGGCAATTCACCCCCAAGTGACAGTCGAAGTGAACTTAATTTATTTACAGACTTGATATCCCCAGTAAAGGAACATTTACTCTCCTTTTATTTGAGATAATTTTCTGTTGTACAGAAGAGCATTTAGACAAAAATGGTTGATAATTCTCATTTTGCTCTCATATTTTAATTGGAGTACATGATTTTGGTTTGGTGGTTGCGGTTACATTTTTCAATTTCAATTTCATATTTAATTATCTGTGACTGAAAACACGCCTGTGAGGAATAGACAGCTTGTAATGTGTTGTAATAAGGAACATTTACTCTCCTTTTATTTGAGATAATTTTCTGTTGTTCAGAAGAGTATTTAGACAAAAATGGTTGATAATTCTCATTTTGCTCTCATTTTAATTGGAGTACATGATTTTGGTTTGGTGGTTGTATACTGTGTGGTCTGGTGGTTACATTTTTCAATTTCAATTTCATATTTAATTATCTGTGACTGAAAACACGCCTGTGAGGAATAGACAGCTTGTAATGTGTTGTAATGTTTTGCACTTTGCTGTTAATCATTCAGTTAATGGGATATTTCAAAGACTGTACATTTAACCCTCAGAGACATTTGTCATTTGTAAGAAATAACTTTTTTTGTGCATTATACACTAACTCAGTATCTGTAGGCCTATGTGTGTATATGCACATAAAAATATACACTTTTTATTTATTTATTTATTTTTTTTTAAAATCACCATTTCTAGTTTTTATCTTTTCTGTCTATACGTTACCTGCCAAGAGACTGGGGTATACATTGTCTTGTATAGTGAACTTGTTTGTCTATGTGGCAATTGACTGGCATTGGATTTTGACAAATGATCAGGTGCAGTGCATTGCTGAATTTATTAACGTTCCGACTGATTAATAGTGGTGTAAATTTAACACGAAAACATTAAAGGGATACTCCACCCCAAAATGAAAATTTTGTCATTAATCACTTACCCCCATGTCGTTCCAAACCCGTAAAAGCGTCGTTCGTCTTCGGAACACAATTTAAGATATTTTGGATGAAAACCGGGAGGCTTGTGACTGTCCCATTGACTGCCAAGTAAATTACACTGTCAAGGCACAGAAAAGTATAAAAAAAAACATCGTCAAAATAGTCCATCTGGCATCAGTGGTTCAAATTGAATTTTATGAAGCGACGAGAATACTTTTTGTACGCAAAGAAAATAAAAATAACGACATTTATTCAACAGTTCGTCTCCTCTCTGTCTTTCTGTGTCAGTGTAGCGCCATTTTGGAGAGCATCCGATGGACGCAAAGTGCAAATGCTATTCTCTGTCATGGATACGCGGTTTCCGTTCAAATCAAAGCGTAAATAAACATACAATACGTATCCATGCCTTACTGATGACAGAGAATTGCGTACGCACTTTGCGTCCATCGGATGCTCTCCAAAATGGACTTGGCAGTCAATGGGACAGTCACAAGCCTCCCGGTTTTCATCCAAAATATCTTAAATTGTGTTCCGAAGACGAACGAAGCTTTTACGGGTTTGGAACGACATGGGGGTAAGTGATTAATGACAAAATTTTCATTTTGGGGTGGAGTATCCCTTTAAAGTTGCATCGGTATCTACAGACTGCACCTTTAAGAAGAGAACCTCCCTGCCCACCGCCAATAAACACTACAAGAAGAAGAAGAAGAAGAAGGGAACCTCCCACGTGTTGCATGTTGTCAATGCCACAGGTTGCCTACCTGTCTCGCATAACTCTGCACAAACCTCCACAGCTCAAGCTCGCTCTCTCTTCATAAGAGAGAAATATGTGAATGTGGCTCAATCCAACCTTCTCCGAATCGCTCTTGGATTGACTCCGCCCTCAAAAGTCTCACGACTGACACATTTGACATTCTCTCAGAAAAAAACTCCGCTTTTGTGGTCGAAGTCATCAGAAACCTCTCGGGTTTCCTCGCTTTCCCACAGCTGAGAGGAGTTGTCGCCTCTTGAGTGTCGACTATGCTGGACCCGTCCTCCAGCGATGAATCTGAGGGCGAACTACCACCTGAGGACGAACCGCCCGTTAAAACTGGGAAACCTGTTAAAAAGAGTCCCAAACCTGAAAAGACGTCGGACGCACCGCGAACCCAAACCAAGGAACCGGTCCCTTCTCCCGCCGATGCGGACAAAACCGAGCAGGAGAGACTTAAGAAAGAAGAAGCGGAGAGGAAAATTAAACTACAAATTTATGTGTTTGTGTTGAGATGTATCGCGTATCCGTTTAACGCCAAACAGCCCACAGATATGGCTCGCCGTCAACAGAAGGTGAGTGACCGTTAAACCACTGTTTGGAATATTTCGCGCTTTAAATCAATGCGCGCGTGCCGCGCTCACCTCAATCCATTCAAACCGCCGCTGCCAAACCTGTTCGCTGAGGCAAACTTTTGTCTTTTTACACCCAACGCATCGGACAGGGTCTCAGTGTTTGGGTTCAATAGTTGCAAAGATTTCTTTTACAGGTTTTAAAGAATGGTCAACTGCAAATTCTTGCGCATCACACTTTTAAATGACTAGAAATGTGTTTGTTTACTCTGCTCATACAGTACCTATGTAACCTATCAACTATTTGGAGCATCAAGCTAAATTGTGTATGTAATGAAAGATAAAATAGTGCAAGTAAAGGTAAACAATGGTATCATGCTTAATTTTTAGATGATATGAAGTTAGAAAATGTTTAATTGGTGGTAGGTGATAGGCTATATTGCTTAAAATGAACCTTGTTTTTATTTATTTTGGTAACTTTCACACAAACTGCTATATATATAATAACAGCTGCAATATGCATGCATTCTATAGTGGCAGGAATGTAACAAACACATTTAAGCAATTCCTAATGGCATAAATAACGTTGCATACAAATATGTGAATTATTTATAATGTGGGAAAATCAATTAAAATGCAATGCGTTTTTTTTTTTTTTTTTTTTTTTTTTTTTTTTTTTTAGAGAAGAATATGCAACACTGTGCTCCATGCTAGAAAAGGATATTAAAATGACCAGCAGGATGTAGTGTGACCAATTTAAAAAAAGGTTTTTATTGGTTTATGGCATCCCTTCATATTTAAGCAGTTTGTTGTCATATTATATGCATCATGTGTTTAAAATGTGTACAAAATAGTTTTGTTGCCCTGAAGTAAAATCAAGATCACTGTAAATGTACAAAAATATTATTTTCATTATTTCAGGCCCTGTTTGGGATTCTCAGACTACCACACTGGTAATACTCTTTGGACAACCCCTAGGCACCCATTTGAAAGGGTAGTTCCCTGAGGAATTTGCAACTTCATGCAAGAACTCTAAAGATTGTCAACAATTCCCTCAGTAACCCTATCAGAAGGGAAAGGCTTTGAGGCACTTGAAACATATTTTGAACTTCAGTAAGTACACAATATTTGAGGCACCTTCAGAAGGGTGCCTAGAGGCTCTCAAGAGGGTTCTGACAGTGTGGCAGACTGAGGAACCCCAAATGCTGCCTCAAGTCTTCTTTTCATTTTTATGGTAAATGTTGCACCATTTTGCCTTAGGATAATAAAGCACTTGTCTTCACTTCACAAGTTCTTGCAGATGAGATGGATAATATTAAAGGGATGACTTGGGGAAAAATGGTCTTGGTTACACTGCATCATGGTCATTATAATATAATAAAATCATATATTCCATATAATTTTTTTGCCATGGTACATTGTGCAGAGGAATAGTTCCTCCAAGGTTGAAAGTGATCATCATTTGATCACACTCCTGTTGTTCCAAACCCACAAGTGCTTTTGTTAATCTTTGGAATGCAAATTAAAATATTTTTAACATTCTCCCATCATTTTTGACCATTAATTAAAAGTCTAGATAATCTACATTTTCAAGCTTTCAATTTGAATCAAATTGAGGGTGAGTAAATTGGTGATAGAATTTAAATTTCTGCATGAACTGTCCCTTTTTGGTACATATGAGAACAAGAACTTTAGTGGTTACCGTTTTGTTGTGAAATAATTTCTCTCCTCTCGGCATAAATCTAGAATCACTTATGAGAACAAGCACATATGCTATTTTTACCAGCACACACCCTCTACCTCTAATATACAGCTTTTGGAATCGACCTATTAAGTGATTTTAGTTTCTGCTTAATGCATGTAATCATACTTCTAAAACTGGGAATATCCTCAAAGCAATTGTTGAAAAAGGACTGATAATAACCTGTTATCAACTTTGCACCTGTGGGACCTGTAAATTACATTCCAATTCCAGGTGCTAATCTTAACTATTTTTGCTCTAATAAAGCTTGAGAAATACTTCTGAATTTTAATTTTTATGCATAGACTACCCATAAACAGCAGGTGGCAAATGAGAAAAGAGAAGCTTTTCCTCAAAATTATAATGTGTTCATGGTGATTTGTCAAGGAGAAATGTATTTGAGAAAGCTATCTGTTAGCATTCGCATTCAGCCACAGGAAATGATGTCATAATGCTAATTGGCTGAAGGCCCGCTATGTGACTATCCTGAAGGGCAGCAGAAAGGTATAAAGTGTATTCGAATACTTTTAGGAGCCCTGCAAAAACAAATTGGCACTGGAAAGACATCTACAATATAACGAAATTGTGCATCAAAATGACTAAGTAAGAAAACACAGACAAGTTTAAATGGCAGGCAATCAAGAATGTTGATTTTCGCATCCAGATAGTGTAGTTTTGCAATTTATCAGCAGGGATTCTTGGGTTCATGCTAACCAGCCAAACCTTGACCTCTTAGGGCCAGTTTAATAAACAGGGCAAATTAGTGCGAGAGCACAATTCCAAAACAGCGCAGAGGGGCGTGGAAATTTCTGTGGGTTACTAACAATGCGCAAATTAACGAACACAGATGCAACTTCTCATTTACAGATCGACCAACGCAATATACCAAGCACAGTGCAAATTAGAGTAGTCGCAAATAAAGAAGCCACAGTACGTTGAAAAGAACCAGAGGGCAATAAATGAAGGGTTGCAAGAAGTTTTGATAGACCTGGTATTGTGTGAATCCTAGTTGAGGGTTCCAAGTCATCTTTTATTTCCTGAAGCAAATAAAAATAACAAGGTTTGGCAAACGATATGTTCGGATAATGTGTTCTTCTGGCATTCCAAGTAAATTAATATGTGTGGAAAAAAATCCTCTCCCTACCACGCGCTCAATGTTCTCTGCGGTGCCTCCTCAATAATTGCAGCCATTTCAAGTGCAAAATAGTTTAAGACGTGCTTTTTTTGGGTGTTAAATAATGGTGCAAATACCAGTAATTTGACGAGTGCAAATGTTAGTAAATCGCGTTGCGTGATTCATTTTAATACTCTCCTCCAATAAGTTTTGCGTCTGAAAGGGAAACTCCTACAAATGCACATTCAGTAATGTCAGGCGCAAAAATAACTATGTCCACTCCTTTTCAGCGCTAATTCTGACTATTTTTATGTCAAAGACGGTTTGTGCTAGCGCAAACTGTTAGTAAATCTGGCCCTTAGTGGCTGTATTCATAAAGGCACATTAGTTATTCCAGTTTGTATGGTGGTCTACACTTTATTAATTTTTTCTTTACTTTTTATTTCATAAACTACACTTGTGTGGATTTCAAGTATAATGTATGTCATAAAAATACCACCATGTTAGTTTAGTTTACTTGAATTCTCTTCACATTAAACAAATGTACACTGTAGGTAGAAATAGTAAAAGAAGAATTCCTGGAGATCGGCTGATTTGTACATGTTTATTTCTTTACATGAAGTTTCAGAATCTTTACAAGTTCCAATAATATGAGTTTATATGATCCTCCATGTCATAAAGCGCAAAAGCAGAAGAAAGCTGAGTTATATGCATCCAATAAGACCCCATGACCTCCATTTATTTTAGAATTATGACCTATCATTCAATCAAAATTCTTAAGGGCACAATCATGGCCTCTCCGTAAAAGTCAGACGACACAAGTATCACTCTTATTTACACATAAAATCGAGAAGAAATAAATCTACCTTTAGTCTTTGTTGAATAAATATTCTCAGTTGGAGGCGATCTTGAGAGTAGCTAGGGGCAGATTATTGATTTTTCTGTCATGGCTCATAGAAATATCTTTGCTGCCTAAATGAGAAGGTAACCTTCCCAGCTTCGCAGATCTGATCAGGTGATATTCAAGTATTCCTTGAAGCACTATTTTCCTCCTGTATATGATGGAGGTAGTGAGAGGACTCCTTTACTGCCCTGCATGTGATCAGCCATCCTTCACTTTTGATATGCCACTCCACATGATAGAAGTCAGTCAGTGTAAGTATGCTGCCGGTTACACTTTCACAGTCACTAGGGACACCTCTTCCATCTTTTGAGCTGTCTAAAGTGTCTGAATGACTTTGTACAAGATCTTACGTGTGTTTTTATGCCGTGTTGAACTTGAAGGCATTGTTATGCATAATCTCACTGTGCTTCTTTAGTCGCAGACAACACAGTGCCTTTTAGAGTCTGTGCTATCAAAAGGTATCTGATCATGAAAGGTCATGCACTAGCATTGTAGTTTTGCGCTCTTTGGATTTAACCTTCTCTTTTGTTATGACTTCTCTTACAGTGTTTTTTCTTTCTTATTTACAGTCTTTGTGATAAGTAGCTTTGGGCACAAGGAAGCCAACATTTATGTGTTTTTCCCAAAGCCACCATGCTGTCAACCCACTTTTGTGTTATTCAAGTGCATTGCAGAGCTTTTATTTGGAGCACATGCTGTTAGACTGAAATTCAGTGCGAGCGAACAATGGATTTGAATATGGACATCTTGAATGTGTTGTGAAGCCTCATTTGGATTAAAACATGCAAATTATACCATATACAGTTTAAATGGATGTTTTGATTCTGGATTGGCTAGTGTACTAACTATGTTGGAGCTTTTTTTTTTGCATTTTGGGGCAAAGTGTGATCGTTATAACTATTTATGTAGTTATATAGCTTATTCCAGCACTATTTTTTAGTGAGATAAGACATATAGGAAAAGAGAAAAACACTTCTTAACTGCATTTTTGTATAGAAACAAACATGTTGACGCTTTTTATGAGAAAAAAGCCATACGTTTTTGTACAGACGTGGGCAGCTGAAAATTTCAGTTTAACGGAATAAAGAGTATAATACTTGTTTAAAAAAAATAAAACCTATTTTTCCCTGAAAAATTACATTCTGAGCTTTCACAGAAGCACAAAGTGTCCACATTGAGTGTCTCAGCTTCAAAAAATACAGCAAATTCACTGCTTACTGAGAAAACATTTGGTAATTTGTTTTAGCAAGTATTTTATTCTTTTTAAATTTCTTAATTCCCAGCATATTTAGTGATGATTACATGCTCCAGATATCAGGCTTAGCCTACATAAATTTGAGACAAGTGTAGCAAAAATGCAGCTATATTATTCTATATTATGCTTGATTTCTGCCACAGCAGTTTTTACTCAAAAACCTGAAGGGACAAGAGTCAACACATAACGCGTCTATTTAATGTATGTGATGCACATTTCAGTGCATTGCTATGGGATTCTGTCATGTTTTTTGCCCATGACTGACATGAGCCATTTTATTCACTAGACCCTGGCATCAGTAGATACTCTCCAAAAGTAGCTTCAGTCTATTCTCTTTATTTGAATGTAATCCACATTGCGCTCATTATTTGAATGTCATGGCCTTATATGTTGTTATTGCCACTGGCTAGTTCTGTAACCTGAAATATGGAAGGTGTAATAAAGGTGTCAAGATGTGCTTCACCTGTAAATAAAACAGACATCCCCACAGGCATTATCGCACATTACTGTCTCATGGCAAAAATAGGGCGTCATTAAATTTCAAAGGTAATTAAAATTCAAATTTAATGGAGAGGTGAAGGTAATCTGTTGCTAATCAGATTTTGTGTACTCATTCTTAATGGATTACTCACATGACTGAGAGTCAGAGAACCAGAAAGCCCCTCATGCACCTGTTCACATCGTCGTTAGTACGTTTCAAGGATCTTCCAGTGATATGCCAGTGTGGGAAATGTTTCATATAAAACTGTTGTGTAGTATTTCCCTTGACGATAACATGAATTATGTAGTCAGAATTGTAATGCTACAACATGTTTGATTCTAACAACACATTTTCATAAAGAAAAACAAACATCCTTGTGTTTCTGTTGTTACAGTTTTCCAGTGACAAAATTACCAGTTTGAGGCGACTTGAGCGATTTGGCGACTACTAATGTGATAGATCCACTATATAGTGAAGCTTCTACAGTTACAAACTGCATTCAGCTGTCATATTTGGGAGTTTTTGTGCCCATACTACTCAGTTTAACCTGCAAGCATTTCTATAAGGTAAAGATCTGGGATTTGACATTCCCATTGTGTAACTCTCTCTGAAACATTCCTTTATGGATTTGATTGAGTATTTTGAGCCATTGTATTGTTGCAGTCCATACGGTTCAGCTTCAGCCCTTTGAAAGATGCCCTCACATTCTTCTTCAGTAATGTAAAAGTCATGGCTAAATCTTTGATGACATGCTGGCCAGATTCTTATTTTTTTTTCTTTTGGGGTAAAAAAAATCAGCATGTTCTTGACAGGTTTCGTGAGATTCACCCGTGGAGTCTTATTCATTCATCTGCTAGCCAGTATATGATTGAACACTGCATAGCTAGAAGCAAGATGAACACACGGCGAGAGGAGAGGTTATATTGGATTATATTGGTTATATCAAAATTGAATAAGGATGCTGTTTAAATTCCAATTCAATTGTTACATTTTAATTGAGGTAGCAAACAGGATGCATATTTACAATTAAAATTTAAATGGAAGTAGAATTAAAATGAATAGAAATCATGTAACTTTTTAAAAAATAGAAATACACAGTTTAAGACAAAAATCGAATGTTGGCTTGACAAAGACTTTAAAACTGAAAGTTTGCAGTTTTATAGACCTCAAGAAAATATGGATAAATGGGTAAATGAAAAGATAGATATAGAAATACGTAGTTTATAGATGTCATGTTATTTGAAGGTGCTGTGTGTAATTTTTTTGACTGTATTTAAGCATAAAAATAATATGTTTGCAGATATTTAGGAAACATGCTAAGTTCACACACTTGTTTCTCCAAAAAACAATCCTACAGCCATTTATTCTCCTTTGAAAATGTGTGTTCCGTGTCGGAATATCTGTTTTTGTTTTGTTCTATGTGATTCTGCCCACTGCCAGTTTACCCAATAGTATTTCGACACCCAGGGTTGCCATTTGGTGGAAAATAGAGCGCATTGCAGCCATGGAAGCCAGCAAAAAATGTGAGTCAGGTACCTGACCTTAAAATCTTTGGCATCCATCTAAATTGTTTTATGACCAGAGGAATATTAACACACGGATAAATCAACTTATCAACTTACATTGTCATTTGTGCTTGTTCCTCTTGCGTATCCTCAAACTGGCAACCCGCGTGAGCGTCAAGTCTGATGAAGAGGGGCGGGAGAAACAATATTTTGAATTTGGACTGGAGTACCCATTTAAACCGCTAGCTGTCAATATTACATACTGCACCTTTAATGATTTTTGTGTGGCAGGGTGGAAGAACATGTCATTTTCCAGAAGGAATTACTTGCATTGAATTTTGTTGAATTAGCATTCAGCAAATTTCTCTTCTTGCCATTCTGGTTCATATTCCACTTCAATTTTCTCTGGGGCATAGCCAGTTCAATTCAGATTGAACTAATCAGCTGAAAGGGAGCCAGTTCTTCATTTTTGAATTTTGCTCAACCCTGCCATTGTGTAGAGAGTGAACAAGAAGGAACTCTAGATAGATTCCTAGGGTGGTGCTTTTTATTAGAGTCTGAACAAACATAGATTAGTAATATGTTGTCTATCGCAGTTTGTAAATTGAAAATATTTAGAAGAGAAACTATGTTTTATGATCCAAAGCATTTTGTAGCATCACCAAGTTTGATTTGATAAGTACATACAAGTATAAATACAGGAATGGCTACTAATACAGTATGTTTGGATACTGCTAATATGAGTAGGAGTGTCTGCTGAATAACTAAATCTAAATGTGAATATCTGCCCACTGGGAGACTAATCTCTGTTTATGAGCCAGATTCCCTGCAGATGAGAGCTAGCTTCTGTCCTCGCAAATTGTTTGCTTTCCTTTGCTTTACACTTTGACTGTCAAGTGGGCTGAGGCTTTTCTCTCTAGCTGTCTCACTGCATTTCTTTCATACCTTTTTCTCTCTGCATCCCTCCTTCTTCATTTTTTCAGTTTCTTTTCGCCTTCATTTTTTCATCTGTTCATTGTTTCTCAGTTTTCTGTAGAGAAGCCCCATATGTTTGCGCTCATGTGCTCACTATTATGATAGCTTATCCATTTCTTGATGGCGAACAGCAGCCTGGAAATCACTCTGATGGATGTCCCACTCGTTCCTCCACATATGTCTAATCCCTTGGCACAGTCTTGTGCATAGTTTTTTTGGCCTGCTTTCCTCTTCTGAATAGCTGTATGATTTAGTTTATGTAAGCAGACTTGCCTCTGTTTCTCCACAGGAGATGAGTCCATGACTCTGGCGGGGGAGATTGGCAGGCGGATGCCTCACTGGAGGCAGAGTCCCATCTTCTTTGTCATATTTCCCTTCCCTTGTCAGTTTTGCTCTCCATGAGATGCATATCTCTACACAGTGTTATGTAAGGCCATCTCCTTGCAGTGCAACAATAGGAAGTCACAGCGAGGTTCAGCGGGTGCTTGCCTCACTTGGCACTCTGCTCTGTGAGGCACGTTTAGGGCAAGTGCACTATATAAAAGAAGTATTCAAACGCTGACAGTTTGTGAGCAACTCACTGTTTGTGAGGAATCTGCAGGTAGGTTATGACCTTGCAGAAAAATCAGCTTTGTGAGAATCTTTAGAGAACAGCAGGTGCATAATGAGGCGGTGTGGAGTGGCAACAACTCTGAAATACAATTGTTGCGCTAGCTGAAATCTCTTGCATTGGGTAATTCCATTACCCACCTACCCACGTAATCTGCCTCCTCCTGAAAAAGGTTCAGGCTCTAACAGAAGCCAAGCAGGAACATTGCAGCGTGGCGAGAGTGCCATGGCATCATGCAGAGCAAAGACAATCTATCAGCATTACTATCTTATCTCTGTTGAGTTGCATTGTCGTCATTAATGATTTGTTTGTCCGGTATACAATGCCATCCGGATATCCGTACCTTATCCTCTATTCCTATTAAATTGTGGTCTATTTCTTGAATGATTTCAGTCAGTAAGATTCTCTCTGTAATGATGCCCATAGGGTTTTTAACATGCTCACCAAGCGCTAGGGTGTTGCTTCTTATTTAGTCACAGCCAATGGCAGATTTGCATTTGACACGCTTTGTACTTTCTCTCAATGTTAGGTAGTGTTTTATTTGGATTTACAAGAATTTGGTTGATGGGATCGAAATATCTGTTCAAGCATCATGCTATTCTCAATTTTTGCTTTTATAAGTCTTTCTGAGTTATTTTATAGATTATATACTGAATAAATCATGGATAAACAGCTGCAGCGAAGAAGCAAATGCTTACTTAATTGGGCAAACTGCTCTCGGAACACCTGTTGTCTCAAAACTGAGTCTTTCCTACTGGTTACATGATATGGTGTAGCCCACAGTCTTGTTGTTTTTGTGCCTTCAGTAGGACTTGATATAAATGCTGATCTGGAAGTTAGTAATTCTAAGGCAATATGAGAATACTGGTTTAAACAAAGACTTTACAGTATTAAAACGTCATTAACCAGCTTCCCAGGCATGTACTTTGTGTGTGTGTGTGTGTGTGTGCGTGTGTTTCCACTATTGATTGAATAAACTGTGCTTGGTTCAGTAGATCCTTTCGTGTGAAATTGGGAATGACACTTTATATAAGCGATCATTCTGACTTTCATGCCTTATCCGTCAGCTTGCACTATACTCTGATTCAGTTTTGTGTGTTACAGTACATGTTTTAAACTCTTCTTTTATGAATGGTTGTGCTCATAGACAGATGCTTATTCACTTGCATGTGAGCATGACTTCAACTTTAACATTTTAGAAACTGTCAATGTTTCATTCAGGTACTGTTTTTTTGTTTTGTTTTTTTTTGTCTTTTTGTTTTTTTTTGCCCTCCATTTCAAATCTTGTGCATGGACATATTCACAAATGTCAAAATGGACAAATGTCAATAAAATCTTTTTTTTTGTTTTTGGTTTACTGTTTGAATGATTACACTTAGTCTCCTGTTTCCAGCTATTTTGTGAGGCCACTGAAATAAATATAAATTTAAGTATTGAAGTATCCTTTTCTTATTCCTCCACACCTAACACAGATTTCTTTGGTCATTGTAGTGATATGAAGTGGAGAGCCTTGAGTCTCTTGAGCGCAGATTAAGTAAAGAGCTAGAAAATCAAGGCTTCAGAGAGGGCTTGAGATATGAGAGAGCGCAGATCAGGAGATTGAGGGGTTGGCTCGGCCACTTTGAAGAGTGACAGAAGGTCGAGAGCGTGAAGAGGAAGAAGGGCTTGTCAAGGGACTCAGGTCAGAAGCATAACTGCAAGCTCCTTATCTGGGTAACTGTTCTCCACTTGCCAACATTTTGCCTGAGGATGCCTCCGGAAGCTCCCTCTTCCCTCCTGCATCATGTTTTGCGTGACTCAGAATAGTACCAGAATGGGGGCTGAAAACGGAAAGCGAGGAGGAGTGAAGAGATTGAGGAAGCGGATGCTGCTTAATGAGAGGAGGTGAAAGTGAGCAATTGGCCATAAAGGACATCTGTATGCAGATAAATGCGCCTCAGTCACCACCTACGTATGCTTGAGAGACAGCATGCCAATATATCACTTCAATGAGGGACAATCTCTGGTACCGAGATGCTGGAAACCAATAAGCAGAGATTTGAATGCTGTCCACTCTGAAAAGGAATAGTGTACCCAGCTACAATGAGTCCTGCTGGATTGCATAGATGTAAACAAATTAAATGTACTGTATTTAATTTGATTGCAACAAAAACAAGACAGGGTAGAAGTCTGATTTGTTGTCTTAAGGTCCCATCCCATGTTTTGCTGTCCACTGGAACTGTCGGCAAAACTATCGACATCCAGGTACACAACAGTACAACATATTGAACAAGCTGTAGTTCTGTTCTTTGCTACCTTTTTTTCGCTTAAAGGGATAGTTCACCCAAAAATTTAAATTCAGTTATTAATTACTCACCCTCATGTCGTTTCAAACCCGTAAGACCTTCGTTCATCTTCGGAACACAAATTAAGATATTTTTGATGAAATCCGAGAGCTCTGTGACCCTCCATAAACAGCAACACAACTGAAATGTTCCTGGGCACAGAAACGTAGCAAGGACATTTGTTAACAGTTCATGTGACATCAACGGTTCAACCGTAATTTGACGAAGCTACCAGAATAATTTTTTTGCCATTGTGGAGAGTATTACGATGCATGCGCGAGCTTTCCTCTAAATGTGTCCTCTATGTGATACTCTCCACAATGGTGGCACGCTGACGGGACGAGGAGGAGAAGAGTTGTTGACTAAAGTCATGTATTTTTGTTTTCTTTGCGCACAAAAAGTATTCTCGTAGCTTTGTAAAATTACGGTTGAAACACTGATGTCACATGGACTATTTTACAGATGTCCTTGCTTCATTTCTGAGCCTGGGAACATTTCAGTTGTGTGGCTGTCTATGCAGGGTCAGAAAGCTCTCAGATTTCATCAAAAATATCTTTTTGTGTTCCAAAGATGAACGAAGGTTTTACGGGTTTGGAACGATATGAGGGTGAGCAATTAATGACAGAATTTTCATCTTTGGATGAACTATCCCTTTAAGTCAAATTGCACCTTCAGAATCAACAATCAAAAAAGAAAGGCCAGAATCAACAAGTTTTCTTTCTCCATCCATTTGTGTAAAAAGGTACCAGGATAACAAAAACGTAAACACGTGTCAAACTTTCTGATGGTTTGTATCTGAGACTCATAGTGTTATTCAAGGTGACTCTCCAACAGACAAGAACACCTTGCTTGCTTCCCTCAACAAGTTATGACATTCTCAAAGCAATGTGAGGGTTCGGAAATAAGCAGGAAAAGCTGAAAACATGGTGTGGGCGTGTAAACGTACACTCACACACAGTATGCAGCTCTTTATCAGTGGTGAGCAGAGAGCAGCTTCAGGGCAACGTGAGTCGTGACAGACCTGTAGGACAGCAAGATGCACCGTGGTACCTCTCCCCTGCTGCTACCCACAACGCCTTCGCTGTGAGTTCCCGTGGGAAAGGACCAGCGAGATCCAAACATGACACAAGTAATCAGTGTTTTCGCCTTAGCAGATGGTGGAACACAATAGGAAGGGACAAACACTTCGCAAGAGGACTAGACCTTACCTAAAAAAGTAAACTTCACTTTCAGATAGATAAAATTGGTTTGACTTAATGGCAGACGTATTGACACCGTTTGGATTTCCGGGGTTAGTTTTCAAGCAAGCTTCGGTGCCAGTCTGCATCACATCATCTCCTGTCCACATCCATGTGTCAGACCACTGACAGCATTGTCAGACAGTTTGTCAGGATAATTTGATATGACATGACACGACAACTTGTAAGCTCTGACAGGTAGCACATACAGTATATACCTACTTAATTACTCATGGTGCTGCTTGTGAAGGATTTTGGTACTTTTTTTTTCATGGTTATCCACCCACTACATTCTACTGGTCGAGCTATTTTAAGTCAGGCATTTGTGTGGGCTCCTATCATTTGAGTCTGGTTCTTATTGCTGGCCTGGAGAGCTATTCTGTTTCATGTAGTGTCTGCATCAACTGCAACCTAATTGTGCCACTACTTAGAAACCCTCTTATCTTTGAAAGAATAGCCATGGGGAGATGTTTTCCTTTTTTCTTTTATTTTCCATCTTCAATATCATTCAGCCCATCGCTTGACTTGTCTGAATGTCTGATCTTTGTCTTTGTTCCCTGCTGTCTCTTTTTCTCTGTAAGTGTCTTCAACTTTCTCTTTGCAAGTCACTCCCAACCTATTCTTCTGAGTTCTGTCCTACTTGATTTATGTAAAGTCAATATGAAATCAAGATTTGACACAGTTTACTTTTTCCTAGTCTTATTGTGCTCATTATTTCAAAGGAAAACATCTTTGTAATGTTTTATCATAGTACTTCACTACAAAGGCTGTTGGTTAATGTTAAATAATGTAGTTAATTTAGCCTTACTGAAATCTTGCTAATAGTTTATAGTTAATGGAGTATTTTAAATCTTGTTAGCATTAATGTAACAACAGTTATGGAAGTAATAGCAAAAAGGTGGATTGAAAAAAAAAAAATATTTCCATTGAGATGCTTTCAAGAGTGAACTTGACTTTCGTCCTCCTCTTCCTGGTCACAAAGCCGTTTCAAAAGTGGCTCAGGGTGGCATTTCAGGAGGAGAGTAGTTTTCTACAGTCGACTGTAAACTTTGTAGAAGGATCTGAAACCTCTTTTTCATGGGCCAATTATTTACCATTAGATAAAATGTTCCTCCCAATATTTATTTTTTGTTGTTGAATATCTGGTTTCACTTCAAAATACATCACATTACAGAAGTTAAATGGGTTTAGAATGCTGTTGTTTCATGTTGGCTTTAATCACAGACAGATACCAAATGAAGACCTCCATTAAAGGGATAGTTCACCCAAAAATGAAAATTACCCCATGATTTACTCACACTCAAGCCATCCTAGGTGTATATGACTTTCTTCTTTCAGACAAATGCAATCAGAGTTATATTAAAAATGTCCTGACTCTTCCAAGCTTTATAATGGCAGTGAATGGCTGTTGAGATTTTGAAGTCCTAAAACATGTAAACATCTATCATAAAAAGTGCTCCACACAGCTCTGGGGGGTTAATAAATGCCTTCTGAATTGAACCGGTGCATTTGTGTAAGGAAAATATCCATATTTAAAACTTTATAAACCACATTCACGAAAGAGTGATATTCCAGTGGATGATGTAGGACGTATGCAAACGTATGCAGTGGAGAGAGCAAAACAAAACACCGGTCACGAATTAGAAGTACAAAACGAGGATTTGTAATGAAAAATGTCAGAGGGTTTCGATATAAGCCAAGAAGAGACTGGTTTTCCTTTGCTGTAAACAAAAATTGGTTCTCGTAAGACTAGCATATTCTCACCGGAGTTTACGCTATGCCTACGTCCTACGTAATTATTTTTTTCAGATTATAGTTTATAAAGTTTTAAATATTGATATTTTTCTTACACACACACATCACTTCACTTCAGAAAGCCTTTATTAACCCCTTGGAGCCATGTGGAGGACTTTTTTATGATGGATGGACATACTTTTTGAGCTTCAAATCAACACCCATTCACTGCCATTATAAAGCTCGGAAGAGCCAGGACATTTTTTAATATAACTAGGACGGCTTGAGAGTGAGTAAATAATGGGGTAATTTTCATTTTTGGGTGAACTCTTCCTTTAAAAGAATGGTCAAAGTACGCACATCCAAAATGTCTTGGCCAGGTGCAAGATCAAACTTAAAAGTGGCAACGTTTCGGTCAAAGACCTTCGTCAGGCAAACACATACATGCATGTATGTTTTCCTGACGAAGGTCTTTGACCAAAACATTGTCACTTTTAACTTTTTTTTTAATAAATGGAGAATAACAGTGTATAGATCCTTTTTCTATTATTTGATGAACTCTCCCTTTAAACAATGACAGGAAATGACTGAATAAATAGCAAGTCAGAGAATTTCTTTCCTGACCTTACGTTTCTGACAGTAAATGGTGCTGGTAACTTTCACTTAGAGAGCAATCCTGCAGACCATTCAGAAAGTTTGATTGTTGCCCTCAAATATTGAGGTTTACAACACTCCAAACCTAAATGTAGGCAGACTTTGGTTTGATTTGGCAATGCGTTTCCACTAATGGACTTGAACAAAGGCTCGTGGCGGAGACAGGAGCAGCCATCAGGGTTGTTAGCTCTGCATGTTGTTCTATGATAAATGTCTGCAGTGTTTCTTCTCCATTAGCTACCAATGGTGCCGGTGGGAATCACTGTCGTATACACATACACACGTTCTCTCCTCACTCTTTATTGCGCTCTTTGTTTCTCTCTCTCTCTTTGTTTTTGCCAGTTGATCCTTATAGGAATTGCTAGGGGTGGATGTTTGTTTAGGAAAAACTCAATCACAGGTAGACATGAGCCTATATGGAGTGGAGGAAGCTTGTGAGTTAGCTTCTGGTAGAACTAAATCATTTTTCTATAACTAAGTCAGATTTAACCCTCTTGTGAGTATGTAGTAATTGTTCAGATGGCAGGGTTGTAAGTTCCTAGGCTGTGTTCAGCATGGCAAAATACTACAGGTGCATCTCAATAAATTAGAATGTTGTGGAAAAGTTCATTTATTTCAGTAATTCAACTCAAATTGTGAAACTCGTGTATCAAATAAATTCAGTGCACACAGACTGAAGTAGTTTAAGTCTTTGGTTCTCTTAAACCCATTTAACTTCTGTAATGTGATGTATTTTGAAGTGAACACAGCCTTGTGATGATTTTGGCTCACGTTTAACTCTGATTGCATTTGTCTGAAAGAAGAAAGTCATATACACCTAGGATGGCTTGAGTGTGAGTAAATCATGGGGTAATTTTCATTTTTGGGTGAACTATCCCTTTAATGGAGGTCTTCATTTGGTATCTGTCTGTGATTAAAGCCAACATGAAACAACAGCATTCTAAACCCATTTAACTTCTGTAATGTGATGTATTTTGAAGTGAAACCAGCCTTGTGATGATTTTGGCTCACATTTAACAAAAACCCACCAATTCACTCAACAAATTAGAACATGGTGACATGCCAATCAGCTAATCAACTCAAAACACCTGCAAAGGTTTCCTGAACCTTCAAAATGGTCTCTCAGTTTGGTTCACTAGGCTACACAATCATGGGGAAGACTGCTGATCTGACAGCTGTCCAGAAGACAATCATTGACACCCTTCACAAGGAGAGTAAGCCACAAACATTCGTTGCCAAAGAAGCTGGCTGTTCACAGAGTGCTGTATCCAAGCATGTTAACAGAAAGTTGAGTGGAAGGAAAAAGTGTGGAAGAAAAAGATGCACAACCAATCGAGAGAACCGCAGCCTTATGAGGATTGTCAAGCAAATCGATTCAAGAATTTGAGTGAACTTCACAAGGAATGGACTGAGGCTGGGGTCAAGGCATCAAGAGCCACCACACACAGACGTGTCAAGGAATTTGGCTACAGTTGTCGTATTCCTCTTGTTAAGCCACTCCTGAACCACAGACAACGTCAGAGGCGTCTTACCTGGGCTAAGGAGAAGATGAACTGGACTGTTGCCCAGTGGTCCAAAGTCCTCTTTTCAGATGAGAGCAAGTTTTGTATTTTATTTGGAAACCAAGGTCCTAGAGTCTGGAGGAAGGGTGGAGAAGCTCATAACCCAAGCTGCTTGAAGTCCAGTGTTAAGTTACCACAGTCTGTGATGATTTGGTGTGCAATGTCATCTTCTGATGTTGGTCCATTGTGTTTTTGAAAACCAAAGTCACTGCACCCATTTACCAAGAAATTTTGGAGCACTTCATGCTTCCTTCTGCTGACCAGCTTTTTAAAGATGCTGATTTCATTTTCCAGCAGGATTTGGCACCTGCTCACACTGCCAAAAGCACCAAAAGTTGGTTAAATGACCATGGTGTTGGTGTGCTTGACTGGCCAGCAAACTCACCAGACCTGAACCCCATAGAGAATCTATGAGGTATTATCAATAGGAAAATGAGAAACAAGAGACCAAAAAATGCAGATGAGCTGAAGGCCACTGTCAAAGAAACCTGGGCTTCCATACCACCTCAGCAGTGCCACAAACTGATCACCTCCATGCCACGCTGAATTGAGGCAGTAATTAAAGCAAAAGGAGCCCCTACCAAGTATTGCGTACATATACAGTAAATAAACATACTTTCCAGAAGGCCAACAATTCACTAAAAATGTTTTTTTATTTGTCTTAAGTATTCTAATTTGTTGAAATAGTGAATTGGTGGGTTTTTGTTAAAAGTGAGCCAAAATCATCACAATTAAAAGAACCAAAGACTTAAACTACTTCAGTCTGTGTGCACTGAATTTATTTAATACACGAATTTCACAATTTGAGTTGAATTACTGAAATAAATGAACTTTTCCACGACATTCTAATTTATTGAGATGCACCTGTATATTACTCTTTCTATTTTTGACGTTTGGAAGTATATAATGTATACTGCACATAACATGCACTATACATATGCATGCATGCATATGCATTATTTATATATATATATATATATATATATATATATATATACACACACACAGTGCTGCTTGAAAGTTTGTGAACCCTTTACAATTTTCTTTATTTCATGGTGTGCATGACAGAGTTGCAAGAAGAAAGGCAATGTCTATGAGGCCATGGAGTAAAATTTCACAGTCTAACTTCCTGGTTGTAATAATATCTCCTTAATCTGATGTTTGTTTGTAGATTGTTTTGTTTCACGAAAGTGTTATCTAATATTACATTCTGGTTTTTCAGTGGAGAGATGCATTGAGACATGTTTGTTGAAGGAGATGTGAGTGTGTGTTTGATTAGTAGGAGGAGTGTATGTTTTGTCAAGGCTTGGGACAAGAGTTCCAGGTGACACCTGTTCCCTGATGGCCTTGTGGACTTACTCGCTTGAGCCTCGTGACATGTTGGAATGAAGGAAAAGTTACCGATTTTATCAGCAATCACTATAATTCATGCCAGTATTTTAGTTCCTTGATGGATTTAAAGAGATAGTTAACCTTAAAAATTAAAATTCTGTTATCATTTACTCACCCTCATGTCATTCCAAACCTGTATGAGTTTCTTAGTTGAACACAAAAGAAGATATTTTGAAGAATGCTGGTGCATGCCACATTTACTTCCATAGTATTTCTTTCCCTACTATGGAAGTCAATGGGCACCAACAAAGGTTTGGCTCTTCAAAATTCTTCAAAATATCTTCTTTTGTGTTCAACATAGGAAAGAAACTCATACAGATTTGGTATGACATGATGGTGAGTAAATGATAACACAATTGTCAGAACTTTTAGCTTCATTCTGTGCCTGTGTAACAATTTTATGTTTTCAACATCCTCTTAATACCTTTTAATTTCGCTAAATTGTATCTCTAATTTTGGCGACTTAGCTTGAAATACTTCAGACGTATTTTTAGTCTAAAAGATGATCTGAATGTCTGTACTCATCAAGGAAGGGTGGCAGCTGGTATTTGTCTCATGATTGGTGTTTTGCCCTTTGCTGCTGATATAAAAAACAGAAGGCGACTTGCTGCAGCAGCCAGGCTGGTCCTTGGAAGCCGACTCTTGCCACGCAGTGGATGATGTTGCCATGACGATGTGAAGGGGTTGTCATGCTCAGGGAGTGGCAAAAGCAAAACGCCATCAATGGAAGGAGAACAGAAAGAAATTTTAAGAATGAGAAAATGGAGACCATCTGCATAACAAGCTTGTGATATAACAGCAAAAGAAGCTCATAAACCTGTACTAAGTGAGAAGTTGTATACATACAGTAGATGAGGTGGTCTCACGGCCTCAGAAGCCTTTGGGAGCATTAATGATGTTTATTAAGTGCTTTTGTTGTGTTTTTGGGTGGGTGTGTGAACTATAGTAAACCTGAACTCTAAGGCTAAAATGCTTTCGCCCACCACAGTCACCATTTGAGAGATTTTTTTCTGAGCTGATGTTTCACTGTTAGCACCACAAACCAGTAAACTTTTGATTTCTGTCCTCATGTGAATTACCTCTCCATCAACCAGGTTGTCCTGGGCTGATTTTACACTTGCTTTTGAAAAAATTCAGTTTGATTTTATGGATGGCACAATATATCTGTATTGCATTATACCACAGTATCTGGCTGACACTCCAGCACTATTCTTTTGGCCATGATAATCATGTTGTGAAAATCTGATATCTTGACGACTGCTTGACAGGTTGATTCCACTGTCTTTGTTTTCTTTGTGAATCTCTTATCACTATTTTCATCATATCATTTGGCTTACAATCAAGGGATATTTGCCTGCTGTATACCACTATGTACAAATGGCAGCTACTGGAGACCCTCAGAAAACTACTTTGACACCAGACAATATTAGTTCATTAGACATCAACCAGACTCGTGTTCACCACCTAAAGTTTTGTGAAAAATACTGTCATGCTTTTTTCACACTGTCAGCATCTTGCAGTTACTAGAAGTAATGTTATTTAATGCCATTTAATGGTTTTCAATGCTATTTAAGCTGCTTCTTCTGAGACAAAATTTGGACTATCTCCTCCTAGAGTTTTCAAGCTAGAACCACCAAACTCGGGTCAGACCTTCAGACTGGTCTGACTAGGGTTGCTGTATCTTTTCTAATTGATCCGTCTTACAATTTTCGTTAAACAGACAATCAAACCTATGAAAAGTCCCATAGACTTTCATTGAGGGGGTTAAAACTTTTGTACAATGAAATTTGTAGAGTGTTTAAGCCGTCTATCGCTATCAAAGCTTAATGACTATCCTAGGACAACGTTAAATCATGTTAGCAACATATTAAAACATACTAATCATGTTAGCAACATGTTAATTGTGCTAAAACATGCTAACAAACATGCTAGTCATGCTAAAAACATGATAGCAACATGTTAAATCATGTTATCAATGTGCTAAATTGTGCTGCAACATGCTATCAACATCTATCTAATCTATCTATCCAAACTTTCAAACATCAAGCTTTTACAGCTGCTTCAAATTTTCAGGCTAGGCGTTCTCAAGCCAACTTCAAAGTTTGTTCACAAAATTATTCATTTAGTTTTTACTGCAGCACATCTCATTTCAAATGATATGGCTTGTTGCACAGCCTACTGATCACATTAGATGACCTCAAGTGATAAGATTGCTGTCTGTGTGCACTACGGCAGGCACAATAGAAATAACGTACTCTGTTACAAACGTAACCTCGGTTCCCTGAGATACGGGAACGAGTACTGCGTCTTGCTAGACGCTTATGGGAAAAAGTCCTTTTTTCTCCTGACTGAAGACATTTTAATCATGCAGTGAAACTGCACGGCCATTGGTTCGTGCAGTACCTTTTAAAAACGAACCAATGGCTCGGCAGCGGTGCTGCACAAACCTATGACTACGAAGCCCGCCAAAGCCCATCAGAATGGGCGGAGTCATCTGGTTATATAAGCGGCTGCTTCGCCATAGGATTCAGGTCATCTTCAACTGAAGCGACGACCGAGGCGTGCAGCTGCAAGGCACGGCTAGCAACGCAGTACTCGTTACCGTCTCAGGGAACCGAGGTTACGTTTGTAACTGAGTACATACCCTATCGATACTTTACTCGTACTGCGTCTTGCTAGACGCTTATGGGAACAGTACAATCACGCCGTGCCAATGCAAAGGAACAACTAATGGTAACCCTTGTTCTGGGCACCGTAGGGCCCAAGGAGACAAGGATAAAAACCCCACAGACTAACGGGTTAAACTCTACTGAGGTTCGCCTGGCCTGAGTAACCGTTCCTAGAAATTCGCGCAGCCTCAGCCATATCGGGGCCAAGAGCGCGCGAACAAGTCATCTGATGAGCTTGGTACCATGTCCAGTCTCGACCCAGACGAGCTTATGCCCTTATGCAGAAAGGACTCTTGCCTGTAAGGCAGGGACATCCAGGCTATAAAACCTAGCAAAAGTGGACAGCGAAGCCTAGCCGGCCGCTTCACGAATTTCTGCAATGGACACACCGCTAGACCACGCCCAGGAGGAGGCAATGCCTCTGGTTGAATGGGCTCATACTCCGATGGGGGATTGTAGGCCCAAAGAAGACTAAGCTAGCGAGAGAGCGCCAATTATCCACTTAGATAGTGTCTGCTTCGTGACCGAGTGCCCCTTGGCACGGCCACCGAAGCCAACAAAAAGCTGTTCTGACTGCCTGAACTGGGCGGAACGCTCTATGTAAATCTTCAAAGCCCTGACGGGGCAAAGAAGTTTCAACTCCTGGTCCTCCTCCTAGGTGGGGCAAGCACACAGAGGTTGATAACCTGTGCTCTGAACGGGGTGGAGAGCACCTTAGGTACATAGCCATGCCTTGGTTTCAGGACGACCTTAGAGTCGCCAGGCCCGAATTCCAGGCAGCTAGGGCTTATGGAAAGCGCCTGCAAGTTACCCACTCGTTTAACCGATGCTAAGGCCAGTACCAAGATGGTTTTAAACGACAGGGACCGGAGGTTCGCAGACTGCAGTGGCTCGAAGGAAGGGCCCCTCAGGGCCCTCAACATGGTCGGCAGGTCCCACATAGGGAAAGTGAGGGGCCGGGGTGGATTCAGCCTCCTGGCACCCCTCAGGAAACGAACCACTAGGTTGTTTCTGCCCACCGACTGACCTGCTATAGGTGTATGAGAAGCCGCTATCTCTGCTACATACACCTTGAGTGTGGATTGGGAATGACCCTTATCCAACAGCTCTTGCAGGAAAGACAGTATCACCAATACGTCGCAGACCAGCGGGTCCTCGCCGTGGGCTGAGCACCAGGTGGAGAACACTGACCACTTAAGAGCATAGAGACTTCTCATAGTCGGAGCTCTAGCCTGGGAAATAGTGTTCATAACGCACTCCGGGAGACTGATAGTCTCCCATCGAGTGGCCACAGATGTAAGGCCCACAGCTCCAGCCTGCGGTGCCACATCATTCCGTTTGCCTGGGAGAGGAGATTTCGCCTCAGGGGAATGGATCACGGGGCTGCCATGAGCAGCTGTGACAGCTCTGCCAACCAATGTTGGTTCCTCCAGAGCAGGGCTACCAGGAGCACTTTGCGTTGCTGTTCCCTGATTCGACACTCCGGGGATGGCTTGCCATGCCTCGGGTCCGGAATGACAGGGGTTGAATTGATACGAGTGCCTGGTCACTGCAAGGGGACACGGTACTCATGAGAAATAGACAAGGAAAACTGCTCTTTTTGAAAAAATTTGTGTTTTATTTTTCCCGCTATAACAGTGGCTCGCCGCTTGAACGGGCCCACAGTCGGCAGCAAACACATTGCACACTGCACCCAGAGTTGAACGAAGTGACTGGTGGCACATGAGAGGCAGCTTGGGGGGTGGTCTGGCTGCAGCAAGACTTGACCCCCTCCTCTTTCTTCCCCCCAGATCAGGAGGACGCCGGAGGCGCCGGATCCAGCACTACCTTAGGCCGGGGACCCTGGTGCTTCGGGAAGGGGTAGCGTCTGCCCGAGCGAGAGCGTCTTTGAGGCTCTGGTTTGGCTGGCTGGACGGCGGTGACAGCCGCGGGTGCAGTCTTCGCGGACTGGAGAGTCAGCGTAGTCTTGGGGCGACTCGTAGCAGCTGTGGATCTGGAACGCTTCGGAAGGAAGTGTCTCATAGCCTGAGCTTCTGTGAAGCGCTCAGCGAAGCCTTCAACGGCTGGCCCGAACAGGCCGCTGGGGGAGACCGGGGCGTCAAGGAACGGGGCCTTGTCAGCGTCCTTGATCTCCGTCAGGTTTAGCCACAGGTGGTGCTCCCACACCACAAGGCTGGCCATGTAGCGCCCAATTGCCTGCGCCGTGGTCTTAGTGGCGCGTAAAGCCAGGTCCGTCGCGCTCCTCAGCTCCCTGAGTGACGCGGAGTCTAAGCCTGACTCGTCGGTGCTGGAGTTTGGCTTGAAAGACCTGAAGGACCGCCATTGAGTGAAGAGCCGAGGCTGCTTGCCCAGCCGAGGTGTAGGTGCGTCCAGCAAGGGCTGAAGTCATCCTACACGGCTTCGAAGGATGGGTGGCCTTCGCCTTCCAGCCGATGGCAGTGGGCAGACAGAGATGTGTGGCGTGGTGAGGGCGGATGAAGTCGAGGTATGGAGGCGGGCAGAGTATGGGGCGCGCCACGACCTCGTGATCTCGTTGTGTACCTCCGGAAAGAAAGGAGAGGCTCGCTGGCGAGGGGCTTGTCGGCTCCCCGGCAGGAACCATTCATCCAGACGACTGCGGGAGGGTTCTTCGGGAGGAGACCACTCCAAACCCAGCTCTTCGACTGCCTTTGAGAGGATGCGGAGCAGTTTGGCGTCCATCCCGGCCTTCGGGTCGCTGGACTCGGACGGCGGCAGGGGGCGGGGTCGGTAGTCGAGTCCGACAGCTCCTCTGCGTCCGAAGCTTCTAATGACATATTGTCACCCAGCAGCTCTTCATCACTCCCTTCAAACAAGACCAGATTGCTCGAAGCAGCAGAGGGACACTGGTCAGGCTGAGAAAAGAGGACGGGAGAAGCCTCTCTATGTGGAGAGAGCGAGGTACACGAGCAGTCATAGGTTTGTGCAGCACCACTGCCGAGCCATTGGTTAGTTTTTAAAAGGTACTGCACGAACCAATGGCCGTGCAGTTTCACTGCGTGATTAAAATGTCTTCAGTCAGGAGAAGAAAGGACTTTTTCCCATAAGTGTCTAGCAAGATGCAGTACGAATAAAGTATCGATAGGGAACAATATTGTCGCAGTCTATATAGAAAGTTTGGAAATTTGGTTGCTGTTGTTTTTTTTTTTTTTTTGTTTTTTTTTTTTTGTTTTTTTTTATGACACATGGCCACCAGCATTAAGGTGCAATACTGCTACCTACTAAATACTTAGTTTTACATTTACATTTAGACCAGTGTTCTCTTGAAAGAATAGATTTATTCCTGTCAAACACGGTAGCCTGCAAGAAGCTTGCAATCCATGTTTTCTGTACACTGATTTGCAGTGAAAAATAAAAAAATGAAGAATATGAGGGCGAGATGGTTGCTTGCAAAAGCTGTGTGTGCATATGTTTTGTTGCAGGTCTATGACTCCACCCCCTGAACTTTCCCTTGCCCTGTATCTTGCACTCTCATTGATTGTAGGTCACTGCCGCTGTCATTTCCACTCCAAATATGTTTAAGACTGTAGGACTATGAGTCGCTGACAGGTCCAGATATTTAGCATGCTCTCAGATCACATCTTTGATTACACACTTTACGCGATTATCACTTGCGTGAACGAGCACTGATTTTCCTCCAATTCTGGGCATTTGTCGGCAATGTCCACAAAACTGTCAGCGAATAAAAATCATTACATTGCATAGTGCATACAAAGTATACAGGTGCATCTCAATAAATTACAATGTCGTGGAAAAGTTCATTTATTTCAGTAATTCAACTCAAATTGTGAAACTCATGTATTAAATAAATTCAATGCACACAGACTGAAGTAGTTTAAGTCTTTGGTTCTTTTAATTTTGATGATTTTGGCTCACATTTAACAAAAACCCACCAATTCACTATCTCAACAAATTAGAATATGGTGACATGCCAATCAGCTAATCAACTCAAAACACCTGCAAAGGTTTCCTGAGCCATCAAAATGGTCTCTCAGTTTGGTTCACTAGGCTACACAATCATGAGGAAGACTGCTGATCTGACAGTTGTCCAGAAGACAATCATTAGGTGCGTTTCCATTTTGGTGAGATTTGACGGATTTTGGATGTATTTATTCAAAGGAGGCGTAAGCGTGTATCTTTACATAAGCACCACGGAGAGCCACTTCAGAAACATGCGTGGCCTGGCTGGAATAAACACGTGCGTTGACTAGAGTGGCCGCAGTCAGCTTCAGTGGCCGTATCAGAGCCACACTGCACTGCAGACGTGTGCAGTGTAAATTGTCTAGGTATTAATGGCAGGGAAAGCCCCTTATATTCGAGAGCGACCACGTATGAAGTGTTTCTTGGAGGTTATAGTACACTGAAGAATGATTATATGACTTTTTACATACGCCATGTGACCTGTAAATGCGAAAAAAAACGTTTCCATTGCAGTTTTGCGAAATATCCCTTTTTTGAATTGCCTGAAAAACCACCTCATGTGAGCGTAAAAACTTTTTTGCGATATATGGGAGTTTTTGCAAAATTGACGCGTTTCCATTAGGCGTATTTTCAATTCGCAATTTTAATTTGCACAATTTGAAGGGTAATGGAAATGCGCCTATTGACACCCTTCACAAGGAGAGTAAGCCACAAACATTCATTGCCAAAGAAGCTGGCTGTTCACAGAGTGCTGTATACAAGCATGTTAACAGAAAGTTGAGTGGAAGGAAAAAGTGTGGAAGAAAAATATGCACAACCAACCGAGAGAACCGCAGCCTTATGAGGATTGTCAAGCAAAATCGATTCAAGAATTTGGGTGAACTTCACAAGGAATGGACTGAGGCTGGGGTCAAGGCATCAAGAGCCACCACACACAGACATGTCAAGGAATTTGGCTACAGTTGTCGTATTCCTCTTGTTAAGCCACTCCTGAACCACAGACAATGTCAGAGGTTTCTTACCTGCGTTAAGTAGAAGAAGAACTGGACTGTTGCCCAGTGGTCCAAAGTCCTCTTTTCAGATGAGAGTAAGTTTTGTATTTCATTTGGGAACCAAGGTTCTAGAGTCTGGAGCAAGGGTGGAGAAGCTCATAGCCCAAGTTGCTTGAAGTCCAGTGTTAAGTTTCCACAGTCTGTGATGATTTGGGGTGCAATGTCATCTGCTGGTGTTGGTCCATTGTGGTTTTTGAAAACTAAAGTCACTACACCCGTTTACCAAGAAATTTTGGAACACTTCATGCTTCCTTCTGCTGACCAGCTTTTTAAAGATGCTGATTTCATTTTCCAGCAGGATTTGGCACCTGCCCACACTGCCAAAAGCACCAAAAGTTGGTTAAATGACCATGGTGTTGGTGTGCTTGACTGGCCAGCAAACTCACCAGACCTGAACCCCATAGAGAATCTATGGGGTATTGTCAAGAGGAAAATGAGAAACGAGACCAAAAAATGCAGATGAGCTGAAGGCCACTGTCAAAGAAACCTGGGCTTCCATACCACCTCAGCAGTGCCACAAACTGATCACCTCCATGATCACCTCCACGCTGAATTGAGGCAGTAATTAAAGCAAAAGGAGCCCCTACCAAGTATTGAGTACATATACAGTAAATGAACATACTTTCCAGAAGGCCAACAATTCACTAAAAATGTTTTTTTTAATTGGTCTTATGAAGTATTCTAATTTGTTGAGATAGTGAATTGGTGGGTTTTTGTTAAATGTGAGCCAAAATCATCACAATTAAAAGAGCCAAAGACTTAAACTACTTCAGTCTGTGTGCATTGAATTTATTTAATACACGAGTTTCACAGTTTGAGTTGAATTACTGAAATAAATTAACTTTTCCACGACATTCTAATTTGAGATGCACCTGTATGTTTTATCCGTTCTTCCTTTCCCTGGGAATTGAACCCATAACCTTGATGTTGTTAGCGCCATGCTCTGCTGTTTAAACTACAAGAAGCTAGTTACTGGTGATGAATTATTTGCTATATTATCAACACAATATCAATATTTATTTATCAACAATACTGATATATTGCAGCAGTCTTATTCATACTTTCATCCCTTTTTTTTTCTTTGCCACTCAATCCATGCAGGTATGAGGGACATGAGGGACAACTCTGTCGACAAATAGTTGCATTGCCTTACAAACAAGAGAGAGTGAATTGCTGGCTCACGAAGAGACAAGGCCGAATCGATCACAACTGAAAGTGAATAAGCCATTGAAAGCGAGACAGTAGCGAGTGCTGCATGGAGGAAATGCAAGCACTGTGCTGTTGCTTGGTGCTGATGCCACAAACAAGTGCTCTATTGCACTTATTAATGACCACCTCTGGTTAAAGTGCTAATAGTGTCTGCAACCAGAAACATATTCTCAACATTGTAAACGACTCCAGCTACAGTATGGGTTTGAATCTGCATGGGAACTGTTTGTATTTAGAAATGGATGTGTGCTAGAATGCTAATTCAAAGACATCATGAGGCATAGCTTCAGATGTTCGACAGATTCATGCCATCAAATTAAGAATATCCCGTAGGTTGCAACAACTCGGTAGGAATTTTAGAATTTACAGTGGTTATAAAACTGTTGACTGTCGTAGCACATTTAATGTCTGTTACATTTGCCTGAGGGCTCACCATGTATTCGTCAGCAAGGAAAATAAACAGAGCATTTTGCTACACAACTTCCCTGCTTTTCAGGATCATGGTCAGGGTCTACGGGTGTATTATGCTCTATTATGATGCATCTTGCATTTGTAAAAAAATGTTAATATAATAGTGTTTACATCTGAAATGACTGTTTATGTCCTTAGAATTATCTGTCCTTCAAGAGTGATTTGTGAGATAGGTGTACACTTGTTATCTTTACATCGTTTATGTGCAAACAAATCTGACTTTTATTCGTCATTTATGCTTTGTACAACATATCATCATTTCTTACCAAAAATATATGGGAGAAAAACTGATTATGAACTTAAAAGCACATTCAAAGTTTTGGGTTCAGTAAGGTGTTTTAATGCTTTTGAAAGAAGTGTCTTATGGTTACCAAGTTTGCATTTATTTGATCAAAAGTATAGTAAAAACTGTAATAGTGTGGCATATTATTCAAATTTAAATCAATTGTTTTCTATTTCAGTATATTTTAAAATGTAATTTATTCCTGTGATACAAAGTAGAATTTTCAGCATCATTACTCCAGTTTTCAGTGTCACATGATCCTTCAGAAATCACTCTAATATGCTGATTTGCTGCTCAAGAAACATTTGTAATTATCACTGTTGAAAACAGTTGTGCTGCTTGATATTTTTGTGGGAACCATAAATCCGCTACATGCATTTTTGTTTTGTTGCACAGTTACCCAGCGGTTTCTTCTATTTCCAACTCAAGACAAAGTCTCTGCCAAAGCCGGTTTTCAAAATGGCCATCCTGGATGTCAATTTATGATGAGTCATAACTATGATTATGACTAAGAAAAGCAGTTAATAGTCCTGTTTTTTTTTTTTTTTTAAGCAGCCTCCTTTCATGCTCCCTGTGGGTAAATTTGATTAGAAATAACCCCCTCCAAACAACATCAAAGGCTATGACTAATGGGTTTTTTTTCCAAGCAGAAAACTTTTGAATTTTTTTTTTTTGTTTTGTTTTGTTTTTTTGAAAAAAGAAAAAAAAAACACTATTTTCAATGAAGATGTTTTCCTCTAAAACATTACTGATGCATTTGTTCTGTAGTTCCTGCTTATTTTACATCAGCTTTGGAAGCACATTAAAGGATGAGAAAATAATTGTGTTTTTCTGCTCATTATTCATTACCAAAACATCAATAACGCACACCGAAAACAACTTTTATGAATACAAACAAGTAAAATGAGGATATTTGTACTCATAGAAAACCATTTTTATGTGCTTTACAAATGAACTGCAGTTAAACAATATCATAATTTAGCAGAAAATGGCATTTTTATATTGACACATGCTCAACAGCATTTCATTGCATACTTAGTGTTGCCAGAAGAGGTGCTAAAGTGAGCATTATCATAAACTCTGTTCTTTTATGGTTATTTATTTATTTATTTGTGCTAAAGAAAATGAGATGCCACTGATCTTCAGTTAAGTCTTGTTTTTTCTCTTTTCTGCACTCAGCTGAACAAGCAGCAGTTGCAGGTGGTGAAGGAGCGTTTCCAGGCCTTCCTGAAAGGAGAGACGCAGATTGTCGCAGATGAGGCTTTCTGCAACGCCGTGCGCAGTTACTATGAGGTAAGACTCTAATTTTCATTTCTATATCAAATAGACTTTCGAAGTCTTTGGCTGTTAGGGTGTGACCAAAATGTCTACAGCTGGACTGACCTTGTTGTAATTTAAAATGGTGAGAGTTTTGACGAGGAACGAACTTCATGCTAGGGGTGTCGCGATATACCAGTATTGACGATAACCGTGATATTCAAATAATGAAATATTGACATTGTGTTAATTTAGGGTGTGATGATATACTAGTATTGGCGATAACCACAATATTTAAAATGAACAGGACACTTATGATAACACGACAGGTGACACGTAAATAGCCTACTCCAGTGCCAGTACCTGCTTGACCTCCCAGGTGGCAGTATTGCGCCACCTGTCAAATAAGAAGAGGCAGTGCATGCAGCTACTCCGAGAAGAGCCATGTTCAATATTATACAGACAGTAAGTTGCTATTATTTTACTAATCAATGAATGGGAAATGTTACATTAACCTGTTAACAGCAGTTTCCTGTGTTCATATATTTAATTAAAGGGGTGATTCCAACCCTTAAGCGTCCCTCGAGTAGCGTTTACGTTTAAGGTCCTTGGGGTCAGATAGACCCCAAACATTTACAGAGCGATTGCATAAGGAAATATACATTTTTTATATGACAAACTATATATAATTTTTTTAATTACTTCTCAACTATACATTTATGCTGTGTTTTTGTGGATATTTGATAGTTTTTTTACCTAGTTACTGCACAATTACTCAACTACGTCATAAATTGGCTTATGAAAAATAAATTTTTTATGAAAAAAATCACTTAAATGATGACCTAAATTAAATATAAAAGGTTTCTAGATATTGGCCCATGTGTTAGGGATAGAATACTGCCATCTGCAGGTTAGAATAAAAACTTTAGGGATTACAGTTAAAGAAAGAAAGTGCAATGACCACATATATCCAGCAGAGGTCCATAGGGACTCATTCATTTTCAGTTCAGTTTCAAGTCATTTTTTCTTCATGTTTCAGCTTCTCCTAGCAACTTTATGATATATATTTTATGAATATATATTTTAACATTTTAAAATATATTAAGAAACTATATTTTTGTCCAAGGTTAGAATTTGTTGTTGTTGTTGTCTGGTGTCGTTTGAATTGTCTGCTTTTGCAAATTGTCACATAAATTTGCAGAAATGTCTCTCTCTCTCTCTCTCTCTCTCTCTCTGTGTGTGTATGTGTGTGTATTATGTCTACACCTTCACGTTGTTATGCATTTATGTTCTGTGCATTTTATTTGCCAAAATCTAAAAAATGCGCTGGACACCTATGTCACACCTGTGTGTGTGTGAACATGCTTGTTCCATGTTGCATTTGTGCTCTAGTACCAGTCCTTCGTTTATGACTAGGAATTTTCAGATTTATGCCAAATTTGTTGATTTTATATGCCAATTTCTATAAAAATGCACTCTATTGCAGTCACATACACGTGTGTTTGTTTGTGTGTGTATGTGTATGTGTGTGTGTGTGTGTGTGTGTGTGTGTGTGTGTGTGCGCGCATGAGATAGAATGTTCGTTCCAATTTGCATTTGTGCTCTAGATTCAGGCCTTTATAAAATTGTAAAACATTTCAGATTTATACTGGGTTTACTACTTTTTTTGACAAATGAAACAAACAAACAAAAAAAATAATAATTTTTTTCATTTTTCCCATTCATTTTCAATGTGGGGTCAATTTGACCCCAAGGACCTTAAACGGTATTTTTTTTTTTTTTTTTTTCCTTTACACACCTTTAGAACAACCAAATCAAGTCCCGATTTTTTGTGTGTTTAGATAGATTATTTAGGAAAAGTCACAGAGTCTCATGCCCCTGAGATGAAGGGAACACTTTTAAAAAATAAAGGAAAATTCCATTGGGGTCAAATAGACCCCAAGGACCGATTTTAATAAGTACCGTGTTTTCTTTACTCGGCTTATTTGTATTTCCAATCAAGTCATGGCTAATACATGTGCATAGCACTTGATTTCTTTGTTCAAATCTATTACATGATTAAAACAAATCTAGAAAAACTGAGCGACCACATTGCTACATTAAACTCTGTAAAATGTTAAGTTGGTCGCAGTGCCATGCACTTAATGCCTCATCTGCGTCCGTTCTAGACGCACATTAATACCAAATTAGAAGCACATTAACTGCATGACTTCATTGGCCCCAGTGCAACTATATATAACCTATTGTATACAGGTATACAAGTTAAAAGTTTAAAGTATCAGTTTTGAGAGTCACAGGTCAGCTGTGACCTGAAGAAGTGAAAATGCATGTGCCCTGTGTTTATCAGTATCCTTATGTTCATTGGGTAAAAAGAAAAACTAAATAAACAAAGTAAAAATTAATTTGGCTGATTCCCCAAGGTTTCTATAGATATCGTGATATATCGATATTGTGAATTCTTTTGGCGACAGTAACCGTGGTGTGAAAATCTAATATCATGACAGCCCTACTTCACACCCAGTAAAAATTGTTTTATATACACTGTATACTGAAGTTGTAAATAAAACAAAGATTGTTGGAGTGTTTTACAAAAAAATACTATTTATGTACTTTTACTTAAATTTTACATTTAATTCAATGTGTTGCCATTTCTTTGTCAAATGCTCACTTGAGGAATTTTTTGGTAGTAGTAGGTTTTTCGGGTAGTTTTCGCCAATTGTTGGATACAATGAATTCTTTTCACATACTGTTCGCACCTATAGTAGGGGAGTAGGCATATTCAGACATTTGTCAGTTGGGCTGCTCATAAGTTAGAAAGTGTGTGCAAAAAGTGTGGGAAATAAACAGCTACCAGATGCATCTGTATTTACAGCATAGCTGCCTGGCTGCCTGATCCGCTCTGCGCTTGAATTTTCAACCCAACCCAAAGATATACCTCTGCCAAATCTCTTGCTCAAATCCGGTGAAAGAAGTGCACTTTTAAAGTGCCTTCTTGGTTATATCTGAAGTTTTTTTCCATAACAGATTTTAAAGGAGACATATCATAAAAATCTGACTTTTTCCACGTTTAAGTGTTATAGTTAGGTCCCCGGTGCATCTACCAACCCAGAAAATTTGAAAAAAGAACCACCCAGTAAAAAACGAGCCACTCAGATTTCACTCCACCTGTGATGTAGAAAGGGGATCTTATTATAATATTACTGCCCCTTAATTTGCACGTTTCCACCCACGGCACTGCCGTCCTCGCAAGCGACAACAGTGGCATGGCGAAAGTTCGAGTGAAGCATGCTAACTGTTCTGTCTTTGGCTGCACAGATGAGCACAGAACACCATTTAGAGTCCCAGCTTCAGAGGAGACAAGAGAGCGGTGGATTTATTGATTTATTTTCAGTATATTATGCTGATGCCACACAGATCTAATATAAATATGCGATTTCTTTCCCAGCTGTTTACCTTCACAAACATAACCGACTGTTTTTGTATCTCATGCGTGTTTTTAACATAAACTTGCGTGTATTTGACAGTTTAAGCGCAATAAGACATGAAAGAGAACTTAGTTTAGCACTCACATGCCATGTGACAGCTGCTTTCTGTGTGTGTGCTTCAAATGTGTGCACTCAGAAAACCCTATATCAGAAGTTTAAACTAATATGGTTTAAAATGCATGATTTAAACGTGATAGACATGATAATCAAAACCAAACAGATGTTTTTTTAGCAGAGTATCTGAGGTAGGAGCTGTAAAGGCACAGCCCCATTCTAGAAAAGGGGGCGGGCAGCAGCAGCTCATTTGCATTTAAAAAGAAATGCACGAAAACAGCCTGTTTCTGCTTCTACTCAAAATAGGCATTTTCAAAATTATATAATAAATGATCTGTGGGGTATTTTGAGCTGAAACTTCACAGACACATTCTAGGGACACCTGAGATTTTACATACTGTAAAAAGGGGCATAATAGGTCTCTTTTAAAACACTAGGCACATCATACACTTTCTGAAAAAAACATTTGTTGAAAAAAAGCTCAAAATATCAAACGTGATCATCTTCAGGCTAGATGGAATCAAAATCTTGAAGCCCAAGTCTGTGGCCATCATGCACAATGTAAAACCTGTGTTTTTAATGGTGAGATTATAAATGGTGCCTGAAGGAAAGTTTTAAAAGGGTGAAATTCTTTGGTGTCTCTTTTCCCTCGCTGTTAAACTGATCTACGAAAATCCTAGATCCAAGAAGAGAGATTTTTTTTTTTTAAAAAAACGCCTACAGGAGAAACGCCTGGAGCTTTGTGCTTTGGTCAGCTGATAAATTATTGAAAATTGATTGGCTGTATTCTTTGTGTGGAGTGCTGCTTGAGTGAGCTTTTTTCAATTGCTTTACCTACCTCCAAGCTGTTTTTTTTTTTTTTTTTTTTTCAAACAGTCACTTTTTTATCTTTATTCATGTCTTTCATGTTCATTTAATGGTACGATGAGGCATGCAGCATTTCCAGAGAATAACGAACAGCCACAACAGGTGGTCCGCTGAATCAGACCGCATCAATGTACAGTATAGTCATCAAACAAGCCTTTCGAATCAGTGTTTTTACCTTTCACATCTTACAGTGTCAGTCACCCTCTTTCTTGCTTTCATCACTCTCTCTTAATTTCTTTTTCTTTTAGAACAGGACATGCCTATCACATCCTAATAGGATCATCATATCATATCAGTTGACTCTCCGATCAATTAATTGCACTGGATGGGAAGCAGCTCTTTGAAGTTGGGTCTGATAGTTGCTCATGCACATGTGGAGGACTCTGGGTTGGCTGATCAAAGTTCCCTATTGTCATTCACTGGCCATCGTGCACATATCAAAGCATCTCTTCGGGTTCTGTAGGAGATTTTTGTAGCATACGCCAAAGTGTGCCACCAGGGACTTGTGGACACTAGGAGTTTGATTGTGGTTCTATAGTGAACATTGTTTAAAAGATGAAGAGGAGCAAGAAATGACTGATAGGGGTTGCACTAATAGTTAACTTGGTTAGTTTATCAGTTTCATTGCATTCTAGTTTTGTCACATTACATCACTTTGAGTAAAAATGGGTATTCTTGCAACCTGTATGGATTGCATAAGTGTATGCCCATGTATATTGGAAGTATTTTTCCCATAGGGATTTTTTAAAAGTCATGGTTAATGATTTATAAGCGAATAACCAAACCAACCAGCTATGAGGTGAATCACAACATTGCAAACTGATATGAAGCAAAAAGGTGTTTAAAAATTGGACAAAAGACAAAAGGTGCATGACTGTTTACTTAATGGTTTTAATAAGGGAAAGAACTACAATCCCATGAAGCATTGCAAACGACAATCAAAATAAGCAAAATATTTACAAATATTTAAGTAGTTTAAAAGCGTAGGGAGATTCTATTACATTATTTACAGTGTTTCATGGAACTGAAGTGTTCTTTTGATGCATCTTTTGTTTCTTTTGATTGGTGGAGATTTCTCTGCAGAATCATGGGTAATATAGTTTTTCACCAGGAATTGCGCTGTTAAACACAAATTTAAAAAATAAGATTGATTCAACAAAGCATATACCATCGATTAACAACCTCTTACCTCACTGCAGGTCTGTCTTTTTAAAGGTTAATAAGTTATTCTTAAAAATCAATTGCCTATTGAGAATTTTTTTTTCTCCCAGAACCTGACTGTTAAAGTCTATTGTATGAGGAACTCATTACATCTAACTTCCTGAAAGCTGTTTTATATTTTCAAGTGGTGCATCTCCAGATACGGAAACATTAGAAAAAAAAGGTGTGAATCTAAATTGTTTGTGCTTTTTATAATACAGAGCTGCAAAGCCACACTTTACACCATATGTCATTTGATTCATGTTCTTGTTCTTTATTGATTCATTTTCTTGTACCTTATTTACAATTTTGACATCCAGGATGTAGGCGGCTACATAAATTAAAGATTAATTTTGAATTAATTAACATTTTGCCAATGGTTGTCGCATACATTTCACACCTAGACAGAAATGGTTTTTATCGCTCTGAAACAGTCATGCAGAATAACTTTAAGAGTGCTTCATCATCTGCAGTATAGACCATCCAAACATCTTTTTCCACTTCTCACCTCGGGTCAAACAGAGTTTTGCTTTTCCAGTCTCTTTATTCTTAAAGTTTTGGAAATGTTTGTCCTTTCTGTTCAATCTTTGAGGTCCAGCTCAGCTTCATTAGGCTCCAGAGATCTTCATTACTAGTCTGTCATAGTTGAACATTTCAGATTGCTTAAGTTCTGTTCTCATTGACTGGATATGAATGTCTTCCTCCTGTAGCGTTAGAAATGTTTTAAAGGTGACTGCGAGAGAAAGGGTTTATTTTACCTGTCCAATTTTCCATTGTGTATCCATCATCTTGCCAGTAATTTTTCTCTGTTGTATTTTTTTTTAACTGCTCTCATAATATTTAATAATAGGTCATGTAAATAATAGGGTTCAAGAGACCAAGCTACGTATATTGTCAGTCAGACTCTGTGGAAAAAAAAAGAGATATTAAATATTAACACATTATAAATATTAAAATATAATATTGTAATACATTTTAAATATTACAAATGTTTAAATGTAAATTCCAATGTATCATAAATATTAAATATAAGAATTTAATATATTAAAAGGCATATTTTTAGTAAAATGTTATTGCTGCTTGAATATATATTTCCTAAATAAGAAGGTATAATTCTTAAGTAAATATTAAAATATATTATTGTAATAAATTGTAAATATAACAATGTTTATAAATATTAAATTCATATGATAGTATTAAATATATAATGTTTAATATAAAATTAAATTAAATATTTAATATATTAAATATAAAGATTTAATATATTAGAATATCAATGTTTAGTAAAACATTATTATTGCTAGACAATATAATTCCTAACATGTAAACCTACTTAAGGTGCATTTCCATTACAGATTTGTGCAATATTTTATAAATGTTGATAATAAACTATTGCGAAATGACAGCATTTCCAGTTAACCATGTTATGTGACTAAAACGTAACTTTTCCTCTCGCGATAAGTCATCAAGTCAAGTCAAGTCGAGCTTTATTGTCATTCTGCTACATGTGTGGACATATAGTGGAACAAAATGTCGTGTCTCGCAGGACCACGGTGCTACATACTAGTTAAACATAAGATAAACATACAACAATGCAAGTATAGGAAAAACAATAGAGCTATACAACAGTTAACTATCTGACTATACATATACTAAAAATACTATAACTGCTATACCTAGTTGTCCACACATACACAAACTGAGACTGTACAAAAAACTTTATATAAATACTGTACATGAAATTGTGCGAAAGAGATATATGTACATGAAATTGTGCAGAAAAAATATATATTTTGTACATTATTGTGCAGAAGAGAGATTTTGTGGGAGACAGTGCATAGTGCAAAAAGATTTTGTAGTGCAATGCTCAAGTAAACATATTATTTTGTAGTGCAATGTTCAAGTAGACATATATTTTCTTAAGAGTCTTTGTGGCAGGGAGTGTTTGTAGAAAGTGTCTAGTGTGCATATAGTGGGATGAGTGCGTTACTACAGGTGGTTTGTATAGCCCACTCACCTGTGTGTAGCACATTCAGAATTGCACTTAGTAAAATTGTCAACAGTTTTTAATGAGTTGGGGGGTGGGAGGGCTGAGGTGTTCATGGTTTCAGAGGGGGACAGGGGGATTGGAGTTAAGAGCTCTCACAGCCTGGGGAAAAAAGCTGTTGAGCAATCTGACAGAGCGAGCTCTGATGCTCCGGTACCTTCTACCTGATGGCAGGAGCTGGAAGAGGTTGTGAGAGGGGTGGGTGGGGTCCTTCACGATGCTGGTGGCCTTGTTGGAGCATCGTGAAAGGAAAATGTCCAGGATGGAGGGGAGAGGGGCACCGATGATCTTTGCGGCAGTGTTCACTGTCCGTTGTAGGGTCTTGCGGTCAGCAGCACTGCAGTTCCCATACCAGACAGTGATGCAGGTAGTCAGCACACTCTCAATGGTGCCCCTGTAAAAAGTGGAGAGGATGGGTGGAGGGAGACTTGCCCTTTTCAGCCGGCGGAGAAATTGGAGGCGCTGTTGTCCCTTCTTGTTGAGTGACGTGACGTTGGTGGTCCAGGTGAGATCCTCTGTGATGTGCACTCCCAGGAATTTAGTGCTGCCGACTCTCTCCACGGTTGAGCCGTCGATGGTCAGCGGGGGGTGGTCAACAGAGTTTCTCCTGAAGTCCATCACAACCTCTTTCGTCTTACCCACATTGAGGGACAGGTTGTTAGCACCACACCATTCAGCCAGCTGTGCCACTTCCTCTCTGTAGTGCGTTTCATCGTTGTTGCTGATGAGGCCTACTACAGTTGTGTCATCAGCAAACTTGATGATGTGGTTGGAGCTGGACTTGGCAGTGCAGTCGTGGGTCAGCAGCGTGAAGAGCAGCGGGCTGAGCACACAGCCTTGTGGGGCACCTGTGCTCAGTGTGGTAGTGCTGGAGGTGTTGCGGCCGACACGTACTGACTGAGGTCTTGCAGTTAAAAAGTCCAGGATCCAATTACAGAGGGAGGTGTTAAGGCCCAGCAGGTTTAGTTTGTGGATGAGCTGTTGTGGGATTATTGTGTTGAATGCTGAGCTGAAGTCAATGAACAGCATTCTTACATAAGAGTCTTTCTGTTCCAGATGGGTAAGAGCTAGGTGGAGAGTGGTGGATATTGCATCGTCCGTGGAACGGTTTGGACGGTATGCAAACTGGAGTGGGTCCAGCGTGTTTGGGAGACTGGACTTGATGTGCTGCATGACTAACCTCTCAAAGCACTTCATCATGATTGGGGTCAGTGCTATGGGACGATAGTCATTCAGACAGGACACAGGTGACTTCTTTGGTACTGGAATTATGGAGGTGGATTTGAGACACGTGGGGACGACTGCCTGGCTCAGCGAGATGTTGAAGATGTCTGTTAGGACATCCGTCAGCTGTGCAGCACAGTCTTTCAGTACACGTCCAGGTATGTTGTCAGGGCCCGCAGCCTTTCGTGGGTTAATCCTGGATAGGGTCTTCCTTACGTCGACTGGAGAGAGACAGAGTACCTGGTCGTTTGGAGATGCGAGTAGTTTCTGTGCAGGTGTGTCGTTCTGTATCTCAAATCGTGAGTAGAAGTGGTTGAGTGCCTCTGGTAAAGATGTGTCATCATCACTGGCCTGTGGCAGGGGCTTGTAGTCAGTGATGGTCTGAATGGCTTGCCATAGGGTCCGAGTGTCTCTGCTGTCTGTGAAGTGATTGTTGATTTTTTTAGCATACTGATGTTTTGCCTTCTTGATGCCATGAGACAGATTGGTTCTTGCTGTTTTGAGGGCTGCTTTATCTCCTGATCTGAATGCTTCATCTCTGGTCTTTAGCAGCCCACGAACCTCTGTTGTCATCCATGGCTTCTGGTTGGCACGTGTGGTGATGGTTTTGGTGACTGTCACATCATCTATGCACTTTTTGATGTAAGCAGTCACAGTTTCGGTGTACTCCTGCAGGTCTGTGTGGTTGTTGTAGGTGGCCGCCTCTTTAAACATGTTCCAGTCTGTGTCCTGGAAGCAGTCCTGCAGTGCTGAGGTGGCATTGTCTGGCCATACTGTGATCTGCTTTTGAACCGGTTTGGTGAGTTTGAGAAGTGGGCTATATGCTGGGATTAGCATAACAGAGATGTGGTCCGAGTACCCGAGGTGGGGGCGGGGTTCGGCTTTGTATGCGTTCTTAACTGTTGTGTAAACAAAGTCCAGCGTGTTGTTTCCCCTTGTTGCAAAGTTCACATGTTGGTAGAACTTTGGCAAAACTGTCTTTAAGTTTGCGTGGTTGAAGTCACCGGCTATGATGAAAAAGCCGTCAGGGTTATTTGTTTGTTGTTCGCTGATGGCGCTGTACAGCTCGCGAAGCGCGTCCTTAGCGTTTGCACACGGAGGAATGTAAACCGCGACAATAACAATGGCCGTGAACTCCCGCGGCAGATAGAACGGTCGACACTTCACAAACATAAACTCCACCAGTGATGAACAGTGTTTTGTCACTACCGCAGCATTTTTACACCATTCTTTGTTGATATACACACACAAGCCACCCCCGCGAGTCTTACCAGACAGTGATGAATTTCTGTCCGCTCGGTAGCAAGTTAGTCCGTGCAGCTGAATGGCGGAGTCCGGGATGTTGTCGTTTAGCCATGTTTCAGTGAAAACAAACACACAACAATCCCTTTCCTCATGCTGTGTAGATCGACTGAGTTGAATTAAGTCCAGTTTGTTTTCCAGAGAGCGAACGTTTGAGAGCATGAGTGTTGGAAGAGCCGGTCTTGTGGGGTTAGCCCTCAGCCTAGCTCGTATACCTCCGCGCTTACCGCGCTTCCGTCCTCTCTCACACCGCTTGCGACACCGCCTTGTGCGGGTAGCGTCAGTAGGCGAGGCCGCCGTCTCGAGGTCCGGCTCCAGCAGTAAACAAAGGCCTCGTAGCTTCTCAGTAGCCGCCGGCGAGAGTTTGAGTTTGTATGTCTTGTCGATATCCAAAAGACTTTGGCGATCATATATGTATCTCGGAGTGATCTCCCGATGAATTAACGGTAAATCGACACTATTTGGAGACGAACAGACGACATTAAAAGACATAAAAGCACCGTCTTTGGGACCTGGAGAGGCCGCAGCGTCTGACCGCGCCGCCATCTTGTCATGGCGAGAGATATTGGTAGGTTTACGTATATCGCAGCCACCGCACTAGCCATTATTTTTAACTGAAAGAGATGTAGGCGTGTATCTTTAGCAAAGCAGCGTGGAGAGACGCTTCTGAAATGTGCCGCAACGCAGCTGGTATAAAAACAAGCATTGACTAGAGTGGCCGCGTCTGAGCCGTAATACAGTGTAAATAACAAGCATTGATGGCAAAGAAAGCCCCTTATATTTGAGAGCGGCCATGTATAAGGTGTTTTATAGTACATTAAAGAAAGATCATGTGACTTTCAAGTACGCCAGGTGACCTGTAAATGCAGAAATTCCTATTCCTTTTTCGAATTGCCTGAAAAAAAAAAACGTTTTTGCGATATATGGGAGTTTTTGCGAAATTGACACGTTTCCGTTGGACGTATTTTCAATTTGCATTTCAATTTGCGCAGTTTGAAGGGTAATGGAAACACAGCTTTAGTTAAAGTTATTAGCAGCTAGCTAAGTTTAATGGGTGTTTGGTGTCATATTAACAAACATCTGCTCAGTTAGCTGATATTATATTAAATAGGTGGGTTACATTGTGTATTTTAGCATATATGGAACTTTGTATTGAACAATCAGCATCCAGGACCACAAATACCCATTTTAGAATTTTTAATTATTCCAGGTAAAGTTCCTGTAACCTTAAAGATTTTATCATAAATGATAGTGCTGTCAAATCAGTCAGTTTTTAATAATTACCTAAGTAAATTGTGTGTTGGTTGTTTTTGTGAATTTGATAATTTAAGATTCTCATGACACTACTGTATATATGAATGCAGTTTCATTTGGGCTTTAACTATTTTGTACAGGTGTAAACTTAACAGTTTCAGTTTATCAGATCGTCAATTATTAATCAACATTTAATAACTGTATAAGCAAAGGCATAATGTTGCCATTCATTTAAATACTGAGCTACTATATTATTTTTCCTGCTTTTCTTCTGTGTTTAATATTTTAATAGGCAATACGTCAGTGTGAGTGGACTGGGCTCAAATTAAAGCATTTAGTTATTCTTTAACTCAACTCTCTGAAACGCTTTTGTGAACTTTACTGAAGCAACAGAATACAGCACTCAATTAGCGTATAACCTCTATTGCCAAGCAGGACTGAGGTCAACTCTGAAGATCTCATACATCACACACACACACACACACACACACACACACACACCGAGTACAGATTTTTATGAGAACTGGCCAGGTTACCAAGCAACCTGTTGTATTTTAGAGCTTTTACACAAACATGTTTAAATATGAGAGCGATTCCCTTAAATTATTGTTTTGTGTGTGTATGGAAAACTGGAGTCACTTTAGTTTTTAGTGCAAAGTTTTGGATCATGAAGGGTCACGTGCTTTGTGTGGTGACCAGTAATGTAAAACCCTACACACTCAAAAGAGGATGTACGCTCTTTCTTTAGAGTGATAAAAATGCCGTTTCTGACACAAAAAATAGCTCTCATCTTCACGGTATAGTCATAACTCTCATTAGCGTGTCAGTCAAGCAGGAGCTGCCTGCCATTGCTATCACTGATAATGACAGAATGTGCTGTGAATTAAAGATGTAGGATTAGTCCCCGCAGATCCCCTCCCCTCCGCTCCGCTGAGTTATTTTTAGTGGGTTTGCAGAACGTGGGAGCATCCCACCGATGCTGAAACCAAGAGGAACTACAGGCCTGAGATGGTTCAGAGCCTTTGGTAGTGAGATTACCCAGTGCTTAGTGATTGTAATGGAGGTCAACAGCTTTTAAAGACAGCATGAAATCAAAGTAAACTTAAAAAAATATTTATTTTTGTATTTTTTTTAAACCAATAAACCATTGGTAAGCAAGACCAGTCTACCTAATTATCACACAAGAGACAGAAATATAAGGATAAGTATATAACTCAAATGTTTTGCACACGTTTGTTTGTTTTTTTTCAGTTTGTTTATGTTAAACCGATAAACAAATGGTAAGCAAGACCAGTGTACGTACTTATCATACAAGAGACAGAAATGTAAGAATAAATACAAAATAAAAAAACAACAACAAATGTTGAAATAAATAAATATGCCAATATTTACATATGGATATACAATGTGGGAATAAATAAATAAAATAAATAAATATAAAAATAAATGAACGCACAAATCAGTTATTTAAAAAATGAAAGGATACATAAATAAAAGTAAACTGAATATATATATAATATACAGTAGTGTGAAAAATTGTTGACCCCCTTCCTGATTTTTTATTTTTTTGCATGTTTGTCACACTTTAATGTTTCAGATCATCAAACAAATTTAAATATTAATCAAAGATAACACAAGTAAACACAACATGCAGTTTTTAAATTAAGTTTTTTATTATGAAGGGAAAACAAAATCCAAACCCAAATGGCCCTGTGTGAAAAAGTGATTGCCCCCTAAACCTAATAACTGGTTATTTATTATAAATAAATATCAAAATAAATGAATTATTATTACAAAAATGAAATGATAGAAATAAAGGTAAAATTAATAAAAATAATGTTAAAAAATAAAAGAAAACCCAAAAAGTAGTAATACAAAAGTAAATTTAGGACTAAATTTAATTTAATTTTTTTCAGCAGTCATTTATTTCTTTTTTATTTTATTTTTTCTATTATTACATGAAATTATTTATTTATTTACTTACTATGTTAAAAAATTGGACTCATAACTAAAATGCTCTGCACACTTTTTTTTCTGTATATTTATTAATTTATTTTTCAGTGTTGTCTGTTGGAATTCAAGTCTGAGAATACATGGAATATTCTACTGTTTTTTTTTATTATTATTATTATTTATACATCCTTTTTTATTTTCCAGCTGTCTAGCATATTTCCTCCAGCCTGTTTATTATTTCCCACAATCTTCCATCTCCCTTAACAACCTGCATTTGCAGATGCTGCGTGTTGTTTGTGTTCGATAAAGGACTGATAAGAAGCTGTTTAGTGCTTGCTTTTTCCAAGTTAAGCCGCTCTGTACAGGCACTAAGCTCAGAAACGCAGTGATTCAGAACGCACTTCCTTTTATTACACACTGAGGACCTGTCAAATCATCTTCAATTATAATAATAGAGCTATTGTGTGTGAACAGAAGAGCTGCCATTTTCCTCCTCTGTCCTCAGCCTTTGCCATTTATTGACTGTGGCAGCTTTTCATTGTGCACAGCATCAATATGTTGCCATAGACTTATTTTGATCAATGATGACATCAACCTTCCCATTACTGCCTAATAAAATTTAAAAGTCATGATTTTGCACTGTATGGGTGGTGGAAGTCTGATTGTTAAAGTTCAGGGTTGGTCATATAATAATTATAGGTCAGATTTCTGACCCGTGAATTGGAAAGTTAAAAAATATTTTGTGACCTTTGGTGAGACATTTGACCTCAGGTCACCCCTCAGAGCAGGCATTGTTGATTAAATTTGTTTTGGAGATTCAAACAAACCCATAAACCTAATCTAAGCTTGCATTTTAGGGCATATCTCATCGCTGCTCCATTGACGCTTCAGACACGAATGATACATCAAATCATACGACTTGTTGAAGAAAGGTGTGCTATTACTTTCCACTTTTAAGAAGAGGTGTGCTATTACTTTTCTTTTGATAATATGAAACTCTATTTTTTCAGACTGATAAATGAGAAGTAGCCAAGTTTTATTGACTTGGTTGCTTGTTGGAAATAACATTCGCTGAGGGAAATTTGTTAGAAAAGAGATGGTTGAGTTTTTGTGTCATTCATGTCACTGATTTCGATAACGTGCTCTTCTCAGAAATTATTTGGGCGGTAAGAGCCCTTGTGACTTGATGGAATCAGTTTCACATAACGAAAAATAATGTTGAAGGAATCTTCAGTTCGCAAACACCGTTCAGTCCAAATGGATTTAGAGATTCAAACTGCGCTCTCGGCTCTAAGAAGAGGCTCTAAACCGTGATTAATCCGGCTATATCTAGTCTGAATCACTCACGCCAGCTGACTAATGGTCTAATAGCCAGACCTTTGACTAAACTAGAGTCTGGTACGCAGTTTATTCTGGCCATGAATGGCACACTTAGACAGAAAGAGCCATCTGACTGACATGTAAAGTGGTCAGTCATGATTTGTTTTCATTTGACATGTTGTTTAAAGGTAGTTCACTATTGAAGCCTGTTTCCACCATGGAATTAAAAAACAAGAAAGGTAATTGTGACCTTTTATCTCACAATTCAGACTTTTTAAAATTATGAGCATATATCTCACAATTTGAATTCTATCTTGCAATTCTAAACTCAGAATTGCAAGATACTGTATAAACTCGCAGTTCTGAGAAAAAAAAAGTAAGAATTGTGAGAAATAAACTAAGTTTTAAATAAGTTTTTGTTTCTGAGAATTGTGAGTTTTTGTTTCCACCACAGAATAAAAAATAATAAAGGTAATTGTTAGTTTATATCTCAATATTGTGACTTTTCTTCTCAGAACTGAGTTTATATCTCACCATTGCAAGTTCATGTCTTGCAATTATCAAATTTTTCTCAAAATTGCCAGTTTACATCTCCAATTCTGCATTTCTGTCGCAATTCTAACTTTTCTTTCTTACAATTCTGACTTTTTTCAAGAAGTAAACTCAGTTTAGAATTGCAGGAAAAAAATTGGAATTGTGAGGGGAAAAAATATATAATTGAAAAAAAAAAAAAAAAACTTGCAAGTTTATATCTCGCAATTCTGTTTATATTTTGAGGGGAAAAAAATCTATATATATTAGTGCTGTCAAGATTAGTGCATTAACGCAGGCAATTAATTTTTCCAATTTAACGGCGTTAAAAATATTTAACGCAGGGGTGGAGCTAGGGTTGGCCACCCACTCACAACTGCTGCTTTCTCTTTTTTTCTTGACAAGAATTTATTTTATTTAGATGCAGAAGCATCTTTACTACCATATCAAACAGGAGACTTTTCAGACACGCACTCCACTTCGCCTCAGGTGATAGTCAAACGAGCGCAGAAAAGCTACAGGTGATGAGGGAGCTTCAGTAGAACAACAGTGAATGCAGTCAGATGAGATGTTGTCAGGCCATATGTCAGTAAAAATGAATTTTCCTGTCCTGTCTGCCATTACTGCTCTTCAATTGCAGTCACAAATACGGCGGCGTGTGCTGTAGCCTGTATCATTTCATATTAAAGTGCGAACGAAACTACGAGCATGCGTGTCAGATCCATGTCACTTTCAGCAGCGGCAGCTCTTAAAGTAATAGCAGCCAAATAACCTAGTAACCAGCTGCTGTGATGTCTGTTCATCAAAAATCAAAAGAAAAAAGAGGAAATCAATAACTTTTGTAGCTTTAAGGATTCATCTATATTTACTTTAGTGTTTGATAACTTTATTCAATTTCTGTATATTTCCTACTTGCTGAAGGACACAGGTAAATATGACATTTATTATAATGGGTTTATGTGAAGATTGTTTTAAGTTCACTTAAATTACAAATTGTTATTTTTTTTAAAGTCTAATAAATGTTACAATTGATAACTGATTACAATTATACTGTAAAGTTAAATGGCTATAGTCAATTGTTAAATATTAGAAAAGAAAGAACATCAGTAATATTGGTACCAGTGATACTTGCCTTCAGTCATAAAAAGATGCCATTAAGCAAATATGAAAAATATACTGTCTTTATGTTGTTTCTACATTAATTTGAAGATTGAATGTGAAATTATTGCAATTTAAAAGTATATTTAAAAACTTTAATGTTAGATGCAATGAATCATGAGTAATCGTGATTAGTTTCAGAAAAAATGTGCGATTAATTAGCTTTCCAGTTCGTAGAAGTACTTTCCAGTTCAGTTTTGTATGCAGCTGGTCAGCGGACGGACTGTGAGACTAGCTGACACGTGACTACATGCTGGACATATACACAATGGAGCTAAGGAGGAATACACATACCTAAAGCATTTCTCTGCAGCTTTGTGCGATGAGAAAGCCATTGTGGAATTAGAAGGATATCCGAAAGGTCAGGAGAAACTGGGGGCCATATATGGATAAAGGGGTGAGAATCAAATCGATCCTGGGGTGCATTACTCAACGTATGACCTTTTACTTTAATTTTACCAAGAGTTGTACAGTTTTGCATAAGTTAAGACGCCCGTATTCTTCAGGCGCCCCAGTAGTGTTTAATTGACATTCCTAAATAGTTTGCTTAATTGCGTTTTCTCTAATTTCACTCCTGAAGTGGTGATTTAAATTTAAATTGGACATGTAATCACATCAATTAAAACGAACCTAAAATCACCATGGCCTTGAAAAAGAAATTGTATCAAATAAATTTGAACACTTCTTCAAAGAATAAAGGTTTCTTCAGTTCACTGCGCACTTTAATTTGAATGCTTTTGGGTCCATTCAGGCTAACATGTCCACATCAGAGCCCACCGCCAACAGTAATAAAATGCCTCCACAAGTTCAACCTTCAGCCTCCCTATATTGTTATGGAAAAAACAGCCAATCATGCCAAGCAAAAGCTGTATTTGGGTCCCCGCAGGTTAGATCACTTATTTTCTCAGTGCTGTTTATGAAAATGATTTCAGCTGCGCTCGACGAGGGCAGATGGGGCAGGAAATTAGTGTTGAGAGGCTGTAGGATTTGCTGTATTGTAGTGATTAGGTAATGAAGTCAGCCCTCTTGCCGTATAGACGGGCTGTCTGAGTCGCCTGAAGGCCATAACCGGTAGTTATGAGTTGTTTTGATAAAATAAGACCCATTTTATGGATTGCTGATTGTGTAATGCGGCACAGTGGTCTGTAATTTTTGTGCTTGTGTCGTGCAGAAATCCTGTGCCCCTTGGACCGAATGTATAATCCACCTCATAAATGCAATCATAATGTAACAGCACTTTAATGAGGATAATGTTGTATAATATTAGTCTGGTTTTAAATTGAATTATAGATTGCACTTTACAATGACGTTCAATTTGTTGATATTACTTAATGCATTAGATAAAATGAACTACCAGAACTACCAACTACTTTTTTATTGATCTAAAGTCATTTAAAAATGATTACTAAAGTATTAAAGGAACAGTTCACCCAAAAATGAAAATTACCCCATAATTTACTCATCCCCAAGCCATCATAGGTGTATATGATTTCTTCTTTCAGACGAACACAGTCTGAGTTGTTTTAAAATTTATCCTGGCTCTTCCAAGCTTGGTAATGCTGGTGGATAGTGGCTATTATTTTGAAGCTTCAAAAATCGCATTTCTCCATCGTAAAACTAACCCATACGCCTCCGGGGGGTTAACACATGTCTTCTGAAGCAGATCGATGGGTTTTTGGAACAAAAATATTTCTATTTTTAAAATTATAAACTCAAATCCTTGACTTCCCTGAATCCTCTGACTTGACGTATGACGTAAGCTGCATTCTCTGACCTTTTTTTAACTTCTCGTTTTCGACTTTTAATACATTACTGGCGTTTAGTATCGCTCTATCCTCATTCGTTTATTCTGACCCGAGCTTACGCTATGAATGAGGCTTGAGGCTTACGTCATACGTCGAGTCAGAGGTCAGCCAAGAAGCCAGAACTCGATTCTCACGAACGCACATACGGCCGCTGCCGGAAGTCAGGGATTTGAGTTTATAATTTTAAAAATAGAAATATTTTTGTTCCAAAAACCCATCGATCTGCTTCAGAAGACATGTGTTAACCCCCCGGAGGCATATATATATGCGGAGATGTGCGATTTTTGGAGCTTCAAAATAATAGCCACTATCCACCAGCATTACCTAGCTTGGAAGAGCCAGGATAAATTTTAAAACACCTCCGACTGTGTTCGTCTGAAAGAAGAAAGTCGTATACACCTACGATGGCTTGGGGTGAGTAATTTATGGGGTAATTTAAATTTTTGGGTGAACTGTTCCTTTATTGATTGTTAGTTCATGTTAGCTACTGCATTAACTAATGTTAACAATTGAACCTTATTGTTTTTAAGATGTAAAATAGTGCCTAAACTATTAATAATCATATACTTTTTTATAGTTTAAAGGGACAGTTCACCCAAAAATGAAAATTCTGTCATTAAATACTCACCCTCATGTCGTTCCAAACCCGTAATACCTTCGTTCATCTTCAGAACACAAATTAAGATATTTTTGATGAAATCCGAGAGCTTTCTGACCCTGAATAGACAGCAACACAACTGACAAGTTTAAGGCCCAGAAATTGACATTGTTGAATAAAGTGTTGAATAAAGTCGTTATTTTTGTTTACTTTGCGCACAAAAAGTGTTCTCGTTTCTTCATAGACTTACAGCTGAACCACTGATGTTACGCTATTTTAATGATGTCCTTCCTACCTTTCTGGGCCTTGAACGTGTCAGTTGCGTTGCTGTCTATCCAGGGTCAACAAGCTCTCAGATTTCATCAAAAATATCTTAATTTGTGTTCCAAAAATTAAATAAGGTCTTATGGGTTTGGAACGACATGAGGGTGAGTAATTAATGACAGAATTTTCATTTTTGGGTGAACTATCCCTTTAACATGGGATTTGAAGAGTAAATGGTGATTGAGAACACATGTAAGTCCATAAGAAAGAAAAATGGTTTAATTTTACCATTTGGGCCTCAGAGATATAGTCATGTATATGTAATTTAAAATACATAATTTTACATATTTTGTAAAATTATTGAACAATGGTAAATATGATCACACCTTAATGAATAAAAAATTGGTTGTGAATACCATTACATTGACTCTGAAATTGAAAGGTAGAGAGCAGAATACACGAAAAGTTCCTTTGGCCAATAAAATACTTTTGAGTGCAGGAGAGAAAAGATTTTGTGCAACCGCACCAAAATGAAGCATTTCTGTGATTGATTTATCATCGTGTTTTGAGTTTTGCACCTCACATTTTGACCAGTCCCTCTGCTTCTGACTTTTTCATCATTGTCTTACAGGGTGTCTTGAGGAATTAACAAGGCTTTGGTTTTAAACACATTTCTAACACAAACATGCAACACAATAGACAAGAATCCCGATATGTTTGTTTTATTCTGAGTTGTTTGCCCTTTAGCCAGGGCAGAATAATTTCTCTACACATTCAGCCTGAGGTTGTCGTGATCTGCTATATATTTGTTCCTTTGCCCCTCCACATTCTCTCTTTCCCTCTCTCTCTCTCGATCTCCCATTTGTTTCTTACTCTTTTCCCATGTGTTTACCACCCTGTGGTTCTCAATTGGATTACTGTTTGACAGCATTGCAAACAGCATTGCAAACAGAATAGCTGCAGGCACCGACTTTGAAGCCTGTCAGAGCCATAAGTAAAGGTTTTTGGTCCTCTTTCTTTCCCTCAATCCCATTCTACATTTCCTTCTGACGCTCATTTGCACCGTTGCTCTGCTTTTTCCTTCAAAACTAATGAAAAACTCCCTACACCCCATACTTTTCTGCTTTTCTCTTTTTGGGTGTAGTTTCATACATGACTTCATCAGTTTCTTTGCGCTCAAAAGATGCTCCAAACAACATGATCTCATGATAATTCGTATGTATTTAACGTAAAATGTGGTTTTACAAAACGTACATTTACTTACGTTTTTCAGACATACTGACATATTTACAGCATTTAAATGTACAAATACAGATGTATTTTCAGCATTTAAATGTACAATACTGACGTATTGACGACACCTAAAATGTAAATTATTTACGTAGAAACAAATTTACAGGCTTACAAATGAATCCTTATGAGTATTGAAATCGCAGCGTTAATTTTTATTATTATTGTATACAGTTGTCATATCAATGGCATTATGTTTTCAATTGCATTATTAAATTGTTTACTCATTTACTTAATATGAAATGATAACATTTTGTTCTGTTCTGTGTTATTTTGGCTGCCAACTCATTTCAAAGAATACATAATGTTAAACAAGACTAAACCCTTAAAATGAATAACATTTCTGCAGTTGTTTAGCCAATACTTATCATGTAGTATTTACTTTGTTTGCCATGGGACACACAAGCCATTTCTCCAGCATGCTGTAACTGACAATAGAACCATAAAATACACCGAAAATGCAACATAATTACAAACAGATCAATTTTATTCATGCGCTGTAATCCAAATCTTCAGAATCCATACAACTGCGAGGAGCAGTCCCAAACTCAAGTCTTTATTCGGTGAGCTTCATCTCCATCCTGAGCAGCGACCGTAAGCATTAGTACTCGCACTGATGCGCTTGTTACAAATTCAAAAGTTGCCACTTCAAGAAGCTTTACAACAGGTTTATGGCAGAAAAATTGAATGGTCATTGGCTCTTGCTTGCTTCGTCACAGATTGCGACATGCTGTGTTTCAGGTGAGGTGTGTTTCAATGAGAAATGCACACCTTCACAGAGTGGATCGAGACAATAATCTGGATAACATTTTCCAAAATTAAAAACTTTAAGAAATTAACAAAATTCTGCTCTGCACCACATACAAAACTATTGTATTCCACCGGAGAGGACTGTGGCTGCAACACATTAGGCGCATTTCCATTACCCTTCAAATTGCGCAAATTAAAATTGCGAATTGAAAATAAGCCTAATGGAAACGTGTCAATTTCGCAAAAACTCCCATATATCGCAAAAAAGTTTTTACGCTTGCATGAGGTGGTTTTTCAGGCAATTCGAAAAAGGAATATTTCGTAAAACTGCAATGGAAATGTTTTTTTTTTTTTCGCATTAACAGGTCACATGGCGTATGTAAAAATACATATAATCATTCTTCAGTGTACTATAACCTCCAAGAAACACTTCATACGTGGTCGCTCTCGAATATAAGGGGCTTTCCCTGCCATTATTACTTAGACCAGTGCTTCCCAAACCTGTCCTGGAGGACCCCTAGCCCAGCACATTTTGTATGTCTCCCTAATCAGACACACCCAATTCATGTCTTGTAGTCTGTACTAACGAGCTGATGAGTTGAATCAGGTGTGTTAGATAAGGGAGACATACAAAATGTGCAGGGCTAGGGGTCCTCCAGGACAGGTTTGGGAAGCACTGGCTTAGACAATTTACACTGCACACGTCTGCGGTGCAGTGTGGCTCTGATACGGCCAATGAAGCTGACTGCGGCCACTCTAGTCAATGCTTGTTTATTCCAGCCACGCCACGCATGTTTCTGAAGTGGCTCTCCGTGGTGCTTCTGTAAAGATACACGCTTACGCCTCCTTTGAGTAAATACATCCAAAATCCATCAAATCTCACCAAAATCCGTTCCCATGACTTATCGCGAGAGGCAAAAGTTTACGTTTTAGTCGCATAAGATTGGTTAATGGAAACGCCGTCATTTCTAAATACTTTTTTTATCAACATTTATAAAATATCGCCAAAGTTTTGCGCAAATCTGTAATGGAAATGCACCTATTGTCATTTGGACTGCTTTTGGGACAGCTTTTGACATTTTTGCAATAAATAAATGACTGTGATTGCACTTATCTGTCTGTCATGTTTTTCTTTATACTGTACAGACATATTTATTGTTAGGTTTAAAGGTAGGAATGGAATTAGCGAATATTAAAAATATCTTTTTAATGCTGTATTATTACTAAAATGGTAATTTCCCTGCATATTTTGGTCAATTACGTTTTATATATTTTTATATTCGCTATAAAATGGGTAGTTTTAGGGGTAGGTTAAGGGGCCTGAAAATCTAAATCGCGTATTGATAAAATGATAAACATGCATTGATACAAATATCTTAATGATATAAAAGATTCGGAAATATTTTACGTTTTCTAGCTAAAAATTAAGTGCTGTCAATCGATTAAAAAAATTTAACTAATTAATCACGCATTTTTTTCTGAAATTAATCACGATTAATTGCAATTAATCCCACCTAACATTAAAGTTTTTAAATATACTTTAATATTGCAATAATTTCACATTTAATCTTCTAATTAATGTACAAACAACATGAAGACAGTATTTTTAATATTTGTTTAATGGCATCTTTTTTATGACTGAAGGCGAGTATCACTGATACTACTGATGTCTCTAGGAAATTATTCTTTTATTCCTAATATTTAACCATTGACTATAGCCATTCAACATTACAGTATAATTGAGAGCTATTTTAACATTTACTAGACTTTAAAAAATAACAACTTTGTAGGATCAGAATGAGTCAGACAAAGTTAAGATTCGATCCGAACATTGAAACACGAGGAGCCGAAATTCCAGAGAGGATCCCAAGGCTGCAACAGGATGTTCCTCATAAATCAGATTCCTAGCTCCAGCCCTCTGAAGAAAGCAAACCAACAAGCCTCTTTCACAGAACAGCTTGCAACATTCAAACAAAAGAACACTTATTGATAAGTCCAATGAAGGAAGGAAACTGTCAAATTTGGAGCAAGTAATCAGGACTGATGGTCAAAGATATGGCTGTCACTTGTAAATCTGTGATCAAAATCACGAGCTAAAGACTTCATTGGGTGGGTCACCCCAGCTCTCCACATAGAAGACAGACGGAGACTGAAATTCCTTAAGAGACCTTTTAACCTCTCTAGTCTTCAGAGAACATGTCCTTATGTTCACAGAACGGTACAGAAACTGCCTTTTCACATATAGATGCACCAAAATCATCTTAAAAGGACTTATCATGTTTATGCATAACCCCATATCATGTATGTAACCCACACGATTAACCATCATGTTTTAATCACATATGATGTATGTCTTTTAATAACTAGGGAATAGTTTTAAGAGTTAATACTCATGTTTGGTATGTATGAGTTTGAAAAATCATGCTTTAAATGTTTCTTCCAATCAATTCTTTGTCAAATGTACCACAGTCTTGTTAGAGAAATCATGTCCAAAATTGTACTCTGTAAGAGCGGGAACATTTGGACCATATGACTGATAAGATAACATGTTAGATTTATGAATGGGGAGGAGAAACATACAACACCACGAGCCAAGATTATTTCTAATTGGTCAAGACGTCCAGATAGGATGGTCTAGAAGCCGAGTTTAAATACTCAGGACAGCTCTTTTCTCTTGCTCTTGGTTCCTTTTCGCTTTTCTTCTTTTGCCACCGCGTTTTGACGCTGCTCTTTGAGCGTGCTCTGGCCTGCGTGCCAGCTGCCAACACAATGAGAAGAAAAACCACCTAGTCTCGTTACATTCTTTTATTCTTTTACTTTAATTTCTTGTCTTTCCGTGAGAGTTTTGTTAAGTTAAGTTTGCCGCAAAGTCCAGCTTCGACTGCACCCGCCCAAACTTCAACCAGACCAACTCCGCATCAAGAGCCAACGCCCAAGACATCACTACGAAAGACCACTGAACTCAGCCAATCAGCAACCTCGGGAAACCCCTTTCTCCAAAGACGACAAGGACGCAAAGGAATTCCTTAAGGCAACACAAGCAAGTACAACCTCCAGACTTTTGCTGAGTCGGTGCAGTTTAATATAAATTTTAGCCTCATTGAGAAACTCAATGCGAGGGTCAATGATTGATGGTTCAGGTCTATAAGCAATTGCACATATTGCTGTAAACTTGGGATTTCACATTTTCATTCTGTAAACTCATCCTTTCCTCTCTTTCTGCAACGTGTGAATGTGTGAATGCGTGTGTTCATGTGTTAGAGTAGATTAGTTTCCATGTCTTAGGTTTATATAAATAAAGTCTTATTTATATTGAAAAGAGAAGTATCTTGTGTTTTGTGCTTACAAGTTAATGTCTTAAACTGCCGATCTTGTTACTGTGCTATTTAATAGTGTGTTCACTATATTTTGGATTTTAATATCCAGTGCAGAGTTAATGTTATACGGCTCGTTCAGTGACTCGCTGCCGACTCAGTGATCAGCCGTGAAACAGTGATTCTGTTCAAATTCCCTATAAAATCATAAATGATTTCCTTTGAGCTAAATTGACTTGTTTCCCTTATATATAAATTTATATATTTATATTTACAATTTCTACAACTTCTAATTTGTCAACTTAAAACAATCTTCACATAAACCCATTATAATAAATGTCATATTTAGTTACCTGTGCCCTTCAGCAAGTAGGAAATATACAGAAATTGAATAAAGTTATCAAACACTAAATTCTAAATTAAATAGATGAATGCTTAAAACTACAAAAGTTATTGATTTCGTCTTTTTACTTTTGTTCTTTGATTAACAGACATCACAGCAGCTGGGTTATCAGGTTATTTGGCTGCTAATACTTTAAGAGCTGCCGCTGCTGAACGTGACGCTGATCTGACACGCATGCTCGTAATTTCAATCGTGCTTTAATATGAAATGATACAGGATACAGCGCCCACTGACAAATTTGTGTGTTCAATTGAAGAGCGCACTCTACAAGCACAGTATAATGGCTGACGACAGGAAAATTCGTTTTTACTGACATCTGGCCTGACAAAATCTCATCTGACCGCAGTTCACTGATGTTCTACTGAAGCTCCTCGTCACCTGTACCGTTTCTGCGCTAGTTTGACTAGCACCTGTTGCTGAGGCGAAGTGGAGTGCGCTTCTGAAAAATCTCCCGTTTGATGTGGTTGTAAAGACATTCTGCGACTAAATAAACCAATTCTTGTCAAGAAAAAAGAAACAAGCAGCAGTTGTGAGTGGGGTGGCCAACCCGAGCCCCGCCCCTGCGTTAACTGCGTTAAATATTTTTAACACCGTTAAAGTGGAAAAATTAATCGCCTGCTAATTTTGACAGCACTACTAAAAATATGTAGCAATTTTTAAGTTTTAAACGTTGAAATATATCCAAATTGTATGTTTCAGCTTTAATAAAAACTTACAAAATTGCACATTTTGTGCCTGTAAATGTTACATACTAATACCTACGTATTAACAATAAGACCAGACTGCAGTATACCATAGGTCTTATTAGTATTTTGCAGTTTGACTAGAGAGGATACAATTATAGAGTTGACTCTGACTGGTCGTATGTCCAGACATGATCCTGTACTGCTCATTACCTCCAGTCCCTTATTTCTCTGCTTTTTCTCTTCGAAACTTTCCAGAGTGGTATTGTCTCTTGCCAAACTGTTTGTCATTAGGTCCCTTTCTGTTGCCAATGGAAACTTGCACCATACGTCTTCGAAACAGCATCAACCGTGCACAAAAATCTCTTCCTCAGGTTTGAGGTGATTCCCCGTCAGATTTTTTTCTGAGAGTACGATTGAGGCTTGGAAAAAAAAGCACAGATTTCCATTCAGATGTGAGTAATCGGACTGCCAGGATCAAGTCCGAGGGCAGAGCTTGAGTTCACAGGAAACACGATAAGAGGAAACGCTTGAGCAAATTTGTGAAAAGGGACAAACACAATAGAGATATAAATGGAGCAGGTTTTTCGCCAGTGGGAGATGTGACTCAACATTCATATTCATAAAAATACACATGTAAGAGGATTGCTTATTGTTCAAGAGATCAAACAAAAGAGCTCAAATCATTGCAGCTCATGATGAGCGACTCAGTTATTTTCTCAGGCTCTTGAGCAATGAGCCGTCCCATAGTTGTTGATCGAGTCACTCCATCTAGATTTCGAAAAAGGGAAGGGAGAAGATTTAAATGTTTTTAATGTTTCACATCGCCCAGTGCGAATAACAGCTATGTTTTATTCATGAGGGAGTGTATAATACGGTCTGTTGCACTCAGTCTTTTCCAGGCCTTATGAGACAGCTTTATAAACAATCTTTAACTTTTGACCATTGAAGGCTCTGTTTTATCAGTAGTGAATTGCAGCCTCCGGGCTTAGTTTGGTTGGCTTGGTATTTGTTCAAATTTGATACCAAACAAACCATTTCACCTCACCATGCACTTACATACATTTTTATTTAGGCATGGGAGAGTGTTGTGTTAGTCATCCATATCCTGTGTTAGAGATCAAGATAGTTACATAAGCTCATTTTTAAAGTCTAGTGAGCTGCCTTGCTGTCTACTGCGTGTATAGATGAAGGAACCTCATAAGTGGTTGATTTGGAACATTCTGTTTAGGCAGCAAATATTGCGTTAAACTCAAATAGCACATGAGTTAGTTTGATTGTTGTTTTTTTTTTTTTTTGAAAGAAAATGATTTTATCCAGCAAGGGTGCATTGAATTCATTAAAGTTTGTTACAAAACGTTTCTGTTTCAAATAAATGCTGTTATTTTGAACTTTCTATTAATCTAAGAAGTTTTCACAGACATGTTAAGTAACACAACTGTTTTCAACAGTGATAATAATCAGAAATGTTTCTTGAGCAGCAAATCAGCATATTAGAATGATTTCCGAAGGATCATGTGACACTGAAGCCTGGAGTATTGATACTGAAAATTCAGCGTTGCATCACAGGAATAAATTACATTTTATATTATATTAAAATGAAAACAGTTTAAATTGTAATAAAATTATACAATTTTACTGTTTTACTGTATTTTTGATCAAATAAATGCAGCTTTGGTAAGCATAAGTGACTTCAACATATTTTTTTTTTTATTTGATTTATTTATTTTTTTTTAGATAAACTTACTGCCCCCAAACTTTTGAATGGTAGTGTATATAGTGTATATATTTTTAGCATTTTTGATAATCAACTTCACAGAGCATTCTGGGATATTATACTTCACAATTTGGATAAAGCAAAATAAATAAATAAATGCAAAAAATCTAAAATAATTTTAAAAGTGATTTTAAAAATCTATTTAAAAAAAATCTATTTTCTATTCTTGTCAAATATTATTTATTGTTAATTTAAAAGATGAATTAAACAATTTTAAGTATGGGTATGTATTCACCTATTTGAAAAGAGATTATCTTTTATTTTTATTCCTTCATAGACATTATTCCTTCATGATCGCTTAAGACAATGTTTTACTTCATTTTTAAATGGTAATTTTAATATTTATTTTTTTATATATTTTATTTTGAAAATGTATTTTGTATCTTTATATTACATAAAATGTAACTGTACTAAAGTATGGAGGACCAAACCTGCAGAAATTAAAAATAAATAAATATATAGATAAATAAATAATAAATGTTAACAGGAATATAAAGAAAGAAATTGTAACGGGGACTCAATGAGACGATGATAGATCCAAGTGCGAACTTTATTAAAACATGACGTAGTCAAAACAGGCAAGGTCCAAACACCAGCGAACAGTAATATCCAGGGCAAAACAGAAGCATAATCCAAAAACAAGCAAAGGTCAGGGCAGGCAGCAAATATCCACAAAACACAAGGCAACAGTCCAAGGTCAAAATCCAAGAGAGCAGTCCAAGGTAACAAAAATAAACGAGGCAATGAAAACAAGGCGATGATAATGAAACAAGGAAAATGCTCAGTAGAGTCCGTTACGGCAAAACAATACTTCGCAACCTCTGTTTGGCATGGCCCAGCTTAAATGGCCGCCAAACAGGAAGTCACCATAGAGGAAGCAGAGGGAGCGGTAACAGTCAGTGCAGAGGTGAGAGCTCCCTCTGCTGGCTTGGCATTACAGAAATAAATGACTTTATAAAACCAAATATAGTTAATTTGCGCTCATGTTGCACACGGAAAAGTAAAATGAAATAAATGAATAAATAAATCTGGAAATAAATATGGAGGAATAAATACATTTTAAAAATAAATAAATGAATAAATTAAATAGATATAAAAAATTGCTTCATTATAACAACGAGAATGATATCCATTAAATTCAGTAATTTAAAAATATATTTAAAAAATCAGCCCTAATATTGCCCATGATGCTTTCTAGGTAGACAACACACTAGGTTTTGGAACAGAGCAATAATCTGAGAACAAACATGCTATTTGAAACAGCTACAAATAAATGTAGCACCTGTTAAATCACCTCTCAAAAATGTAAATGTTTGTCATCGCTAAACCTTTTCAGTTAATTAATCATCACCCTCCAGACTTGTGTTTCTCACATGCTCATAATCTCTCCCTCCTTGTTTATCGCACACACGCCGCCCCTATGAAGTCAAATACGCCAATATAATCTCTCAGTCGTCCTTCATAACCTGCTCCTACTGCTAGGATGGCAGCTCGACCATGATTCCTGCGCTAATCTACAATCTTTCTTACGACGTTCTCTCTCATTCTTCTGCCAGGATTAATTCCTCATATTAGCTTTAATTACACAAATGGCTCTGTATTTTATTAATCTCTTCAATGCAGACAGAGCACAGCTCTGCACACTGTTGGTTATAAATAATTGAATGAGATTTTAAACCACCAATTAAGTCAAGCAGCAGGGAGAGAGGAAATCCCTTGGTGGCCGATTCATTAGTAATAATGTTTGACATTTTCACCACCACAAAATGGAGGCATTGGACACCATTGTGGAGTTGCAACTGTCTGTAGAAGTGCATATTATATAAGCGCTTGCAGTCTACTGTACAAAACATACAGGTGGTACAGGCTGGACAGCTGCGTATGAAGGAGGGTAAGGAAATAAAACTGTCTGAAACACTGAGCTTGCCGTCTAGATTTCTTGCATTTAAAGTAGCACCCAGTGCTTATGGTCCTTTTTAGGTTTCGCCTGTCAGTCAACATGAATTTAGCATTTATTTCCTTTCAAAGTGAATAGAGAATTTATTGGGTATCACTGTACCTTATACTGAAGCAAGGGGACTTGAGTGGCCTTGAGTTTTTTTATTGTTTTCATAAAACAGTTACGTTTTAATATTATAAACATATATATATATATATATATATATATATATATATATATATATATATATATATATATATATATATATATATATATATATATTAAATATTCAAATAAGTATAAAAAATAATAAATATGCCTAGTAAAATTCATTTTAAAAAGTACTGTCTTAAGCAGATTTTTCATGCCCATAAAGCAGAGGTGTCAAACTCAGTTCCTGGAGGGCCGCAGCCCTGCAGAGTTTTGTTCCAACCCTGGTCCAACACACAAACCATGTAGTTTTCAAAGAAGCTTGAAGGATTTGATTAGCTGGATCAGGTGTGTTTAGTTAGGGTTGCATCTAAACTCTGCAGGGCTCCAGGCCCCCAGGAACTGAGTTTGACACCCCTGCCATAAAGGATTCATAATAAAATTTAATCACTTTTGAAATAGGCAAATAAATAGCCATATATAAAATAGTTTATTTAATTCACCTTTTAAAATGTTATTAAAGTAACAATAAATAGTAAATCACTTACCAAACAGACAATCAAAAAATGAATTGATTTTTAACTCAATTAGTAAATGGATATATGCAAGCATTTGCCAAAAAGAAAAGGATTTGGCATATGTATAATTTTCTTTTTTATTAATATTTATATTTCAAAGTTTAATATTTTTTTATTAATAAAAGTTTTAAAAAAGTTTAATTACATTACAAACATGAATTAAATAAATTATTTATTTTTTAATATTTATTATTACATTTAGCTATGGCGGCATTTTAGATTTGGCGGCATTGACTATTCTCGTAATTTTGACTTAATTCTCTAAACATTTCGACTTTATTCTTGTAATTTTTATTTTTATTCTCAAAACATTTCGACTTTATTCTTGTAATTTTTATTTTTATTCTCAAAACATTTCGACTTTATTCTCAAAATATTTCGACTTTATCTCGTAATTTTGACTTAATTCTCAAAGCATTTCGACTTTATTCTCAAAATATTTGACTTTATTCTCGTAATTTCTACTTCATTCTCGAAACATTTCGAATTTATTCTCGCAATTTTGAATTTATTCTCAAAATATTTGACTTTATTCTTGTAATTTCTACTTTATTCTCAAAACATTTCGAATTTATTCTCGCAATTTTGACTTAATTCTCAAAACATTTCGACTTTATTCTCGTAATTTTGATTTTATTCTCGGAACATTTCGACTTTATTCTCATAATTTTGACTTTATCCTCGAAATATTTTGACTTTATTCTCGTAACTTCGACTTTTTTCTCAAAATATTTTGACTTTGTTCTTGTATTGCTATGACTTTATTCTCATAAATTTGACTTTTTTCTCCAAACATTACGACTTTAATCTCGTAATTTTAGATTTATTTTATTTTTTAACGTGACACTAAAATGCTGTTGTATTTAGCTGATTAGAAAATCTTCTATTTATGTGTCAGTTTAACATGTAGTTTATTTATTTACATTTTTATATTTGAATTAATAATTTCATTAATTTTCTGCTGATTCCTTGATATGGTGCCTCACATTAAGTGAAGATTGACATCATAACGTAATATATTGTGTATTTTATCACAACTGGAACTCTGTATTGACCAATCATAAGCCAGAACCAGAACTATCTGCATTTCTAGAGGATTAACACTGAAATATATGTAAAATAATACGTAGTGCCCATAACAGGTAGGAGACTTGTACAGTACATAGTGTCTGTTTCACTTTGATCACTTTTATAGTTTTAGGCAGCACTGTTTAAAAAAAAAAAAAAAAAAAAAAGAGAGAAAAGGGAATACAGTGATAATTGCATAAACGAACACATAACTGGACTCTCATCACAATGGCTTTATAACATACAGCTCACAGAGATTACCTTAAACAAACTGAATTACGCCTGTGACTAGTTGTTGCATCAGAATAATTTTCCTGAATTCAGTTTTGGACTGCTTCAGAGAAAACGAGCAGGCCCGTGTCCTCTCAGCATGACCGCCTGTCTGTCACTTCACCTGCATGTCCTTTTTGAGGCAGGAGGAAACTATTCATTTTCTCTACGGGAAAGTAAGCCACTTACTCACTGACTCATTCGAGTACTAAGAAGCACTGCAAGATATCCAATATCATTGTTTTTGCCACCGTTTGAATGGGCTTTTAATGGAACCAATGAACTGTTCATGGACAAACAAGAAGGTGCGTTTTGAATTTCCAAGAAGGAAATTTCAAGGCTTTTCTCTGTATTGTATTTACCAAGTTGAGCTGAGTATATCTTTGCATTGCATGTATCCCGTTTGTATTTCTGTTTCACTTACGTTGAATAGAGCTTTTATGTTTAAAATGGTGTTTTAAAATGAACACATTCCTCAAATCTGAAAAAAAATAAAATAAATCTTTGTACTCTCTACAGGTGTCCAAGTAATAGGAATTTGAGTAGAGTTTCCCTCTATGAGAACTGCCTCCTGTTGTGCTCCGATCTCTGTCGTTTTACCCGATCGCGGCAGTTTCGACACAGATATATTCCCCTGCTTCCTTGAGACGAGGAAGCTGAAGTGTCTTTGTTCTGCTCCATTACTCGTGGTTAGGGGCTGCGATTCGTCTCCATCTGCCGCTTCTGTTGCGCCTCACCAGCTTCGGTTTCCCCCAGACACAGTCACCGAATACAAAAAAATTAAATTACTGAAAAGTGGTGAAGTGTTTTCATGGTCTTCTGTGCAGATTTGCCACTCTTTCAGTGGGGCATTTCCTCTCTCTTATGAATCATTGTGTTTTCTAAAACTGTGCTGCTCTACCGCTTTGAGGATTTAATTGAATTTTGGCTTGTTATGACAATTCCTTCTTTGTGTATCTTTGGTTTGTAATGATGAATGGATGGAAGCACTTGTTGAGAGAGAGACCCCATTTGCGAAGTAAATCTGTCCTTATAAAGACTCCAGATTTGTGCAAAACAAGTACTGTGAGCTGTATTAAAGGTGCTGTAAATGATGCCGCCCAGGAACCTCCACCAAACATCTTTACAAAACCCATCGTACAAAGATACTGTTGAGACAGTGACAATAAGATTGTCTATGATAAAGAAAAGACAAAAAAACCTAGTGTAGAACGCATGTGCCAAGTTCTTAGAAATGTGTTGATATTGGTTTCATATGGGTTTGAAAACTTTTATACCTTTTTAGATTTTAAATTTAAAAGGTTAATAGAATGTCATGTGGTGTAACCATCATTAAAAAATAAAAACAATAATTAAAATCTAACACTTTGAATACAATGCTGCTCATCGTAATATTTTTTTAAATGTTTTTAAAAATCTTCAAGATACATTATTTTTTATTTTATTTTCTTATTTCTGTATTTATTTATTTGATTGATTTTCATTCATTCATTCAAATATCCAGAATTAGCATAAATTAAGATACTTATTGACCTTGACATATTGACCAGTCATTACTAAGAAATAATAATAAAAATAATAAAAAAAGTCAAACTACTCAATTTTAAGGTTTTCTTTAAAAAAAACTAAACAAAACAAAACAATTTTAATGAGACTCTTTTTCTTTATTATGATAACAGGAGAGTTTTTTTTTTTTCTTTATGCCTCAAAGTTATTAAAAATATCAGGTACCCTATCTATCCATCCATCCACCCATCCATGCAAAATTATCATCATAAATTTTAAGAGACTTATTGACGTTGACATATTGACCAGCCATTACTAAGAAATAATAATAAAAAGTCAAACTACTCAAATTTCAGGTTTTCTTCACAACAGATAAATAAGTAAATGAATGAATAAATGAAAAAATCTGTCTCTTTCTTTTTTTATGATAACAGAACACTTGTATAACCCCGACATTTTTATTTTATTTTTTTTTTACTTTATGCCTCAAAAATAGTATACACTATATTGCCAAAAGTATTGTCACCCCCTTCTAATAAACAGGTTTGACTACTTTAGTAATTTCCATGAGTACAAATCTTAATGTTTAAGCATATAATGATATTCTAGGGAATTGTGTGCTTCTAATTTTAAAGCAACAGTTTGGACAGGACCCTTTTCTATTCTAACATGACAATGCCTCTGTGTATAAGGCAAGGTTCAAAAAGAAATGATTGATTTAGTCAGTGTGGAAGAACTTGACTGGTCTGCAGAAAGCCAAGACCTAATCCAAGCTCAACACCTCTGGTGTGACTTTAAATGCAGATCTTGAGCCAAAAACTCATCACCAAACACCAATGACTTGGGTACAGTCATTTTAGACACTTCCAAAACTGTTGCAAGAGAGATGGAAATACAATTTTTAAATACATGCATTGTGTTTCCATCTTTGTTGCCACAGTTTTGGAAGTGCCTTTTTCTGTTCTAAAGAAGGGGGTGTCCCAATATGTTTGTCCATATAGTGTATGTACAAGTCATTGGTGTTTGGTAAAAAGTTTTTGGCTCAAGGTCTGAGGTGGTGTTCAGCCAGAGGTGTTGAGCTTGGATTAGGTCTTGGCTTTCTGCAGACCAGTCAAGTTCTTCCACACTGACTAAATCAATCATTTCTTTTTGAACCTTGCCTTATACACAGAGGCATTGTCATGTTAGAATAGAAAAGGGTCCTGTCCAAACTGTTGCTTTAAAATTAGAAGCACACAATTCCCTAGAATATCATTATTTGCTTAAACATTAAGATTTGTACTCATGGAAATTAATAAAGTAGTCAAACCTGTTCATTAGAAGGGGGTGACACAATACTTTTGGCAATATAGTGTGTGTGTGTGTATGTGTGTGTGTGTGTGTATATATATATGTATATATATATATATATATATATATATATATATATATACTATTATCAGGTACCTTATTTATCTATCTATCCATCCAGAATTAGCATAAATTTTAAGAGACTTATTGACCTTGACATATTGACCAGTCATTACTAAGAAATAATAACAAAATTTAAGGTTTACTTAAATTTAAGGTGTAATTATAAAAAAAAAAAAAAAAAAATCTTTTTTTAATGCAATTTTCTAATGTCAGTCTTTTTCCTTATTATGATAACACAGGACAGTTCTATAACACTGACATTTTTATTTTTTATTTTTTTCTTTATGCCTCAAAAATATACAAAAGATATCAGGTACCAAAAAGCACTGCAAATTATCCAGTATCATTGAATGGGAAATTTAATGGAACTAATGAACTATTAAATTCTCAAGGAAATTTCAAGCCTTTTCTCTGATGTCTTTCTTGTATTTACCAAGTATCCAACTCTCAGTTCAGAATTCATTCAGAAATTAAAAACACTTTCTTTGTATAAAAGATGTATTCAAGTGCATTAATTTTGTGTATAAACTGAATTTCTAATGTAATGAGTAAAAATAGTAAAAATAAAACTTTCTTGTGTTCATCATTTTGTACCGATGGATTGACCCTGTCGCTGTTTCTTCCACCAGGGCTTCTTGAAGAGCGAGCGAGTGGCGCGCATGGTACAGAGCGGAGGCTGTTCTGCCAGTGACTTTCGTGAGATCTTCAAGAAGAACATTGAGCGCCGCGTGCGCAGCCTGCCTGAGATCGACGGCCTGAGCAAAGAGACTGTCCTCAGCTCCTGGATCACTAAGTACGACGCCATCTACAAAGGAGAAGAGGACCAGCGCCGGCCGCAGGGACGCATGCCCTTCAGCGCTGTCTCTGAACTCATCCTCAGCAAAGAGCAGCTGTATGAGATGTTCCAGCAGATCCTGGCAATCAAGAAGTTTGAACATCAGCTGCTCTACAACGCCCTACAGGTCAGTGCTAGCTAAGCTATAAGGTTTATTTTCAAAGTAACTGATGGTATAATGTACGGCTACATGAGTAATCATCCGAAATTGTATACTTAACTACTATAGGCGAAAAACAGTATGTGACAAAAAACAGTAGGCGAAAAACAGTATGTGACAAAAGAAGTCACAAAACTTCCGGTGAGGTTCTGAAGTGTGCATACGATGGACATTTTACTATCCTGTGGAGGATTTATGAATGGCAGTGACGCGTCACAGGTCACACGACGACAATGTGGCGAATGCAGTACGTCTAGATTACATTCATACTACACACGTTCATACTATATAGAATGTACTCTTTGCAGTCGCGAAGTAAATACTTATTCAAGAAAGTACCTACTCAACAGAGTATGCGATTTCAGGCACAGCCGAAATCACAATATGGCACAGTGTTTTTTTTTTTTAATTAAATAAATATACTGGTATGCAATGCGTGTTTCAGAGTGAAGTGTGGCACTGAGTTTTTACATGTGAGCAGCTCATTATCCACCGGTTTTCAACATCTCAGAGTGGCTCTGTTCACAACAAATGCTGCTCCACAAACTCCATCTCTGTATCTTTGTTTGAGTCACTTTAACGTGCATTTAGGAATGCAAAATGCACCAAACATTTCCCATACTTTTAAGAAGAAGCGCTTATTAATAGTTCTGTCAAACAGTGTTAATTTCGTTGACGAATAATTTTTGTCATAATTTTCGTCAACATTTTTTTCACTGACGAAAACGAACTAAAACTTGTTTTGAATGACAAACTATGACTTAAATCTTTTGACATTTTCGTCAATGAATAAAAACGAGACAAAAATGTTAGGGAGGGACAATTTGGGAAAAGATTTATTCAGGACGAATCTGCTGTATGGTTAGGAGGTTAGATGCGTACATATGAACCGGCGGACATAAGCTAGCATACATTTGCTGCACGTCTCATAAAATGTTCAAAATGTCAATATCTGGGAGTAAGAGAAGAGCAGACATATGGATAAATTTGACAACACGAGAGAACTCAATTCGGTCCTGTTTTCTAAACGCATACACTGAAGCATACACACAGAGAAAGTGCGTCTCACACAGCACACGAGTATTCTTTCGCGTCGTGCGAACGGAGAAATACACACAAAATGATGTTGAATTGTCTGTTTTGACGAGTATTCACGTAAAAACAGTCAATTAATTCTTAAGTGAACGTAAACAGTAGGGAGAACGTGTATCAGTACATTGCATGCATTGCATCCGTGCGTTCTGTTTTAAAGGGATAGCAGCCTAATTTAGTTGCTATTGTCTGAGTCATTGATGTTAATCAAGCAAGAAAAGAAAGACAGAAAATCACTCACTGCCCTTGACTGAATCACTTTAGTAGCCCTAATAAAGATTAATCTAAATTTATTTATAGAAATAAATTTCTGCTTGAAAGAATGAAGAATATAGTAAACACGTTTTTATAAAGAATGTAGGGGTGCACGATAAATATTCGGTGATAATTACTGTGCATCTTGTCAGTAAAACAGGTTCTCTAATCAGCGGTAAATTCCAACACGTGCGTGATTTCACATTGAGCAGCATTTACTACACAGAGCCGTTGTTCACTGACAAGCTGCGCAAATCCATGTTCATTATCAGCGTGGTTTTGCACAGCTTGTCAGTGAACAACGGCTCTGTGTAGTAAATGCTGCTCAATGTGAAATCACGCATGTGTTGGAATTTACCGCTGATTACAGAACCAGCTTTACTGACAAGATGCGCATTAATTATCGCCTGATATTTATCGTGCACCTCTAAAAGAATGCATAATTAGCCTATATAACCATTGGTTTCATTGTAAAGAAGACCATGTTCTTGTTCTTTATGAGAAGTGGTTTTATTTAATTTTAATATAAAGGCATTTTGTGTGTCATCGCAGTTAAATCGGTGTCTATCATGATAAAACCTTAATATCAAACCTATATAATGAGTTTGGAAATTTTAGAGAAATGCTGAATGCATTACACTGTAACTAAGCCCATTAGATTTTAGCTGACTAAATTTACTGTAGATTTAGTAGACTAAAATCTTATGATATTTAGTCGACTAAAACTAAAAACAATTCAGATGACTAAAATGTGACTAAAACTAAATGGCATTTTAGTCAAAAGACTGACTAAAACTAAATCAAAATTTGCTGTCAAAATGAACACTGCTGTCAAACGATTAATCGTGATTAATCGCATCCAAAATAAAAGATTTTATTTACAAAATATATGTGTGTGTACTTTGTATATTTATTATGTATATATAAATACACACACATGCATGTATATGTTACGGAATGATCAGAATGTGAGATGTGCGGATCCATGTGCAAGGCTTTATTTCAGAAGGCGTGGTCATGAAACGGGCAAGGGTCAGATAACATGACAGGTACAACACAGGCAAGGCAAAGAATATTCCTTGGGCAGGCGAGGGTTTTCGATCGACAAACAATATTCAGAAGGCTTGACGAGGGGTAATCCAATAACGTGAGCAATAGTCCAGGCAAGGTGCAAACAGAGTCCAAACGACAAGACGAGAGAAAACCAAGGCAGGCAGATAATCAGGCAACAAAATGAGACTAGACTAGACTAGAACTTGGAACTAATACAAGACTAGGAAAAGGGCTCCGTAACTTTGCTATCACTAACGTAGCGATATGCAAAAACAATACTCGGCAGTGAGAGAGAGGAAGTCCATGGCTTATGTAGGGTGTGTGATTGGTTACAGCTGTGTGCAGTCAGTGCAGTGGATGATGGGAAATGCAGTCCAGGGTGATATGTAACAATCTGTGTAGTGTGAGAGTCAATATAATGGGATAGCGACCTCTGGTGGCAATCTGGTGGAAGGCCACGGACTGGATTCGTGACAGTATATATAAATACTCACTCATACATGTATATATTTAAGAAAAATGTTGTTTATATGTTAAATATATTTATATATAATACAAATTATATGAATATAAATTTATACATGCAAATACACGTAAATATTTTCTAAATATATACTGTGTGTGTGGATTTATATATACATAATAAATATACACAGTACACATACATATATTATGTAAACAAAAACTTTTTTTGCACTATTTTGGATGTGATTAATCGCGATTAATCATTTGACAGCACTACTTATTAACAAAAGAAAAGATTTAATGTTTCCTTGTGATTTTACACCAGAAAAAAAACCTTGACATTTAAAAATGAATGAAGAGCCATAAATATTATTATATGCTTTTCTCAAAGACTAGAGATTTTATTTAACAGTGAATTATTTCAATAGTAACATTTCTTATTTTTTTATTTACAAATTTTCATATATGTATTATTATTATTATTATTATTAATAATATTAATAATAATAATAATAATAATAATAATAATAATAATAATAATAGTCATATTTATAAAAAACAGACTTATGGTCAAATTGTGCAGTCCTACAACTAAGTTGAGCAAATCTGGATTTATTTATTTATTTATTTTTCAATGGTAACAATTATAGGAAATATTGCAATTTTTATTTATTTATTCATTTATTTATTTACTTATTTACTAACTTTTTTTTTTACTTAGTATAATGGCAGGGATGATTCTTTTGGACCACCTCTATATTTACCTTTTGTTTTCTAGAGGATGTTTGTTTTTTGTGAATTTCACTGAGATCATATATGTCAGAGTTTTATCTCTGGTTTTCAGAGATACCAAATGTCTAGGGGTTTGGCTGCGACGGCTTCATCTCTGTGGCTTTTAACAATGGCTGTTACCACAACTGTTCATTGACTATTAATATTGTTCTATTCAGTTGTGCTTGATTTTCACAGTCCTTAATGTCCCAGGAAAGATTTTAAAGCAGCGTATGATTTTCTTTCATAAGAAACACATTGGTTTTTCAGTGTTCTCTGACATTTGGACATATGTGGTCTCAGAACAATTGGCCAAAAAACCCTGAATGTCCTCAGAGGGACATTTACTGACAAAACTGAATTGCTTGGTCCCAGATTCCTTTAAGCTTTTGGTCTCAGCAGACCTTCTTCAGTCTTGCATTTAAAAAAGGTCAACTGGGACCGAAACGTTTGTGTTTTTGTGCAGGTTCTTTAATTTGCACATATTTGCATCTAAAAGAAACATTTCTCAGCATATAATCTTTTTTTTTCCAAATAAATGGTGAGTTGAGTTGCAATTTTTGTATTTTTGATTAAATTAACTTTTGCAAGCACATCATACATAACTGATTTAAGGTGCAAGAGCTCCTTAATATTGAATAAAAGCACATTTTTGAGGAAAATCTGTACAATTCTGCAGAATTACACTACCTTAATTCCCCAAAAAATAAGTTGCACAATGACTAAATTGCATTGTTAAGAGAAAAAAAAAACACGCAAATCGCGTCAGTATAAAAGTCAAATTTTATTTTTAAATTCAGAAATAATATAAACAGAATATTTACAAACATTATAACATGTATTTCCATTATAACCATGTATATCCACAATAAATCCTTTACGTATAATGGCATTCAGAACAGAAAAGGAATGAAAAAGAATAAAACAAACACATATTATAGTGGCATTCATTAAAAACATTTATTATAAACGCCAAGCCTAAAATTTATGTAAAGTGATATCGCCATGTGGGATATGTGGCTCACATACCTCTCTTATTCAGCATAAATCTAAATGTCACAATGGAATATAAGTCACAACACATTTCAGGTGATAAAAAAAGTGACTTACATTCAAGAAAATAGAGTTCTTTGTATAAATTTGTCAGAATTTGCTTGAAACTACATACTAATTGTATGCCATAAGTCACTTATGATATTTCTCAACTTAATGGCTTCCAAATGACAAACAACTCAGGGCTTTTCTTTTGGAATTTGAGACTTTTTACATACACGTCGTGTTGAGTGTTTTTTCTAATCGTGCTAAGCAGTTTAGTGCCTTTAATCCTTTGCCCTTTACTGTAATCACCTGAGCACAGGTGGCTTTAGCCCATCATCAGCCGCTTTGAAGAAAGGTCAGGGGTTGATGGGAAATTGGCCAACTGGCTTGCCCTCGTGTTATCTGTCACTAGCCTTTCCCCAGGGGACAGGAGGAGTGAAAGAGATGTGGTGGGTGGTCTTCACGGACGGCCCTTTTCATCACGATTGCCGTTAGCAGATTAGTGCAGCTAAGCCCAACATTAATTGGCACGTATGGCATCTAACTGAGATCTTATGGTGGAGTAAAAGCAAGGGACTGAATATTATGCTTAAGATGTCATCTTTAGTTTATCCTCATGTTCTTGTAAAGTTTATTTTTTTAAGTACATTTGTATTTTTTTTTTTTTAAATCAATATCAACATTTTACAGTAGGTTCAAATTTAATGTGTTAATCTTTTTTTTTTTTTTTTTTTTTTGGGGGGGTCTCCAATGTATGGTTGACTAAAAGCAGGAGATTGCAAATTACACTTCCTCTAGAAATTATCTTTATGTCCTCATAAAGTTAATATTTTTTTATGTATATTTATGTAAAGAAAATTGTGTGTATATATATATCAAGATTTTAGGTTCAAATGTAATCATTTTTTATCTTATTATTATTATTATTATTATTATTATTTATTTATTTATTTTTTTTATGAACGGTTCTGTGGTGTAACAAATGACTTTAAAAATACAAATATTTCATGTAGTCTTTCAGTTAATAATTTTGAAATATAACTAACTGTGATCTTATGGTTGGGGAAAAGCAGGGGTTTGCACATTATATTTAATATGTCTTCTTTAAATTATCTTCATGTCCTTGTAAAATTATTTAGTTTGTTTACTTGTTTTATTTATTTTTATTTATAATTTATATTAATTTGTTTATATTCATTCATTTGTTTATATGCTGTTATCATATTATTTTACTACATACTAGATATTCCCCTAATCCTAAAATACCCTGGGTTCGATACAACTGATAATACAAATAATTTCACCCCCCAATTTGTAAAAACAAGCAAAAATCACATTTAGAGTAACAAACTTACAATGGAATTCTACCTGATCTCGTGACTAAAACGTACCTGTGGGAATTTTTTCGCAAGACGCAAAATACATACCAATAAATACATATGACTGCAGTTTCCAACAGAAATGAACACTAGAGGCAGTAAAACATCGAACACTTGCAATCGTTTTCATACACCGTTATGATTACCGCTCCATATGTTTGCTTTCCAGACGTAACAAGTTTGATCGGTAGCTCAGCCGGAACAGATTTGGACTTAGAATGTGGAATCCTTGGATATGAATCCCGTCAAAAACATGACTCATGATGAAAGAGCTAAAAGATGAGAGATCGAAAAACAAGCTAAAACAGCAAGCTCGCGATTGCATTTTTACGTCACATTCGGTGGTTTAGGTGTAGTGCAGATGGTACGTTATTTTAAAACGTCACGGAGCATTACAGTTATAGCACCACTCCACAGACATTTCAAATCATAACTGCATTGATGCCTAAACGTCACATAAAATGTACCATATGAACGTTCATCTGTTCCGGGGAAAAAACCAAACACTGTTTTAGCGCCACTCAGTGGACATTTCACATTGAATATGTCACGAAACGTACATGGCGGTACGTATTTCTCGTCTTGCGAAAAAGCTCCCATAGGTACGTTTTTGTCATGAGATCAGGTTGATGGAATTCTATGGGACAAGTGTCCTGAAATATGCAGTGCATGTTTTATTTATGGGCTTATATTAATTTGCTACATATAAAAATGTTTTATTTGAGCTGTAAAACTATCTTGGTCGTGCCTTTAGAGATAGGACTACTGTTGTAACAGATGAAATTACGATATATATTTTACAGTCTGTAATTGGACAGGCAAGGTTATAAAGCAATTCTTTCACACTAGTCACATTAACACATGTAATGTTAAAGTATTGTGGCAATAGTATCAAAGCAGGTTTTAATGTGGTTCAATTAGACCTCCATTGAAAATGCATTATTGTAAACAATTTTGCTTGCTTGTACAAACTGAGGGATGAATTGAACTTATTTTCTGTAGTAATGAACAGTAGCAACAGTAACGTTTCTTAAAATAAAGAAAAGTGAGATTTCTTTCTTTCGGTTTAATTGTGAGTTCATTTGTTTTGTTCGGGGTTCATTTCATCTGCAAATGTCAGATCTGTTGCCATTAAGCACAGCATTGCTTTTTAACTGCCGAAGGTGGCGTGTTGTTTTTTGAAGGCTTGAATTTTTTTGTATTACAGTTTTCAGATGCATACTTTCCTTTTGTAGCTGTACGTTGTTTTTTTGTTTTGTGATGGTTGTTCATGAGTCCCTTGTTTGTTCTGAATAGTTAAACTGAGCACTGTTCTTCAGAAAAATCCTCCATGTCCTACGGATTCTTCAGTTTTCCAGCATCTTTTGCATATTTGAACACTTTCCAGTAGTGACTGTATGATTTTGAGATCCATCTTTTCACACTGAGGACAATTGAGGGACTCAAACACAACTATTAAAAAAAGATTCAAACATTCACTGATGCTCCAGAAGGAAACACGATGCATTAAGAGCCAGGGGGTGAAAACTTTTGAACAGGATGAAGATGTCCAAATTTTTTCCATTTAGTACTGCCCTTCGGAAGCAACAGAAGATACTTACATGTTTCCCGGAAGACAAATTAAGTACAATTTACCTTGACCTTCAAATTCAAAAAGTTTTCACCCCCCGGCTCTTAATGCATCATGATGCATCAGCGCATATATATAATGTTTTTTTTGTTTTGTTTATTTAAATTTTTGTTATTTTTGTTATTAGTTTTTTCTTTAGTAGTTCAATGTAAATAGGTGTGAAATTAATTTTAAAAAATTCATATAAGAATATTTTTATAATGTATTTTTTTGTAATTGGCATTTTGTAAAAGTACAAATAATATTTTTTTCATACTTTTTAGTCAATATCAAGATTTTATGTTCAAATTTTAAATGTTCGATTTTTGTGTTCACTAGATAATTTTAAATCGTCCTGTGGTGTAAAAATGTATAAATATTCCACAAAGTCTCAGTTAAAATGCTCGTAATTTTGTAATTTATTAATAATAATTTTGTGTACTTAAAAACGTATATCAAACATTATATCAAACATTATATATAATTTTGTAATTTATTAATTATATTTTTTATTCTTCTATTAAAAATATATAAAACATTATATAGAATTTTATAATTTATTAAAACTTTTTTTATTCTTATATTAAAAATATATCAAACATTATATTTAAATATTTATAGCAAAGTTCTGTTTCAAATGTTCACACTGCATGATGTCAGCTTTTAAAAAGTATTTCCTTTACAGCTACTCATATATCAGCATTTTATGTTGTCAATCAAGATGACATACCTGTACTTAAAGCTACATTCCCTGGAGAAATCACGCATGTTATTTTCCCTGCCAAATACTTATTTAACACACAGTCCATTGTTCATTTCACTTTTCCCGTCTTGATCCGTCTTGCTTTAAACGAGAAGTATTTTTCTCTGATAGCTGCTCCACCCGGTGTCATATTCCTTTATGGCATGAATGCCAAGGGAAGTGAATGAGGGAAACAGAAAGAGACGGTAAGCATGACAATTTAAATGTCAGTAAGTGGAGGGTGTCACACAGAGGAAGAAGATGATCTATAACAGGACTAGAAGGCAGCGACAGACGAGTGCAGAGAAGTGACAGACTGAGAGGGAAAGACTGATGTGTTTGAGTAAAGGAGGATGAAGACAGACGAGATCCAAGAAACAACAAAGAACAATAACACAAAGAAAGGAAACGGATAAAGTGAGATTGACTGGAGACTGTATAAAGACAAAGACAAACTAAAGGGAGTGAGAATGTGCTTTAGAATGTGATTTTTAGATGCAAGAATGTATTTAAACCTTAAAAGGATCTTTTAAAGGTGAAAAATCTTTTGAGGTGTGGAACATCTGGTTGGGTGGACAGGCAGGCGGGTCATGTCTCAGGTGGACACGCTGAGAAATCCAGCTGTGCCCTGATCAGAGGGGCCAGTCACTGTTCTCCTCTCAGCAGCTGTCATCCTCCTCCTAATGAACACGTTCAGTCTCAACTCGCGCTCTCACCACCCTGTCATCTCTCGTTAGCGCATCGCGCAGGTGAGCCAACGAGAATGATAGCGCAGCGATACTCATGTCTGTCTCGAAAACAGAGGTGGCGCGTCCCAGTGACACTCTCTGGCTTACCGCTGAAAAGTATTGAGTTATAAAGGGGTTTGCTTCCTTAATTTTAATTTCAGTTTTTCAATTTTTTTATTTTATTTTAGTAATTATTTTTTTATTTTAATTTTAATAATTACAATTTTTTCATTTTGATTTTTCTTTACTGTTTATTTTTATTTTGTAAAAAGTGGGTTTTTTTTTTTTTGCATTGTTGAGATTTAAATTATTTTAATTTATATGCATCAATATATACTGTAAATACAAAGTGTTAAAGAAGATTTAGTAACACTTGAATGGTTTATAATGGTATATTTTAATGCATTAATTATGCCTTGTAATGCATCTTATGATTGTATGATCTCAATAATTGTAACCACAGTTATAATACATTATAATACTTACCTATTAATTGTTACAAAAAAATGCATTAAAACACAAAACAAACAACCAATTTCAGATGTAAAAATCTACAAATATAATGCGTTTTAAATCTGGTTACAGTTCTGGCTTAAGGCTAAAAAGTATTAATAAGGTTGTCAAAGTTATCAAGGGTTTTACTTCCTTAATTTTAATTTATTTTTTTTTCTTTACTCTTTATTTTATTTTATGGAAAAATCAAGGCATTTTTTTGGCATTGTTGATATTTAAATTCTATTTAATTATTTTAATTTATATGCATCAATATATACTGTAATACAACGTATTAAAGAAAATTTGGTAACACTTGAATGCTTTATGTATAAAGTATTTTAATGCATTAATTATGCCTTGTAATGCACTTTATAATGATTGTATGTCCCAATAATTGTAACCACAGTTATAATACATTATAATACTTACCTATTAATTGTTTAAAAAAAAAATGCAGTAAAACACATGACAAACAACCAATTCCAGATGTAAAAAAAAAAAAAAAATCTACAAATATGCATTTTAAATTTGGTTACAATTCTGGCTTAAGGTTAAAAAGTAAAAGTTATCAAGGGTTTTACTTCCTTAATTTTAATTTAATTTAAGTGAGGCATTTTTTGCATTGTTGATATTAAAATGATATTTCATTATTTTAATTTATGTGCATCAATATATACTGTAAATAAAAAAAAAAAATATTAAAGAAGATTTGGTAACACTTGAATGCTTTATATATGAAGTATTTTAATGCATTAATTATGCCTTGCAATGCACCTTATAACGATCTCAATAATTGTAACCACGGTTATTGTACATTATAGTACTTACCTATTAATTATTACACAAAAAAATGCAATAAAACACATGACAAACAACCAATTTCACATGTAAAAAAAAATCTAAAAATATAATGCATTTTAAATTTGGTTACAGTTATTTATGAAAATATATCATGAAAATGAAAAATATAGAATGCATTACAATTTACATTATGAATAAATTATACATAATGTATTATACATAAAGGCTTCAACAGAAGATCTTTACTGAAACATTTTAATATGTAAAATACCAGATGGTAACTCATTTTTCTCAATTTTGAATGATGACAAATGAATCTTTAACATAGAGTTTTGAAATGAATCATCATAGATTAAACTGATTCATGTGCAGTTCACAGAAATGAATCAAATTGGCACATGGCAACTAATTTTTTAGCAATTTTGAGTAATCCAGATTAATGTATGAATTGAGTTTTAAAGCAATTCATTACAGTGTGAACTGATTCACAACAGTTCACAGAAATGAATCAAATTCACCATCTCTATCCATTTAACAATAAACAAGGCATTGTTTTCCACTTTTTACAAATTTTACAAAATAAAAAAAATTGATAAAATTAAAATGTTATTTTATTGAAACAATTTATTCAATTATTATCATGTATCAATATGAGTGACTGATGATTCAGATGAATCATTGAATCAGAGTAGGGCTGTCATGATATCAGATTTTTAGGCAATTATCGTGGCCAAAAGAATTCATGATAACCATCTATAGAACTGGTTTGGTTATTTATTATCAGACATGTAGTATTAATATGATATCAGTATTACATTGTCTTATTTATTACGGTTAATACCGGTATAATGTGAAGTCAGAGTTTTGAGTTGGTTCATTGAAATGAACTGATTCACAGAATTGGCTTTTGTTGATCAGTCATTTTTTAAAAAGCTAATTAAAATCATTCCAAAGTTCTTTAATCTTGTATAGCCAGCAAAAGCATTATTAATTTACTGTGAATATTCAATAAAGCACCTGAGCGTAGTATATAAAGACAACCATACTTTTTTATTTTATTTTTTTTTATTTTTTTCAGTTCCTTGTGAGAATAAAGCTGGTGACTGGAGGCGGCTGTCTTTTAATTGGTTTGCTAATTTAGATGAGGAGGGTAAAGAAAGCCGAGGGAAGATTAGAGCGTGACAGTGGCCTGCTTTTCTCCAGGCTGGTGACGTCTTTCATTAGGCCGCTCCTAAGGCTTGTTGTCATAGAAATTGTTGCCAAACTAACCAAAATAGAGCAGCTCAAGAAAAGCGAACAAGTTGGTAACACGGCAACAGAGAAGAATCTGGTGTGCATATGTGTGTGGCTCTGGGGAGGTGTTTGAGGACCACAATCAAGCCATTTTAATGCATTATGAACACAAACCCGCTGCGCTGTAGCGCTGGCATATTTCAGTGGGATGTCCACACCGCTGTCCGTGTTTTGGCAGTTTTATTATTCTTTATCTAGCCACTGTTTGCGTTATTGTACTGGGAAATGGCTGACGTGGTCATTCTGACTGTCAAAACCAGCGATTCATGACAGAATTATGTGGCCAGCTGGGGACATCGCAAACTTTCAAACTGCCAATCATTATAGATTTCCAAAGCTTGCTGTATAAAAACAAGAAAAACTTACATTTGTCAGCACTTCAACATGAGACTGCCCTTGGGCTTACAAGGTTGAATAAGTTACTGTAAGTAAAAAATATATTATATTATATTATATTATATTATATTATATTATATTATATTATATTATATTATATTATATTATATTATATTATATTATATTATTGAAAAAAAAAATTCAATTACAAAAATGTAAAATAATAAAACTGCAAACAGTGACTATTATTATTATTATCATCATTATTATTATTATTATTATTATTATTATTATTATTATTATTATTATTATTATTATAAATGATCATAATCATAATAAATTAATTACATTGTACTTTTATATTATTATATAATGTCATACATTTTAAATGTCACATTTTGCAATTTTTACAAATAATAATAACAGTAACAGTTATAATAAATAATGTTGTTATAATGTATTATTATAAATATTCATAATTATTAAAGTAATGATTATATTTTTAATGATTTATATTATATTATATTATATTATATTATATTATATTATTTTTAAAAAATTCAATTACAAAAATGTAAAATAATAAAACTGCAAACAGTGACTATTATTATTATTATCGTTATTATTATTATTATTATAAATGATCATAATCATAATAAATTAATTAATTACATTGTACTTTTATATTATTATATAATGTCATACATTTTAAATGTCACATTTAGCAATTTTTACAAATAATAATAACAGTAACAGTTACAATAAATAATGTTGTTATAATGTATTGTTATTATAAATATTCATAATTATTAAAGTAATGATTATATTTTTAATGATTTATATTTTATTATATTATATTATATAATATTATTTAAAAAAAATTCAATTACAAAAATGTAAAATAATAAAACTGCAAACAGTGACTTATTATTATTATTATTATTATTATTATTATTATTATTATTATTATTATTATAAATTATCATAATCATAATAAATTAATTAATTACATTGTACTTTTATATTATTATATAATGTCATACATTTTAAATGTCACGTTTTGCAATTTTTACAAATAATAATAACAGTAACAGTTAAAATAAATAATAATATTGTTATGTATTGTTATTATAAATATTCATATTAAAGTAATGATTATATTTTTAATGATTTAAATTATATTATATTATATTATATTATATTATATTATATTATATTATATTATATTATATTATATTATATTATATTGAAAATTAAATCGCTAATCCTATTTTGGCATCAGTTTTAAATGAAAATGATAAAAAATAACATTTACAAATATTGTCTTTATTATTATTATTATTATTATTATTATTATTATTATTATTATTATTATTATTATTAATGATCATAATTGTTAAATTAATCACATTGTACTTTTATATTATTTAATGTTATACATTTTAAATGTATAATTTTAAAATTTTTACAAATGTATAATAATAATAATGTTGCTGTTATAATGTATTATTATAAATATTCATAAGTATTAAGTATTAATTATTATATTATATTATATATTATATTATATTATATTATATTATATAAATTGATTATAAATGTTTATCCAATCCAAAATTATTATTATTATTATTATTATTATTATTATTATTAAATTAAATGCATTGTACTTTTATATTATTATTTAATGTCCTACATTTTAAATGTAGCATTTTACAATTTTTTTTTTTTACAAATTTTTAATAATAATATAATATTAACAATTATAATGTATTACTATAAACAGTCATAATCATTATATTATTTTATATTATATTATATAAATTTATTAAAATTGCTTATTCAATCCAAAATTATTATTATTAAACTATTATTAAACAAAATAACTTTTGTTGTTTTTGTTATTGTAAATTATTATAATTATCATTTTTTATTACATTATATTTTTATAATTATTTAATATCATACATTTTGAATGTAAATGTACACAACAATTTTTGAATTTTAATTTTGCTATTTTTATAAAAAATTGTTATATCTGAATAGATTATTTTTGAACCCCACAGATTGACACAAAACTATTCTGCAAGGTTTATAGTAGCTCTGATGAATATTCCTGCACATCCATTAAGAGCGAATCATTAAGAAAATTAATTACATTAGCAGACCTTGCAAATGATTAGGAAATTAAATGCATCTTGTGGTATTCTCTGAGATGATTGGTCATTTCAGCACAACTTTTTGTAATTCACAAGTGCAACAAGTGAAGCCGAAGCACAGTCTGATTGGCCTTGATCCTGACTACAGGTCCAACCTTATCATAATTAAATGTCACAGTTCTTGCAGCATGCATTCAGACGTATATCTCAGTCTAAATAGCACGCTGACAGCAAACACAAGAGTTATTAGATGCTAATTAGTTATAAATAAGCTATGAATGTTGTTGATTATCTGCTTTTGCGCAAGCCTTAATTACCTGTCAGAAACTGAAATAGATGGCACCGTTAATTCTTAATTAGCAGCCGGTATCTTAACGCGTGTTTCATTCGATTCTTTTAATTTTCCGTTTACGCATATATTGCTCGTGAAATTAAAAATATTCTTCAAACCGAACAGATCTGAAGACCAATGCGGTGAAGTAGAAAGGTTATTCACAATTTCCAGCTTAGAAGAAAACCGCAAGCGTGATCATTTGATCATATCCCACCCTGACCTTTACCTCTTGTTGTTGCTGGGGTCATTAGGTCTACTATTAGTGGATTTTACCAGCGTTTTCATCTCTGTGATGCTCTCATTACTTCCTGCATGATTCAGAGGTGCACTTCCTTTAACACCGATTGGCCTCTTTCCATCTGCCTAGACATGGCTAACTGCATCATTAAGGCCTCCCACATATGACCAGACCAGCGCCGGGCTGACGAGGCCTTCATCTGCTCTGCTTTCTCCCACACGCTCCTTCTGTGAGATTGTGAGGCGTTTGTGGATTTGCATATGTTAATGGAATGAGTCGATAATGAAGGTTGATATGATGGGAGCAGTAGATCTGCTCAGTAAAGCATGGCAGACATTAGCTGGCCTCATTACAGACTCCAGCACTCAGTCTTTACATGTTCTTCTGCTGTTTAGAGCATCAGAACAGCTCAGATAGAATGTTATGTTACACAGCAGATTGATTGTGGAATCATCATTAAACAGAAGCAGATATTTATGTTTTTAGAAGATATGTTTTAATTTGGGAATTTCCCGGTCAGGTTCTTTGTGCCCAATCCGATCCGAATCATTGAATATTGAGTATCTGCCGATACTGAGTCCCAATCCAATACTTGTATTTTCCTAGCACTTGGTGCACACTCCAAGTACATTAAGCATTGCGGTTTAAAAACAAGTGAGTTTAAGTCATTGAAATGCAATCAGCAGCGAAAGAGAACTTATTTTAATATATGCATGCACTGTCAAAAAGACACGTACACGTGAAGACGGTAATCATAGAGTGCAGGTGTATTGAACGGAGTTATTTTTGCCGCTTTATAGGTCTTGAACAGTTAAATACTTGCACTTGTATGTGTCAAAATGCCCATCTGTGCAAGTATCCTTGTAAACACAGTAATTTAGGTCTTAAGTGAAAACAAATGACTGAGAAAGAAAACGCATATATAACAGTTTATTGGATCCAGGAAGCTCTTAGACTGACAGCAGTCTAATATTCCTGCTGTCTGTCATTTATGTTAATCAAACAACAAAAGAGAGAAAATCTCTCACTGCTCTTCACTAAATCACTTTTGTAGCTTTAATATCTTTTGCCTGCCATTGATGAGATATCTCGTCATTTAAGAGCCAACACTTCCCTGCCATTGACGAGTTTTTACGGCAATCCGTGTTCAAGGTGTTTTACGGTAGGGAAAGCCCTAGCGCATGTCCTGAATGAGTTACGAGACTTCCGGGTCTTTACAATTGGCATAAACGGAATGATCATAGATAATGTAGATCATATATAGGTCATATATGTAGATCATGTTTTGACCATTTTGAATCTGATCGGGACGAAGTAGTCAGTGAGAGAGATGCCTTTACAGACACAGAAACATCTGTAGTTGTAACCGATAACCCGTCGATCTGAATAGGTGTGTGTGTGTGTGTGTGTGTGTGCGCGTGATCTATATATAGATCTATATCTATCTATTTATCTCTCTCTCTCTATATGTGTGTGTGTGTGTGTGTGTGTGTACAGTATATGTATGCATATGTATGTATGTAGCCTGTGTGTGTGTGTATATAATCATATGTATGTATATGTTTGTGTGTGTGTGTCTGTTTGTTCTGTTTATTGAATGCAATTTCAATTATTCATATAATTATTTACAGGTGAAAGAATATGACATCTGAATGTATTTTGCTTGAAAATGCACTACTTTGATAAAAAAAGCTTTTTTCTCAGTTTTTTGTCCAAAATGTTGTATTTCTGATGAAACCAATCTGCATTCAAATGGTGATAAAACATGAACACATGAAGATAGAATAAAAGTTTGTTTTTTTTTTTGTTTTTTTTTAAAGCAGAGGCTTGGTTCTTTATTTTGATATATAATATGTTCTTATATTCATAGCAAAAAATATTCTGAGGGCCGTCAAATTTAGGTGAAAATCATCAAAAATGCTGGCGGTGGCTGGCAACCTTTTTAAAAAACACTGGCGGGGAAAGAGTTAATAGTTTAAAAGAATAATAGTTTTTTAATTTATTTATTTATTTTTTTTGTCCTATTGCTTGTAATTAGTTTCTTATTTTTATTTCATCGCTGACTGTTAACCCGTCTTCAGTGTGCTTTGAGTTTTTTTAATTTTTTTTTTATTTAGGGTAGTATTAGTTTTTTGTGATATAAGTAGAACTTCTGAGCCTTTAAGTACAAACTTCCCAGAAGGACTTAACATAAGTGGGATTATTTGCCATTTTTATCGCCCCCTGGGCAAATATAAGTATGACAGCTTCAATAAACCATAACACACATTAAAGTGATAGTTCACCCAGTCATTAATTACTCACTCTCATGTCGTTCCAAACCCGTAAGACCTTCGTTCATCTTCAGAACACTAGTTAAGACATTTTTGATGAAATCTGAGAGCTTTCTGACCCTCCATAGACAGCAAGGAAACTACCATGGTCAAGGTACAGAAACGTAGTAAGGACATTGTTAAAATGGTCCATGTGACATCCAGTGATTCAACCATAATTTTATGAAGCTACGAGAATACTTGTAAATTTCGTAAAGCTATGAATGTTGTTGATTATCTGCTTTTGCACAAGCTTTATTTACCTGTCAGAAACTGAAATAGATGGCACCGTTAATTCTTAATTAGTGGAATTCGTTAGTAGAATTCATTAATTCTAAAATTTGTAGCTTTGTAAAATTACGGGTCAGAAAACTCTCGGATTTCATCAAAAATATCTTAATTTGTGTTCCGAAGATGAAAGAGGGTCTTACAGGTTTGGAACGACATGAGGGTGAGTAATTAATGACAGAATTTTCATTTTTGGGTGAGCTATCCCTTTAACTCTTTCCCTGCCAGTGTGTTTTTTTTAAGTTGCCAGACACCACCAGTATTTTTGATCATTTTCATTAAAGTTTAATGGCACCCAGAATATTTTTTTTGTATGAATATCTGAACATGCAATATGCCAAAACAAAGAACAGAAAAAAATATATATATATTTTAGCTTCATACAATATTTTTTTATCAACACTTTTACAGTTTCATGAATAAAAACCTGAGAAAATCATGTTTTTTTGTAAAAAAAAAAAAAAAAAAAAAAAAAAAAAAAGTTCCAGACCGATGATCAAAACATAGATGGAATCTATCACTTCCATCAACACATCCAAAGCTTGCATGGTCCTAAACCACTTCCTGGATCGTCACTTCATTCAGTAACGTTAGGCAGTGTTGATTTATATGCTGTTTAATGCTTGATGATCACGTTATTTTAAACATGCATCTGCTTACATATACGATCACATTTTTCTGCTGCTGCTTTGCCGTGTTTTGATCAAGACGTTCAATACTCTTTTTGAAGATGTGTAATAGTGCCCCCTACCGTACACCAGTGAAAACACGGAAAGCTGGAAAATTCCGTTGATTGGCAGGGAAAGAGTTAATAACAAGCCACACAATGAAGAACAATTCATACTGTATCTGTTGCACAAAAGATGTGGGGCTAGTTACCTAATTCTGAGGTAGTAACTTTGAGTGAGCTAGTATGGTGCAGCAATAGTGCAGCATGAAATGGAAGCAGAGTCCATCCTACTGCTGCCGAAGGGAGAAGAGCTTATCAAGTGGAAACAGTGCTCCGGTGGGGGTGGTATGTGTGTGTTTGTGTTTGTGTGTGTGTGTGAGATACAGAGAGATTTCCCACTCATGGAGAGAAAACCCTGTGTTGACAACATGCCAGCAGTGCTGTGTGTGTGTGTGTGTGTGTGTTCACACTCCAAAAACGCTTCATTTGAGGGCATGCCAGAGCCGCTCAGTGAACAGATAAAGACATTAAACATTTTTATGATCTCATATCTCCTCGGTATGGCCCGTCCAAGTACCACCGCTGCTTCACGAGGCTCAAAAGAGATTACATGACTAATCATGGTAGTTATTAAGCCCATCTTCCCCGTCTTTTCACCGCTGTCAGCTTTGATCTATCTAGATCTACCTGTGGGTAATGGGTTTAGTAAGCCGTGTCAAATAGATAAGCATTGTCTTCTGTTCTCCGCACAGCTGGACAATGTGGACGAGCAGGCAGCGCAGATCCGAAGAGAGCTGGACGGGAGACTGCAGCTGGCCGAGAAAATAGCCAGAGTAAGAAAACTTCACCTGTTTCTGTCTTTATGGTAAAAACACCTGCAAATTGCTATTAAAAATGGAATTAAATAAGACGAGTTTGTTTTTCTTACAGATTTAAAGGTATAAAATACAAAACATTTAAAAAATAAAAATAAATAAATAAAATTTCTATTAAAAAATAGGCTGAAAATAGGCTTTTTTTGTGTATTGTTGATTAATCAGTCATATTGCATGAGTAAAATGCCCCCCCCCCCCCCAAAAATATTAATTGTTAGTCTTTTATGTAATACATTTTTGACTAATTGTGAGGTTGAATCAACTGTACGGGTACCTGAAAGTCACAGTGTTCATCCTGTTTCCTGCTGCGTCCGATAGGAGAGGAAGTTTCCAAAGTTTATTTCCAAAGACATGGAGATGATGTACGTGGAGGAGCTCAGGTCATCTGTTAACCTGCTGATGGCGAACCTGGAGAGCCAGCCTGTGGCCAAAGACTTCAAGCCCAAAATCAAGCCCAAACTCACACCCATGAACAGCTTCCTGGACATTGGCGATGAGAACGACTTGCCTCTCTCCAAATCTGACGTAGTGCTGTCGTTTTCTCTGGAGGTAGATATTTGATGCCAAAGATGCCATCTTTGCTTTACAATTCACCATCACCTTGCTGGTTGTGATGGCTGTGATGAATACAACTACAAAGCATTTGAATGGTTCAATAAAAAACATTTCCACATGAATAAAGTGTTTGAACTAGGAATTTTCAAAATTACATTTTTAGTGGTTTGTGCCAAAAAGCACAAAAATAAGAAAAGTAAATTATCGCTCTTTGGTTGTGTTTCAAATATCATGTGAAGTCTAATCATGTGGTCTTGTGCCTTTCGCTCAGATTGTGATCATTGAGGTGCAGGGACTGAAATCTGTTGCTCCTAACCGGATTGTGTACTGCACCATGGAGGTGGAGGGAGGAGAGAAGCTCCAGACGGATCAAGCCGAGGCCTCCAGACCACAGTGAGTATGGTGATCACAATAATACAAATAAAAGCCCTTAACATGATATATACTGGTGTTATGCACACACACACACACACACACACTACTTCTCAAAAAGGTTAGGGCCACTAAGATTTCATTTAAAGAAAAGTAATACTTTTATTCAGCAAGGACACATTAAATTAATCAATGGTGACAGTAAAGACATTTATAATGTTGCAATCAATTTCTGTTTCAAATAAATGCTGTTCTTGTGAACTTTCCATTCATTAAAGAATTATGAAAAAGAAAAATGTATCACGGTTTCCATAAAAATATTAAGCCACACAACGGATTTCAGCAATAGCAAATCAGCATATCAGAATGATTTCTGAAGGATCATGTGACATTGAAGACTGGAGTAATGATTCTGAAAATTCTGCTTTGCGTCACCGAAATAAATTATATTTTAAACTATATTCATATAGAAAACAGTCATTTGAAATTGTAATAATATTTCACAATATTTCTGTTTTTGTACTATATTTTTGATCAAATATACAGTCAGGTCCATAAATATTGGGACATCAACACAATTCTAACATTTTTGGCTCTATACACCACCACAAGTGAGAGGCACATATGCAAACTGTTGTAATTCCTACACCGTTCACCTGATTTGGATGTAAATACCCTCAAATTAAGGCTGACAGTCTGCAGTTAAAGCACATCTTGTTCGTTTCATTTGAAATCCATTGTGGTGGTGTATAGAGCCAAAAATGTTAGAATTGTGTCGATGTCCCAATATTTATGGACCTGACTGTATGTCTTGGTGAGCCTTTTGTGTGAAAAAAAAAAAATACCAACCTGAGGCTTTCAAAACACAATAAATCAATCAATCAATCAAACTCCAAACTTTTTAAAGTAAGGTAAACTGGAAGGTAAGGTTAGCAAAACCAAACGTCAATCCTCAAACAGGGTCATGCAAGGTCAAAAAAAAGAGTCAAAAATCCAATATAATATCCAGTATTATACCATAAATGAAAAATAAAGGTCAAAAACAAGACTACATGAAGATAGACAGCTTTATATCTCACAGTAGCATAGTTGTGGCATTATTTCTGATAATTGTATTTTTAAATCTTGTAAATGTGACTTTATATCTCACAATGTGAGATGTATTTCTTTATTTCTTATTTTAATTGTTAACTTTATCTCACCATCAGCTGTTGTATTTTTTACTGTGAAGTGGAAAAAGGGTAAAACCACACATTAGAGTCTGGTAAAGGTTCCCCCTGGTGGTTAGGAGTTATTTATTTTTTTAAAAAACAGATGCAATTCCAGGTGCCAGTGAACTTCTTTTTAATAGATTACATCTTTATATAGATTTTTTTTTTTTTTTTTTTCAGAATGTTCCTACGTCTTAAAAATAGCGTATATATGAATGCCACTGTAGGTTAACAGCATGTTCAATTATGTTAATTAAAAGCGTTTTCTATACAGTCATTTTTTTATTCAGACATGTACACAATGTGCCAATCTCTTTAATCTTTTTAAGGTCACTGGTATATTTTCATTCTATAGTACACTGACTTACAAATCTGCTGGGAACATCTCACACTTGCTTTTTATCTTCAAACCTTGAGCATAAAATCGCTCTTATCTCATCAGCTCCCCATTAGCGTAGTGACTTGTTTTGACACTGCAGACATTTTGAAAATATGCCAGCTGCGCAGCTCTGAAGTGCAAATGCGGCTCTGTCACACTGCTAACCCAGAATCACACTCTGTATGTATGAGACAGAGAAATGTGAAGTGGTCATCGTTGGCTGCAGTGTTTTGTGTAATGTTAAATAAATCTCTGGGTCCCTTTGAGTCCATAGTGTATCCGCATTAATGATGCATCTGACCTGAACTGACTAGCATGTCAAAGCTGTAATATTTATTAAGTAGACGGTGAGCTCGGAAACTCAATAATTGGAATCACAGTTGTCTAGAAACGTGTTTGTGGAGGTTTTCTGCTCGTTGATTAGGAATGTGTCTCATTGTGCTCCCTACTTCCTTATAGGTGCTGTCACATTAGAGAAATTTCAGCGAATTTTTTACAGGCGAAACAGGTTCATTTTCTATTGTCAATAGTGTAGTTATGAATGCATAGCTTCATAATTTTAAACCAAGCAGGTTAACACTGGTCAACACAGCAAATTAGTTAAATCAACTTCTGCAGAATTCCTGATCGCATGGATTTCTATTTAAAGACTAGATTTTGATTGCAAATATTTTGTAGAACTATCCAAAAATCACGTAGCTTAAGTCATGAATTTGGGCGCTAGCAAAAGCCTCAATCGACTAAAAATTACGACACTGACGACTCGTATACCTGCAACGAGTCTTAGTTTTAACTGTTAAAAATTTCAATGTCTTTACAAGTTTTCATGAATCAAAACCGTTAAAATAAAATTTGTGATTTCTGTATAAAGTTTGCAATATTATTTTTTTCCCTTCAATACACATTGGAGATGAGCAATATGCACTTGGCCTCAAGACACTTAAAGGGATAGTTCACCCAAAAATGAAAATTCTGTCATTAATTCGTTACAAACCCATAAGACCTTTGTTCATCTTCAGAACACAAATTAAGATATTTTTGTTGAAATTCGAGAGCTTTCTGACCCTGCATAGACAGCAACGCAACTATCACATACAAGGCCCAGAAAGCTAGTAAGGGCATCATAAAAATAGTCTATCTGACACAGTTGTTTACTGTTTAAGGTGCATTCTGGGAATTACTAGGAAAGAAACAAACAATTTTGACCATTGGACAGCTCTAGAAATTACCTCCCTCACCAGTGTACTGACTAACAAGGAGCTAACTGAGACACAGCCTCGAAGAAACTGGATTGTGTGTGATTTATATAACGTTGTTTATTTAGGAGTGTGGATTGGTTATTCCAGTCAACACATAGACACTCAATAAATCTCCCTCACGTTTTTGGATTTCATCTTATTGGTTTTCGTTGATTATGTTCCGTGTTTGTTGAGTAGTTGTGAAGATATTGTATATTTTTAGTGCTCTTTGATTGCGGACTTGAACCGATTGCTACTTTGACTTTAAATGCAGGATTCTGGATCTTTTTCTCAGACAGCTCCTGAATCAATCTTACCTCCAAGCGCTCCAGTATAGGCGTGATATGACAAGGAGGAGGAATTCATCAAGCCTAGATGAGCTTTCTCGCTCTCTGTGAAAGGCGAGCAGCCTTTAAGAGTGTTGTATAGCGTGAAATAGAAAGATGACTCAGATCACACTCATTTGCCCAGCCATTTAGCAGTATATGCTAAACGGATACAAAGAACGTAAAGTCTGGAAGTAATGGCCCATCAAAGAACATCTTGAGATTAGATGTTGCTCCTAACTTGTGCTACAAGGATAGATAGATAGATAGATAGATAGATAGATAGATAGATAGATAGATAGATAGATAGATAGATAGATAGGTAGATAAATTTTTATTTAACTGATTTTCAGGACCGTTTTAGCACAACCTTTCTTTGACCCAACAGTTTTTTGTTTTTTTTTTGTTACTGTGCCATTAAGAAATAAATCCAGTGGATGCTCTTTTTAGACTGGATTGTTTTTTTGAAAGTTACAGTATGATTTCATTGTACACAAATAGATGATAATACTCAAAGATCAGGGAAAATTTGCTTCCTCCTGTTATGACCTCTGTAAAACATTTCTTAACTACGACCTTGCATGGTATTGGCAACTATGTATTGTGCACTTATATTAGGGATGCCAATTGTTGTGTTTTTTCTCTCTTATATTACATTTCTGAGACAGCTATTATTCCCATTTTTCTCCAGCAGACAGTTGAAATTGAAATGTCACTTGTAATCTCATCAAGGTGAATCAGTGGCGTGTGAGATGATTTCAGTGTTTATTGTGCCGTCACCTGCTGGAGTCATATGAATGAATGAATGAATGAAAATGGTTCAATTCGATAACGCTCACATTTGACCTCACAGTATGATGTTAATTAGCACAGAGGAACCACATCTTGCGGATCCCAAGATTCAAGCAAGATGAAAGTTCCTGCTTTCGAATATATATCAGACATATGTGATTGTATTATACTGGAATTAAATTAGAATTACATTTTAATCTGGCCAGTGATGTCATTTCCTTTAAATGTGGTTACAGAGAAGGCTGCTAAGCATTAAGGTAAGGCATTAGACATTTATTTTAAGTCTTTTATTGGCTTTGTGCACATTACCTACAAATGAAAGCGTAATGAAACCTATTTTCTTTAAGGTGTTTGTACTTGTATTTGTTTAAATACTGTGAATGCTGCATCGTTGTTCCTTGCAGAGCTACTCTTAGATGAAACTCTCCACTGAAAATCTCCTGAGACCATTTAAGGATGATTATTATTCCCAAATAATGTTAGTGTCTGGTTCTGTTGAAATAAGCATGTTGCAAACAAATGCGACTACGTCTAGAACGTCCTTTCCAATGTGAATAAGGTATTGCATCATTGTATTGATTTTTATTAGATGTGAATATCTGTTGTTTTGTTGCCTTTGCAGCATTTTGCTTAATAAATAGTCCTTCCTACTTGTTTTGGGGTTCAGAGAGCCTCTAGGTGGTGAGAGGTCAGTTTTAGACCAGTAAAATCAACAGACCTCCCAAAATATCCATCCACTGATGAAGCTCCCCAAGGTGGGTTTGGGCTCTAGACAATGTCAGTCCGAGTGAAGACTGAAGGATCTTGTCTGTCAGTGTCATTGGCTACAGCTGTAGCTGAAATAGTGTTAGGTTGGGTTGGGTTGCACCAGCCGTTCATAAGTAAGCCATTCTTACTTAAATTGGAATGTTAAGTCCACATTAGGCGCTTAGTAACTGCTAGCTAGTTTGTAACTAACTCTGTACTTAATTTGGTTGTACTGTTAGTTCTTAAGCCTGAAATATGATACTTGGCTAATCATGAAATAGCATAATAGGTATTTTTATATGTAAATGACATTCAGAAATCTGATTTGAAATTAATAAGGAGCAATAAAAACAAAAAAGAAAACATAAGAAATGGCATTTATTTATTATGATTGACACAAAAGGTGTGCTGTTTAGATCGGGTTTGTGTTGAAGATCCGCAAGTCATTTATTCACGTTCTCTCTTTTAAAATGTAAACAAGTGTAAATGTCAGCATTATCATATGTCTAAAGGATGGAAGTTTGTCAGGTGAAACATGAGTTTATTGATGCATTTCAGTTAATCTGCTTTTTTATGCCAACCGTTAATCCTGGTCTGAGGCCTCCATAAATATTTATGTTTGTAGCTTATATGTAGAGTTATGTTTCAACTAAGTTTAATGCAATGAGCATTAAGCATTGTTGAGCATCTGTCAATCCACTTTTTGTGGTGTATTGTGTGCAATGTCAGCACTAGTCGGGGCTGCTTTTTGGCTGATTTCGCATGTTGCATTGGCATCGGGTAGTCTGCGAGATAGATCACTCTGATTGGCTGCTCAGCTTAGCTAACTAGTTCATGAGAAGAAAAGCGTGTTGAAAGTGAGAAAATGACGGTCAAGTCAAGAGGGGACACACACATAGATGCTGTTCAAATTTTATGCCATCTTACTTGAGCATCTAATACCCATAGTATTCATATTCAAAATGGTAATCAAATGCTGTTTTGTTTACGGTTTGTAGTTCCACAGTCCTGATTTCTGTTTCTCTTTTTGAATAACGAATATAGACTATTGCCACCTGCTGATATATACAGTTATAGGGATAGTTCACCCAAAAATGAAAATTCTGTCATAAATTACTCACCCTCATGTCGTTCCAAACCCGTAAGACCTTTGTTCATCTTCAGAACACAAATTAAGATATTTTTGATAAAATCTGAGAGCTTTCTGACCCTGCATAGACAGCAATGCAACTGACACGTTCAAGGCCCAGAAAGTAAGTAATATTTATTTCTATAGCACCTTTCAAGCGCAAGTGTCACAAAGTGCTGTACAACAACAATATACAATGAAGAACAAAAGACATGACAATTTAAAAATTAGACAAAAGCAAGTTTGAACAAGTGAGTTTTCAGCTGCTTTTTAAAAATGTCCACCGAGTCCACAGATCTCAGTTCCCGAGGAAGAGCATTCCACAACTTGGGAGCAACTACTTCAAATGCACAGTCTCCTTTTGTCTTCAATCTAGACCGTGGAACAACTAGCAGGATCTGATTTGAGGATCTCCAGATTCCTACTAGAGTTATAGGGTTTCAACATCTCATTTATATACACAGGGGCTTGACCATGCAACGCTCTAAACACCATGACAAGAATTTTAAAATGAATTCTAAATTTGACAGGGAGCCAATGTAAAGAAATTAAAATTGGGGTTACGTGAGATCTCTTTGATGACTTGGTTAAAAGCTTAGCAGCAGAATTTTGAACCACTTGTAAACGTTTGAGTGTTGAATTACTAAGACAGGTAAAAAGAGAGTTGCAGTAATCAAGGCGGGAGGAAATAAATGCATATATAATCATTTCCAACTCCGCTGTAGACACAACTGGCATCAATTTTGCGATGTTTCTCAACTGATAAAAACAATTTCGAACCAGATAATTCACATGTTGATCAAGACTGAAGGCTTGCCCCATATGAACACCTAAATTTTGAAGGGTAGATTTAACAGAATGTGATAAAGAACCAAGACTTTCCATCACTTTTGGAAGAACACCAACAGGAGCTGAGATAAGTACTTCAGTTTTTTCAGGATTTAGCTGTAGATAATTATTTGCCATCCAGACTTTAATGGAGTTTATACAATTTAAAAGAGTAGACAATTTTGCAATTTCATGAGACTTAAAAGAGATATAAAGTTGAATATCATCTGCATAGCAATGATAGCGAATGCCTTCAAAACTACTTATCAGTTTCCCCAGAGGCAGCAAATACAAAGCAAAAAGCAATGGGGCCAAAACAGAACCCTGGGGAACACCACAGGACACCGGTGCCATAGATGAAGTGTAATTTTGAACTCTTACTGAGAAAGACCGGTCTGATAAGTATGATGAAAGCCAACTCAAGGCTGTACCCGAGATACCAACCTCTTGTCTAAGCCTCTCAACTAATATACAGTGATCAACTGTATCAAAAGCAGCAGTGAGATCCAATAAAACCAGTACAGAGCATTCTCCTGCATCGCCTTGCATTAACAAGTCATTTAAAACTCTAAGAAGAGCAGTTTCAGTTGAGTGCATACGACGAAAGCCAGATTGGAATTTATCAAACACATTATTACCATCTAAAACAGCTAAAAGCTGATTTACAACAACTTTTTCCAAGACCTTAGCCATAAAAGGTAACTTAGAAATAGGTCTATAATTTTGGAGTAAGGATGGATCAAGATTTGTTTTCTTTAGAATAGGTTGAACCACAGCTTGTTTAAAATAACCTGGAACTTGACCAGATGTTAATGAATTATTAATTATAGATAACACACAAGGACCAATCGTGTCAATAACATTTTTAAACAAGACAGTGGGTACCACATCCAGAGGACAAGAAGAACTTTTCATGGAACTAACTACCTAAGTAAGATCATCAATTGTTATCGGAGAAAAATTCTCCAGGGTTACTGGCCTGGAGACTTGAGGTATTTGAAGTGAAGCAGAAGGAATAATATTATTTCGTATATTTTTTTATCTTATCCACAAAGAAATGGAGAAAATTATTGCACTCTTCAACTGAAGAGATTTCTCCAACGCCGGCGATGGAGGCGAAACAATGTTATGTATAGTGTCAAATAAAATTTTGGGATTATGTCTGCTGCTAGATATTAAATTAGAAAAATGCTTAATTCTGGCATCCTTAACCTTGTTATTAAAATCCATTAAAAGTTCTTTTAAATGCTGATAGTGAACTAATAGTCAAGTAGATTTCCACAGACGCTCAGTTTTACGACAAATACGTTTAAAGGAGCGAATACTATCATTGATCCAGGGAGTGGAATTTGGCAGACGAGCTGCTCTGGACTTCACAGGAGCAACTTCATCCAAGACTAAAAGGCAATGCTCATTAAAAGATTGTACTTGAACTAGATTGTACTTGAACTAAAGGTAGTTAGCACATCGTTAAAATAGTCCATGTGACATCAATGGTTCAACCGTACTTTTATGAAGCTACGAGAATACTTTTTGTGTGCAAACAAAAAAATAAGGACTTTATTCAACAATTTTGTCTCTTGCATGTCAGTCAACATGCATGCGTTGTGGTTCTGTCTTGAACGTGCAGCGAAGACTGACACGGAAGAGAAGAAATTGTTGAATAAAGTCGTTATTTTTGTTTTTTTGTGCACAAAAAGTATTCTTGTAGCTTCAAAAAATTACAATTGAACCACTGATGTCACATGGACTATTTTAACGATGTCCTTACTACCTTTCTGGGCCTTGATCATGTCAGTTGCATTGCTGTCTATGCAGGGTCAGAAAGCTCTTGGATTTCATAAAAAATATCTTAATTTGTGTTCCGAAGATGAACGAAGATCTTACGGGTTTGGAATGACATGAGAGTGAGTAATTAATGGCAGAATTTTCAAAAAGCGCAAAAGCATCTTTGCAGTGTGTTCAAGCGTGACTTTTTAGCCCAGGCACAACATAGTTGGCTTTCGTCACTTCTAGTTCTTCATTGACAGTTTGGTGTGTTGGCCTTAACAGATCAAGATTTTGCTGGTTAACATTAGCCCCCCTGCTGGTAGATAACGTAACTATGACTGCAAAGAGCATCTTTCTCCATTGACGGCTTGTATTCTGACTAAAGCCCATTGAGATGAATGGGAATGCTACAAGATCTTCAGATATTGCACATCTCCTCGGTAACATCATGAGGCCGATGGACACCCAGCCGGGATTCACACTGAGGCTCAGACACCATAGACTGTATAACCAGACAGTGATTCAGCAGTATGACTCAGTGTTTGTAGTAGACGGTCTAGACTAGCTGTGAAAAGATGTGCGAGTGTGTCTGTGTGCTGAATCATGATTAAGGAATTTAATGCTTAATTTGATTCAAGAGATTCATTGGTTCCAGCTTTTGTTCTGCTGAAGCATGTACTTTCTTCATCAGTACATCAGTATGTTACTGTACAGTTTATCTGCATTGCAGGCCTCGTTTTAGTGCTTATATTATAGAGGAAACATGCTTGGCTTGCCATATGACATTCAAAACACTGTCTGGGGGCTTTATTGCTTTAGAAAGCAGAGAACTGAATTAGATGTGGGAGTCGACTCCTACAGTCAATTTGCCACAAGCAGCTGTTGGCCCGCTTGAGAGAAAGAGTTAGTTTGATTACGTTGTTGTGTGTTTACTCCGCTATAGATATACAATATGTCCGTATTTCTGTAGTGATCCTATCTCAGAAACTCACACATAGAGATACATACATAAAGATGACTCTCAGTCATGCTCTGCCAACTTCCCTGACAGACTAGCTTTTAGAGTCAATATTTGTTTTTAAGTCTTTCTTTTGGAGTCAAGTCATGTTTTTAGAGTCAAGCCATGTTTTAAAGTTTTGTTTTGGAGTCAGTTTTTTTTAGTCTTGTTTTTGAAGTCATGTTTTGTAAATAAAAAAATTGACTTCTGAGTCTAGTTTTGGAGTCAAGTGTTGTTTTGGAGTCAGATTTTTTTTAGTCTTTCCTTTGGACTCAAGTTGTGTTTTTAAACATTTTTTGGGTGTAGGAGAGTAAAAAAAGTTCCCCTTTCAGTCGGTCACTCCGAGTCACGTCGGATGACCGACGAAATTGGGATCTCGCCAGAGAGACCAATCCACTTCGAGTGTAACTAAACGAGCCAATGGACATTGGCATGCGATTATTGCATCCAGCTGCCGCTGATCACAGCGTGAGCATAAGAGGCAGCTGATGCACCGCATCAATTATCCTTTCGCTTCGGAGCCGAGCGGTAGTGAAGCTACTGCTCCCTTTCCCAAGAAGAGTGTTCTGTGAACGAGTGCGGGCGTTACGGTGCAGCAGCGGTGGTCACGGTGTCCGGGAGAGCAGAATCATCTTCTTCCCGCTGGCAGCCACACTTGGAGTGTGCGGTGGCCAAACTCCCCTGCGTGCTTCAGCACCTCAAAAAAAAAAAAAAAGAGCATTCTAAGAGCAAATTTCTCTAAGAGAGTACACGGGTGATCGCGTCTTTTTAAAGATGTCTTATCACCCGTGCGTTTCTGGCTGTGGTCGCTTCCTGGCGCCTCAGGACGGTCACGATTGCTGCCTCACGTGTCTGGGCATTCAGCACGCTGAGGAGGCTTTCGTGGATGGCTCATGTTCTTCTTGTGGGGACATGACCATCTCGGAGTTGCGTCTTAGACTCCGCTATGTCAAACATGGCGGAGTCCCTCTGCCTCTGCCGCGGTCCAGCGTGCGCGCCGCTGGGTCCGGTGGGGGCAGAGGTGATCTGAGGATTACGGTGAGGGCTTCCCCAAGTGGAGCTCCTCGCCCCTCAAGCACTCCGCAGCCGGTGGAGCTGCCGAAGGAGCGTGCTGGGCCCTCTGCTCGGGGTGCACCAGGCGTCTCCTTCGGTGGTCCCCCTGACGACCAGATGTCGATCACTGCATCGGAGGGCGGGCCCTCTCTCTCCGGGGATGACGACTCGGCTGCGCTGCCCCCTTCGGGTGTGGTAGCGTTGTCCGAGCCAGACTCAGAGATGACGGCCATGCTTTCCCGGGCCGCCGAGAATGTCGGGCTCGTGTGGAATCCACCACCGCGTCCCGATCCTTCGAGGCTGGACGAGTGGTTTCTCGGTGGGGGTCGCGCTGGTTCTCAGCGCCCCCCTCCGGTGCCATTCTTCCCGGAAGTGCACGAGGAGCTGACAAGATCGTGGAGGGCACCTTTCACTGCCCGAAACAAATCTTGTAGTTCTTCCGCTCTCACCACCCTCGATGGTGGAGCCGCTTTGGGGTATGCGGGCATCCCCTCGGTGGAACGGTCTGTGGCCATGCAACTATGTCCAACAGCCGCTTCCACCCTGCGGGGTGATCCGTGTCTCCCCTCACGGGCCTCTAAGTATTCGTCAGGTCTAACTGGCAGTGCTTATAGAGCCTGTGGGGAGGCGGCTTCCGCCCTCCACGCTATGGCGTTGCTGCAGGTCCACCAGGCCAAAGCACTGAAAGACCTGCACGAGGGTGGTCACGACCTGGCGGTTCTACATGAGCTGCGCGCTGCGACGGACCTCGCGCTACGAGCGACGAAGGTGACCGCACAGTCTCTGGGTCGTGCGATGTCCACGTTAGTGGTCCAGGAGCGCCATCTCTGGCTGGTCTTGCTGACATGAGAGAGCTGGAAAAGGTACAGTTCCTGAATGCTCCCGTGTCACAGACCGGCCTTTTCGGCGACGCTGTCGAGAGCTTTGCCCAGCAGTTCTCGGCAGCCCAGAAGCAGACTGAGGCGATCAAACACATCATGCGCCGGAGGAAACCTGCTGCTTCCACTCCGGCTGCAGCCCCTCAGCCTGCTCGTCGCCGTGGGCGCCCCCCTGCGGCCGCCCCCGCTCCCGCGCAGCCGCAGCAGCCTTCCACCAGGCCGCGTCGTGGAGCCGGTCGCAGGCAGGACGCCCAGCCCGTCCAGGCCCCCGCCAAACCTGGCGGCAAGCGCAAGTGCAAGAGGCCCTGAGACGGGCGACCCAGAGATGGAGGAGACTGCTCTTCGGGAGATGGTGACCGCACCACTCCCTCCCCCGGTGGAGGGCCGGGTGGAGAATCCTGTGTTCAGTTTGTTTTTGTTCCGCCGCTGGCCCAGCAGCCAGCGGTACCCAAAACATCAGTAAAAGAGCGGTTTCCTCAATCTCTGGGTCTCAAGAGGAGGAGAGTGGTGATCCGTGCATCACAGGATCGCTTCCCTCCTCCTCTCTCGCCAGCAGGCAGCAGGTGGTTGCCCAAGAGCACCCCTCCTGCCCATTCGTGGAACCAGGTAAGGGCAGTAGCACTCCATTCCCCGCTTCAAGTCGTCAAACGCCGGGCTGTCACAAGCCTCAAGCCGGGTTCCTGTGTCTCCTCCCATGCAAGGAGAAATCAGGTGAGTGCTACACTACACACCCAGACCCCGCCCCCTGCCGTCACAGGCCAGGCCGTCACAGGCCCTGGGGCCGGTCCCTGTGTTCCACCTCGCTGCCCCACCGCGGGCATGTCGGTGGGCCCGTTGGTTCCACTGGTGCGGTCTCTCGGAGCCTGGTTAGCGCTCCCCAGCCCGTCCCGGTGGCTCCTGCGGACCATCAGACTCGGCTATGCGATTCAGTTCGCCCGGCGTCCCCCCAAGTTCAGGGGCATCCGGTTCACGTCAGTCAAAGCCGTCGATGCCCCTGTCTTGCGCGCGGAGATTGCAGTCCTACTGGCGAAGGATGCAATAGAGCCGGTCCCTCCAGCCGATATGAGGTCGGGGTTTTACAGCCCTTACTTCATTGTGCCCAAGAAAAGCGGTGGGTTACGACCGATCTTGGATCTGCGAGTTTTGAACCGTGCACTTCACAAGATGCCGTTCAAGATGTTGACGCAGAAACGCATTTTTGGATGCGTCCGTCCCCTAGATTGGTTTGCAGCGATCGACCTGAAGGACGCGTACTTTCATGTTCGATTCTTCCGCGGCACAGGCCATTCCTGCGATTCGCGTTCGAAGGTCGGGCATATCAGTACAAGGTCCTGCCCTTCGGGCTGTCCCTCTCGCCTCGTGTCTTCACCAAAGTCGCAGAGGCGGCCCTTGTTCCCCTGAGAGAACAGGGTGTGCGCATTCTCAACTACCTCGACGACTGGCTCATACTTGCACAGTCTCGAGAGCTGTTGTGCGCACACAGGGACCTGGTGCTCAGGCACCTCAGCCAGTTGGGCCTTCGGGTCAATTGGGAAAAGAGCAAACTCGTGCCAACGCAGAGGATCTCTTTTCTCGGCATGGAGTTGGATTCGGTCAACCAGACAGCACGCCTCACCCAGGAACGTGCTCAGTCGGTGCTGAACTGCCTCAAGACCTTATCAGGCAGGACAGCGGTCCCACTGAAACTCTTTCAGAGGCTCCTGGGGCATATGGCTGCAGCTGCGGCCATAGTTCCGCTCGGTCTGCTCCATATGAGACCGCTTCAGCACTGGCTCCATGGCCGAATCCCGAGGTGGGCGTGGAAACGCGGTACTCACCGGGTTCAGATTACACCGGCCTGCCGCAAGACCTTCAGCCCGTGGTCAGATCCTTCGTTCCTTCGGGCAGGAGTGCCCCTGGAGCAGGTATCCAGGCATGCTGTGGTATTCACGGATGCCTCGGCCACCGGCTGGGGTGCCACGTACAACGGGCACGCAGTATCAGGGGTTTGGACGGGCCCCCTTCTGCGTTGGCATATCAATTGCCTCGAGTTGCTGGCAGTACGCCTTGCCCTGTGCCGCCTCAGAGGGCGCCTTCGGGGCAGGGACGTTCTGGTCCGTACGGACAACACTGCGACCGTTGCCTATATCAACCGGCAAGGCGGTTTGCGCTCCCGTCGCATGTCGCAACTCGCCCGCCACCTCCTCCTCTGGAGTCAGAAGCATCTGAGGTCCCTTCGTGCCATCCACATCCCAGGAGTGTTCAATCAGGTGGCCGACGAGCTGTCTCGAGCGGCACTTCCTGGGGAGTGGAGACTCCATCCCCAGGCGGTCCAGCTGATTTGGAGTCGGTTCGGAGTTGCTCAGGTAGACCTGTTTGCATCTCCAGAAACCACCCACTGCCAGTGGTTCTACTCCCTGTCCGAGGCAACGCTCGGCACGGATGCACTGGCACACAGCTGGCCCCAGGGCTTGCGCAAGTATGCGTTTCCCCCAGTGAGCCTGCTAGCACAGACATTGTGCAAGATCAGGGAGGACGAGGAGCAGGTCCTGTTAGTGGCTCCATATTGGCCCAACAGGACCTGGTTCCCGGAACTCATGCTCCTCGCGACAGCCCCTCCCTGGCCGATTCCTCTGAGGAAGGATCTGCTTTCTCAGAGACGGGGCACCCTCTGGCACCCGCGTCCAGACTTGTGGAAACTTCATGTGTGGTCCCTGGACGGGACGCGGAGGTTCTAGGTGACCTGCCCCAGGAGGTAGCGCTCACTATCGCTTCAGCACGAGCACCGTCCACAAGACGGGCCTATGCGCTGAAGTGGAACCTGTTCGTCGAATGGTGTTCCTCTTACCAGGAGGACCCCCGGAGATGTTCGATCAGAGCCGTGCTTTCCTTTCTGCAACAGGGGTTGGAGCGTAGGCTGTCCCCCTCCACCCTTAAAGTATATGTTGCTGCTATTTCTGCCCACCACGACCCCATAGAGGGGAGGTCGGTGGGGAAGCACGATCTGGTCGTCAGGTTTCTTAGGGGGGCCAGGAGGTTAAATCCTCCGAGGCCTCCCTCCCTTCCCTCTTGGGATTTGGCTTTGGTGCTAAGAGCCCTACAAACTGCCCCCTTTGAGCCATTGCAGTCAGTCGAGTTGAAGTTTCTTTCTATGAAAACCCTACTCCTGACTGCATTGGCCTCAATCAAGAGGGTGGGGGACCTGCAGGCATTTTCGGTCGACGAGTCGTGCCTTGAGTTTGGGCCGGCTGACTCCAGTGCAACACTGAGGCCCCGGCCCGGCTATGTGCCCAAGGTTCCTACCACGCCCTTCAGGGACCAGGTAGTGAGCCTGCAAGCGCTGCCCCTGGAGGAGGCAGACCCAGCCCTAGCTTTGCTCTGTCCTGTACGCGCACTGCGTCAGTACGTGGATAGAACTCAGAGCTTCAGGACCTCAGAACAGCTCTTTGTCTGTTACGGAGGACAGCAGAAGGGGAAGGCTGTCTCCAAGCAGAGGATGGCCCACTGGATAGTGGATGCCATCACCTTGGCCTATGAAGCACAAGGTGTGCCCTGCCCGCTCAGGTTGCGTGCTCACTCCACTAGGGGTGTCGCATCGTCCTGGGCCTCGCTAGCAGACATCTGTAGAGCTGCGGGTTGGGCGACTCCCAACACGTTCGCTAGGTTTTATAGCCTACGTGTCGAACCGGTTTCCTCCTGTGTTCTCACCTCAAACGGGTAGTGGCACTGAGAGGGCCGGCTCGGAGTCGGCTTGCGGCGTCCTTACGCCTAAATTCTCCAGAGAGTTCCTTAACCAGGCAAACCCTGTTGAGTCCTCCAGCACTCCGGCGTCCGGACACGGCGGAGCGTCCGGCGCCAGGCCTTCAGCCAATGAATTCTTGAAATCTGGTGCGAGGCTAGTGCCCATATGAGAGACCCTGTCGGGATCCCATATGTGTATTCCACGGTATTCTTATTGGAGCCGTGTTTCCCCTGGCGGACCACGTTCTGCCATCTCTAAAGATGCAGCCTGAGCCATCTCAGAGACTTCCATGTGCAAAAGGGCCCTCTGGGTTACTTCACATGTTTGATGTCACTTAAACCCCCTTTTGGGAGGAGGTGACTCCGCAGTGTGCCTCTTCCAAGTGGAAGGGCACGCTTCCCAGTGTTATCCTAGTCCTACTGTTTGGGTTACTCAAGGAACACCAGTAGTTGACCTTCTCTGTGTAGAGCCCGGTCCTATCGTCTGCCTTATAGGAAGGGTCAGGAGCCCTACACAGGGCACTGGAAGGGGCAGCTCCTGTGGCGCTTTGGTAGGGATCCCAATTTCGTCGGTCATCCGACGTGACTCGGAGTGACCGACTGAAAGGGGAACGTCTCGGTTACGTATGTAACCCTCGTTCCCTGAAGGAGGGAACGGAGACGTCACGTCCCGTCGCCACAGTCGCTGTACCACCGCTGAGCTGCCGGGTCGCCGGCTCGGCTCCTCAGCGAAAACATAATTGATGCGGTGCATCAGCTGCCTCTTATGCTCACGCTGTGATCAGCGGCAGCTGGATGCAATAATCGCATGCCAATGTCCATTGGCTCGTTTAGTTACACTCGAAGTGGATTGGTCTCTCTGGCGAGATCCCAATTTCGTCGGTCATCCGACGTGACGTCTCCGTTCCCTCCTTCAGGGAACGAGGGTTACATACGTAACCGAGACGTTTTTTAGTCTCACTTTTGGAGTCGAAATAGTTTTTTAAGTCACTGTTTTTGGGGTCAAAGTTGAGTTTTAAGCCTTGTTTTTGAAGTCAGGTCATGTTTTTAGTTTTGTTTTTGTAATCAATTCTTGTTTTTTTTTTTTTTTTTTGTAGTCAGAATTTGTTTTTATATCTTTGAAGTGCTTTGGAGTCAAGTCATGTTTTGAAGACTTGCTTTTGGAGTCAAAATTAGTTTTTAATGTCTTTTGTCTTGAAGTCAAGCTAAGTTTTAAGTCTTGTGTTTGGAGTCATGTCTTGTTTTTTGGAGTTAAATTTAGGGGGGTTTTTTGGTCTTATTTTTAAAGTTATGTTTTTAAGTCCTGTTTTTGAAGTCAAGTCATGTTTTTAGTAGGGCTGTCAACGTTAACATGTTGATGCATGCGATTAATTCAAAAATTCTTAACACGTTAAAATAGTTTAACACAGTTAATGCAAAAATACTGAAGCACAATTACTATTCTAAACCTTTTACCCAATTTCGTTTCTCTGTTGGCAATCCGATTTTTTAGCTGCTAAAGTCAATGAAAGTTTTCAGTCCAATGATCCAGTAATTTAAATGTGTGCTTTGATGTGCACAAGTGTATAAATTATATGAACTTATGTCATTTGATTCTTTGGTCTCCAAGTGTCATTTTTTGAAAGACATCTAAATTTATCTTGAAATAAGCTTGCAGAAAATACAGTTTTGTAAGAATCATCCTCTTTTGGTTTAATTTGCTGGATATAGTAAATAATGACAAAATGCATGTGTTAAAAAAAATAAATGGTGTATGCTTAATTTTGTGATAAGTGTGCAATTAATTGCGATTAATCACAAAATGGGTGTGTTTAATCCAATTAAAAATTTATATTGACAGCCCCAGTTTTTAGTTTTGTTTTTGGAGTAAAGTCTTATTTTCTTACTTCAAACTTCAGCCCAGCCTCAGCCCACAAGTAGTTACATTAATTTTGAGACAGGAAAATGTATATATATTGCACACACACACACACATATATATACACATACATACAGTGGGTACGGAAAGTATTCAGACCCCCTTAAATTTTTCACTCTTTGTTATGTTGCAGCCATTTGCTAAAATCATTTGTTAATTTTTTTCCTCATTAAATATACACACAGCACCCCATATTGACAGAAAAACACAGAATTGTTGACATTTTTGCAGATTTATTAAAAAAGAAAAACATGAAATATCACATGGTCCTAAGTATTCAGACCCTTTGCTCAGTATTTAGTAGAAGCACCCTTTTGATCTAATACAGCCATGAGTCTTTTTGGGAAAGATGCAACAAGTTTTTCACACCTGGATTTGGGGATCCTCTGCCATTCCTCCTTGCAGATCCTCTCCAGTTCTGTCAGGTTGGATGGTAACCGTTGGTTGACAGCCATTTTTAGGTCTCTCCAGAGATGCTCAATTGGGTTTAAGTCAGGGCTCTGGCTGGGCCATTCAAGAACAGTCACAGAGTTGTTGTGAAGCCACTCCTTCGTTATTTTAGCTGTGTGCTTAGGGTCATTGTCTTGTTGGAAGGTAAACCTTCGGCCCAGTCTGAGGTCCTGAGCACTCTGGAGAAGGTTTTCGTCCAGGATATCCCTGTACTTGGCCGCATTCATCTTTCCCTCGATTGCAACCAGTCGTCCTGTCCCTTCAGCTGAAAAACACCCCCACAGAGTGATGCTGCCACCACCATGCTTCACTGTTGGGACTGTATTGGACAGGTGATGAGCAGTGCCTGGTTTTCTCCACACATACCGCTTAGAATTAAGGCCAAAAAGTTCTATCTTGGTCTCATCAGACCAGAGAATCTTATTTCTCACCACCTTGGAGTCCTTTATGTGGGCTTTCATGTGTCTTGCACTGAGGAGAGGCTTCCGTCGGGCCACTCTGCCATAAAGCCCCGACTGGTGGAGGGCTGCAGTGATGGTTGACTTTCAACAACTTTCTCCCATCTCCCGACTGCATCTCTGGAGCTCAGCCACAGTGATCTTTGGGTTCTTCTTTACCTCTCTCACAAAGGCTCTTCTCCCCCGATAGCTCAGTTTGGCTGGACGGCCAGCTCTAGGAAGGGTTCTGGTCGTCCCAAACGTCTTCCATTTAAGGATTATGGAGGCCACTGTGCTCTTAGGAACCTTAAGTGCAGAAGAAATTTTTTTGTAACCTTGGCCAGATCTGTGCCTTGCCACAATTCTGTCTCTGAGCTCTTCAGGCAGTTCCTTTGACCTCATGATACTCATTTGCTCTGACATCCACTGTGAGCTGTAAGGTCTTATATAGACAGGTGTGTGGCTTTCCTAATCAAGTCCAATCAGTATAATCAAACACGGCTGGACTCAAATGAAGGTGTAGAACCATCTCAAGGATGATCAGAAGAAATGGACAGCACCTGAGTTAAATATATGAGTGTCACAGCAAAGGGTCTGAATACTTAGGACCATGTGATATTTCAGTTTTTCTTTTTTAATAAATCTGCAAAAATGTCAACAATTCTGTGTTTTTCTGTCAATATGGGGTGCCGTGTGTATATTAATGAGGAAAAAAAATGAACTTAAATGATTTTAGCAAATGGCTGCAATATAACAAAGAGTGAAAAATTTAAGGGGGTCTGAATACTTTCCGTACCCACTGTAGTTTGTTTAATTTGAGCTTAATAATATAATACTACATAATACTATTTATGTAATATTATGTATAATACTACATAATAATACAAAAACTACAAAAAAAGGAATAAACACAAGACAACAAAAGCAAAGTCTTACAAAAGCAAATAGACACTTTACCATCCCACATACTAATTTGATCAAACAAAGACAGGAAAAAAAAACAGCAGTCACTTCATTGTGGGTATTGAGAAGTGGTGAATACAAAATGAAGCCTCCTATTGTGACGGCTGATTTGTTTTCTTCTTCTACAGGTGGGGCACGCAAGGAGATTTCACCACCACACACCCCCTGCCCGCGGTCAAAGTCAAACTCTTCACCGAAAGCACTGGAGTCCTGGCTCTGGAGGACAAAGAGCTGGGCAGGGTGAGACGAGAGTCTGTCCTTCCGTCCACCGCTGAGGTTTACATCAAGCTACCTCTGCGTTCGATCTGCACAACCTGCTCAATTATTGGCTGATGTTGCGGGAACAGATGTTCTGCACACAGTGTGTGAACCGTGATGTGCGTGCACATGTGTTTGTATGTGTGCGAGGGGAAAGTGAGCTACAGGCGAGGAAATCTCTAGTCATTAGGGCTCGCACTCCCAGAGTAACAGATGGAGACTCCCCATTAGAGAGTCGCACCAAACAGACTGCACCTCCTCCATCTATTTTCTCTTGCCGTCTCTCTCTGTTCATCAGTCTAACCTTCTTTTTCTCTCGTCTCCCATCATCCCTTTCACACCTATCTCTCCAGCTGCCCATCCAGGTATATCGGCCCTAATAATGCGTTTCTCTCTTTCTTTCTCTCGTTCTGCCCAGGTGGTCCTTCACCCTACCACAAACGGGCCCAAAACGGCAGAGTTGCACAAGATGGTAGTGCCTAAGAACAGCCAAGACGTGGATCTGAAAATCAAACTGGCGGTTCGCATGGACAAACCCCCCAACATGAAGCACAGCGGGTACGTCTATAATGATGCTCAGATCCTGACCTCCAGGATCTGAATGCGTCCTCACGTGTTATTATACAAGCCTTGAGAAGAGAAAAAATAATGCACAAATTAAAACTACAAGTAGAAATTCCATGGATAAATAAGTTTTATTGAATAATATACAGGTCATTTCTCACAGGTGGGAAATAATCTGCATTATTTAATTATTATGAAGTAAACTTGTAAGGATGGTAATGGTATGTGTCAGTTTGTGTGTAGATATATATAAATATAAATTTGGTTAGCATTTGATTGAATGGGGAAAAAAACGAACCCCATTCAGCTGGAAGCAAGTTTACATGAATGAGGTGCATTGGACAAAATATGGTCATAGTGCCACCTTGTGTTCATTTATTATTCTTGTGAGTCTCCTCATGTCACACATTACGTTTCCTTGGACTTCCAGGTGCCTCTCAAGAAACAGTATCTTGTCCTTGATGCCTTAAGATTTATGTATGTATGTATGTATGTATGTATGTATGTATGTATGTATGTATTTATTTATTTATTTATTTATTTATTTATTTATTTATTATTTATTTATATGTACAAATACATATACATATTTATAACTAAATTTTATACATATTCATAAATACATATTTGATATTATACATATTTATATGTACAAATAAAAAAATACCATTTTAAATAAATAGCAGCTTTAAATAACATTAATTTAAATAACATAATTTGATTAACATTTAAATAAATTTGCAACATTAAACAGAAGTAAACTAAAAAAAAGTATAAAAATTTTATATATTACAAATGTATTAAAAAAAATCAATTTAATTAATCGAATTAGCTGGTCAAGAATTTAGAGTTGTTGTTTTTTTGTGGTATTTTCTGGTATTTTCTAAAAGTTACGAGGGGTGAAAACACATTGCAAATTAAATATTAAATAATGAACATTCAAATAAATAGAAACATTAAATAAAAAAAAGCCAATTTTAGACATAAACAAAAACTTAATTATAAAAGTGTTTATTTTTAATTTGCTGGTTAAGAATTCAGTTTTGGTATGTTTAAAAGCAACAAAATTACAAGGGAGGTAAAAGAGATTACAAATTAAAAATGAAATAATGAACATTCAAATAAATAGCAACATCAAAAACTTTTTAAATACAAATTTGGCACCATTAAACAAATAAATCAGATATTTAAAAGGAAGCATTTTAACTTCAGCTTTTTTAAATTTGCTGGTCAAGAATTCAGATTTGGTATTTGTAAAAGCAACAAAATGACAAGCAATGAAAAAAAACAGATTTGTCTGTATTTACTCATCCAGAATGAGCCCTGTCAGTAAATGCCATAGTTTCCAAAAGTGAGTAGCAGCAGTGAAGATGTGCGGGACCAGCTGCTGGGGTCCTTCCCTCAGCGGGGCGGGGTCAGGGGTCAGATCACTGCCATCAGCCTGCTAATTACACAGAGACCTTGTGTGCTTCCTCTATAGAGCCGCTCCCTGAGAGACCTGCTCTAATTGGCAGAAGCCTCTTCAACCTGGAATTACCTTTTTAACGGACCTCACAAGACATTGCAGAGGACCACTTACATGCTCAGACAGACACAAACTTACTCAGACCGTTCTCACACAGATACTGTGCTCAGGCATATTGATAATCCAATTTATATTAATTGTGACATTTTATACATTATATTTATTTGCCCTAAAATAACAATTCTATTGTTATTTATTCACTCTCTTCTGTTTTTGTTTTCCATAAAACAGTATTTTTAATAAGTAATACCCAGAGCTGGGTAGTAACTGATCACATGTAATCTGGATTATGTAATCAGATACCAAAAATTAAGTAATTTGATTAAATTACATTTAAAAATACTCGTAATCAGACTACAGTTACTTTTTTAGGGATTACATGTAGCAATAATCTATTCATAATTTATTGATTCTCCCTAATTCCTCTTTTTCATCTTTTGCATTTTCCTTTCTAAAATATCCTACCGCTTATATACGCAGAAAGTCTTCCATTTTTGTGGACGTTCACACGGAAAGATCACATTTATGAGTTGAACGCACATGAACGTCGTAACAACAACTCTAAACTTTCTTTAAGACAGAGTTTATTATATATACATGAGAAAACAAGTTGGATGCAATAGATTCAAGTCTCTATATTGATAGTAAATTTGTTGGAAAAAAATAAATAAATATTTACAATATAACTGTTGAATGTACAAAATACACTTTACAAAACGGTTAATTTTTTTTTAACATTAGATAATGCATTAGCTAGCAGTAACTAACAGTGAGTGAGGCACTTTCTATAGTTAATTAATCCATGTTAATGTTAGTTAATAAAAATAGCTCAAGCCCGTTAAATAATATTTAACAGATACAATGTTGATATTAACATTAACTAAGGTTAATAAATGCTTTGGAAGTATTTTCCTTATTTCCTTTTAACTAATGTTAACAAATGAAACAAAAATGAAATGACCAAAATACAATAGTGTTGTACAATTATGATAGAATACACAATGATTAAATTTACAACAGATTAATAAATTGAATAAAAACATTAAAAAGCCAAAATACACCCGATGTGCATTCATTATTCATCATTTTGTAAACATAAGTAATTTGAAAAATATTGATACATTTTTTACTGAAAACTTACATTGCCGTCTTGCTCTGACCAAACTGACTTAAACACAACTGACATTTTTAATTACGACTTTTAGACTTATAAATACATCAGAAAAATTATAATTACAAATTCAAGACACATGAACACCACCAAAAAGTCATTAAAAACTCAAAAACTCATTATTAAAGAGTTTCCAAATTGGAAGTCTGTAAACATATATATATATATATATATATATATATATATATATATATATATATATATATATATATATATATATATATATATTAGTGCTGTCAAATGATTAATCACAATTAATTGCATCCAAAATAAAAGTTTTTGTTTACATAATGTGTGTGTACAGTGAATATTTATTATATATATATATATATATATATATATATATACACACACATGCATGTATATATTTAAGAAAATTTTGTTGTTTATATATTAAATGTATGTATATATAATATAAATTATATAAATATATGCATGTAAATATTTTCTAAATATATACTGTATGTGTATTTATATATACATAATAAATATACACAGTACACATACATATATTATGTAAACAAAAACTTTTATTTTGGATGCGATTAATCGCGATTAATCGTTTGACAGCACTAATTCATATAAACATATATACTATGAAATAACAAATCAGTTTACAGCACCTTCATTAAATGAATAAAAACATAAAACAAAAAATCTGAAACACACCCAATTTTTTTTTGTCATTTTGTAAAAGTAGATTTTAAAAACACTGAAGAATTTTTTTGTAGAAAAGTTACATTGCGATCTTTCTCTGACCCAAGTGACCTGAACACATTTGATGTCATAATTACGACTTCCTAACTCACAAATCCGAACTTCCCAGGAGGACTTGAACGTACTGTACCATTTGACTTGTGCAGCATATTCCAAATTTTACAATTACATTTTATGCATTTAGCAGACGCTTTTATCCAAAGCGACTTACATTGCGTTCGAGTTACAGTTTTTTTTTTTACATTTTGGTCTTTATCAGCTCTTGCTTTCCCTGGGAATCGAACCCATGATCTTGGCGTTGCTAGCGCCATGCTCTACTATTTGAGCTACAGGAAAGCTGTAGCTCTAAAGCCACATTTGTGTGAGGAACAGGTTAAATCCATGATGCTTTTTGGTCTCATTTGAGATTTGTAAGACCAAAATCGTACCATTTCAGTCTTAGGTTTTGTCCAATTACTCATATACCCACACACATCCACAAAAACAAACACCTGATGACTGTCCCAGTGCATGGGAAGAGAGAGAGAGAGCGATCGGCGGGGAGATTTTCAGGTTGAGTGCACCCCATTAAAAGAAGCCATCTGTTTATCAGCAGAGCGACTGAAGAATTGGGAGCCATTCAGTTTTGTGGAGTGACCCCACTGTGGCCCTGAGAGAGAGAGCTGCCAGCTCCAGTCTGATCAGTCTGTCTCTGTCTCACTTATGCTCACTGGCTCTTTCTTTCTCTCCCATGCTCCTTTTTCTACTTCTTTTTGTATCCCTTTAAAACCATCTTTGCCCTCTTTCGTTTGAGGGCCAGGGCACACATTAAAGCCCTTTTTACACGTTTGCATTTTTCTCTCATAAAATCTCTTTTAACCTTACCCTTCGGTTATGACCACACATTGCATTTATGACTCATTGATTTGTGTTATTGCATGTGATATTTAATACTACCTATGCTAAAAGTGGTGAAGACTGAAAGATATAACATTGTGATGGGAGTTTAATACACTGTTGTTTTATTCCTATACCGTTATAGTATTTAGTAATATTTTTGAATTTTCTTGTATTTTTATATTTTCAGTTTATTTTATTTTATTTTATTTTTTTTGTCATTTATTTATTTATTCATTCATTCATTGTTTGTTTGTAAATTTTTCGTCAGTTTTTTTTATTATTATTATTTATTTATTTCAGTTGTAGTTTTAGTAATTTTAGTACTTAAACAAATTTATTTCGCATATTTGCCAAGGCACCATTTCTAATGTTCCTACAGGTTTTCTGGATATATATATATATATATATATATATATATATATATATATATATATATATATATATAGATATATATAGATATATAATTATTATTATTTATTTATTTTTTATTTTTTTTTTTTTTTACTAATATTTGTATTTTTTAATAGTTTTAGTTAAGTGAAAAGAGGAAAGGAACAATGTACTGATAGCTACATGTATTTCTATGCAAATCATTCATGATTCAGTTTTTAGATTTATTTTTTTTATGTCGGTTTTAGTTTTAGTAATTGTAGTTATATTGTGGTATATTTATATTTTACTTAATTTCAGTTTTATTTAAATTACTGAAACTTTTATTTAAAAATAGATTTAGTTTTAGATAACATTAACAACACTGGTTTAAGAGCAAAGAAACAATGTACTGATAATTACAAGAACGCATTGCTATGCGAATCATTCTTAAAATAATTTTTAACATATATTAAGACACTAAACTGAATGCCAATTTATATATATTTATATAAGCTTCTTTATTTTGGGTTATTTTTGGTTGTATGTGCTCTCTACGCAATTTTGGTGTCTTCTGACCTGCACCTTGTATGGTGAGCGTGTGCTTGTTTATTCCATTAAGAAATTTATTTAATAATGCCATTATTTTAAAACCACAGAGAAATAAGTTCTGCTTGTGTTTCACAAATAAGGCCCAATGAAAAAAATCTATTTGCTGCAATACTGCTGTTGAACCATATGGGGGCAATGCAACCGTTATAATAACCACTTACAGCTAACATCTAATGCCACTTTTTCTCATAGTGATCTCCTAATATGTTTAATTTGACTTTTTACAGTCATATTGACAAATTGTGAGGTTATCATTTGTATCGTGTTTAAAAGCTCAATGCAGTATCATAACTTGCATCGTGCAATTTATCTGAGTGATAAACATATTGACTTTTCCCGGATGTTAATGAATGCTGAGAAGAACAGGTTATTTGTAAATTAAGTCTTTTTGCAAACAGGTTGAGTGCTTTCTACTGAGCAGGATAGATAAAATAAATCATATCAGCTTAAGAGGAAGAATCTGACTCCATATTTCAGTTTTATTTAGCCAGTGTTGTAATTTAGGCTATTATAATTTGTATTAATTTTTTTGTGATTTTTTTTTGTGTAATGAAATATTATTTGTATTTCTGTATCAATCACGTCAAACTGTTAAAAATGCTATTATTGCAACTCTTTAGTTTCAGCATTTGTTGATTGGTTTCCACCTAAACTACTTGCACTACTTGCAATGTTTTGTATCTTCAGAAGATTGTTAGTATGATTATTATTATTATTATTATTGTTGTTGTTGTTGTTCAGACTGAGCCGAAGTTGACTGGAAAGTGCCTGCGGCTCGCCCGTTCACCCGGAGGTCGTCTCGGCCGCCGTTAGCCGGCCATTGTTGCTGTCTAAATGGGATCATGTGTATCAGAAAGGTGTTGGAGAGTGAGCTGAACATCACTTTCACAAGTGGATGATTACCTCTGCCACATGTTAACCCAGACTGGCCCGCTTCCATGCACTCAACCTTGACTGCAGCTTTTTTCCCCCACGGGCGCTGTGTGTCCATTTATGAAGAATTGATTTCACTTCACCCATATTTCTGCACACATCCTTCTTTTTGTTACATTTCTAAGAATGTGTGCCTAATCAACAGCCGAAGATGTTTTTTCCTTTCTGTCATTGAGTGAACATGACAGAATTCAGGCGTTTGGGGAATTAATGAATGACAGCAACTAAAGTCCGTAAACTTTCTATATGTGTTTTGCACCTTGGCTTAATGAATATGGTAGTATATTTTAACGATTATTTTTTAATCACGTCCGTAAATGAAGATATCACAGGGATAATGATTAATTCATGACACTCTTCATAATGTATTTTTTTTTTCTCTGTAGGTATCTTTACGCCTTAGGCCAGAGAGTCTGGAAGCGATGGAAGAGGAGATATTTTGTGCTTGTTCAGGTGGGCAGATTTCCTAATTACAGCTTAATACATAAATTTAATTCATTTGGCTGCCAAAAAAAGAACTTATTCCAAATGATTTTGTCAGAATCATTATAAAAAAGTTTTGTTTCCAGCAAATGAATTCTTTGAATTTCTGATAGTCTCATGCATTTTGTGTTTTTTGTTGTTTTTCTGAAGGGAAAATCTGAGAGTGCTGTACCATCATTGGTTTAATAAAATTAATTAATAAATTACTATCCTACATAACTACCAGCCTCCTGAGAAAACTGCATCATTTTTGTGTAAAATATTTTACAGGGGACAAAACCTGTTTTAAGGCGGTTATGGTTTGATTTGTGATCATGTTGAATGAATCAGCAGGTTCTGTTGTTTAATTTGATGTGTAACACACATACAAAAAATAAATAAATCAGTAACATTGTGACATCATAATTATTTTTATTTGCTAAATTTGAGTAAAATACCACAATAAATCCGTGCACAAAATATAAAAATGCCATGTTTTCATTTGATGTTACCTGTATTTGTGACATAAATTACACAGTGTAGATATTAATTATACATGTTTTAAGCTCTGTGTAGCACACAAATATAAGAATATTTTATTACAATTTAGGATAAAAAAAAAAAGATTGTATTAATCTTTTCTGTTGTTCAGGTGAGTCAGTACACGTTTGCCATGTGTAGTTATCGGGAGAAGAAGTCAGAGCCGCATGAGCTGATGCAGTTGGACGGGTATACGGTAGATTACTCCGATCTGCAGCCAGGTACACTCACGCTTCAACACTAATGACTTATTTATTAATGCTCATGTGGGCGTTTAGATTTTACTTCAAAATTGGATGAATAATCATGGTTAAAATGAATTTCAGTGACCTCTGTCTTAAAATTGAATTTCACATTTGCTGCATTTGAAAGAGATGCACATGGTACGATTTATTGTAGAAAACCAGAATCCATTTCATTAGAGAACGAAATTAGAGGGAAATAATATGTAAAGATTTAGAGTATTTTGTATTAATAATAAGAATTGCAAAGGAGTACATTACAATTGATTTGTAAGTGTTTTTGTATGTTTTTTTATATATATATTATATATATTTTTGTTTTAATTTTATATTTATACTCTTTTAATAATATATTTTATTCAAATATAAATATCTATCAAATATTTTGTGTGTGTGTGTATTGTTGTTTTATGTTTATCAGAGTGCAAAGCAACTTTACTTTGAGATTATTTTGGTAACACTTTACTATAGGGACCAATTCTCACTATTAACTAGTTGCTTATTAGCATACCTATTATTAAAATATTGGCTGTTTATTAGCACTTATAAAGCACATATTTTGCATGACCATATTCTACATCCCTAATCCTACCCAATACCTAAACTTAACAACTACCTTGCAAACTATTAACAAGCAGCAAATTAGGAGTTTACTGAGGCAAAAGTCATAGTCAATGGTTTGTTAATAGCGAGAACTGAACCTTACAATAAAGTGTGACGGATTAATTTGCTAAAACAATTCCCTGCAGGTCTTCAGGGAGGCAGAGCCTTCTTCAGTGCTGTCCGAGAAGGTGATCTGGTGGTTTTCGCCAGCAATGACGATCAGGATCGCGCTCTTTGGGTCCAAGCCATGTACCGCGCCACAGGCCAGTCCTATAAACCAGTAGCGCCTGCCCAGAACCAGCAGAACTGCAGAGGAGGGAACGCACAAAAAGATGCCCCTGTGTCCTTACTCAGTATGTTATCTTTTATGTGTATCGTAAGTACTAATATAACCCCAATTTTGAATAATATTGCAATGCATTGTTTTTTTTAAATCCTCAAACCTAAAACCAAACAAATCTGTAAAAACAAAAAGAAGGTGGGCTCTTTTTCTGCCACCTTCAGCTGTCCCCTCCTGAATGGTCTTTGAAATTGGAGGTTGTGGTGGCCAGCCATCGATCCATTGGGCCGCAGCACAGACACAGTCTAAACAAATGTCAGTGGGGGGCTTGAATAACCCAAACACTGCTGCTGAGTGAAAGAAGGAACACTTACACAACTGAAATGCTACAGTTTGCTCACTTTCAACAAACGGAGAGTGAGCCGAATGAGGTTTATGTCATTATGGCTTCTGAAGAAGCGTTCTGAGAGCGACAGGGCATTCATTTAACGTAAAAGCTAAGGAACATGGATTCAAACTAGCATTTCGATTTATAAATCTGCTCGTATATATATATGAAATCACTATAAACCTTCCTTTTTGAGCACCGATGGTGATTGTGAACATGAAAACTGGCTTTTATGAGTTAATAATGTGCATATGCTGGCACTCGACTTCACAGGCGCCACCATTTGACTTTCATAAAACATTTTTCAAGGTCTCTTTCCTCTTGTCTTACTGGACCTCATACACATCTTTTCACGCCTCCGAGGTTCAATGCAAAAGCCACCTCGATGGCGAATTGTTCGACAAAGAACATGGAAAGAGCATGGAAAAGTTCCTCAGTGCCTGTCGGATCACGAAAACGCAGTGAATGCGCGAATATCATCGCAGCCACTGATAACAGTGGTATTCGGCCAATTAAAAGGTCATGCATTCTTTCAGAAATACTTCTTACAGATTGCATTTTATCAAGCGAGCCGCTAAATGAATCTGACGAATTCACCTAAAATCCAGTCCCATTTGATGCCTGTTAACAAAATCTGCCACGTTTCGGCGAGTCGATGAAGTTATTAACTTGTCCTGACATTGGACTTCCTATCACGGATTGATTCGCACAGATCTGTCTCACCGCCTTACGCTCAACACTACCCCGCGTCCTCTCATAGCCAGATCGGTGTTTCATATCTGAAGGAACACTGATGTCCTGTCCTGCCTCATTAGTCTTTCCAACTCCGGCTGGTTTCACTTGAAGCGACCCGCCGGGCCGTACCTGCGATATCGCCCCCGCTGCCGTGTTGATACCTGTCATAAAGCTCCCATCCGCCTTGTGGAGAGATGTCAGATGGATGTGACTGCTGGTGTGACCGCCAGGACCGGGAAGCGTGTTCCTGGCCCCTTCAGCTGGGATTAAAGCCGACGCACCCCCTCCGCACAGACTCCATCCACTTGTCCATAGATAATAGCGGTAAGTTGAAGTTGACACGGATCAATGTGCTGCTCCTGTCAAACCCCATCCGTCAGACTCGCACCGTGGATCAATACCAAGCACCTCTTTTGTCTCTTTTCTCGATGTAACGAACGTAAAATGACCTACATCGAATTAAAAGAGCTGACAATGGGGCCGACTCTTGTCGATTGGGAGATGGTACTTCTTCGCACCCAACAAGTGATGTTTTGGGGGGAACCAACAAATGCCCACACTGCTTCCAATCAAGAACGGGGCTTTTCACCGTCAATACCAAGTCGTTGGCATGGCAGAAATGGCAGCGTTAATAAAAGCAATCACTAATGCTCGTCTCAAGAAGGTGCCGCTGGCCATGGAGGCGTCAGGAGATGTGTCTCAAAAGCCTTGGTCTTTTGTGGTCCTTGAGAAGCGAAGGCCCGCGCTCCGCATATGTGGGCTCTCAACACGCTGCCAGCGAGTGTTAGGCTTTTCACGGACCTCCCATTAAGCCGTTTTGAGGACGTTCGTGAAAGGACTGGAAATGAACTTGGGCACACGTTTAGTGCTTTCTCTTGCTTTTTCTGCCTCGCGTCTTTCTCTCGGCTCCCTCTTTCTTTGACTTGCCTTGACCCCTTGGCCCCTTCGCAACGTTTTTTTTTTTCCACTCCCGCATTCAATTTCCCCCCCATTCCTCTCCGCCCAAGCCGTGTCAGGAAGTCTGAATGCGCACGGGAGAGACATGCGGCAAACATGCACCCGCGTTCTTCCTAATTACAGCGCTCTCACAAAGGTGTGCTCTTTTTACTCAAGGTCGAGACTCAATCAGAACGAGTGACATCACTTTTATACAACTCACCTGTCTTCGCCAGCCACCGAAAAATTGCTTTAAGTGCTTTGAAGTCATACGTTATTGTTTATATTCTGTTTTCATACATCGACGTTTTAAGCGTTTAATTCGCTAAAGATCAGAACGTTCAGCCTGCCGTGGCTTAGCAAAGGGCACCGGGTGTTTTTTAGCCAGACCTGGCCTTTATTTTAAAAGGCTGAATGCCGGTTTGAATGCGAGAGGTGTTCGATTGAAAAATTAGAGCACTTTGGTGCTGATATTTATGTGGGCATGTGGACAAAGTGCTAATATTTTACAGCAGTTTACAGCCACGCTTCGCTAACGTTTTCGAGAGCCTGCCAGCTGAAATGTGGAAAACTGAGTTTCACAGCGTAGCTTTGGCCAAAAGAGGTGAAATGCAAACACTCAGGCTGTGTACGAAGATGGAGAGTGTGTAACCAAACACAGATTTTGGGCTTTTACACAGTGCTTCAAGGTGTGAACCACACTTGGTGGCTTCATTTCAATAGTAGTACAAATATATGTTTATATGAAGCTGGGAATGCTATCAGAGATGAGAATAATCAAATATTTGTTTCCTTTGCCCTAATGGACGTCTTTATGTATTTGCAGCACAAACAGGCATTAACTGGCCATCTCTCATGGTGGGGATGGGATTTTCTGCACAAAACGGTGCCGTATGCCAGCGCGTGGCAGATTTCTGATTGTGTGTGTGTGTTTCTGGCGCAGGTCTGGAGAAGACTCAGAGACAGGGAGTGGAGGAGCTCATCTCTGCCATACCCTGCAACTTCGACCACACCAGCCTGTTCATCATCCTGCAGAAACACACACTCATTCACCGCATGAACGACTCCTTTTCCTGCTTGGTGAGAGCACAAAAGTGTGTTGGGATGGAGAAGATGTGTTGTTATCTGAATAATCAGACATATTATATAAAATGTGTTTTATTCAGGTAGCTAGCGATTCCTCTGAACAATTCTAGTTCCTTTATTGTTCCCAATTTTTTATTTTTTTTTTGGTACTTTTGAGAAAAAAAAGATTTAGGAAAGAAAGTTGAGATATAATTTAGGCAATAAATAATGGTAACATAAATGTACTTTTTTGGCTTGTAAAAAAAAAATAATTTATTTTAAACTGCATTGGTTGCACTATATGGTTTTGACTCACTAATAAGAACTGACTCATAAGAATCATTAATTTGGGAATCAGTTGGACTACACTGTCGTTTTAAATGTTGGAAAAAAATTCACTAGAAAAAATGGCTTGTAAGAATCATTTGTTCATGAATAGTTTGGACTACACTGGTTGCGCTATCTTTTGATTAACTAAAAAGAACTGATTCTTGAGAATTATTTGTTTGGGAATTGGTTTAACTACATTGGTTGCACTATATGGGTTTGATGCACTAATAAGAACTGACTCATAAGAATCATTCATTTGGGAATCGGTTGGACTACACTAGACACTAGTCATTCCCCTTATTTTATTCACTAAAAAGATGGCTCATAAGCATCATTCATTCAGGTACTATTTGGGCTACATAAATAAAAAAGAAATGATTAATTTGTTTGGGAATCATTTGAACTACATTGGCTGCGCTATGTGGGTTTGATTCACTAATAAGAACTGGCTCGTAAAATTAATCATCATCATACGCTGGCTGCCCTACGGTTTTGATTTACTAAAAATAACTGATTTGTAAGAATCATTTGTTCAGGAATCGATTTGGCTACACCTATTGTACTGTATATTTGTTATTCATTAAAAAGTACTGACTTATAAGAGTCATTAATTTGGGAATCACTGTTTTTTTTTTTTTTAGGAATCATTTGTTCAGGAACTGGTCGGACTACATTGGTTGCGCTGTGTGATTATACTGTAAATTACTGAAAATAATTTATTCATAATCATTTGGAAGCATTTTGGTGGTACTGGTTGCGCTGTATGTGTTTGATTTTCTAAAAAGAGCCAGATCATTAGCGTCATCCGTTCTGGAGTTGGACTACACAGGTTGTGCTGTATGTTTGTGATTCACTAAAAAGATCCAGATCATAATAACATTGGTTTGGGAGTTGAACTACACAGGTTGTGCTGTACGTTTTGATTCACTAAAAAGAACCAGATGATGAAAGTAATTCATTCGGGAGTTGGACTACATAGTTTGTGCTTTGTTTGTGATTCACTAAAAAGATCCAGATAATTCATTCTGGAATCGGTTGGACTACACTGGTCCTGTGAATGGTTTACTTCATAAAAATGATTCTTCGTTAGAATCATTTGTTTGGGAATTATTAGGCTATGTTTGGTTTAAAATTTGAATTTTTAAAATTCATTCCCAAAATTAGCATAAAAAAGTCTGTCGATCACAATCAGGTCTTCTCATAAGTGAGTGTGTGGTGTGTTGGTGAAAGAATTCAAAATGGGAGGGGTTTCTATGACTGGAGGGGAGGGTTGTAGCCCTCCGGCTGAGTCAGGGCTCACGGTTAAGACGGGAATAAACACTTCCAATCAATACAACCCAAATAGGAAGACCGTCCGCTTGCATCCCGTCTTCTCCATTTACTGCCTTGAATAAAAGATCCCTGCTGGGGACTGAGTACGTATGTTTATGTCTGTGTGCATGCGATGAAATTGGAACAGTCGTGAGGCACATATACGGGTGAATTGTCCCCAATGGACTACAAGTTGGATGGAGGCACCAAATACAGCTAATGGTGCAAATTCAAATTAAGTTCTTGTATATATAACTCAGTACACAAGGTATAGTAATATGTAAGTGTTAATTTTTCACCATTTGCTGTTAACACCCTCATTGTCGCTCCGTACCTGCTCTGAGTGAACACCTTCTGTTATCCTTTCAGCTTCTGAATGACTCTGTCTGCGTTTGGCTCTTTGTGAAGGCTCTACAGCCTTTGTTCAAACTTCTGTGTTGGGCAAAAAGAGAGCCACAAAAGCCACCTGAATGTGCTGCTTTTCCCATGCCTTCTGGGATGTGACATCTGTGGGGGAGTGGGCCTGTTTTCAAGCAAACGAACGGAGGGGGAACAGGATTTTTCAGTAGACCACATGCATACTATATGGTTGACTACATAATGTATGGGTCGCTAGTGCAATGTTTGCGCTAAAATGCAATAAAAATCCTCAGACCTTCAAAAAAAAAAAATTACATTAAAAAAACCTTTCAATATAGCTAATGAGCCAAAAGCATCAGTCACTCCTGTTAACCTGCTAGTTACATATGTTTCTTTTAACATTACATGATGTTACATGTTTGTTTAAAAATCCATCTGACCGTTGAGTCCAAAAACAAAAAACAAAAGAACATTAGCATTTGGATCATACTGATACAATTTTTTTTTTTTTTTTCAAAACCAAGCTAATATGAGTCAGATACTGCCTTTTTATATATATATATATATATATATATATATATATATAGATAGATAGATAGATAGATAGATAGATAGATAGATATGCAGTACTGTGCAAAAGTCTTATGCAGCTAGTATTTTCACCAACAAAAAATGGTTTTAAGTCAGTTATTTCTATCTTTTGCTGTAGTGTGTCAGTAGGAAATATCAGTTTACATGTTCAAACATTATTTTTGCTATTAATTGTAATAATCCAGTGAGATTTTTGTTTGCACGAGGAGTCTGACAACAGCCAGTGCTCCACACAGAGATCTGATCTGATCATCATCCAGTCCGTCTGGAATGACATGAAGAAACAGAACAAACTGAGACAGACTAAATCCAGAAGAACTGTGGCAACGTCTCCAAGACACTTGAAGAAAAAACCTTCCTGCAAAGCTACCTGAAAAACTATTTGCAAGTGTACCTCAGACAAAAGCTGTTTTAAACGCAAAGTGTGGTCATACCAAATGTTGATTTGATTTAGTTAATAGAAGTTCATTGATAAATAAAATCTATTTATGGCATTATTTCTGAAAGCATCCTCATTTTACAGCATTTTTACACGAGTGCCTAAAACATTTAACAGTACTGTAGCTTTGCAGGTAGGTGTCTTGAAGCATCTTGGACATGTTGCCACAGTTCTTCTGGATTCAGTCTGTCTCAGTTTATTCTGTTTCTTCATGTCATTCCAGACAGTCTGGATGATGATGAGATCAGATCTCTGTGTGGAGCACTGGCTGTTGTCAGACTCCTCGTGCAAACAAAAATCTCATATATATATATATATATATATATATATATATATATACACACACACACACACATACATACATACATACATATATATATGTATATGTGTGTGTGTATGTATGTATGTGTGTATATGTGTGTGTGTGTGTGTGTGTGTGTGTGTGTATATATATATATATATATATATATATATATATATATATATATATATATATATATATATATATATATATATAGATAGATGTCTATATATATATAGATAGATGTCTATATATATATATATATATATATATATATATATATATATATATATAGATATATAGACATCTATCTATATATATATATATATATATATATATATATATATATATATATATACATGTATGTATATATGTATGTATGTATGTGTGTATAATGCATAAACATGCTGCTCTTAATGTAAATTATAATACATAAATATAGTAATAATACAGTAAAAATAGTAATAATGCACGTTTATTTATTATTATTAGTTTACGTGTTCTTTTTAGTGAATTTTATTTATTACATGTATACTTTCTTATATATTCATTTAATCCATGGCAGCAGCAATACTTTCATAATGTTGACATACATATATAATAAATAGAATTCATTTAAAAAAAAAAAATCTCTTTTTGTTTTTTAATCCTTTTTTTGCATACAAATCCTACATATATACACACACACACATTATATATATATATGTGTATATATAATGTATGTATGTGTGTGTGTATAATTTGAGTCAGATGTCAAAAAAGTCTCTCTCTCTCTCTCTCTCTCTCTATATATATATATATAGATAGATAGATAGATAGATGTATATACATATATATACTGTGTGTATATATATATATATATATATATATATATATATATATATATATACTGTGTGTATATATATATATATATATATATATATATATGTATATACATCTATGTATATGTGTGTGTATATATATATACATACACACACACACACACACATATATAGATAGATATATAGATATAGATATAGATATATGATAGATTTTCAAGCTCACTCCAAAAAACTCCCAATCAATATATGTAGCCTCAAAATCAATAAGTGGTGCTGTTGTAAAGCATAACTTTATTTATTTATTTTATTTTTTTCCATCAGCTGTCATTTGATACAGGGATTAGACTCAGTGAGCTGTTGGTGATTCCAAGACCAATATTTGGATTTTTTTCCACTTGACTACAGGGAATGTGTACACTGGATTCATTGGACTGCTTGTGCGTCTTCAGAAGCGACTCAAAAAAAAAAAGTGTATTTTTGCCTTCAGAAAGTTCAGGCGGTGAATGTGTCTTCAAATTAGGGGCAGTGATGACCAGTCATGTTCCAACCTTAATGTAATTACTCGCATCCCCTTCACCCTCCATCCCATAATCACACATTCTCCCTGTGACACACTCCTCCACATTCACCCTTATTAACAACCATAATGGCCTCTAGATGGGACATAAAAAGCTTTCTATTGCTGTCAGTTATACTGGTGGAAATAAAGTGATTCATGGCTTGATCACACAAGAGACATATTATATTTTTATTTATTTATATTATTTTTGTTATATTTTATATAATATGTTTACTTATTTATTTACTTACTGTATGACAACAGTAAATTCCTAAACTATGTATAGTCATATAATAAATATTAATAAATAATATAAATATTTTCCTTCAGTTTTTTTTCCAAATTTATTTTTTTTTAACCATACAGAACCTAAGTTTGTTTCTCTCAGTAAACTTTCCTTGTATAATATGTATTAAGCCAAAAAACTAAATTGGTTTTGTCGTCCACAAGTAAGGTTTTGTCGTCAGTCTCTCCTTCTGTGTGTGTGTGTGTGAGATTTTTTATCCCCCCCCGACAAGGAGAGCCAGACTGGGCCGCGTTCGTTAGGATGATGCTGCTGCCGTCTCAGTCGGTCGTTAGCGGTTAATTGAGCGGTAGGAGCCAAGACACGAGCAGGCCATCTGTTTGCCAGAGTGGAACATCTTGTGGCACTCGGCTCGGCACTGGGCCACTGTGCCTCAGCCCTGAATGGTGCAATATTAATAGATCTGACCAAGACGGGAAGAGACGGACTGTGACAAAGAAGAAAGTCGTACAGAAAAAGTGGAAAGATGGGCAGTAGCTCAGGCCTCAGTTTTTTTTTTTTTTTTTTTTGTTTTTTTTTTTTTGCTGGCCCAGTTGGGCAAGTAGTTCAGATTTGCACTTGCCCTGACAATATTTCCACTGGCTCCAAAAAATGTAACTTTTTAATTTAGTATTTTAAAATTTGTAGAACTCATGAATTATTTTTATCACATAACAAAGAAATATAAAAATATTAATAATACATATTAATATAATAAATAATAATGAAAGAAAAGAAAAGTACAGCAACATATTAGGTTTTTAAGCAATAATATCTGGAAATTATACATTTATTTCTCTCCATGACACCAATAAATTTAAGTAAATAAAGTTTTATTTGTTTGTAATTAACTTTATAATTTTTGCACATCACAAGTTATTGTTAAGCTCTGTGGATGTCAGAGTGATAAAAACAAGATGCCCAAAAGTAGTCTAATTTATTTTTAGTGTTCATAAAACTTGCAGGCCATTGTTTTCACTTTTTTGTGGTTTTGTGGGTTTTTTAAATTATTTTTCCACCCTCATTTTCATTTTAGATGCTTAATATTACACTGTATAAAAAAAAAAAATTAAATTAAAAAATAAAGATTTTTTTTTTTTAACTTTTTGGACGATTATTAGAGTATACAACCATTTCAGGAAATAGCAAATAGTTTATTTTCTGAAATCCATCTGAAGAAAAATAATAAAAAGATATTTGGAAAAAATACTATTTCAGTCTTTCTACTTCAAAATTTCACATTTAGTCCAATGTGTTACTTGGCGATTATTTAATTATGTGTGAAATATACTAGCAATTTCTGAGTGAAAACAGTTTCTACACCCAATTTTTTTCAGCATAGAAATGCTCCACATTAGTGTCCTCACATGGAGTTTTAAACTTCTGACATCCTAGATAAACTTCAGATGATAAGTTTTCCACAGAGGTAGAACTAGTTAGAAAACTCAACAGCTGTTTTCTTCAGTTGATGGTTTGTATGTCTAAAAGGTCACCAGCCAACTGGTGAGTAACTCTCTTTATTTACTCCCCCAAGCCAATTTTTACTCATAGTTGAATGTTAATTTTGAACCCTCAGTGTGAGCGTGAGAAACTTGCTTTGAGATTGCAATGTTGGATGCTCTTTGTGTAACATATCACACGCGTATTCATATAGTATCAGTAAATACTGAAGAGCTTGAAAGGCGTCTGACTGTAATATAAGCACTTAACTGACATTTAGAGTAATGTAAGTAGCAATAAAACAGGTTTGCGTAGGTCAGGCAGACCTTTTGATGAAGGAAGGGCCGTAGATGAGGTGACAGAGAGCTTGAGCTATCGAGTGCACGTATCTCAAAATACACAGCGTATCAGCTTTGTTCGAATCGTGCGGCATTGGACTTTAATGAAGCTTTCCGTTTTTGCTCCTGCACGGAGGTCGTGGGGTCTTGGTTTCTCGGCTGCTGCTCAGTGCTGTGAGCGACGGTCCCTTGTGACAGTCGGTCTCCTGCGAACGTCTGAGACACATCGCAGTTCTCCTGATTCGCGGCCCTCCGCACCGTCGTGGGCGAGCGGCCCCCTCAAAGTGTTAATTTGCTAACGTTCCTTCAGAGAAGGCGTCTTAATTAAGTTTGTAAGATTCATGCCTAATTTAGTTATTATGTGAGGGATGAATGAGCTAATGAATGCAACAGGAGCCTTGCGGCGATCTCCACCCGCCCGCATTATGTGTGACTTTTCTGCTTATGAATTAATTGTTTGCACTTAACCTTGCTCTCGTTTGTTTAAATGTTGGAAATAGACAGGGTGTTTTTAACAATATTTTTTGGAAGAGCTCATCTTGCACGCTGCAGTTTTGTTTTTTTGTGTGTCTTGGCGTGAAATGAGAGGCATGCTGAAATTAGACACTTTGTGTTCAATTAGCGTAGCAGTGTTGTTGAGGAGAAACTACACTAGGTACGCGCGGCGGATATCGTGACTTCTTAGAGGTCCCGCAGGGGTCGAGCAGAGGCAGCGGCGTTTTCAAAAAAACTTTTTCTTCACTGTTTGCTGTGGTACTTGTTGCTTTTGGCCTTCGGATACAGAATGTTTATGTTTTATGCCTTTATTAAGTGGCATGTATTCAAAGTCCAAAATAAGCACTAGATGTAATGACTTTATTGAGGGTTTTTTTGTTGCAAGTATGATAGTCTGACACTGAAGTGACGAGCAAATCAAATCAAAGACATACTGTACAAACGTTTATTAAAGGTTGTTACAGTTACTTTTTTATTGATTACATGATTACATATTATTCATACAATAGCAATAAAATATTTATAATTTATTTTCATTTTGGTCACATGACATGCAGGTACGCAAATAAAATATTTCTTGTTTTTAGTAAGTGATTTATTTTAAATGATGTTATTTTATAATGATTTACTTTGATTTTACATTTTTGTAATTTGATTAATTGTTAGCTTTTGTTAGCTTGTTTTGTTAGCTTTTCATTAAACTCTCAAACCCCCTGCAGCTCCTTTGCAAACCACAGTTTGGGACACCTTGACGTAATGTTTAATGTACTCCATGTCAGTTACAGCCTTCCTGTAGCTCAAATAGTAGAGCATGGCGCTAGCAACACTAAGATCATGGGTTCGATTCCCAGGGAAAGCAAGAGCTGATAAAATGTAAAAAAACTGTAACTTGAATGCAATGTAAGTCGCTAAACCGTCTGCTAAATGCGTAAATGTAAATTACAATGAATGGAATACGTTTTCTTACTCTTTGTATTTTTATATCAATATGGTACAAGATTATCCTATTTAAATCGCTGTGATAAACAAGTTAGGTCAAACGTAATCTAAAAGTAGGCAAATTACATTACCTAAAATGTGTAATGTAATGGATTACGTTACTAACTACAATTTTTGTTGTGTGTTGTTGGAATCAGTAATGGACTACAATTTGTAAGTAATCTACCCAGTTCTGTCTATATAAATATATATACAAGGGGTGTGCCCGAAGCCGAACACCTTATTCGGAAAGGCACGAATAATGGCTTCAAAAGCGAATAACTTATAACGAATAATTCTGCCCGAATATTCGGCTGAGGCTGGCCCGGTCTGGTGTTTGCTAACAGGTGAGCCAGGGGATCAGCGCAATATTTTACACAAACCTCTAAAGTCACGCAATAATGAGTGTGTGAATAAGTGAATGAATGTAAACTTTATGAATGAAAAGAGCACAAATCAAACACCGCATTGCTGTTGCCTCTCCATGCATCTCAGAAATCAGAGCTTAGAAAGAGTAATATCAACTAAAATACTACATCATACGCGTACTATTACTTGTGTATATTTAAATGGCAATTATTTAAACATTGTACGATATGATACACAAATGAATGGAATAAGCACAGCGTGATCACCAATAAAACCGCGTTGCTGTCTCTGCACCAGCTCTCTGTCAAGAGTAGACTAATAATAAACTTAGATACATAAACATTTTCTACTAGGTCTACATGTTTGCTTCTTTATCTTTTGCTATTTGAGTGGCACACGCACATTTGTGTACTGACGTAAAAAAGCGCAAATAAAATAGCAGTGTTGCAGTTGCCTTTTTTTTTCATGCATTTCCTGGAAATTACTTAAATAATTTTCCATATTTCTAAACTGCTTAGGAACCCTTACTGTTTTAATTAGAATATATTTAAATATTTATTCATCGGATCACAAAAGGTCACCAAGCTGGGACTCGAACTCGCGTTCCCCAAAGCACAAACGCACTGCGTCTCCAAACACTGCCTATAGCCTACAAGGGTATCGGCTCTGACTGTAAGAAGATATTTAAATAAATGTTATAATCATAAATAATAATAAAAAAAAATAGTTTAACATGGCATAATTTGTTCAGCGATAACTATAAAAAAAAAAAAAGATGTAAAACCGTAAGGGTCTTATCAAGTATAACTGTACGAAGTTTCGGTTCAAGCTCCACCCACTTCCGGTTTTATCCGAATACAGATACGAATAATTTTGTGATTGTTACAGATACAAATACAGATACAAATACTGGCTTCGCTGCACACCCCTAATATACACACACACACAGTTTAATATATAGACGTATATTTTGTATTATACACTATATTATACACTATAACAGTATACGCTACAATAGAATAGAATTGTTTTTTTTAATGTTTTTAAATCAAGTATCTTATGCTCACCAAGACTGCATTTATTTAATCAAATATACAGTAAAAATATTCTGAAATACTATTACAGCCTAAAATAGCTGTTTTTTAAATTATTCCTGTGATGAATTTTCAGCATTACTCCAGTCTTCAGTGTCACATGATCCTTCAGAAAGCATTCTAATATGCTGATTTCCTGCTGAAGAAACATTTATTATTATTATTAAATGTGTTGAAAACAGTTACAGTAGCTACTTACTGTTTCTGTGGAAATAGTTGTAATTTTTTCAAAAGGACAGCATTTATTTGAAATATAAATCTTTTGTAACATTATAAATATCTCTACTTTCACTTTTCATGAATATTTTATTATAGAATAGTATAGAATAGTATAGTATAGTATAGTATAAACAGTTCAGAGAAGCAGAGATGTGCTCTGATCAGGAATTGCATGTTTATAGGAAATGTGTTTTACTCTGTTGTTTCAGGGTTGGTTCAGCCCAGGCCAGGTGTTTGTTCTGGATGAGTATTGCTCTCGATATGGGGTGAGGGGCTGTCATCGTCACCTCTGCTACCTGAAAGACCTGATGGATTTCTCGGATAACAACGCCCTGGTGGACCCGACCCTCCTCCACTACAGCTATGCCTTCTGTGCCTCACACGTCCACGGAAACAGGTAGTACAGTAGGTTCACGAACACCAGGTTATTTTGCGCAACTTTTCATTGACATTAAATGTACATTTATGCATTTGGCACATACTTTTATTCAAAGTGACTTCCACTGCATTCAAGGTACACATTTTTGTCAGTCCTTGCTATTCCTGGGAATCAAACCTATGACCTTGGCAATGCTACTGTTTAAGCAACAGGAAGGACGTCCAGACAGAATAAAATTCATATAAAAGACTAAATCAGTTTTATAAATAGTGTCACAGTTTTATTTGTAAGTGGCGGTGATATTTGATTCGTATTACATATACACACATGCATACATACATACACACACACACACACACACATATATATATATATATATATATATATATATATATATATATACACTATATTGCCAAAAGTATTGTGTCAGCCCCTTCTAATGAACAGGTTTGACTACTTTAGTAATTTCCATGAGTACAAATCTTAATGTTTAAGCATATAATGATATTCCAGGGAATTGTGTGCTTCTAATTTTAAAGCAACAGTTTGGACAGGACACTTTGCTATTCTAACATGACAATGCCTCTGTGTATAAGGCAAGGTTCAAAAAGAAATTATTGATTTAGTCAGTGTGGAAGAACTTGACTGGTCTGCAGAAAGCCAAGTCCTAATCCAAGCTGAACACCTCTGGTGTGACTTTAAATGCAGATCTTGAGCCAAAAACTCATCACCAAACACCAATGACTTGTACATACACTATATGGACAAACGTATTGGGACGCCCCCTTCTTTAGAACAGAAAAAGGCACTTCCAAAACTGTGGCAACAAAGATGGAAACATAATTCATGAATTTAAAAATTGTATTTCCATCTCTGCTGCAACAGTTTTGGAAGTGTCTAAAATGACTGCACCCATATGTACAAGTCATTGGTGTTTGGTGATGAGTTTTTGGCTCAAGATCTGCATTTAAAGTCACACCAGAGGTGTTCAGCTTGGATTAGGACTTGGCTTTCTGCAGACCAGTCAAGTTCTTCCACACTGACTAAATCAATCATTTCTTTTTGAACCTTGCCTTATACACAGAGGCATTGTCATGTTAGAATAGAAAAGAGTCCTGTCCAAACTGTTGCTTTAAAATTAGAAGCACACAATTCCCTAGAATATCATTATATGCCTAAACATTAAGATTTGTACTCATGGAAATTACTAAAGTAGTCAAACCTGTTCATTAGAAGGTGGTGACCCAATACTTTTGGCAATATAGTGTATATACATATACAGGAGCATCTCAATAAATTAGAATGTCGTGGAAAAGTTCATTTATTTCAGTAATTCAACTCAAATTGTGAAACTCGTGTATTAAATAAATTCAATGCACACAGACTGAAGTAATTTAAGTCTTTGATTCTTTTAATTGTGATGATTTTGGCTCACATTTAACAAATACCCACCAATTCACTATCTCAACAAATTAGAATATGGTGACATGCCAATCAGCTAATCAACTCAAAACACCTGCAAAGGTTTCCTGAGCCTTCAAAATGGTCTCTCAGTTTGGTTCACTAGACTACACAATCATGGAGAAGACTGCTGATCTGACAGTTGTCCAGAAGACAATCATTGACACCCTTCACAAGGAGGGTAAGCCACAAACATTCATTGCCAAAGAAGCTGGTTGTTCACAGAGTGCCGTATCCAAGCATGTTAACAGAAAGTTGAGTGGAAGGAAAAAGTGTGGAAGAAAAAGATGCACAACCAACCGAGAGAACCGCAGCCTTATGAGGATTGTCAAGCAAAATCAATTCAAGAATTTGGGTGAACTTCAAAAGGAATGGACTGAGGCTGGGGTCAAGGCATCAAGAGCCACCACACACAGACGTGTCAAGGAATTTGGCTACAGTTGTCGTATTCCTCTTGTTAAGCCACTCCTGAACCACAGACAACGTCAGAGGCGTCTTACCTGGGCTAAGGAGAAGAAGACCTGGACTGTTGCCCAGTGGTCCAAAGTCCTCTTTTCAGATGAGAGCAAGTTTTGTATTTCATTTGGAAATCAAGGTTCTAGAGTCTGGAGGAAGGGTGGAGAAGCTCATAGCCCAAGTTGCTTGAAGTCCAGTGTTAAGTTTCCACAGTCTGTGATGATTTGGGGTGCAATGTCATCTGCTGGTGAAACATTTATTTCATAATGATATTTCCCCCCATTTTAAATTCTTATTATCCAATGAAGGGTTAGATTTTTGTGAATTTTTTTAAATAAAAGATCAAAAGGATTAACAATGCAGATTAATTTTCACAGCCTTCTTTGATCATATTTACCAAGGGTGCCGATATTTTTGGCCATGACTGTATATATATATATATATATGCATGTATATATGTGTGTGTGTGTGTGTGTATATATATATACATACATACAGTGGTGTGAAAAATTGTTTGCCCCCTTCCTGATTTTTTAATCTTTTTTGCATGTTTGTCACGCTTTAATGTTTCAGATCATCAAACAAATTTAAATAAAGATAACACAAGTAAACACAACATGCAGTTTTTAAATGAAGTTTTTTTTTATGAAGAGAAAACAAAATCCAAACCCACATGGCCCTGTGTGAAAAAGTGCTTGCCCCCTAAACCTAATAACTGGTTGGGCCACCCTTAGCAGCAACAACTGCAATCAAGCGTTTGCGATAACTTGCAATGAGTCTGTTACAGCGCTGTGGAGGAATTTTGGCCCACTCATCTTTGCAGAATTGTTGTAATTCAGCCACATTGGAGGGTTTTTGAGGATGAACCGCCTTTTTAAGGTCATGCCACAGCATCTCAATAGGATTCAGGTCAGGACTTTGACTAGGCCACTCCAAAGTCTTCATTTTGTTTTTCTTCAGCCATTCAGAGGTGGACTTGCTGGTGTGTTTTGGATCATTGTCCTGCTGCAGAACCTAAGTTGATTCAGCTTGAGGTCACAAACAGATGGCCGGACATTATCCTTCAGAATTTTTTGGTAGACAGCAGAATTCATGGTTCCATTTATCACAGCAAGTCTTCCAGGTCCTGAAGCAGCAAAACAGCCCCAGACATCACACTACCACCACCATATTTTACTGTTGGTATGATGTTCTTTTTCTGAAATGCTGTGTTACTTTTACGCCAGATGTAATGGGACACACACCTTCCAAAAAGTTCAACTTTTGTCTCGTCAGTCCACAGAGTATTTTCCCAAAAGTCTTGGGGATCATCAAGATGTTTTCTGGCAAAACTGAGACGAGCCTTTATGTTCTTTTTGCTCAGCAGCAGTTTTCGTCTTGGAACTCTACCATACAGGCCATTTTTGCCTAGTCTCTTTCTTAAGGTGGAGTCATGAACACTGACCTTAACTGAGGCAAGTGAGGCCTGCAGTTCTTTGGATGTTGTTCTGGGGTCTTTTGTGACCTCTTGGATGAGTCGTCGCTGCGCTCTTGGGGTAATTTTGGTCGGCCGGCCACTCCTGGGAAGGTTCACCACTGTTCCATGTTTTCTCCATTTGTGGATAATGGCTCTCAGTGTGGTTCGCTGGAGTCCCAAAGCTTTAGAAAAAGCTTTATAACCTTTTCCAGACTGATAGATCTCAATTACTTTCTTTCTCATTTGTTCCTGAATTTCTTTGGATCTCAACATGATGTGTAGCTTTTGAGGATCTTTTGGTCAACTTCACTTTGTCAGGCAGGTCCTATTTAAGTGATTTCTTGATTGCGAACAGGTGTGGCAGTAATCAGGCCTGGGTGTGGCTAGAGAAACTGAACTCAGGTGTGATATACCACAGTTATGTTGTTGGGGGCAACCACTTTTTCACACAGGGCCATGTGGGTTTGGATTTTGCTTTCCCTTCATAAAAAAAACCTTCATTTAAAAACTGCATGTTGTGTTTACTTGTGTTATATTTGATTAATTTTTAATTTTGTTTGATGATCTGAAACATTAAAGTGTGACAAACATGCAAAAAAAAAAGAAATCAGGAAGGGAAACAATTTTTCACACCACTGTATGTATATTATGTTTTGGGTAACACAAGTTACGTATCAGATTACTTTTTTCAAGTATCTAGAAAAGTAACGCATTACTTATAAATTTACAATAAAATATCTAAGGTACTTTTTCAAATAAGTATTGCAAGTTACTTTATTTTCCCATTTATTCGCTGACACCTCTCCTGTCCCAAGTTGAGAGAAATCGGGAGTGAGGTGCAGAGGCACTTCCTTCAGCTGAAGGCTTATTAATTTCACATTCAGTGTGAAAGAACCTTTACAGTTGCCAAAAAATAAAACTTTTGAGTTTGTTGCTTGTTGAAAAAGTAATGCAAAAGTAACATAGTAACACAAAAGTTTCCATAAAATGTAACTAAGTAACGCAATTAATTACTTTTTAATGGAGTAATGCATTATTGTAATGCATTAATTTTAAAAGTAACTTTCCCCAGCATTATGTGTGTGTGTGGTTGTATGTGTGTGTGTGTGTGTGCATATATATATATATATATGTATGTATGTGTATATATATATATATGTATATATATGTATGTATGTATATATATATATATGTATGTATATATATATATGTATGTATATGTATGTATGTATGTGTATATATATATATATGTATGTATATATATATATGTGTATATATATATATATATATGTATATATATATGTATGTGTGTATATATATATGTATGTGTGTATATATATATATATACATATATATATATATATATATATATATATATATATATATATATATATATATATATGTATATGTATATATGTATATGTATATATATATATATATATATATATGTATATATACACATACATACATGCATGCATGCATATATACATACATACATATATGCATATGAACATTTACTATTTGATTTTTTTTTATTCAGATGTGTTATACAATTAGCACAGACCATTACATTTCATATGAGATAGTAGAAAAAAAAAATTATTTATTTTATTGAGGGCAACATTTCATATGTACATTGTAATGGGAAAGATATATGAAAAATATAATGTAAGCACATGAAACACATGCAAAAAAGATGTTCTGTTATAATTTCTCTATAAAAACAAGCACTTTAGCAACGCCCAAACAGCAAGGAACATTTGCTTTCCATGGAGGTTGTGCATTTTGAATTCTCACGTATTAAGTGTTTGAAATCAAGGATTTCATTTGTGTTGGACAAATGAGAAGGTCCACATGCTTGATAGATCATAAAAAGAGAAAAAAAAAAACACTCTGAATGGCTTTTGTCCGCATATAATGGGTGGGCATACAAAAGGAACGACAAGACAGAAGAATTTCTTTAATCACTCGGGAGGCACTCAGTGCGGCAGCCATGTTCCCGCTTCACTCAAACAGAGACTGAGAGCGTCTGCTTGGCAAATTAATTAATGGCTACCTGTTATCTCAAAACGCAAAGCAATTAAACTCTAATTATGGAGTCCATTTGTGCTGCTTCTACATTTTAATAATTTTTCTTTCATAAGGCCTCTGTGGATCAGATTTTCATATAACAGACTTGTTTTCTGTAATTGATTGTGTGAATTATTGACGGTTGAAGACGGAGATGCGCTTCATGTTAGCGGTGAGAGCACTGAATGCGGCTCGGGTATGAGCAATGTCCCTTGTCCACTTGTTGGCGAAGTCCTTTGTGTTTAGCGTACACTGAAAGCTGTTGGTTTTCCACTTACCTCGAATCAGCCGTCAATTGACTTATTAGATGTTAAATACACACGGATGTGCTCCCTCTCTTTGATGGCTTATTTAGTCAATTAGGAACAGTAATGATTTGCCTCTCTAGCTAATCACCAGTTACAAATGAGGAAAATTGGCATGAGTAGCTTTTTGTTGGAGGAGGTGTCATTTGAATAATGACAGTTCAGCTGTGAAACCCACAGAAAGTGTTCATGGGAAATTCAGAAGGCACGAAAAGTGAAGTAAATAAAAAGAATTAACTCTTTAATACATGGGATCCATCCATTAGAGTGCAGAGATCTTCCAAAGACATTTTTACCCATTCTTGATGTTACCATTATATTATCTATATATACCTCGTGACCTTGTTATATTTTTCAAAGCTTACTAAATGTTAAAAATAGTGGCTTTCAATTATACTGTAATGTTGTATAGCTATAATTAATGGCTAAAATTGAGGGAAAAGTGCATTTAATAGAGATGTCAGTAGCAGTATTGGTATCAATGATACTGGCCTTCATTAATAATAGGCTAGGTTAGGGTTAATTATATATATATATATATATATATATATATATATATATATATATATATATATATATATATATAAAAAATATAACATTCAATAATATGCTTAAATGTAGAAAAATATAAAAAAAATACTACATTTAATATTTCTATAAATATTTATAATTTAAAAAGGTAATAAAAAATACATTTAAAAATGTTAAAAATATATAATTTTATATAAAAATATATATTTTATATAAAATATATAAAATACATTTTTTAAATATTATTAAATTAAATAAATAATTATAGCCAATTATATATATATATATATATATATATATATATATATATATAAAAATTATATATTTATTTATTTATTTATTATCAAATATAATAATAGACCTAAATGTAGAAAAATAACAAAAATATGATGTCTAATATTTGTATAAATAATTTAGTAAAAAAAAAAAACATTATTTTTATATATATATATATATATATATATATATATATATATATATATATATATATATATATATATATATATATATATATATGTATGTGTTTCTTTGTAATTCTAATATATTATATTTTAATAATATTTGTAAAATTTATTTGAATTATTTTTTTACATGTATGTTTTTATAATTTTTCTACTTATAAATATTGATAAAAACATATACAATAAAAACATATAATAAAATAATACAATATAATAATATTATAAAAATTGTTTCTGTAAATGTTTTTCTGGCATTCAGAGTTATGTTTTAGGTGGTGGCAGTACGGCTTATAAACGGTGAAGTGTGTGTGAACGGAGATTTCTTTCAGACATGTTTGTCAGTGCAGACATCCTCGTGGCACATTTCAGTCAGCATCGCCTGCGTTTGACTGACAGATGCACCCCGAGCTCGACGAGGCTTGAGACTGAGAAGCAAGTCCGCGAGAGCAAACGGACAGGTGCGGCTTCAGGTGTGAGATGAACTGCCCAGGACAGAGTGACAGTAATCACAGTCTCACCTCTTTCTCACCTGTCAGTCTTGCTCCAGCCCGCTCTCGCCTGTCCATCATGCTTGGCTGCCCCGTGTGACAAGAGTATTTACCAGTCTGCACACTCACTTACTCACTGTAAACATGACATACATCCAGAGCGGTTGTCACTTGTCTCATCCGCGAGGTCTTGATATGATCGGATACACACCAACCCCATCTGTCATAGAGGATGGAGGTTTCCCTTGCAAACACAGCTCTGAACCTCACAACCATCTTCCTGTTCAGTTCGGCACGGCCAGACTTTCCCGAGATTCCCGCCGCTGTTTAACCCTCGTTGACTGGCCCCGGACGGGTCAACGTTTCACTCGCCTCAAACACGCTTACTTCATCAGACCCCCAACAGGCCGCCACACTGCACCCGCTCCAGCACTGCGTGAGGCAGAGGAAACCACACTTTACGAGATTTTTCTGCATATTTGCGTTCCTCTGCTTTGAATTGAAGTATCTTGGAGATTGTTGGGATTGTGTACTTACTGTTTGACTGGTTTTGCATTGTGATTATGGTTTTGCAGACACAACTTATTGAAACAATGTGGATAACAAGCACAACTACACTTTTACATTTTCTAAAGGAAATGTGATGTTTGCCTGAAAAGCTAGGTAGTTGCTTACTGGCCCCAGTCATTTTTTTATTACATTTTATTTTATTTTAAAGTTTTATCTAATTTTCTTTTTTTTCTTTATTATTTTTAATTGTTTTTTTATGCTTTTCAAGTTTTATTTATTTTTTTACTAAATTATAAATGTTAATTTTACAAAAAACAAATAATTTTTTATTATTTTAAGTTTTTACATTTCTTTTTTTATATATTTCTGCTATTTTTTATTATACTTTTTACATCACACATAAATGTATTTATTATACTTTTTGTTTATAAAAAATATGCATTTACTTTTGCAATATAATAATATAATTTACAAACAATATTCAAGTATTCAACTATTCAAGTATTTCAAGTTTTATTTTTTCTAAATTATAAATGTTTATATGTACAAAAAATCTTTTTTTATTTTATATATTTTTTACATTTCTTTTTTATATTTCTTTTATAATTTACAAACAATATTATAAAATAAAATAATTGATTTTAAGCTTAATATTTATTTTCATATTTCATATTTAAAAATATATTTATATATTACAATTATTTATAAATGTTATTTTTACATTTAATATTTAATGTTTATTTTAATATTTCTATTTTATAATATAATACTACTACTATAATATATTACTACTACCTCCAATAATAATAATTATAATTATTATTATTATATATCTATAATGTCATTTTATTAATAAATGTTATATTGTTTATTATATGTTTGAAATGTTATTTAATCAAATGTTAGTTTTCTTTGTATAGACGATTTGTAATATAATATTATTATGTTATTATGGTATGTGTGTGTGTGTGTGTGTGTATATATATATATATATATATATATATATATATATATATATATTTATAAATTAACATTTATTTTTTCATCAAATAGTTTTCTGTACTATTAGTTTTTTTAAGAGGTAGAAATTATACAGGTATTCTAATTTCTTTTCATTGTAATTTCTTCCGTTTTCATTGTCATTCATGTAGTTTTGACAAAACTATTTTATTTTTACAACCAAATGTCACCGAAAATGAAATGTTTGTTTTTAAACGTATATAAAACCACATTCACATGATCAACAAATGTAACATACAGTGACGTTCAATCAACTGGCCCCAAACTCGTTCACACCGGCCCCATGCCTGCAGACCGTCTTAACAGTAAATCCCTGAATAATGCTAGCAAAAGTGATGCCTTCCTTAGCAAACCCCACTAATAATGTAGTGTTACGTAAGGTAGAATTGGATGTGTTTCAAGCATTAGTCAAGTCAATGGAAGGATGTGTGAATTGTGAGAGACTTAATTACTGACTAAAGTCGTAAGGCTTTGCTAGTGGTAGGTTTGCCGATGTACTGGGAGCCACAAACGAGGATGGACCTGATGCTGTAGAGCCATTCTCCCTCGTGCTAACAGTTCAATTCCCAGGCCTCTTGTTAGAAGCAGTTAAACTAAGAGGCCTTCCTTCAGAACTAATGAGTCTACACAGACCGACAGACAAAGACACTGAGATTAAAGGGTCGATGTTGAGTTTATACACTCCTTAGCCTTTACCATACCACAAAAAAGGAGATTTTTTCTTTTCACTTGCAGGCGCTGATCTCTCTCTCTCTCTCTCTCTCTCTCTCTCTCTCTCTCTCTCCCCCCCGCTCACACATACATACACGTCTTCTGCCGCTCTTCACACCCCCTCTTTGTGTTCTCTCGGGATTAGCTGGCTCTTGTCAAAAAGAAAAGGCGGATTTCGTTTAATGGAGAGAGGGATTTGAAGAACAGACAGGTTTACAAGTTGCCTTTACCTCTGCGTGTAAGGAAAGAGCTTTCTCTACAGCGCTAAGCTGTGCCATTCAGAAAGTGTGCAGGGTTTGGATAGTGAGGCACAATGGCTTCTAACTAAACTGCCCATTGTCGACGGTTAAAAAATGAACTTTAGAATGATTACTTTAGCTCTTAAAGTGCAATTGTGCAAATCTTAGTGGTTGAACAAACGCTGGCTACATTTGATTGTTGTAGTTGTTACTCGGTATTGAGAGAAGCTATTTAGTTTAAATCTGTGACTCTATAGGTAGATAGATAGGTTTGGATTTTCCAATTTTTAATATCTTCTATGTTAAACTTGTTAAAAATTAAATGAAAAATTAAATGATTCAATTCAAATTATTCAAATAATTGCATTCAAAATAAAATAAATATAACAAAATATTTTGAAGATTAGAAATAAGTTCATTCAAAATTAAAAAGTCAATTTATTAAATTTTGCAATATTTGATATTATTATTTTACAATATTATACAATATTATTATTTTATTTCATTAGTTGCTGAATAATTTCTCTTTATATTATTTTGAATAAACATCTTGATAATCTTATATCTTTAACATTATTCAAATATTAATGAATTAACAAATAATTCAACAAACAGTTGTATTTTATATATATATATATATATATATATATATATATATATATATATTTTTTATGTATATATATATATATATATATATATATATATATATATATATATATGAGACTGCAAATTATTCAAATAATTGCATTCAAAATAAAATAAATATAACATTTACAAAATTAGAAATAAGTTCATTCAAACTTAGTCAATTTTACATTTTTCAAAATTATTTGTTTTTTTATTCAATATTATTCTGTTTTATTTAATTAGTTGTTGAATAACTTTTGAATAAACAGCTTGATAATTTTATATCTGTAACATTATTCAAACACATATTAGTGAATAAACAAAATTTTGAAGAGACATTTATTATGAATATTATATTATACACACACACACACACATACATACATATGTGTACACACACACACACACACACACAGCATCATAAAATCATTTAAATCTGAATAAAAATCATATAAAATAGTACTTTATTTGAATAATTTGTTGAATTTTATTTGCTGGATATTTCCAGTTGCTCCCCATCTTGCATTACCTTAATGCAATTCACAAAATATACATTTATTTTGATATTCTTTTATTTAAGGGTTTTGGATTGTAAAACCCTTCAATGTGAGTCGAAGCATTGTTCAGTTCTGCTGGAATATTTGTGAAACTTGACAGTTATCTTTGAGAAATCTTTTAATTATGAGGTTGAAGCACAGGATTCAAGGGCAGCTGGAATTAATGAACAGGTGTTGTAAAGAATTAAACAG